>CM065716.1:89824378-89899378 GCA_033310375.1 Conus canariensis
TTTACGTGAACTTGTATCTGGTGTATGTGTTTGTGTGAATGTGTGTTAGTGTGTGTCTTGTGGGGTGTGAAGACATTATCTTAATAACGACCTAGAATTTTTCCAATTTTCCAGGCCCCGGACATACTCGGAATATCCCTGTCCTCCCAGAGTGGATCATCGTTGGCCATCAGGCATTCCAGAGGCTGCGTACATTCAGCAGAGGAGGACATCATATCCCTACTGTCATCAGCCATATCAGCATCCCTTCTTGCCCTCTCCTGTGCCACCGACTCATCCCATTTTTTCTAGAAAGGTAAATGATCAGTAAACTTCACTTTACCAGTACTTTACCAGTACAGAATGTTCAAAACAATGAACAGTCACATTTGTGTGCTTACCTTGAAATTACATGCATGCAGTCATATGCACAAACTCTCTCTCTTTCCCTCACACACACACACACACACACACACACACACACACACACACACACACTCATTTCTGTATACAAGGGGAAAATTCTGAAGTCTCAAATATAAAAATTCATGCAATCAGAATAACTTTTACATTTTCTCAGAATACTTGTTTCTTAGCCAGTGTATGGAGGAGTTCATTCTTGCACACATTAAAAACATTGTTTTATTTTACATCAAACAGTATGATAGTTGAAACGGTTGTAAAACATGTTTATTGATGGACATATTTCATTTTATTGATGGACATATTTCATCAAATGCATTATCCTTGAAGAGCTAATTGTAGACATCATTTGTTTTCAGTTCAGCTCATCTGTCGCCATGGATTATGTACCCAGCCCAGAGAGCTTCTACGCACCAGAATTTTCCAAATTGGCTGTTGCAGCCAGTCCCAACAGTCTGTACATGTCTGACCAGGAGAGGCACGACATACAGAACACACTGAACAACGGGATACTGGGACAGACTTGTACCGGTTCTGACATGGTGCTGGTGAATGCAGAGCCAGACTTTGACCTCAATCCTCAGTATGAGAACTCCAACAGCCTGGAGGGATATTTGGGCGGGATGCTGAAGGACACCATGTTGCCGGGCACCAGTGAGGCCTCTCTCAACATGCAGTCCGCCATCAGCTCTGAGAAACAGACATCAAACGAGATGCTCGGGTTTATGGACACCATGAGGTCAGAACTGAAACAAGAAGGCCCCACCCTGGCAGAACTGAACATGGACCCGTATCTGTTTGAAGACATTTACAGCATCATTGGTGAGGAGGAAAACCTGTACGGATTAAGCGCAGTGAAACAGGTTGTTGGTAACGTGAAGAAACAGGCTACATCCACCAGACCTGTGAAGACAGAGACCTCCACGTCAACATACTCCTCAGTCAGCCCCTTTGGTACCCATCACCCCCAGGCTGCACCAACTCTGTCTCAAACTGAGGTCCCTTCCGCTACATCATCCATATCCAACATCTTTGGACTGAAGTCTCAGAATGTGGCTGTGGTGCCTCCCATCTCGGTCACCTCCACCTCCATAAAGACAGAACCTATGGATACCTGCGACGCCAGCGGAAAGTCATGTCTGCATAAGATGTTGTCCACTCCCCCCTTGAAACCTTTCTTGAGTACAGCAGCGCCGTTGCAGACCCCCTCACCGCCTCGACAGGTGATGCACGTGGTGGGTCAGAGTCGAGCCCCATCTCTTGCCCAGCAGCCAATGAAGTCTGAATCTGTGGAAGAGAAGTGGAAGGAGATTGAAAAGTTCATCCATGATCCAGAGCTGGCATCTGGCCGAAAGAGAAAGCGCCATGGTAAGTTTTGTGTGGACATTTTGCTTCTTGATTTCTGCCTCCCTGTGTTTAAACAAATGTCTCTCTCCCACTCTCTCTCTCTCTCTGGTAACTGTCTTCTGTTTGTGGGCATTTACTTGTGTTGTTTCGCATTCTTAAGTCAAGTTTCTTTTTTCTGTGTCGTTGTTGTTGTTTTGTTTGTTTCTTTTAGGATAATACTGTACTGTCACTGTCAGTTTGATTTGAACAGCAAATGATGATTTTGGTGATACTTGTTTACAGTGTTCATAATTTGGAAAGAGAGGGGGTTAGTTACTGCCAAGGACATAGACAAATAAAGTACAGGACAAGACACAATGTATTTCGACCTCTTGGGTCTTCTTCTGGCAAAAACAAATAACATTTAGGACAGTGAAAACGAAGAATGAGAAACCACTTATCTTGTCATATTCGGCACACGATCAAAATGGGACAGTTTTTCCTCTCACCAGAGCTTTATTGTCCCATGAACTTTTCTGGGTATTGACCTATTTTCTTTAGCTGTGAACTGGGTGAAACCGATCCCCTTTCTTTGGATTAGGGGAGGGGAGCTTCAGCAGTAGTGACCCATATAGATTACAGAACTCAGAGAAACCTGCCATGACCAGAACTGAACTCGCAGTTCTTTGTAGTTTTGACCTTTTGCTGTAGGGTTTATTCCTTCAGGGAGTGGGGGGCGGGGGGGGGGGGGGGGGGGGAGAAGAACAAAAAAAACACAAAAAAACTTGATCACCCAGAAAAAGAAAAAGGTTTCCCGGTTATAGGTCAGCCCATTCCTTCCATAGCCAGTGTGAGCTGTGCTTATCTAGACTACATACATATTGTAGTGTTTAGGCTAAGTGCTTGCCGAGCGTTTTGAAGAAAGGAAAGCTAGGAGAGTGGCCCGCTATCACAATGGTGGGCAGACGCAAGGAAAAACCCAACGCGCTCATCATCAGCTGGCAAACTGGTACAGTGCGTGGCTTGCTGGCACTGTGCCAGCAGCCCAAATTACCGTCGATTACAACACGCCTGGCCTAGCGGGGCCTGAACAATGGTGACTCGAACGCACCTGCTTGCTTGCTTCAAGAAGAGAGAGAGAGAGAGAGAGAGAGAGAGGGGGGGGGGCGGGAAGAGGAGGGGGAGTGATAAGGTCTCCAGCCATTTTACTTTTTTTATCTTTTTGCTTAGCAAAGGTCGGTGATCTTGGACGGTTAACGCACGGTCGGTCGTTGACGTGAGCAAGTTGCCATTTGCTATGCTTACAACACTGTAGGGCCTACATTTTCCTAGGGCCAGAATCAGTAGCCTACCGACCCTGCTTCCTCTCTCCCTCTCTCTCTCTCTCTCTCTCTCTCTCTCTCATATTAGGTTTTTAGTATTGTGTGTGGTTCCATTTTTTTTTGTGTGACACCACACACACACACACACACACACACACACACACACACACACACACACACACACACACATACACGCGCGCGCGCGCGCGCGCGCACACAATCTTGTTTCGTCATGACTATATAACGAACTCGTTGCTGACATCCACTGGAAAGTACTGATGAATAAGATTCTATCTTGATATCAGGAACCATTATTGCACTGTTTACACCGGCACCGGCATCAGCATCCGAAATAGGCCTAATCACCATGTCCCTCTTAGATTCCTTGCTCCCCTCCCCCATCCCCTCCATCCTGCCTTCCTTCCCCTCCGTCCCTCAACTCCTCTCCATCCTCTTTCCCCCGCCCTCATCCCCCACCGCTCTCCACACATACACCCTACACATTAACCACTCCCACCGCAAGCGGGTATTCCCCGTGGGTGCGGCACTCCCGTGAACATTGCACTTTGCACAGGTTATCCCCCTTTTTTTCTTTTTTGACTCGTGAAATTAAATTAACATGGGATTGAGAGGCGTCCGACACTCTACAGACGAGGAAAGCAGTGCTGTAGAGAAGGAGGAATAGGCCTCTACGAAAGGGGGCGAGCGACTTGACTTGAAGACCTTCCTCCCGGACGATTTTTGGGTGCGGCCGCTTACCCAGTGGGTGCGGCTCACCATTTTTGGGGCCTTCTTGCCCCAATATCACTCTCTCTCTCTCGCTCGCTCTCTTACACACACACACACACACACAAGCGTGCACACAGGCTTGTAAAGAACAATAACAAGCGCGCGCTTCAGTTCGTTTTCCCGCCCTCCCCGCCCTGCGTACCCTTCTTTCTTCACACCGGATTGTTGCACGCTGATGTTCAGCGGGTCGAGAGCTCGTTTCGTCACGTTCTGCTGATGTGGCCGCCCCCGCTTTTTGGCCGAGAAAGATCAATGAGCGTGACTGCAGGGGTGCGTAACTCGATGGCGGGAGGAGTAGGCCTCGAGTATTTCACGCTTGAATGCCACCCAGTCATATCCCAAGCTGAGTGCCCTTTTTACCCACCCTGGGCGTGGCATAGCAGGCCAGTGGGCGTGCATTGTCAGTGGTGTTTGAATGGGCGTGGGAACTGGTCGGCCGCCTGCCTTCCGACTGTCACCCGACAGAAGGAATGGGTGATTCTGTTTTCACAAAAAAAAGGTGTGGCAACCCTTGTGGTCTTATGATCTTTGGTTAATCTCTCTCCTTCTCTGTCTCTCTCACACGCACACGCATGTATACAGGCCCCTCCAAATCCCACCCCTCTCTGTCTCCATCTCACAAACACACACACTGGCCACTCCCCCTCCCAATCCCACCTATCCATCTCTCTCTCTCTTGCTCTCTTTGTCACGGATCGCCCAACACAAACTCCAGAGAGATGAACACATGCATTCTACTCCACCCCCCACCCCCACTTCCGTTCCATCCCCCTTGCTGTACTGTTTTTGCCCAGACGTTTGGGACAGGAGCCACACACTTGCAGTTTCAGGAAATGGGAGTTACTGGCAATGCTTTGATCTTGCCAGACAGAACAAGAATGCAGCAGCGAGTGCTGGTAACAAGCTTCTGATTTTTGACTGAATTTAGGGTTAAAAGGACTGTTTCATTTTAACCACATATTTCTAATCAGTGGTGTTAGCATTTGGTGGAAGGGGATAGTCAGATAGTGAAGGGACCTAGGATTTCAATCTCCTCTCTTCTACCACTGCAAACTGGGCGTCACAACTGCCGAGTCATGTGAGGAGACAGGGCAGGAAGAGACTGAGAGGAGGGGTGTTGGGGGGAAGGGGAGGGGGAGAAACGGGGCTTGTGTGGGTGTGGTACAGTGCATGTTGAAAAGGGAGGCAAAGGTCATCAAGAGCATCCTAGAAATAATGTCTATTGTGTCCTTGAACTCTGCTTGTAGGCAAGCAGTGGATTGTGTTTCATGTGACTGTTGGATTTATTATTATTGAAAGAAATCCACCTGTAAGGAGCTGATTGTATTCCTTATCTTGACCTGTTGTAGGGAGATGTTTCATTGAGTTTTCTTTCCTCATTATTTTTACTTTTGCACACACACTGTTACTTAGCATTCACACACACACACACACACACACACCTCTCTCTCTCTCTCTCTCTCTCTCTCTTGCCGGGGTCTTTTCTTTTTCTCTCTCCTCAGAAAGTTAGATCACTTTGATTATAGGTTTCAATTGTTTTCCTCCAGCAATCAATCAGTTTGTCACCTGTAGTACACCTGTCTCTGGTTCGTGTGTGTGCAGCATCTGGAGGCTCTGCCATTATGTCTGATGATGAGGACTTCAACCGTCACACAGACAACATGACCGATGATGATGATTCTGACTCCGACATTGATTCAGACTTCAGCGACACGCCTTTGGAAGAATCCCTGACCGAACTGGCCAAGAAGAGCAAGCAGTACTTTTGGCAGTACAACGTGCAAGCCAAAGGCCCCAAAGGCACACGTCTCAAACTGCAAATCAATGACCCAGACCCTCACCACCCTAGCACCTTCGAAGACCCCGTTTTCGACGCCAACAGCACAAGCCTTGTGGGTATCAGGCATGGCGGCAAGGCCAGGAAGGGCGATGGGAATGAGGTGTCTCCGAATCCCCGGAAGCTGTGTCAGCTTGGACAGCAGCTGTACAAACTGAACCGGCAGATCAACAACTGTCAGGTGTCCAATGATCTGCCTGCCCACATCCGCAACAAGTCCCGCAAGGAGAAGAACAAACTGGCGTCACGTGCTTGTCGGTTAAAGAAGAAGGCACAGCATGAGGCGAACAAGATCAAACTGATGGGGCTGGACAGTGAGCAAAGTAAGTGCATTTTTTTTTTTTTTGTTCTTCCTTTCTTGAGAAAAAGGAAAAGAGTGACCACATGTTAGCAACAATGTTGCATTTGTCGAACACCAAAATATTAGAATCAAGAAACGAATGCCCATGACTGATTAGTAATTAAACACACAGATTTTGCATGCTGAGCAAGGGTCAGATTTTTTTTTAGTGGGAAAGAGTAAGAAGATAGAGACCTTACACAAAAAAAAGAAAGGAAAAAAGGGGGAAATACTAAAGATTACAAAATGTGGGAAAAACTTGGAGGTTTGAGAACCCACATATAAACAAAAAAATGCCTGATCATTTGATGTGAATGCAAACAATCACACTGTGTGAATATGTCTGAGAATGTCCGTCTGTGACTGTGTGCCATATACTGAACTTGATGCCCTTTTTTTTTCATTTTTGCCAAAGTGTTTGTTTGAATGCAGTTGTTGCTGCAGTACCACTTACTTTAGTTCCTTTGTATTCTGTTTTCAAAACTGCAGACTGCTTTCTGCTCAACAAACAGAAGACAGTCCTCTTTACAGACCATTCTTATAAAACAATGTGTTTAGTTTTCAGATCATGTCCTCCGAGAGTTTCCACAAACATGTTTACAACAACAAAAGCCATTGTTGCTTAACAGTATACCATGATTTGTCGTTTCATAGATCAACATGACGAAGACTTTACATCTAAAGTCAAATTTCAAAAATCAAGATTGCTAGTGCAGTCTTCACTAAACTTTTTAGATTTGGATTTCTCTCTTAATTTTAACTTGGTTTAGCTCCAATACAATGATACTTTATATTATTTGCACATAAACATACAAAGTAAAGAACACAAAAGTACATGAACAGCATTCAAATTTTTTAGGCATGAATGGTAGGTTTATAATGCACATTATTCTCTTAACTCCAACATTCCGTTCAGTTGGTCTATGTGGGACTGAAAAGTACTGGGGAAAGAGGCCAATGACCAAAAGAAACATTCAAGTAGAATTTTTCTTGACAGCGTGCTGTAAAGACAGATTGTTGGTTTGTTTACAGGTGAGCTGTTGGAAGTGATTCACGACATCTGGCCCCAGCTGAAACAGAAGGCACAGCAGTGTATGAAAGGCAAGGTCTCATCCCCTGGCTCCAAAGATACCCTGTCTGCACAGCTGGAGGACCTTGTCAAAATGCGATGCAGTAAGTCACCTTTTATTCTCTTTGTTGCTTTAAGAACAAACAAAAAAAATTGTGCCTGATTGTATTTTCTCAGATGAAAGATGCACCAGTAATGTGTGTGTTGTTTTTTTGTTGTTGTTTGTTTAAAACTTTACATGAAAAAAATCCTGTGCAAGATATTAGTTTGTCTTTTCTGTGTGTGTGTGTGTGTGTGTGTGTGTGTGTGTGTCTGTCCACAAAACGACTCAAAAAGTGTTTTCAAGGCCTTCATCAAATTTCCAGAGGTGCTTGATGAGTCAGTATGTACTGGTGCTTATATTTTGAAGTTACTGCTAGGTGTCATACTCATTCTAAAAAAAAAAAAGTTTCTAAACATGTGAAAAGAGTATTTAAGATGGGAGACAATTTTCATTTAGCAGGGCATGGATTAATCAAACCGCTTTCCCCCCTCTTCTGAAATATTGTTGTTCTTTGCTCATTTGATTGTTTTTGACTGTTCAGAATTGTTGTGGAGACATACAAGGATAAATTCTGGTGCGCCCCTCCTCTTCCCCACCCCAACAAAGAAAAATAGCAAGTCTGCAGTCTTCCTTTCAAGTTTGAATTTTGACTGTCCAACAAAAATGATAAAGTAGCAACCCTGGTTACAAATAGAGTAAGATAACATCAGTTTTCAAATGCATATTTCTAATGGCATCTCTACATATGTTTCAGGAACCGTGATCGCTGGTAACACCACAGATTACGTCAACGATGTCATCAGGAAAGTGGAGAATGGGGACCCCACAGGCGGTCTTCCCATCAAGCCAAAGGTCAAGAAATGAAGGCACTGGTGGGCGAGGAATGGCCGAGGCAAGACCAGCCAAGAGGACATCACCCCGCCGTGGCCAGTCCACAGACAGTCTCCCGGCGGCACAGAGGATGCATGGAACGTGAAACTGCTATGAGGACATGGTCACATCTTCCCTCCATACCATTTCTGCCTTCAAGATCTGAGCAATCTGTGTCATCGTCCGACCACAGACCTCAACCACTCTGACTCCAGCAACGTTCTGACAATCCTCAAGCCACAGCAGTGAAGGGCCGAGAGGTGGAAAGATGGCCAAGCCAGGGTCAGACAGCTGCAAGCCAAGGGAGACAAATCAACGTCTTGGCAGGTGGCAGAACTGTCTCTCCCCAAGTGCGTGGAAGACTTGACAGCATCAGAAGACTTGTCATAACGCATGTTTTCTGCAATGCAAACTGTGTGTATGTCTGCTTGGCGTTGATCTAACACACTTCTTTCAGCAACAGATTGTAGGTCTGTGTAGTTGTCATTTCCTTCTGCTGAGGTCTTTTTGTCACAACAACAATATCTGTTAGGGATAAAAACAAAAGGTTGTCTGTGAGAAAATTTCAGAACCAGTCCTGTGTTATGTATTGCACTGCTTTGAACTCTGACAGTTGTGTTGTCTGGGGTACTGTCACCTACTATTGAACTCCTGTCTCTCACCCTGTCTCCCCCTTTGCCCTACCCACCCTCCCCCTTCTACTGCCTCTGATCCCCTTCTCTCACTCTCAGTCAGTGTCCCCCTCTATGTCAACATTCATGTTTTTTCAGATCTTTTGCCAGTTGTGGTAATTTTTTCCTTTGAACTACTGTTTGCTGCACAGTATGTTTTGTGTGTTAAACTTTCTGTATGATATCTCCAAACTCCATGAGCTGTTTTGTTTTCATCTTTCCATGTTCAGTTAGTACATTAAGTATTCCAATGTTGTGATATATTCCAGCAAAAGCAACGGAGTGTCTGTCTCTTCATTTCAACATTGATGAGATTGAATTAAACTTGTAATGTGTATATTGGACTTGTGTGTAGAAATCGATCATCATCTTACCTTTAAGTTTAAACTGTATTCTTTAATTCAACTGCATCAACTCAAATCTAATCCTTAGTGATTTTCACCACTTCATTTTTTTCCTCATTCAAAACTTATTGAAATTGCAAAAGAATTTTTGTGCATCATTAAATCAATCTGTAGATTATCCATTGCAATTTTATTTGGATAGAAACTTGTGTTTTGTCATACGTGCTAGTCTTTCACATTCATATTATGTTTTATCCTGATCGAAGTCTTTCATTTTGTTTATTCATTTTTTTTTTTATAGGTGGGAGAGATGTCTATATGAACTTGTTTCCTCTTGTCAGATCAGTCATTGTATGTTCAGGAAGAGTACATTTGATTTTGATTTTGTGACAGTTGGGATCCAAGAGAAACAAACCAAAAAACAAAAAAGAAAAAAAAAAAGGAGAAAAGTAAAAGTGACTGGTGAACAAAGAAACATGTTTTTATGTTTGGCTTGAATGTGGAAATAGTTTGGGATCAAACAGGGCATGTTCCCAAGTTTCTGTGTGTGCATACTACCCAATGTATGGTCCATCCTCAGTACATGCTGTGTTCCACAAAATGTTAAGAAGTATAGTTTAGCGTTAGAAATGTTCAGATGTATGAACTGATACAGATCAAAGCACAGTCATGACTTTTACACCTTAAAATTGTCTATTTTCAAACTGTTCCGCTGTTAGCTGCAGACACATGAAAATTCACAGATGCAGTGCTCAGGATCATCTTAGACTTATCTTTTGAACTTAAGTGAATTTTTTTAAGTTTTATTAGATTTTTTAGATTTATTTCTATAGTTTTAATTTGGTTTGCACTGTCAGAGACTTTTGAACAATTCTGGAGTCATCCTTCAAGGCGTGCTTCAAAGTGTATGTTAACATAGAGTTTGTTTGCGTATCTCACTCTCCATCCCACCAACCTCTATTCTTTTTGTTTTTCATAAGAAAAAGATACCAGAACTCTTTTTTTTCCCCTGTGAAGGATTTTGTTTTGAATCATTACTGCCAAATTTCTTGTCAGCTTTGAATCACTCTTTCACTGTTGCAGAGACTTCTCAATAGAGTCCAGGATTAATCTTCAAAATGTGTTTGAAGATGTCTGTCAAAATAAAGGTTTTTTTTCTTTATGAATAAGTAATACAAGATACCAGAATCTTTTTTTAACATGAAAGATTTTCAGTCTTAAAACATTACTGCAGAATTCATTCTCAGTTAACAGTTCTTCCATCGAATATGGCATTGCTTGCATTTTATGTAACGAAAAGCAACGTCAACAAAAACCATGGTGCTATTTGTTGCGCTTGCCAATTGTGTTCTGTATATATATAGTTTATTTGAACAGTGTGTAAGTTTTTTTTGTTTTTGTTTTTGGTTTGTTTTTTGTTTTTAACCTGTACATCAAGTGAAAAAATTGGTCA
This sequence comes from Conus canariensis, assembly GCA_033310375.1. NCBI lineage: Eukaryota > Metazoa > Mollusca > Gastropoda > Neogastropoda > Conidae > Conus > Conus canariensis. The sequence continues at coordinate 89,834,845 of CM065716.1, forward strand.
GTCTGCTGCTGGTTCGCTTTCTTTGAAGAATCTTGATGGGAGTTGGTGTCATGTACAGTGATGTAATTGAGCTGATTGTTACTGAGCTGGGTTTTCTTCAGACTTTTCTGACTGACAAATAGGGCAACTACAAATGGACAGGATACGGGCATTGATGTTCCAAACAATGGGCGTGTTGAGTTGAGATATTAAAAAGATGCAGTTGCAAGAATATGTGCATGTACAGTTGCATTTGTATTTTATCTATGAAAAGATCATGTGGTCAATTACTTTGAAATAAACTATGTCGAAATGTTCGTTTTATCATTTCTTGAAATGTAATGCTGCAAAATATTTTTAACTGGATCTTCAAGATGACTGATAAAGTTGTGAAAAGTTGCAAAATAAAGATTTGAAAAAATATCTACTTTGTTTTGTGTATTCAAACAGCCTACATGTTCTCTGGTCATCTCCTTCCCACTCTCTTTCCTTCTTTCTCTCCTTTCTCTCCTTTCTCTGTCGTCTAAAAAAAAACTACTTTTCTGTTGTGTATTTAGAATATACTTGTGTGTGTAAGAATGGCGTTTGTGTGCAGTACATATCCATGTGTACAAGCATGTGTGTCCAGGTGGTGTTGAATGTATGTATGCAGTGGTATCATTTTTTATAAAAACATGCATGCTCTCTCACCGTCATTTAAACTACCCTCAGAATTAGAGCATTTATAAAAAAAACAGAAAGACAAAGAAGCACAAAAAAGCGAAAGTCATGTAATATGTTATTCCCTGACTGCAAGACGGAAACAATTCCTTTACAATGCGTTAGAAATACCTCAAATAAAAGCCATACATCACAGAAATTTTAAGTGTTCACAGGTCCGAGATTAAAACAATACATCGATGCACATTTTTAAGCAAATATAGTACACATGTAAACTTGAGAGCCAAAGAGACTGCAGACAATATCCTTGGGTATCTCTCTGGAATAAATAAAGGACTTTATTGTCGGTGGTATATTTGACTTTCATTGTGGACGGTGCACTTCTTTTGCAAATTTCTACTACTAGTTATTAAAATCCTTAATTCCACTTATATTGGTGTATTTCACTTCCATAGTAGTAATAGAACACAGTTGACTCTACCAGTATCGCCATCACCAATGGTGTATTTTCATTTGCATAATATACTCAGAGGCATAAAAAACGCGAAAAATAGAGACAGTGCACGGTTGTTCACATTGTGAACAGGACGTAAGCAATGTTGGCACGTGCAACATTAGCAGTACGTGGTGTCTTGGCCCGTTGTAACCTCGTAACAGTGGGTGAATGTTGCCGGGTCAGCGTTTTTGGCACGAGGAGTGCATTTGTGATGTGGACTACCTACGCCACGTGCATCAATGTGAATTGCAACTCAATGTGGCCCCGATTGTGGGGCTATAAATTTCCAAACCCCAAAAAGTTCAAATTATCCCTTCCAGCGGCGCCAACATAATGCCGAGACTTTCTCGTCAAGATCGTTGCATAGCAATGGGGCAACTGCAGGCTGGGGTTCCAATGAGGCAGGTCGCTATCGCATTCGGAGTCCACATTTCCACCGTCTATCGCCTTCTGGACCGCTTTCAAGCAAGAAACACCACTGATGACAGACCGAGGAGTGGCAGACCGAGGGTCACCACAGCAGCCCAAGACCGCCATCTTCTGCGTCAGCATCGACGGGAGCCTTACCAAACCGCTGCCAGCACAGCCAGGAACACCGTTGGCAACCATGTAGGACCGTGCGTCGCGAACTGAACACAGTTGGTCTCCAATGCAGGCGTCCAGCCCGGCGACCTATCCTGACACTCCAGCATCGCCAGAACCGTCTGCAGTGGGAACAGATCCACGTGCATTGGCGCCATCGGGACTGGGGCCGAGTCCTCTTCAGTGATGAAAGCCGGTTCTGCATTGACCCAGGCGATGGCCGCATCCAGATCTGGAGAAAAGCGGGGGAACGCTTCATGGATGCCAACATCACCAAAAGGGACCCATGGGGTGGTGAAAGCGTCATGATCTGGGGGGCTATTGGCATGAATCGCCGTATTGGGCCAGTCATCTTCCAGAATGTGGGTCCAGGACGTGGTAACGGGGTCACTGCTGTTCATTACATCGACCAAGTTCTGAGGCCCCACATCCTGCAGCATGTCCAGCAGCATCCACAGAACCTGTTTCAGCAGGACATCGCAAGGCCGCACACTGCCCGTGCTACGCAGAACTTCCTGAGGCAGAACAACATCAATCTGCTGCCTCACCCAGCCCGTTCTCCCGACCTTAACCCAATAGAGCATTTCTGGGATGCCCTTCAGAGGCAGTTGAACCAGCTCAACCCCAGACCCCAGACAGCAGCTCAGCTTGCTGTCGCTGTGGGCCAGGTGTGGTGGCAAGTCCCCCCGAGGCAGACCAACACTCTGGTGCGCTCGATGTACCGCAGGTGCACAGCTGTGATCAATGCTCGAGGTGGTCACACCAGATACTGACATTCTGCTGTTAACACAGGGTCAAGGTCAAGTTCATGTGACCTTATTTTCTACCAGAATGAACTTTGAAAGGACACTTTTGCGGTGTTTGATTGCTTTTTCTCACTTTCTATTACCAGTTCAAAGGAATCGTTGGCCAAATTACATCAAAATTTCTATACAGTTTGGTTTCGCGTTTTTTATGCCTCTGAGTATAGTTACAGAAAACTATGACTTCGCTGGTATAATTTTCAAAATAATAGTTATAGAAAACTTTGACTTCGTTGGGTTTGACAGTGATGTATTTCACTCGCAGAACAGTCATAGAACACTTCAAATCCACCGGTGTTACCAATGGTCCATCTCACCTGCATAATAGTTACATATCTCACAGCGAGGAGGTTAGTCAAATCCAGAGGTGTTTGACCACAATCCACAATATTAAGGGATTGGGTTACTCACTGTCAGCGGGTAATTCACATTATATGAGGCATTCATGAGCAGAACAGTGGGTTGAGAGCACAGAAGTGGAGAGCTACGCCCCAAATCTCTGGTTGAGAGCATCTCCTTTGTGACAAGGCTTTCTGCACTTTGAGCGGAAGTGGGATTCAGGAGTGGATGAGTTTTACGTCCTCACAGCATTAGCGTCTAGGGTCAAGTTTTCGCCACAGCAAGCTGCGGCATGGAGACGTTCGTCCTGGCAAAGACATGGTAAGTTGGCAGGTTGGGTCGAGGTTGGCGTTTGCGGGCGGGCGGAGGGACCCGGTGTAACGATCCATTTTAACTCCCCTCCACTTTTCAACTCCCCGGGAGTTAGAATTAGCACGTGCCAATTTCAACTCCCCGGGAGTTAAAACAAACCACGCCAGAATGACTCCCCCCCTGTTTTAGTTTAACTCCCCCACCCCAAAACATTCAGTTTTATGTGTTAGTCACGATATGAGAAATAAACATTTAATATACACCCCCTCCCTCCCTCCGCCTCTCTCTGTCTGTCTGCCTATCTGTCTGTCTGTCTCCCTCTCTCCCCCCTCCCCCTCCCCCAACTTTCTTTCAGTCTCTCGCTCACTCTCTCACTCTCCTTGCTTGTCTGTCTGCCTTTTTGCTTGTCTGTCTGTCTCTCAATCTCTCTCCCTCTCTCTTTGCTTTTCTCTCTGTCCGCCTGTCTATTTGTTTATCTATCTCAGTGTCTCTGTCTCTAGTGTCTCTTCCCACTCCCCCTCTCTCTGTCTGTCTGTCTGCTTTCTTTCTTTCTTTTACTCCCCCTCCCCCCCCTCTCTCTCTCTCTCTCTCTTTCTCCTTCTCTCTCTCCCCCTCTCCTTCTCTCCGCATGCTTCTAGTCAGCTTTGCTTACTATTACTAGTGTTTATCAAAGACAGATTGGATTAATAGGCTTTTATGTTAGCCTAAGATCTTTATCCTTGTCAAGTAAAGTTTTCAAGTGTCATGTGTCCAATGTCTCTCTGCAGTGTGTGTGTAGGGGGGGGGGGGGCAGTCCTGGAATAAGGCCAGAATGACTCCCCCCCCCCCCCCCTTCTATTTTTTAACTCCCCGGGAGTCAATCTGGATCAACATTTCTTGATCGAAAGTAACTCCCCGGGAGTTAGTTTAGGCACGTGCGTATTTTAACTCTACACCAGACAAACAGACAGACAAGCAAAAAGGCAGACAGACAAGCAAGGAGAGTGAGAGAGTGAGCGAGAGACTGAAAGAAAGTGTGTGTGTGTGTGGGGGGGGGGGGGGGGGGGGGGTAGAGAGACAGACAGACAGAGAGAGGGGGAGGGAGGGGGTGTATATTAAATGTTTATTTCTCATATCGTGACTAACACATAAAACTGAATGTTTTTGGGGTGGGGGAGTTAATCTAAAACAGGGGGGAGGGGGGGTCATTCTGGCGTGAATTGTTTTAACTCCCGGGGAGTTAAAATTGGCACGTGCTAATTCTAACTCCCGGGGAGTTAAAAAGTGGACGGGAGTTAAAATGGATCGTTACACCGGGATGGACGTCGTCGTCAGGCAGGAGCCTGGGTGAAGGTGAGGTTGATAGGACCGCCGAGCGGTCGTCTGAAGGTTGTTGTTCGGTTGCGGTTGATGTTGTTGTTGCTGTCGTCGTCGTCGTGGCGGTTGCTCCAAAGCCGTCGTCAGGGCTACCGGGCGGCCGTCTTCAGTGCCGGTGAGGCGACGTCCTGGGCGTGGGCCAATCGGAGCGTGCGGGCACCAGTCGCACCGCTGCTCGAGGTCATCTCACCTGCACCCATAGCGCCCCCCTCGCCCCCCCCCCCCCCCCCCCCCCCCCCCCCCCCCCCCCCCTCCCAAAGACGGCCCTGCTGGAGGTGCAGGCCACTGTAGTTCGCAGTGCTGCGCCTCGTCCCAAATGCCCCGCCCCTTCGTGACCCTCCCCCCGCGACACAGCCAGTCCCGTCGTCACTCCTGCAGATGCGAGGACAGGAAATCGGTGCCGCCTGCGACTACCTGCCACACGCCGCCTTCTGCCGGTCGCTGCCACCTCCCAGCAGGAGTGACTAGTTACGACGACCGAGCCGCCACCACTACTGCTGAGTGGGGTTCATACGGAGGCTGACATAAATTTGCCATCTCAAAACAACAAACAAACAAACAAACAAAAAGGAGGGGTGGGGGTGGGGATGATGCCTAGCGAGTCTACGGCATCAGAATCTTGTTCTAAGGTGTGGTTTTCGATTTCCACACAAGATAGCCAGACCGGAAGAGATTTTCTGTTTGAAGATGACATCTGTGCACTCTCCGATCTGCTGTCACTCGTTCTGTGAAGTCCCTTGCATGAACGCACGCCTAAACAATTTTACACGCATGTTAAATCGGAGAAGAGTAGGTCATGGTGTGCCAGTGGGGAGAATGCTGGGACAACAATGCAACACATGCACACTGGTGTTGTGTTTAAAACCATTCCCGAAGTTGGAATATGGGTACCTTAATCATATAGCGGGATGAAAAACGGTCGCATATGCAAAAATCTCACCTGCAATGGTGACCTTTGGAGTTTTAGTCGAGGAAAGAGGGGGGGGGGGGGGGGGGGGGGGGGGAGGGGCAAGAAACCCTGCAAATTCTTCAGGTGTAGAAAAAAATGATCATTACACTGGCTTTTCACTTTAAAAACAGAACACTGTACTCCAAATTCATAAGGAGAGAACAAAGACAGCTCCAGCCATCACCATTGGTTCAATGATTTGGAAGGAAAGGGGGGGAAAAGGAAAAAAGAAAAAAAAGAAAAAGAAAAACCATTCTCCCATATTTTCAGATAGGCACAAAAATAGCTTCACCCATGACAATTCGTTCAACAATCAGTAACGGACGGCGACTGCCCAAATCAATGGCTCTGTCAGATGCCAACCCACAGTCATGCCTGGTACCAAGACTTTTGACAGAAGGCAACCAAAACTGAGATCTGATTTTAACACCTCTGTTAGAGGATGGCTGAAATCGAGGCCTATTATTTGAGACCTCGGTCTGTGCGCTCCACAAACTATCAAGGTCTTGTTCAGTGGGTAACGAACATTTAGGCCTGACATCAAGGTCTCCGTCGGTCGGCAACGAACTGAGGCCTGATATCAAGGTCTCCATCAGTGGGCAACGAACTGAGGCCTGATATCAAGGTCTCCGTCGGTAGGCAACGAACTGAGGCCTGATATCAAGGTCTTGGTCAGTGGGCAACGAACACTGAGGCCTGATATCAAGGTCTTGGTCAGTGGGCAACGAACATTGAGGCCTGATAACAAGGTCTTGGTCAGTGGGCAACGAACACTGAGGCCTGATATCAAGGTCTCCGTCAGTAGGCAACAAACATTGAGGCCTGATAACAAGGTCTCCGTCGGTCGGCAACGAACTGAGGCCTTATATTAAAGTCTCCGTCAGTAGGCAACGAACATTGAGGCCTGATATTAAGGTCTTGGTCAGTGGGCAACGAACACTGAGGCCTGATATCAAGGTCTCCGTCGGTAGGCAACGAACTGAGGCCTTATATCAAGGTCTCCGTCGGTAGGCAACGAACTGAGGCCTCATATCAAGATCTCCTTCAGTGGGCAACGAACTGAGGCCTGATATCAAGGTCTCCTTCAGTGGGCAACGAACACTGAGGCCTTATATCAAGGTCTCCATCAGTGGGCAACGAACACTGAGGCCTGATATCAAGGTCTCCATCAGTAGGCAACGAACTAAGGCCTGATATTAAGGTCTCTGTCAGTGGGCAACGAAACTTGAGGCCTGATATCAAGGGCAGTAGGCAACGAAAATTGAGGCCTGATATCAAGGTCTCGGCCAGTAGGCAACGAAAACTGAGGCCTAATATCAAGGGCAGTAGGCAACGAAAATTGAGGCCTGATATCAAGGGCAGTAGGCAACGAAAATTGAGGCCTAATGTCAAGGGCAGTAGGCAACGAAAATTGAGGCCTGATATCAAGGGCAGTAGGCAACGAAAATTGAGGCCTGATATCAAGGGCAGTAGGCAACGAAAATTGAGGCCTAATGTCAAGGGCAGTAGGCAACAAAAATTGAGGCCTAATGTCAAGGGTAGTAGGCAACGAAAATTGAGGCCTAATGTCAAGGGCAGTAGGCAACAAAATTGAGGCCTGATATCAAGGGCAGTAGGCAACGAAAATTGAGGCCTAATGTCAAGGGTAGTAGGCAACAAAAATTGAGGCCTGATATCAAGGGTAGTAGGCAACGAAAATTGAGGCCTAATGTCAAGGGTAGTAGGTAACAAAAATTGAGGCCTGATATCAAGGGTAGTTAGGCAACGAAAATTGAGGCCTAATGTCAAGGGTAGTAGGCAACGAAATTGAGGCACGACATCAAGGGCAGTAGGCAACGAAAATTGAGGCCTGATATCGAGCTTTTCGTTCAGTAGGCTAGGCAACGAAAATTGAGGCCTGATATCGAGCTTTTCGGCCAGTAGGCTACGACAACTGATGTTTGCTATAAAGGCCTCTGTCACGGAGCACCTTTCCTTGAAGCTTATTCTTCTTCGGTTCCAGCCATGCTGCTTGTCAAAGAGGATCTGAGATCGCTTACAACGCCGTCAAATATTTTGCTGTTATGGGTTGAAGTTGAGTTCACATGGGGCTGACATCAATAAACTTGCCATCTTTAAAAACAAACAAACAAACAAAAACAAACAAAAGAAAAATCAGAGTACTGGGAAGGGTGAGCTTTGATTGCCTGACGTGTTAAAGAACAACAATGAGGTTTTTGATTGCCTGATGTGTTGAATGACACCAGAGAGGTCTTTGACTGTCTTAGCTGTTAAACGACACCAGCGAAGTCTTTGACTGCTTCACGTGTTGAAAGACACTGGTGGGGGCCGGAATAGCTCAGTTGGTAGAGCGCCGGACTCGTGATCCTGGGGTTGCAGGTTCGAATTTCGGTAGGCCCTACAGGGGGATTTTTTCCCTCGGAGTTAACATTGGTTCTGACTCCATTTCCCATACGGTCCTTCCAACGAGACTATAAACCGAGGTTCCGTGTGTGAACGCACGCACATCTTGCACACACGTAAAATCCTATCACCAACTTTCGGAAGAGAAGGCCAGTTTGGCCGTTGGTATGGATGACACGTTACACGTAGCATGCACCTTCCCCGAAAATGGAGTATGGCTGCCTTAATGGCGGGATAAAAAAAAACAAAAAAAAACGGTCATACACACAAAACCCCACTGCCTGTCTATACAGGTAGTGTCCGCAGGAGTATTTAGCCTGCGTACGCAGAAAGAAAGAAAGAATGACACTGGTGAAGACTTGGGCGGCCTCATTTGTAGGACAACACCAGTAAGGTTTTCGATTACTTAATGTGTTAAAGAACATCAGAGAGGTACTTTGACGGCCTCATAATTATGATAAAAAAGAAAAAAAATTCAGTGAGGTCTTTGGCTGCCTCATGTGATCAATGACACCACTGCGGTCTTTGCCTCACGTGCATTGCGTCGTGTGTTGACTTGGACTGCCTCGTGTGTTGTTGAGTCAGCTTCTGAATCTCATCGGAGTTTGAAACTGTCAATCCAGTCTTTCATCTGTGACATCTGACATCTGACATCTACCACGGCGGCCTCGCCGGTCCCTCTTCAAACTGCAGCCTTTCCTGTAGCCTGTGTATGGTACAGGAATTTGGTGTGAATGGAGATCTGAGTGCGGGCATGCATATCAGTAGTCTCTCTCTCTCTCTCTGTTTGTCTCTGTCTTGTCTTGTCTTGTCTGTCTGTCTGTCTCTCTCTTTCTCTCTCTCTCTCTCTCTCTCTCTCTCTCTCTCTCTCTCTCCAGTGTCTGTCTGTCTGTCTGTCTGTCTGTCTGTCTGTCTGTCTGTCTGTCTCTCTCTCTCTCTCTCTCCAGCGTGTGTGTGTGTGTGTGTGTGTGTGTGTGTGTGTGTGTGTGTGTGTGCGTGCGCGCGCGTGCCTACGCGTGTGTATGTGTGTGTAGCGTGCGCACGCGTGTGTGCGTTTTTGATGTTTTTTTTTTTTTTAATATCACCCAGTCGGGTCGCTTTGATCTTGTGAAAATTGAAATTGTATTGCATTCTACTGCATGAGTGTGACTCATTTAGCAGGCCTCCGGATCCAATGTTTGTTTTCAAGTTGTCTGGATGTTTACGAGGCTTTTATATCCTGTGTTGTGTAGCTCGAGCTCCTTTCTTCGGGACAAAAACGTTCCAAGCGACATGTAGGCCTAGCACTGATGACACACTGACATTGACCTTGCTGGTGTCCTGTATGCGTGAGGGACGATTTCTGTGTGTGTGTGTGTGTGTGTGTGTGTGTGTGTGTACGCCCTATGTGTGTGTATGTGCGTGTGTGTGTGTGTGTGTGTGTGTGTGTGTGTGTGTGTGTGTGCGTGCGTGTGTGTGTGTGTGTGTGTGTGTGTGTGTGTGTGTGTGTGTGTGTGTGTGTGTGTGTGTGCGTGCGCGCGCGCGCACGCGCGCGTGTGTGTGTGTGTGTGCCCTGTGTGTTTGCCAGTGCGTTTTCTCTGCGCGCGTGCGCGCGCGCGCACACACACACACACACACACACACACACACCAGGTTCATGCACAAACAGCCGGATAAAGCATAAACCAGGAACTAGAAATGATGAGGCCTGAAACGAAGCGGAGGAAGGTCACTGGTCTAGATACAAGACCGGAAGCAGGCTGTCTGTACGATACGCTACTCTCCTGACCTTGATTGGCGCGCGTCCAATAACTGGGACTGTCAATATGTCAATGTCATGGTCGTAACAATAGGACGCCAGACGGCTTCTCTTTCTTTTTTTTCTTTTTTTTTCCCTCCACTTTTTTCTTTTTCTTTTTGCTGCGAGTTATCTGAATAACAGATGAGAAAATCAGCTGCTTTCAGCGGCTGGCAAGCTCAGCAATTCATAGCACTGAAACAGATACTCACGGATATAATAATACACACACACACACACACACACACACAGAGGCACAAAGACACACACACGTGCGCGCGTGCATCAGCAACCGCGCACGCATGAACATACTCAACAAAATCCTCATTTCTTCGACTCAAGGCTGAAGACATTTCGTATTTTGAAGATTCTGCTGCACCAGCCGATTGCTAACGTGTTTTATTTCTGTGTCACCCATCTGCACCGGCCACAGAGACAGCCCATTGCGTTTCTCTGGCACCGACACACGCGACGACTGGCCTTCTCCGTCGGAAAGGTGGAAAGGGATGCAGCAACTGAATACGTATGTAGGGCCTATTCTGTTTCCAAATTCGCTCCGCCAAACGCAACGAGGAGCGAACTCTTACGGAATGGAATTTGACATGCGTGCAGATGATCATTTATATTTTCATCTATTTAGTTATGTATCTAATGTAGTGGCTTCTGTTCATCACGCCCGGGACCTCGGTTTACAGTTTCATCCAAAGGACTACAAGAGAACTGGAGGCTGCACAGATATTAACTACCTGACGCTTTACCATCTGGTCCACTAACACCGCACAGTGACACAAGGGGAGCACTTCTGTCGTGTTGATCATGTCTTACCACTGGATATAGATATAAGGTCGAACCAGAGGGTGAGACTGATGATTTCATAACTTTCCCTCATTTAAATCCTGTTCACGTGTAAGTCAAGACATGACCGTCTCAAATCCCACTGAAGTCCTGTGGTGATAGGCAAGTGACTGAAAGTAGAAAATGTGGAAACACTGGAAGCTACAGCCACAAACCCAACACACAAGCAGCCCTGGGTATAGGGTCGCCGTCTACAGGACTAAAGCATGAATGGAGTTTTACCGCTCCACGGTGTCTGAGAAGCCTTTTTTGACTCATCACCTCCATGTTATGATGAAGGGGATAGAAATGGTGCCTTAGACATAGCTTGCTTCATCCTAACCTGGCCTGATCCAGCAATGCAGGCGAAATACAAAGAGGAAAATACAGCTGATATCACTCATTATTCCCATTTGGAATGTACAAGTACGGACAGCTCCACAGCAGATCTGAGAGTATTCCATTGCTGCAACATTAAGACTGCCGCTGTGAGTGAGGCCAGGTTACGCAAACGAAAGTCAGCTGACAGAAGTCAAACATGGCTGCACTTTCTTCTGGAACGGCTGTAGCAATGACGGGTGTCGTAAAGCAGGAGTGGGTTTTGCTATCAGGTCAAATCTGATCAGCAAGCTTACCCGCCTTCTTAAAGGATTGCGTGCATGACATATGACACTGCGCTCCCCCTCAGAGGAAAGCACTGTGCCACCATCATCAGTGCACGTGCTCACATCATAACAAATTCCCGAGGAGGTCAAGATAGGTTTTATCTGGACCTGGAGGTCCTCCAAGCAGCCGCACCGAAGGAAGATAAGTTCGTCGTTCTCTGCGACTCTAACGCCAGTGGTGGCACAGACTATCAGACATGGAGGGAGTTATTGTAAGAAACGGAGTTGGTATGAACAGCAGCTCTGAAGACCTGTGCAACCCATGATTTTCTGATCAGTAAAGTCCTCCGCCTGTGTTACTTTAACAAAACGTCTTGGACGCATCCTTATAGCAAGCACTGGCATCTCATTGATTACATCATCATCAGGGAAAGGGACATGCATAGTGGCAGAGTGACAAAGCCCATGTGTGGTCAAATTGCTGGACGGATCACATTCTCTCCATATCTAACATGCACATGCAACCCAAGTGGCGCACACTGGGAAAAGCAACAAACAAGCAACCAACAGTTTAACGACAGTGAGCTTTAAAGGCTCTTTGTTCAAAAGAAGCTAAGAGAGGTCATAGAAACCGAGTTGCACCAACAGCTTTGGTGCTACAAGAACAGAACGGGACTTCGCAGCATTCAGGGAGATGGCATACAGCACCACGTTCACTCATCTGGTCCAGAATACATGGAAACATCAAGCTTAGTTTGACAAAAACGATGAAAAAAATCCCGAGGCTACTTGACACCAAGCATATGAGTCTGATTGCCTGTTAGTAAGACAACGCCTTTGTCTCAAAGAAAGCAGCCCACAACTCCACCAAAAGCAAGGAACAGGGGAAGCTCAAGGCGGTGCAGGACTCTAAGCACAGCTAAAAGGCAGACATGACACGGCTAGCAATAACTCCAAGCGCTTCTACAATGCCCTAAAGATCATCTATGGGCCTCAGTCCTCTTGGATATTATCACTGCTCAGTGCTGAAGGGGCAACTCTGTTTACTGACAAATACGCAATTCTGGACAGATGGGCAGAACACATTACTAACGTTTTGAACACACCCTCTCTGCTGACACTGAAGCCATCGCACAAATGCCCCAAGTAAGGTCAACAATTCCCTGGGGGGTCCTCCAACGCAATCGGAAGTACGAGTAGTGATCAAGTTCCTTTCCAATGTAAAGGCACTATGCTCTGGCTCCATCCCAGCTGAAATCTACGAGGCCAGTGGTCCAGTCCTAGCACAGAGCCTCATGAGTCCTCTAAAACCATGTGAATCTCCCTATAGTGAAGACGTTGTTCACAAAACATTACGTGTGGATGTGGAAGTAGAAAATTAAAACAGGGGGCACCCGTGAGGCTACATCATGAAAAACTGCAGAATGTGCAACTTAGTATTTTCTTTATGATCCATGAGAATAAGAATTATGAAGATGATACTATGGAGACAACATGACAGAGCTATACTTCATTGTTTCTACCGGGCCTTAAATACAGAAATATCTGCAGTGATGCTCTCAAGATTTTGGTAATGCCTTCAGATTAAATGCATCCAGTGAGTGAATTACACTTGACTATGTGGTCCCCGTCTTTCTATTTGAGCCTGTATCACACTCACAAACTCTGGCTGGAGCCAGATCAAACTGGAAAAAAAAATGACACATAATGCTTTTGATAGGACTTGAATTCAGACTCCCAGCAGCAGTTAAAAACATTAACAACTCTGCAAACATGTTTTTTCACATGAAACGTCTTTATTATTTTACTTGAGCACATGATTTTCACCCATACATGCAGACAATAAAAGTAATATAATCCAAAATTAATCAAAATAGCAAGAAAAAACCCAACCCCAAAACAACAACCACCAAAAAAAAAATATATATACATATATATATATATATAACATGCCCTCCCTCCCTGCCACCCCTTCCCCATAAATACTCATTCTGACAAAAATTCCATGGCCTGTATTTGTCATTTTGCCTTCTCACACAGAACAAAAGTGTTCTAAGAACGAAAATCAAAAGCACAGACAAAAGATTTATTCATGTTAATCAAAAGTCACAACTTGTTTTCCTCTCACAATCCCAAAGACGCACAACTCAGTATTGTAAAGGTACTTTAAAAAAAAAAAAAAGAAAGAAAAGAAAACATGACCCACACAATTAACTAATCCTGGCCATAACTGACTTTACAAAAAAATATCGAAAGAAGAGGCAGACATAATGAACTCACTGATACTGAAAAGATACTGTAAAAAAAAAAAAAAATGTTACCCACACAATTAACATTTTTTCCTGGCCATACCTGAATTTTGTAATAATAAAAAATCAAAAGAAGAGACAGACACAATGCACTCCTTAATACTGAAAGGATACTATGAAATAAAAAGAAAACAAAGTTACACACACAGTTAATATTTTTTCTGGCCATAGCTGAACAAAAACACACACACACACACACACACACACACTTCAAAAGAGGAGACACAGACAATTACAATGCTATCACAGATGACCACGACTTTCCTATTCAAGGTCACAAGATTCCTGCACTCAGCTGTGTTCCTTTTGCTCTCTCGCTCCAAATTTTCCTTTCAACCAAATTAACATATTGTAATGAACAGAATGATAACCTAATGGTCTGTTTTGGATTTACAACTGGAGGATTCAGTGTTTGAATCCAACAAAATCAACAGATCAAAATTTTTGTTCCTGATGTCTTGTTCATTTTACAGCTAGCATGTGAAGACTTTCAAGTACAATAAACCCATTCATGTCTAGTCATAAAAATGATAACACAAAGGTACAATCTTAAGATGTTGAATAGTTTTCCTAAGAACAAAGAATCATAAATACCCTAAGACCACATTATATTCCTGAAACTGTAGGATGATTGTCTAAATAGTATGGTTCCAAATGTCCACATATGTTCCTGAAAAATCTTGACCATGTGAGCAGGATAGTTGGAAAAAAAATGCCCATAATACATTTTTGTTCTTTCTTTCTGTCTCTTTTGCCTTTTGAACTGAGCGGCCAAACTGTACCTGAACTCGATGATAAATAAAGGTAAAGGGAAATAACCGAAACTCTCATGCATTCAATCTCACAGGAAGCATACATTAAATATGGTGATGATAACTGATTAAACAAAAATTGTTCTCCCTGTAGAAGTGATGTATCAAAACACATCCTGTCAACAAATGTACACAATTTAAAACATTTCAGAATAAAGAATACCATTTGTCCAGTAGTCTCACATCCATTTGTAAAATCACATACATCATAAAGGAAGGAGGTTTAGTGGGAGGGGAGGTGGATGGGGCTGAGGTGAGGCAGAGGAGGGGTTGGTGGAGGGGTTCTTTTGAAAGGAATAAAATCAAGTATGAGAGCCATCGTACTGCCTCCTGACCACAGGTGTGCTGTGACAAATGCTTGGGTCATCAGGTATGTCCACGGCTCTTTCCTTCAATTATTAAGTTCAACATTAACAACAACAAAAAAAAGAAAATTACAGAGTCCAGTTGTCTTCAGCTCTGTGAAAAAGCCTGCTCATAAAACGAAGGACAGCCAAGATCAAACTGATGCATGTGAACATAGAAGAACTTGGTAAATCAGCACACTCTTTAAACTTTCCATTGCCAAAAAGAAGAGGGTACAACTGTAAATACTACTTTCATCTTTAAAAACAAGAATGCACTACATTTCACATAGAGGCTGCCAATCTGCCGTTTGTGAAGCCCCTTTCCTCATATTCACAGCTGCCATAGTTCTTCCATTTAAGAAACTCATTCAAATCAAAGGCACCTGCAGGAACACACACAGACACGCACACATGCATGTATGCATGCACGCACGTGCACACACACACACACACAAAGAAATCCCGGACTGATGCAAGCAATGACTTCTTGGTTGGTAAAAGTGCAGATCAGCACTGCTTTCTCGCTGCGCATCCATGCAAAGCCATTCCACTGACCTGACTGGTTGATGCCCTAAGACTATCATAATTCTTCCCAATGCAAAACATCCAGTCACCAAAGAAAGGTGAATGAAGACGCGCAGTGTTCATTAGTTTGAACAATCTAGTTGCTCAGTTTCCACGACAGAAGAACTAACTGGGGAAGGACGGTAGGACAACGGCAAACACCTTGATTGTTCGCACCTCTTCTTGTCCCAAACACACACCACAGAATTTGCAAACTGCTCCCCCTACATTTGAACATGATCAAGATACAGGGTCCACAAGAAGTAGGGATGGTCACCGGTTGAAAAGCAAGCAAACAAACAAAAAAAAACACCCCAAAGTATGAGGGGGGAACTCACTTCGGGCTGGACAAGACATGGCTAGCAAGGATGAATAGTAAGGACACCAGGAAAAAGGTAAAACAATGTAAGTAACCATCTATCGATTGATTGATCTTGAACCATGGTAGCACTGCACAAAGGGGAATAGTAAAAGCCACAAAAAGATGAGAAGAAAACTACACACTGAATACTAAGAAAGTGTACAGACAAGACAGAATGTGGATCTGTTAAAGCAGTTGGCCACAGAATGATGAGATGTGGAAACACGCAGCCACACTCTATACTAGAGATGGAAGAAAGTGGTAAAGGCATGTGCTTTCCTTCTTAGCCAAAAAAAAAGAAGAAAAAAATTGTCCAAATAGGGCTGACTGCCATAGCTTACTTGTATCTGACCTGGTAAAATCCATGATGCAAAACTGCATTTTCACTGTCTTCAGAATGAGACAGTTAAAACAGAGGGGAAAATGGTAAGCACAACTGGCACTCGGTTTATTTCTTTGTCGATCTACTGGCAGAACCACAATACACGGATTGAAAGCCCACTGGTTCATTAAGCGCCTTCCGTGCTCCTTTCACATACAACATAATGGTCATGCCTATGGTACATAATGTACAATTGTCTGTATATTCAACAGATCCATCTGTTTAACATTAATAAAAGACATAGTAACCATATACATTCTGATCATGCTAATACAGTGAGATCTCCCAAGAAAGACTCTCCAAACAAAAATTCCCTTTCTTGAAAGACTTATTTTTCTTAAAAATTTTAGTCTTTGTTCATGGCTGATTTCCTACCTACACTAAAGACTTGTCTCCTTTGAAGAGCCAGTTTTTACAAAATTCTTGGGGTCATTATTGAAAGATTTAACTGTAATCAATACAAAATCAAAGACATGTAAAGAATTATAAGTACTAACTACTACCACTGTCTCTATTACTAATACCACTGTCATTATATATAGCATCTACCTCTAAAGTGAATTAAAAGTCAACAAAAACAGCAAAGGCAAAAAGCAGCAACAAGCACTGTACTACTTATATCCTTTTTCAAATCATGCTCAAATTAAGAGACCTATTGGTGCAGACATCTCAGATACACAGAAACCTCTCAGTTAAGATTTTCCTAGTAACAAGTTTCCAAGACTTTTTTGTCTCAAACATTTCTGTCTTCATCAGATTTGCTTCCTTTCAAGACTCTCTCTCATTAAAGACTATTCTGAAGCATTTTTCTCTTAGTCTAATCTACATTTACTTCCTAATCAAGATCCCCTCTCATTAACACACTTTTTGGTGATTGTCTACTCCAATTTTTTTCGCTAAAACATTTTTGCCTTTGTCTACTCTACATCTACCTCTGAATCAAGACTCTCTCTAATCAAAAGAATTTTTTTCCTCGAACATCTTAAGTGCGTCTCTACTATATTTATCGCCCAATCAAGACTCTCTCTCAGTACTTTTTTTTCTTTTTACTTTTTTGTGTTTGTCAGCATTTACAATACATTCACCTCCCATCCAAGATCCCATTCATTATTTTCTTTCCCTCAAGGAACAAGTCTGTTTCATCTAAGTTACATCTATCTCCCAATCAAGATTTCCTGGAGTTTTAAGATTTTTTGTGTGAACATTTTTGCCTTTGCTATGCAACGTTTACTTTTCATCCAAGATTTCCTCCCACCATTTTCTTTTTTCAATAACGTTTTTGTCTTATCTGTATTCTGTTTCATCTCCTAACCAAGACTCCCATTAAAGACCATGTTTATAAAAGCATTTTTGTTTTTGTTATAGCTTAGTCAGCACCCAATTCCAGACTTCAGTTGTTTTATTTCTGGAACAATTTTGTCTGTGTCTAGACCTCCCAATGAAAACCCTGTTACATTAAAGTGTGTGTGTGTGTATGTGTGTGTGTGTGTGTGTGTTGCCCCAAGCAACACACACAGGTACCAATAATTGTATGATCAGAGTATTTCTCAATCTGTGGGGATGGGAGAGATAGGAGTGGAAGGGCATGGAGTGGAGACTCGGGGAAGGAAAAGACAAAAGAAAAAAATCTACATTCAATCCAATCTGCCATCACTTCCATTAACAGAACTTTTTTTTTTTAAAGATCCTTTTACATACTGACAAAAAAAAAGATGGTCATTAAGTAGATGTCCTTTTGTTTCTTCCTTAGATGTCCTACAATTTTACAAGATTCTCTTACTGCAATACATCTCATCAAAGAAAATGGATGTTACAAAATGCAATGAAACTGGATTACAAAAGCATCAGAGTCATGTGCTCCTATTTGTTTGGCAAATGAAATGTTAGGGCTGCGCATCAGCCACACAGCTCAAAAATTGATACGAGTAGCTAATCTGCTTCCATCTTTACAAGATGGCACATAGCTGCCTTCACAGTGGTGTAATAAAAAAAAGATGGTCACGCACACAAACCCCTCACTCTTTGAAACACACTGACTGACTCATTTGCTTGTGAGACCACCTATGCTCCAGTGGAGGTCATTCAGGGAATGTTAGCGACAGCAACCCGTCTTTTGAAAACCATGGAAGGAGATCTTTCAAACGTGCCTCTCTTTCTCAACAAGAAATCAATACATTTTAAGGTACACAGATGTGTACATGTTGTCGAAGAATTGGACATTGCTAGATGTGATTTTCTGCACTACAGTCAGCAAGACTTGTTGCTCTTTGGTCAAAGCACCCAAATTGGCACGCTAAGACAACATCATGGTTACAATCTGCAAGAGTAATTGATGCTCAATAACTTTGTTTCTAGATTTCCATTTCAAGATATTTTTTCACAGTTCGTCTGTTTCTTGTATTTTGGACAGATGTTTTCAAAATCACATGGATAAACAGGTCTGAACCATTTAGGTCTGGAGCTATTGCTGGACAGATGTGGGCGAAACTAATTTCTAATGCAATCTTTTGGTTCAATATGTGTGCAAAGCTGCAATATGCCCGAATCTTCTTCATGGCCAAACATGCACACCAAGAATCTGTTGCCTGTATCAAGAGTTACACAAACACAGAAAAATGCATCAATCATTATTTCCAAAAGCATTCTCGTTGTCTACACGATGAGCCAAAGGAAGAAAAAAAAAGGGAAGATGTCTTCGCACATGTAAATATGTGTGTAGTAACAACATCCTAGTTCTTTTGCTCAAGAGATATACATCAACACACACAAATCTGCAAAAAAATTAATCTTACTTACTTAACCTTAACTTACCTCTACTGCAATACAGTTTTACATGCCATATCTTACTAGTTCTTTTGCTCATGAGGCATACATCAACACATAAAAATCCATCCACATGTCTTGATTGCAAAGTTTCTGCTATGAAATGGGTGGTGGAACATACACATAAACTACTGCTACCGCAATACAAATTCACAGGCCATTATTTTCTATCACATTATCAAACTGGCACCAATAAAGAAGGACCAAGAAAAAAAACTGTGTTTATTGCCCCGTTCACCAAACAAACACAACTTAAGTCTGAGACATCAGTTCCTGAAAGGTCCATATTCTGATCAGCTACATGGTCCATATCTTGGGTTTTGTTTAGAAAGCCTTCTAAAATAGTAGCCATGAGGAGAGAAGAGGGGGTAAGGGCACACACTCTCACAGACACATTAACACACACTCCATTTCACTGGTTTAGAATCACATTCTGATTTCGTGAAAAAAAAGATTTACAAAAATAAAAGAATTACCACTACTACTACTTCTACTACAGACACACAGGTACAAGCCAGTTCCCAAACATCCTTACGAAAGTCATCTGTGTCAGCAGGACTCAAACTCAAGATAAAGACAGTGGCATTTACCAACAAAACACACTAGTCACTGGCAGCATTAAATGGCACCATATCCATTGGTTTCAACATAAAAGCCATTCTTGGGAGACCGGCATCGACGGCAAGCACAGACGGCAAAGAGGACGGCGACCACGAAAAACAGGCAGAACAGAACAATGAGGAGAGCCAGGCCGACGTCGCTGAAGACGTGCTGCACATGCGTGGCCGGCAGCTGATTGCTTTCGTTGATCACAAAGCCCAGAGTCCATCCAACATCCACACCGCCAATCTGAAACAACACCAGATACACATGGGACTGTTTCTGTTTATTCTCCTTTAGTTCCTTCTAGTGAGAGGTATAGTCGATGAGCATTACATTTTAGGACAATTTCTGTATACTCACCTTTAGTTCCTTCTAGTGAGAGATATAGTCGATGAGCATTATATTTTAGGACTGTTTCTGTTTATTCACCTTTAGTTCTTTCTTGCAAGAGATATAGCAGATGAGCATTACAGTTTAGGACTGTTTCTGTTTATTCACATTTAGTTTTATTCTTTCTGCTGAGAGATACAGTCGATGAACGCAATATCTTCACATACAACACCTGCACTTCTATGTTAACACATGTCGATGCATGCATACAATTCCATCTGCCTGCCTTCCTAGGCAAATACTGTGAGAATTCAACAACAGACAACAGAAACTGATAATCTAGAGAGTTCTATATGCGCTTCAACTTCCACTTTACTTGTATTCTGTTTCTTCGCAAAGAACATTCAGGCATGAAATAACTGGAACTGGGCCCATTGCTTTCAAAACTGACCCCCAGTACTGTGCTTAAAAGTCTGATACATCAGTACATATGTAAGTTAGGGATACATCTTGTTTTCAACTTTTTCATGATGTGCCATGTGTAGGTGACGAGAAGCCAGCTATTCCCATTGGTTGTGCCATGGGTAGGTAATCGAAGTCTAATTCTCACTTTTTCCTTCGACCAATTATTGGATAACTATCATGTTCCATATTTAGTTTAAGATGTCAGTTAATACAAAATGCTTTAAAAAAAAGTAATTGATAGACATGGTATTTTTTAAGCAAAGAGCCTAAGAACAAGGAGTGTGAGACATTTTCGTGTCAGGCACTGAGACAGTCAAAAGTTTGTGTTTGTTTTATGTTACAGCTACGTTCTGGCACTGGCTAAAAGGTATCTTAAAGCATACTAAGTAAGATTTTCATGTTTTACCTTTTCCACTGATATATAACAATAGTTTTTTTTCGCTTGTATTAAGACGCATAAAGTAAAACAACATAAAATCATCCATTTCCAAGAGAAATAATTCTCTCTATGGTGTCCATTGCGAAAGAATGAATTATGCTGCAAATAATAATTATATCCAGTTTACTTGCCCACCACTGTCATCATCATCATCAAAATCATCATTTTAAAAAAATATGCGAGGTGATCTTTTTTTCCAGATATTTATCTACCGTACTATGATTTATTCACTCTCATTTATTTTACCATTGCTGCATACCTTACTTTTCTAATCGGAATTAACTGAATAAAATTTCAAGATAAGCAACATTACCTACTGTAGTACTAATAGGATCTTGTGTTTATGTTAAGCATGGTAAATTAAACAGCTACATTTTTGTATAAGCTTGATTATTGCCTTTCACAAATATTACATATCATTCTGTTCAGAGACAGGATACAATGGATAAGATATATATTGCTTGTGTGGTCAGAATGCCACAGTTCTTGAATGTTGCCGTTTTATCACATTATGCCACTAATTTCACATATATGAAACAAATGTATTCTTGTCTGGTAGTTAGCATTAGAATTACTGACAGTACTTACTTAGTGCTGCTGTTATTATTGAGAGTATTTACATGGTACTTATCCTAAGTTAGAGACCTAACTCTTGAGTGTTTTAAATTCATGCTCTCATGTACATAAGAGGCTACCACTGTGGGTAGAGCTGACTGAGGCTGCCTGCTGTCGCTACATTTCCAGCGTCATTCTGTTGAATATCAGTTACTTGGTTTTCACCCATTCTTTCAATTTTCCACAGAGGATGCATATTATATACAAATATGTACTTGTCATCCATACCAACAGCCAAATGGCCTTCTCTTCAGAAATCTGGTGATCAGATTTTATGTGTGTATAAAAATGACCCAGCAAAGAATCGAATCTGCAACCCCAGGATCATCAGGATCACAAGCATTGCTCTATTGCTGAGCTATTCTGGTCCCATCAGAAGCCACCAGAAAGTCACACTGTCAGTTGGTGTGAGCCAGATTTGATGTTTAAGTTAGACATGCCTACTGCATATCTGGCCTGACAGTATTTGGACAATTTGTCAGTAGTTTTCCAAAAATGACCAGATTCTCATGTTAACAAGTTCATGACCATATACGGCAACAATTTATAAACATGAATTGGACTTAAAAATCTTTGTTTCACAAGTTGCATAACTAAAAAAGGAAAGTTAATCATTTCTGTACAAATTCTCCTTCCCAGGTAATCCCCATAAAATGAAAACGAAAAGGACAAGACTAATGGGGGGGAAATAATATTGCTATAAAGATAGAGCCATGTGCACTTTGGAAGTCACATGCCATTTGCAGTCATTTTGGCCACCATGTGTACATGACAATCTGTAACGAAGCTGCCGTTACAGTTAATGTCTTTCAGCAGCAAATTTTCTGTAGAATCTGGTCAGAAAATATGTATATGTTGACTTTTTTGGTTGCAATTGACCTCCAGTAAATGGTCTTCAAACCAAAATTCACACCTTGACCAGCCGCCGTGGCGAAGTGGTTAGCGTCGCGGACTCCCGGCTGGGAGGTCGTGGGTTCGAATCCCATCAGTCATGTGGGTTTTTCTGCCCCGACCGGCTCCTACCCAGAGTTGAGTTTGCTGCGTACTCAGTTGGGAAGACTGGGAACACACAGTCGAGTTTCATCACTTAATGGATGCGTTTCTGAGAGTGTTGCTCAAATTTCCTCACCAACACTGCAGGTGCCTGCATCTCTCGGGCCTGGTTGATGCCAGGATATATTATGAATGGAAGCGTAGAGTACAGCCCTGTCATGTAGTCTCAGACCGAAATGGAAATCCGTAGCATCATCCAGGGTTC
Organism: Conus canariensis; assembly: GCA_033310375.1. Taxonomy (NCBI): domain Eukaryota; kingdom Metazoa; phylum Mollusca; class Gastropoda; order Neogastropoda; family Conidae; genus Conus; species Conus canariensis. Next base: position 89,857,248 of record CM065716.1, read on the forward strand.
CTACAGACTCCCAAGAACAATATTCAAGGAGTTTTCAAAGAGTTTTCAAGGAGCGTTTATTTTATTTCAAGGCAAGAGGTGGCTCGAAAATTAAACCATTGTTCTTTTAAAACTTCATTTTTTTCTATTGTTTATGTTAAAAAAAAAACAAAAAAAAAACATATTTCAGCGATTTCAAAGCTCTTGTGTGATTTGGGGACCACAAATGGGGGCAAAATGATGAAAAATGAAAAAAAAAAAAAAAGGTTCATGACAAGAGCTGTATTTGTATCATAGCAGACATGTTAGGCACTTGAAACATGACTTTTCTTGTTTTGCTGAGCTATAGTAATGCAATTACAAGAGGATTTTTATATATTGTTTTGCTGAGCTATAGTAATGCAATTACAAAAGGATTTTCATATATCTAAACTGCTTTTTTTCCAATAATTTTTTTTCCATATGGCGGCCATCTGGCTTCGCGTTTCATTGCTTTTGAATTATTCCAATAGAAATAGCAAATGATATGTGCTGTTTTGACTTATAAATAAAATATAATTGCATGCAGAAATCATTTCTCATCAAAAGAAAAACAGTTACCAAGCCAGCTGGCCTGGATACAGAGATATTATACTCCTTGCACATTAACTGTTGTCGAAAAAAGTGATTTTGAGAAAACGGCATTCGAAAATAAAGAAGTTAAGCAATTTTCACACACACCTCCTTCAAATAAAGTCATTTTTTACTAAGAAAAATGTGACAATAGACAAAATGAACACCACAGATGCTTTCAACCGACTTTCTTGAGCACAAAAACACATAAAATCCAAAACATGATTTCTGAAAGAAAATGGTCAAATTTTCGTGCCACCTCTCCCCTTAAGGCTACACTACTTGTGTAAAAATGAAAAAAGAAATGGCGGTTTGAATTTTCTGCGTTCAGGTTAATGAAAAACTATTTTAAAACAAATTTTTACAAACATCGTCGCGATCCTGGATTCTCGTCGGCGATTTTACCAAGGGAGATAATTTGTAACTTCATCAATTAGTTACAAATTATCTCCCTTGGTAAAATCACCGACGACAATCCAGGATCGCAACGATGTTTGTAAAAATTTGTTTTAAAACAGTTTTTCATTAACAAGAACGCAGAACAACCCAACTGCCATTTCTTTCTAACATATTAAAGATTTTTGGAGCTGAAGGCTTGATTTTCAAAGGTTTTCAAGGAGGTTCGGTCAACAGAACCACATTTTATTGATTTTCAAAGGTTTTCAAGGTCTTGAAATTCCCTGTCAGAATTCAAAAGTTTCAAGGAGCGTACGAACCCTGATCATCTTAATCATCCTCATTCTCATCGATCAGCATAAAAAAAATGTCTCAAATTCTATGGCCCTTCATGCCCTGCTCTCATGGTGACCTCAATGTCCTCCCCACATCTGTGGCCTTGGTTTGGTTCCGTCGGGGTCACCGGTATCGGCGAGTCCATGGGGGCTGTCGTTGGACGGACGTGGTGGCACCCTCCGGGGAGAGAGAGCTCATTCACACCGGCTCCGCGACTAAGCAATTATTGTCGTCAGTAGGGGGCTTAGTAGGTGGTGTCCTGCGTATGTTAGATCAGAACAGGCGCCACTGAACACCACCGAAGTGACTCGGCAGCAGTGCAGTGTCTCCTCCGGTGGGTTGCCTCTTGACGACGTGATACTGACTGCTCCCTGTGGATTGCTGGCGGCGGGGCCGACCGGGCTGTGGCTGTGGACGGGGTGTCGGAACGAGCGGCGTGGGTGCACTGCCTCTGAGGTGACGCAGAGGTTGGGACAGCAAAAAAAAAAAAAAAATTCACACCTTTTTTTGTCACTATTATTTGCATGAACTTTGTGCTTTTAGTCACTGAGTCTGTCACACCATCCTCTGGGACAAAATGTCAGGACAGTATGATGAAATACACCCCAGAAGGCTGGTCTGCAGAATCTTTTGTTTGATTTTCTTTTCTATCTATTAATCAGTTTTCTTTGTTTTTGATTGTTTTAGAACCTGGCAATACAGTGGATGTTTAAGTATGATAAGTTGTAGATGGACATAACGGTTCATCCACTACACCAAACATCAGACGTGTATTTCTGTCATTAATAAGGCCGCTAGGAACAAATCAATGCGTAATTACTCCATCACATGGACAATTTTGTGAGGTAGGTACTCACCGACTCAACAAAGTGGATCCCATTCCAAGTTGAGCTGGGATCAAAGCCATAACCCTGTACCAGAATGGTATCAACATAGATTGACTCGAAGCAGTACCATGGCAGATTATGTGGTGCGTTTGTCTTCATGCGTTTCACCTGTGCAAAGAGCGCACACACACACACACACACACACACACACAAGTCATAAACACAGAATATTTTTATGCTACTACCTCCTTCTTACTACAACAAGTATGAAACATGTTTGTACACACACTGACAAATTGATACAGAGACACAGTTAAAAAGAAATAGATACTGATTACTGCTATACTTCAACTCATGTTTTCGAATGCCAAAATTTGGTGAAAAATTATGTCCCCCTGCCCCCTAAATTCCTCCCTTAGTTATCAATAGCTGGCAGAGAAGAAGTTAAACCTAACACAGAAGGCAGATATACTTCGAAAGACAGACAGACTGACTAACAAAGCAAGGTTAACCTTTGTGGTGAAAGATGATGATTCATTTCCAGGCTGACGATGATTACATTCTTAAGATGTCCTAAATCACACAAGCTGCAACGCCTTGGCCTAAGGCTGTGTCAGACCAACTGACATAGGCTAGAACACCAAGGCTACATCAAAATGTTGTTCTGCTCTGTATAGTTATGCGGGGATTATCTTCATCGTGACAAGCTCCTAGCATAACACCATCAGTCTCCAAAATCCCTTGAAGTCAGAGTGGTGCTGCCCACATGGCAGGGTAATCAAAAACTGTCACATATGTAATGTCTTCATCCCTAGCTGATGCATTTGTACCAAAGTGTTCAAGTGCTTTGGCTGTTCGGATGATCCCTGGAGTCTTTTAGCCAGGATACGACAACATCAACACAAGCTGCAGACACTTTAACTATGTGTATCCTGTACCTACCTCCTGCCAGTCTTTGGCACACAGGGATTTGGTGGTGGCAGAAAAATCACTATAGTTGACAAAGTCTGATTTTGTCAGGTTGAGGAACTCCATGACGTAAAAGTAAGAGCTAATGCCCTGCAAATAAGACAACCAGGGATTAAGATTGATATGTATTGAAAACAGAACCATCAAAAAAAAAAAAAACAGTGGCACATGACTGCTAAACAGTAACTGATAGCATCACAAAATATACCATCAAAAAGGAATGACTTATGGCACAGGACAGAGACAGACAGACAGAGAGAGAGAGAGAGAGAGAGAGAGGGGGGGGGGGGGGGAAGAAAGGAAAATAATTATTTGGTAAAAATTGTATTAAAAGAAAGAAAATCATTCTGATCTTTACTTAAAGACAACAATTGAAAGACCACTTGTCTTTAATCTAACAACTCATGATTAGCAAACAAGGGACCCTTGACTTGTGCTACATTAATAATGATAATACCTCGCCTGCTGAAAATGGAATCTCTTAGATATGTGCTACCACAACAATGGCAAAGGACAGATTGTTGAATTTAAGACTTGTTGAATTCAAGATACTGTTTTGAATGCAAGACCTCTTGGGTAAGCTGTGGGTTATCTATCACAGCAATAACAACCATCCTTTCTTTGTCCAGTATGGAACATCATAGATATGCTACCCCTGTAATGGTAAAAGACAGTTTTTAAAAGATAGGATGCACCTTGGCTTAAGGCTGTGTCAGACCAACTGACATAGGCTAGAACACCAAGGCTACATCAAAATGTTGTTATGCTCTGCATAGTTAAGCAGGGATTGTCTTCAGTTGTGACAAGCTCCTAGCATAACATTATCAGTCTCCAAAATCCCCCGAAGTTGGAGTGTGGCTGCCCATGTGGCGGGGTGATTAAAAACGGTCACACACGTGATGTTCTCATCCCCAGCTGATGCACTTGTACCTTAGTGTTCAAGTACTTCGGCTGTTTGGATTATCCCTGGAGTCTTTTAGCCAGGGTACGACAACAACAACAACAACAAAAGATAGGACTTGCTTGACGTATTTCTTCATCTAAAAGCCCTGTTTTGCATTGCAGTTGAAACAATGAGGGAAATTGCTAAGTGTCCATCCATATAGACAGTGACAACAGCTGGCCAAGAGACTGCTGCTACTTACATAGAAGTCTCCATACACTGGTGGCTGATAGACGCCGTTGAAGGAACACCTGTCGTAGGGGCAGTGCGCAGAGAAGTTGAACAAGGCACTGTTCACCAGGGCTCTACAGACTGTGGCATTGCTCCCTCCATGCAAGGAATAGACCGTATCCTGAAAGAAAGCATCAAGAGTTGGTCATTATTTTCATAGCTCATCAAACCCACCAGGGACCATTGCGATTTTGTTGCCACAACAGAAAGTGGCATTTGTTAACCTCTCCTTTGAGAACATTACTCCACTGGTCCTGTTCTTCAGTGTTTCCCATCTTCTTCAATAATGAGAGTTCGTAGGACCCTATCCAAGAAACTTTGAGGGCCCTTGAGCCAGATGTAAGGGCCTAATTTCACTTTTAAGCCAGTTGCAAGGTCTGTTGTCTGCCCTTCTAACCACTGTATAAACTAGGCAAAACTGTTTTCAATCATTCCACTTGTACAATGAATATTCATCCAACAAATACTCATAAAATTAATTTTGTTTCTTTTTTTTTCTTATTCTCCAAAATTCTACAGGACAAGGTTGGAGGCGAATTACACAGAGCTGACTTCAGGTTGAGCACGCTCTTGGAGTTGGGCTAGTGTCTGCTGCACAAAGTTGCTATTTTCATTTTGTGAATTTGTCTCAGTCTTCTACAATTTCACAGTCACTCTCAGCTTGCATGTGCATTTTTTACTTTTTAAACTATAACAGTAAAGACACCTTACAGTTTTTCAATGAATTTGTAAGTTTATTTAGCAATGATGTTATTTTACACCTTTTTTTAAAACAGCATGGTGGTAAAGAGTAGACAAAGGGAGGCAACGCTTCACTCCCTTTGTTTTTATGATCGGTGAAAAATAAGCTTAGCAAAACATGATGTAAGTAATGGCTGCTTGGAAACAATTCAAGTTCAGATTGATGGCACTCACAATGTGATCCAAGAAAAATGAACAGTTTCACACATGAAGCAGAAAAGTGGACGGCAGCCTGATGATGACAATGATGTAATAATGGGTGCAAGTACAGGGTTCCTACAGACTCCCAAGCACAAAATTCAAGGAGTTTTCAAGGAGTGTTTTTTTCTATTTGAAGGCTACAATACTTGGTTAAAAACTGAAAAAAGGAATGGCAGTTTGATTTTTCTGTGTTAAGGTTGATGAAAAAAAATATTTAAAAACTTTTTTTGGGGTACAAAGAAAACAACAACAAAATTGTTTTTAAATAATTTTTTTCATCAACCTGAACACAGAAAAATCAAACTGCCATTTCTTTTTTCAGTTTTTATCAGAGTGAGAGAACTATAAAATAGGCATTCTGGCTCACCCACCTCCGCCAGCTCCAACCGGCTAAAGCCGGTTTCGCTGTTGCTCCGCCGGCTTACCCAGAATGCCTATTTTATAGTTCTCTCAAACATACATAATGTGTAGGATTATCTGTTTTATAGTTCTCTGTCACTGGACCGTTAAGAAGTAAACAAACAAAACAATGGGGACTTGGTTAACCATGCCTTTATTCTTAGGAGGGCTATTTGTCAACCAAGTTGGGATTTCATTCTATTGTGAGGAATGACTGGCTATTGAAAGCTATCTGAATAGGGAGTGTCTGAAAAGGGGTGGGATGTGTGTTCACACAAGCGTAGAATCGTGGCACGTTGTTGAAGATTATTCTAAGCAGCCACCAAGTGCACTTATTCTCAAGAATTCTAGGATTCTAAAAATAGTACTGTTCACGCGTGAACGGTAGGTCTTCCAGACAAGCCAGCTCCGACAGATAGGATTCTAAAAATAGTACCGTTCACGCGTGAACGGTCTCAGCAATCGAGATATCACCCTCAGTTTACGGGAATAGGAAGGTGAGATTCCAATATGTTGTCTCAACCAATCTTCCTATTTTTGTCTTGAGTAATCTAGCAATTCTTGATGAACGGTTTGTGATTCAAGAAGTTCTATCTCTAATTCAGAAGAGATACTGTCTTGCGACATAACACAACACTTTCTAACTGAAAACACGACTGCACTGCACACCCGCAAATGACAAGACAGCTAGGTTCAGTTGCTAACAACACAAGTGCTGGGCGGAAATGTCGTCACTGTTACTAATCAGCTGATTCTATCTAGTCTTGTGATTGGGGGAAGGTAAGAAACATGTTTAGAAATTTAGCCGCCTAAATTTATACAATGACGTCTAACGCCTGTACTAAACGACGCCGGTGGGGAATTTAGCCGTCTAAATTTATACAATGCCGCGTGGCGGCCTGACGCCCTTATGTGTAACTTGACACGAACCAGCAAACAGTGCGACGCTTCGACTCGGCAATTATGCAGTTGAGTAAGCCGTGGCCAGACATGTCTGACCTAGATACTACATAAAGGCAGAAGGGAGTTGTCTCCCCGGAAAAGAATGTAACAATTAATTGTGAAAAAAAATCGTCATTAAGTCGTTCTAGGTTCTTATTCAAGTCGGCATCACGTTCTTATTCAAGTTCTTAACAAGTTTTTATTCAAGTTCTTAACAAGTCAACATCAAGTTCTTATTCAAGTACTTATTCAAGTACTTATTCAAGTTCTTAACAAGTCGTCATCAAGTCGTCATTAAGTTCTTATCAAGTCGTCATTAAGTTCTTATCAAGTCGTCATTAAGTTCTTATTTAAGTTTTATCAAGTCGTCATCAAGTCGTTATTAAGTTCTTATTCAAGTCACTTATAATTATTTATTAAGTTCTTGAAATATTATTCCATCTGAAATGGATCAAAATGATCTTTTGTTGTTGGCGGTTCTGGCATGCTTTTTTGTTCGGCTTCTGTATTTAGTGGCTGAGATTTTTTGGACTGCTTTGGTTTTTGCTGTCTTTCTTTATATGTTTTATAAACGTAATAACCACCCCCACCAACAGCAATGACGCCAAAAATGCTAACTCTTTTAATCCAAATAATCCATGACGACTTTGGTGTTGTAGGTCTTGAATCAGCTTGTGTATTTACAGCTGGCGTTGGCGGTGTTATGTTTTCATTATGAGTTATATTCTGTGATTGCAACATTAATTTTTTTTGTTTGTTCCACTCTGCTAATTTTTTTCCTGCTGCAACACGCCCAGGATGAGGAGGCTTTTTACTGGTCACTTTCTCCATCAATGTTTTCTGCTGATTTTCTGGCTCGGTCATTTTGAAGGGAAACAAAATCTATATGATTAAAAGTAATTAATCCCATGATTAATGGCGACAATAATGTTCCAAATCTGTAATATAGATCACATCCTAGAGACTCTAATGACTTTGTTAAAACTGGATCCTGCGTTAAATCATACATAAAATCTTGTTCAGAATCAATGGGAGCAAATCTACTAACTAGTTTAGTGTACAAACTAAGAACCGTTTGCCCAACACTTTTTACCATTCTTGACCCCAGTTGCGCTTCATACCTGTTGTGATACTTTACAATGTCTTGCGTTGACATTTGTTGAATCTGTTCTATGCTGAATTCATTTCCAAGGTACTGTTTTGTTTTTCCACATGCTGCTAAAGAATACAGCCTTTCCTTTTGACGCATAATAGCTTGGTCATCAACTTGATCATTTGTAAGTTCAGGAAGTAAATCATCGCAGTTCATGTTTTATTAATAATAATAAATATTATTTTATTTTTAAAAAATGAGCACCGAAAAAACTGTTGCTAACCTCGTATACCATTCTGCTGTTATTGGAGGTCTAAGTGTAGGATACACAATGCTTGGTAAAAGCCTGTTAAAAATAAAACCAGCAGATCTTGGCAAGCTAGATTTTGAAGACTCAGCAAAGTTGATTGCTGTTATTACAGCTTCATTTGCTACGAAAGATTTTCTAGTTAAGCAAGGAATAATTCCAGACAGTATCAATATGTAAAATTAAAAAAATACATTTATAAAAATGGCTTCACTCGTAATGATGATTGGTGGCGCTGTGGTTAATGCGCTTGCTTTTAGCGGAAGTAATTACGCATTTAGTAAACTACGGGATGACGGCGAGAGAAAAAGACATAACAGAGCTATGGAGCAACTAGCTGCTGCACAAGACACCTATGAAAAGCAAAGAATGGAGCAGTTAGATTTTATTAACGACAGACTTAAACAACAGGGACATGCAGCTTACACATTTAAAGATGTTGACCAGGCAATAAAAGAATATTTTCTAGTAACAGGCAAACAAGTTGAAACATTGCCCCCACCAAAATTTAGCGATTTTTATCAACCATCAGAAAAACAAAAGATGCAAGAAATATTGTTTATTGCCTTTGGCATGACCGCTGTGTATTTTGTTGCACAAAGTATTGGCTGAATAAAAAATGAACAAGATCTATTATTCGCCAAAAGGATATTGGAAGGGAATCACAGCAATTAAAAAGCTAAGCCAAGCAGCGGGTGTCAGTGAACAAACAGCAAAAGAATGGTTATCTAAACAAGCGATTTGGCAAATTTATCTACCAGCGCCTAAACGAATACAGAGACCACACTTTGTGAATATAACTCCAAACGACACCCATCAAATGGACCTTCTATATTTACCCCATGATACGATTAGACGAAAAAGATTTAAGTACGCACTTACAGTCATTGATATAGCTTCAAGATACAAAGATGCGGAACCATTAACACAAAAGAGTGCTTCTGCTGTTGCTGTCGCTATACAACTGATATATCAACGAGGACCCTTAACTTATCCTCGCATGATTCAAGTCGATGATGGAAAAGAATTTAAAGGTCAAGTGAATCAATTATTGTTAAAACATAGAGTTACCATTAAAAGAGGCATTCCGGGTGTTCACAGATCACAGGGGTTGGTTGAAAACTTTAACAAACAGTTATCTGAAAGACTTTTCTCCTACCAGTATCACAGAGAGCTGATTGACAATTCTCGCAACACAGAATGGGTTAGAAGACTGCCCTCAGTTTTGCGCGCAATGAATAATGAAGAATTTAAATTAACAGGTCTAAAACCAGTACAAGCAATCAAACGAAAAACAATAAATGTTGTTGAAGAGTCTTCATCCAGCAAACTATTACCATTTGGTTTGAAAGTAAGGTACCTTTATTTACCAGGAGAAGCAGAAGGGGACACTCGCATCAGGGCAACAGATCCAGTTTGGAGTGTTGATCCATATGAAATAAAACGAATTGTAAAAATGAATCCGCCTGTGTATTATTTACGAGAAACTGACACAACAAAACGACCAGCCCCACAAAGATCTTTTGTGAAGGAAGAACTGCTGATAATCCCGCCAGACACAGTTCCGCTTTAACTGATTTACGTAAATATATTTGAGTTAAAAATGGAAGTTCAGAAGAAAGAATCCTTACATGAAACTAGAATGGAAGCACAGAAGGAAGCAAGAATGGCAAAGAAAGAGGTCTCGGAATTAATACAAGATTTATTTGGCGCTAAAAATATTATTACAGCAGTATCTAGTAATCTAGAACGGCTAGAACGGCTAGAAACCAAAACCCCAAATTTTGATTTTCAGATATGGGAAAAAGAATGTATTGAAATGATGAAATGGGGAAAAGAATATCTTGAAATAATAAAAAAAATTCGAACACATTTAGCAGTAATGAGTAATAATATGGGTGAATTGCATAGTGATTAATTGAGCTTGGGTTTATGTAGTTGAGCTCATGATAAAAGGCCTTCTGTTCTCCAGTGTCCAATTGCATATGAAAACTCTGGATTAACAAATACTCGTTTAGTGTTTGTTCTATCTAATGACTTCTTTGTTACAACAGTTGTGTTGATCTCATGTAGATTAGATCGTAGTTTTACGTTGTCATGATGAAAAGTCTTTTTATTGAACAATGCTTCCTTGTAGTTGTCATGTGATATGCTTGATTGCACAACACTGCGAGATATTCCCTTTGCTTTTTTGATGGTTTTTTCTTGACATGAAATACTGTACATTTTTTACCTTAAACCAATAAACTCCTTGATCACCCCTCCAGATAATTCATCCTTCATCTTTCCTAAAACCTTCTTATTAACAGTCGAATGCAAAGGTGAATCTTTAGGATAATCAGATGTATCATACCATCCTGCATGCCCTTTAGCTACTTCTATTTCCATGTCTTTATAGATGTCTTCAGTAGGGATATCTATAACAAAACTGTCTGTATCTGTGTAAAGTACTCTGGACTCTGGATACAAGGGTTTAAAGTAGTCATAAAGAAATTCTAACATCAAAAGCTTTGATAATTCTAAAACAGTAAACCCAACAAATACAGGTTTGTCCAATTTGACTTTCTTTTTCTTCATCATTATGCCAAAAAGCTGATCATGAAATCTTCTAAAGTCCTGATAATTTGGTTTTGAAGTCAGCTTAATTGCGTCGTTCTCTCTGGTAACCAATCTGACATCTTTGCGCTTGTGCGGATTCTCCATAGTCTTTCCAAAACAGCTGTTGTTCATCAACTTGAAAAAAGTCTTTTTCTGATGCATCTGTGGATTTAGTTCTGAGATCAGTGTTCTTCATGATGTATGGTTTCATGAACTGTTCTTGGTCAAAAGCAATTATGCGATGAACAGCTGTTAGTTTTAAACCATGCCTTAAATAAAATGGTAGAAGTCTGTAATGACATACATTTTTTTTTTGCCTCGAAGATTAGGCACAAGTTTAGGCGGTTCTGTTTTTGTCATCTTTAGGCTTTCTGCTGCTAATGGATAGTCATTATGCAGGTCATGGAGTTCATGAGGATATTCTAAGTCAACGTCTAGAATGAGACCTCTTTTACGATCAGCTGTAAGAGTATGCAGTTGTTCTACAAAATTAGGAATGTCTCCCGCAGAGACGCCACTATACATTTTAAAGTTACGTAATGGAAGTGATTGCGCCATTGCCCATCCATACAGATTGTTTGCATCTAAATACATAAGATAGTTAGACTTTTTATCAGGATCATAATCATCTAGGTACTTGTTGTTTGCTTTACAGTAATGGTGCGACGCCATACTAATTCCTCCGCGCAATCCGTTTTCAATCATCTGAAGCATTGGCAGGTCAGACAACAGGTCAATCTGTACACCAGTAAATTTTAAGAAAGCGTCCCAACTCATCCCGGGCGCAGAAATATAATGCGCAGGATCTAACTGTAATGATTCATGCAGGTCTTTCTATAATTTTCAAAGACGTCCGCCAACAAACATACATCTGCCATCAAATATGAATCATGATAGTCTCCCATTGTTTTACACTCTAACTTCTGCCATGCTTCTTGAGCATGCTGATAGTCGGCGTCACTGATGTCCTTTCCTTTAAGACTAGAAAAGAAAGCACCTTTAGGAGGAAGTGAGTCTTCGCCAAGCCTTTCCCAACTGTTCATGTACTCATAAGGATAAATACCCTTTCTAACAAGTGTTGGGTCAAAATATTCTTCTGTTATTGGGCAGGACTTTAAGGACATAGCCAGTGACTCTAATGATCTCATCAGGTGTTGCATAGAGTCATAAAAAGACAGGTTATTTAAAGTGAAACACATGTACTTTTCTGATGACTGTGCAATACATGATACCCTAAAGGCACTGGTTACTGCTTGCAATATAAGATGAGAGTCGTAACCTTGCAAGTTATGAAAGAATATAGGCAGCTTCCATGTCTTTGGTTCAAACTTTAGATGAAGATTGCATTTACTGTGTGCGGCTCCTCTGAACTTTCCACTAATGTGATCATGGTCTCTTACTGTTGGATTCGTTGCGCCTGGTGTTAGATCTAAACCACAAATCCAACAACGTGTGGCTGATTTATACTGTTCTTGGTCTTCAGGTGTCAACTTGATTTCAGATATTCAGATTATTAGAACAGTCATTACGTACTTGCTGCATGCGTTTTAAGAAGTATTCTGCAGCACGAGGTCCTCTGTATAATTCTGGCTTTGAATGGGCGCCATCCGACCTGACAATGATGAAAGCAAATGAACAAATCTGGTGATTATTCATTAAAAATGTTTTTGGAAGTTTCTGTGGGGTTGGTCCTTCATAAGGAACAATGAGTGATTCGAAATCTGCGTAAACAACATACGGACTCGTTTGCAGCCGTTTCCAGTTCTTAAAACAAACTTTACTGCCTTCTCTCGGCGTAATTAGTTCTGTATTACAGTCAACTGGGCTAATACAATGTTTCTTATGTTCACTCGCGGCTTGAACAGATGGAATTCTTGTTAAACATTTTCTACAGAATTCTTTTTTATGCCCATTCTTTGAAGTATACGCCAATAATCTACTCATTGTTCGTATCAATGTGTAATGCGGTAGCCCTGCCAGTGAAGACATCAGGAGTAAGTCTACGTGATTTTTGTCTGGTTCACCAATCGACGGACTATTCTTAGACATTCTGATAGGCACCAAATTTGTTTCCTCAGACCATGTGTATACGTTAACAGTTATTGGCTTGTTCTGTTCTTCAAACTGATCAATTTTGTCTACGCTAACAGGAAATAGTATGCCGTCAAAGTTAAGCTCTTTGATGTAAGAGCAATAGTTAGACACTCTCTCTGCGTTTTTGCGGACGTGATGCAGCCTTGCAAGAACACATCACATGAAACATTTGTTGTCTGAATTCTTTATGTTTAGAACTGCTCTTTTTGCAACTAATGCTGGGGGTAGCGGAATGTAAGACTTGCCTACAATCGGTTCATACTTAGACTGTTTTAATCTGATCTCTAAGACTTTACCCTCTGTCCAACCAGAGCCTCTCATGTTAGCTTCCTCAGAGGCTACATCAAACTGTGTAAGCAGCTGGCCCGCCCAACCAGGTGTAAAGTTATTATAGGAAAGAATAGTCTGCTGTTTAGTTGAGACCCAGACTTCTCGATTTTCATCATGTATTGTTATATAGTCGATTAAAACAGTTAACCTTACTTTAACTGGCGGGTCTATTGTTAGTTTACCTGGAACTTGAGAAATAGCATGTGCAACACTTGCCTGTACGTTTGTTGGAGCAATAACTTCTAAATCAATTTCATTTAAAGCTCTTGACAAACGCTCTTCCTCTAAATATTCATCTAACCAAGCGTCAGGACTTTCATATATCTTAGCCATGTTGAGTTTCTTTTCTAACTCAAAATATTTATTTAAATTACAAAAAATACTTAGTCAGAATCAATATCAACGGTCTTTTTGTGCTTGGACTCATAAACTAAAGTATAAACGCCCTTTGGCGTTGTTAATGTGATCTGTTTAGAACAGAGTTTAATGTCTCGTTTACTTTTTTAAACATTCCTTTTTTATCTGGTCGGTGTCTGGTTGTTGAGAAAAAGTTGCCCTTGCCTTTCTTTGAAGATCAAACTTTTGTCTTTTGTAGTCCTCAAAATCAGCCTGTAAACGCCCAAATTCTTCATCCGTGATGTTTGAGTCAACTAGTGCTTTATTTATTAACAGTTTGAAGGAACTAAGTTTAGCTGTTATTAGTTGAACCATAGCTGTGTGCTTTTGGAGTTTAGTTTTTATTTTTTTGCTGGCAGCACTTATAGCTGATGAACACAGGCCAAGAGTTAAAGACAAACCGCCTAGAGGTAAAGCTGCCGGCGCACCTACGCCTGTTGCTAAGAGACCTACACTTGTTCCTGCTGATAGAGCACTAATAGTCGATGTTCCAGTATTAACACATGTAAAAGCATTAAAGGCAGCAGAATACCTTCGTTTGGTTTTGCTGTATTTTGAAAGGTCCTGCTCTAGTTCTTGTTGCATTTGTGTAATGTTGGTTAATCTGAAAGTTTTTATGTCAGGGCTTTCTACAGCAACAGAGTTGCCTACTATCTCTTCTTTGGGCACTTTTGGATAAACCTGAACAGACATGCTTTTTAAAAATAAAAAAATAATTTAGTATTGGATATCTTTTAATCTGTTATCTTGAATATTCAGCTGCGCATCATATATTAAAAACAAATGTACATTAAGTGGTTTATCACCATCTTTTTCTTTATCAATTTGAATGTTTATTACGTCTTTAACTGTTCTCCCACTCCCATGCAACTGATTATCCTCTGTCGACCTTAGGTCAATCCATAAACCGTATTTCGTTGTTAAATAATCATCAAGTCTAACACTGTGAAAGTGTAGATCTTTAGACACAAGGTCTACTGTTGGATTTCTACACCTCCCGCCTCCAAACAATTTTCTTATTTCATCAAAATGATGATAAGGTTTAAGCCCGCTACCGTAGACTTGGTTAGGACTACCCTCAATTGAACATTGTACTTTCGTTATTTTAGGATTAATAAACTTTTCACTTTGTCTTAATAATAATAATAATAATAAATCGAGCTTATATAGCGCTCTTCGATGAGAGAAGAAGACTCATCCTCAGAGCGCTTCACAATACAGGAAAAAAAAAGTTTCCATAAACATTGCACAATACTGAGAAAAAGGCATCAAAACAATAGGTCACAAAGCAAGCACTAAAACAGATGAACAAGCCACATCCCCCCCCACTCTATCCTCCCCCACCTCCCCCCCCTCCACACACACACACACACACACACACACACACCGCCACCCCACACACATGACATTATATGAACAACGCTCGACAAGAATTTGGGAATAGAAGAAAAGAACCAGCCCCCCCCCCCCCCCCCCCTCCAATTTCGTGAACACTGCACGGGATACAATATAAAACATGCAGAAGGGAGCACCCACACCCACAGACACCACACACACACACACACACACACACACACACACACACACACACACCACACACACAAAGGGCGAACTCAACACGAAGCAACAAAAACCCACGCGCGTAAACGCACACACACGAACGCACACACGCAAAAGTACACAAGCACTCAGGCACGGAAGCGCGCGTGCACATACAAGAGGCAAAAGGATGGAGAATGCATGGGAAACACGCATTAACTCGTACGCTATGTAGAAAGACAAAAGGACGTATGAAAGAGATGCGTTTTGAGACCAGATTTGAACACAGAGAGAGTCTGTGAAGAGTGGAGCTGGGAGGGGAGGGAGTTCCAGACAAGGGGGGCTTGATAACTGAAAGAACGTTGGCCAAAGGATTTCAGTTTCATGCGGGGAAGCTTGAGAAGTTTGTCACTGCTAGAGCGGAGAGTGCGAGAGGGTTGATAAGTGACAAGTGTGTTGGAAAGATAAGCAGGCAATGTTTCATCAAAGTGTCGGAAGGCAAGTGTTGCGAGTTTATACTGAATGCGCGCATGAATGGGAAGCCAATGTAGTCTAACTAACAGAGGTGTAGTGTGGGTTCTTTTGGACTTTTGGAAAACAAGTCTGGCTGCGTTGTTTTGTATACGTTGAAGTCGGTTTATATCGACAGCGGGAAGACCGGCAAGAATGCTGTTACAGTAATCGAGTTTTGACATGATGAGGGAACAGATAAGTTGGGCAGTCCCTTTCTGTGTAAGATATGAGCGAATTGACGCGATCTTTCTCAAAGCCAAATAGGCTGAACGACACAGGTGACCGATCTGGACATTCATGGACAGCGTACTATCCAAATGGACACCCAGATCCCTCACACTGTCTTCAAAGGGAATTTTGTTGGTTCCAGCTTGAATAGATTTTTCAGAAATGCGATCCAAAACAGAACGAGGTGCTGCCAACAGAGCCTCAGTTTTTTCATCATTTAGCTTAAGCTTATTTGTAAGCATCCATGATTTAACAGATTGGAAACACAGTTCAAATTCTGATACCAAAAGTTGGAATGCAGCAGGTTCAGCAGCGTCGTGCAGCTGGGTGTCATCGGCAAATTTCTGATGAGGAATTCCGTGTTCCTCAATGACCATAGATAGAGGTTGAATATACAGAGAGAAGAGAAGGGGGCCCAAAACGGAGCCTTGGGGCACACCAAAGTCCAGGGGAAGGGGAGAGGAGACCTTGCCACCAACAGACACAGACTGTGTTCTGCCAGTCAGGTATGACCAAAACCATTCTAATGCAGTGTCTGTGATACCGAAAGACACCGACAGTCTTTTTAAAAGAATACTGTGGTCGATAGTGTCAAATGCGGCACTGAGATCTAGCAAAGTCAGAAGCGATGCTTTTTTGTTGTCAGCGGACCGAAGGAGACTGTCAGTCACACAAAGCAACGCTGTTTAGGTACTGTGATTCTGTCTGTAAGCAGACTGGTTAATTTCATACAGATTGTGCTGGGACAGATGGCGTTCAAGTTGCACAAAGACAACCTTTTCCAGGAGTTTGGAGAGAAAAGGAAGGTGAGAAACAGGTCTAAAGTTTTTAAGTTCATTAAGGGATCTTGCTGTGGCACTAAAACTAAAGTTCCATATAGTGTCTGCCCTGCTTTTAGGATATTTAGTATGATGAATCACTCTTTCGTAATATATTGCTAATTTTGACTGATATTGTTGCTCAATCAGCCTTGCTAAGTTAGGGTTGCTAACAACGTCAAACTCTAACGAGATGTCGAAAATGCTGTACTTTGCTTCAGTGTCTGTAGATTTAATAACACGTTTGTATTCATTAAAAGTTAGTTCATATGACAATCTGTCTTTTAATGCTCCTTGAAAGTATGGCGCATGCGCACTTAACAACTCAAAATCCAAGGGTATGGAAAAGCGATTTCCATATGCAAAACTTACAGCTTCATACTTGTTACCGGCTTTAGCATCTTCGGCGTCTATTCTGTGTTTTAGTGCTTCGTTATTTTCGATTCCTTGAAACGCAAGATCGGCCCTTTCATTCTCGGTTAGCCATAGATCAGAATAGATTAGAAATATGTCTGCATTGTGTAAAGAAAATATTTCTTGCCCCTCAAGTTTTATAGAAATTTTCTTAACGATTGCCCGTCCCAGATTCTGTACGACTGTCCTGCTTGTGTCTGTTGCTGATTCGAGTTCTATTTTGAAAGCAAGTCGTGCAGATCCCGGCACAATCACTTCATCTGCTCCTAGGTCTGGAAATTTAACAGTAAGAATTTGATCTGAATCAATAGTAGATGGATTATTTGGAACAATAATATTCTGTTTATTTCCCTTCACGCCAAAGGGCTCTTTCAGTCTTCTATGCGGGTCAAGAATTGAGCCATATGCTTGTGACATTTTTTTATAAAACAAAATAAAAAGTTAATTATTTAAAAACATGGCAGGCATTGAAGATGAAGATTATGATGTTTTTGATCCTGGAGACGACATGAGTGAAATGACTCCTTTGCTACATCCATTGCCCTCATTGCAGCGTGAATTAACACAAAGTAAGGCCGAATCATTTTATCAAAGTTTAGGTCAAGAACCTCCCGAATTTATAGACCCTAATGATTTTGAACTAAAAGATGACCATTTGTTTGTGAGAAACGACCAAGGACAACTTGTTCAGCTCACAACTAAACCAGACTCATCAAAGTTTTTAAAAAAGAGTACAATTAGACAAAGGCTCAGTGTGAGCGAACAAAATCGCCTTGGCATTACTAAACCAAAATTAGATGAGGAGGCAGTTGCTAAACTTCAAAACACACTACAAGAACTCCCAACAGATAACCAAATGCAAAACATAGAACTTAAAGATTTAAATCAAACAGCAGACGAAATAATACAAGCAATAGAAGCAGAAACCAGTTTTTCAGAAGAAACAGCATTAAAAACTATGCACGATCCGCCGCTACCTATGAGAGAAATAACGGCCCTTGATCATGCTTTGAGAAGCATCAGAGGTGAATTAACAAACAATTTAGCAAAACTGGGTGAACTAGATGAACATATAAAAAGAGAAAAAGGAAAACTAGTTGAGGCTGACGACTCCAACTTAGGACATGATGTTAAAGAAAGAATAACCCGAAGACTACATGATCTTGAACAAGAGAGATCAGCAAGACTAGAAGTGTTGTCTACTAACCGAGAACAATTACGAACTCAAGTGAGCAGAATAAGAGAAACTATCCAAAGAATTTTATATGAAGACACGACGTTAGCAGAACGAATAAGAACACTGTTTAGAGAGCAAGGCGTCACATTAGCAAGTGTTATAACTGCCTTAGGATTTGCAATAAGTACACTGGTGTTGGCTATTACAGGCGGTGATGGTCAACGTTCAGTGCCTCCGCCACCAACACCTCCATCGCCGCCTGATAAATCATGGATAAAAAAACAACTTGATCATCTTGCGGGTTTATTAAAAAAAATTAGCCACTAAGGCCATAGACTCTTTACCTGGCATATTAGGGAGTGTCGTTAGCTGGCTTTTGTCTACTGCAAGCAAAGTAGTTGGCTTTATGGCCGAGCACTTATGGTCATTAGTTGTCTTAATAGTTGGGTTAATTTTTAGTAAGATAAAGAAGGAGTAATCCTAGGCCAGTTAATCCAATAGCAAGTGCTGTCTTTTCATATTCATGGTCATTATTTTTTTTGTCATCGTGAACAGATTTCGCGTCTTCAGCGGCCTTTGGGATTGGATGACTTATTCTTGGAGGGCCAACTTGTTTGTTTATTGTTTGTAATATTACTGGCTCAGAATGTATGTCGTTTTTTCCAACTTTCTGTTCTTTGCCCGCCACAAGGATTCCATTATTGTAGTTTATTATTGTTCCTATCTGGAGTCTGAGGTCAGAAGGCAGCATGTATAAACCAGTGCCAACAGCAACGTCTACTTTCGATCTTGTGTATTGTAAAACATTTTGGTACCTTTTAATACTTGAAGGCAAATCAACTGCAGAATTAATGGCGTCCTCTAAATTTGCTAAGTACTGTTTTTGTGCATCAAAGCCAGTAGAAGCATCAGTTATGTTCGATCTTGCTTGTGCTTGCGAACCTAGCAAACACCAAACATAAGTACGAATGGAGTCGTTTATTCGTTCTATTCCCGCTCTAGTTAGACCATTAGAAGTGTCTAAAATAAATGTAGTCCACGCTGTTTTATGCTCTTGCTCTATGGACCCGAGGTGAACAGTTGTGCCTGAAGAGAAAGATGTGTAAGGAGGATTCCAGTCATAGTTATACTTTCTATGCACGCCCCAAAAATAAGGGGTGCCTAAACCATGATTGTGGTCCAACTTTTGTCTAAAGTCTGTCTTAACATTAATATTGAATTCGTTACAGATCCTTTCAAAAGCCTTCATGTCTATTCTGTTGCTGAATGGATTAAACGGTTTGTCATTTGGTAATGGCGCTTGCAGTTCAGGCAAAATACGCCTGAAGGTGTAATAGAAATGAAATCTATACACTGACCTCACCAAAGGATCAGGACGATTTAAATGATCGGCATACGACACTCCACGCCCAGTTGATGCGCAAAACACAGCAAAGTTTAACTGGTTCTGATAAAACTGCATCGGATGACTGAACCACACTTTCGCGATGTAGTCTTTTTTAATAGGAGGGTTAAGATATCTGTTTAATGGAGTACTAACCTTTACTTGAAAGGCGTCAGACTGAGTCACAGAAATGTCGAGAGTATCAGTTGTTATATCTTTAGGACTGTAGTGCGGCCCAACAGAATATTTTGCATTAGTATATTTGAATGCACTCATTTTTAAATTGTTTTAAAAATGTTTGTAACAATAACAACTCAAGACAGTCCTTCGTTTTTAGAATATGCTATTGATAATGAATGCAGAACCCAAAGGGTTGCACTCCATGAAATTTTTTACAAAGTCGTATGGTTTAATATAAGCAAATCCAAGAAAAATAATAAGGTTAAAAAAGTTGACTATAGTGGAAACTTGGTTAGCCAGTTAACCATACCTGATGGTTATTACGGGTTTTGCTCGCTAAAAGAAGCAATGAGTAACTTCGACATTACTCTCAAACTTAACAATGCAAATTTGAAAATAATGTTGACATTCAAACCTGAAGAAGAAGAAGTAAGTTACCTTTTTGATGGAGAGCTAGCTAAAATGTTAGGCTTTGCAACTTACAATTATGCCATTCATGAATTTATAGTTACACCAGACAAAAATACTTATGAGGGAGAAAACCCGCTCGATCTTGCATTACATTCATTACTCTATGTTCATTTGGACGAGCTGAGCACTGATGAAAACTTATATGATGGAAGGCCCTCAACTGTTTTAAGAGCTCTTCCATCAGGGAAAGCTGCATATTGCGATTATGAATTTATACAATTCCCTAATTTACAGTTTAAAAGATTAGCTTGTGGGAGGGTCAGATCATTTAATATAAAAATCAAAGACCAAACAGGGAAAGTCGTCAAATGTGACAGCCTGCACATTGTTTTGGAAATAAAATAATACGTTGTTTTAAAAAATAATGTCACGTGGGCCAGACGATTCGGGGGTCACATTAGCGCCTGAGAGGTGTGTAACTTTAGAATTAAAAGACCTTGCAGACGTTGAGGACTTTGAACAGAACGGTGAGATAGGCACTTTGTATGGTTTTGAGTACACTAAAGATGGTTATTATAAGCGCAAAGAGGTTGACGACAACAAAAGGTTTCCTAAACTAGAACAACTACGCAATCTAGAAGCAAATAATACAGGTCAGTATGAATATAAAATAGTTCGAAAAACTGACAACAAATGGCACTTAGAACCATATTTAGAATGGGACATAAAATTTGAATTCTTAAGCCCATTTACATTTTTCGACCGTCAAAAAAGTTTCAGAAAAGCATTGAACTCTGGCCCTTTACATGTAAGTCTTATGCCAGAGGACAACAGTCGGAAAGAGATCGAAATAAAGCCGTTTGGGGACAAACAGTACATCCTCCACAGAAGAGAATCGGTTTTAAAGAAAGCTTCTACAAAATTACAGTTCATTCCACGCACAAAATTAGGAGACACGTTCACAATGATATTTAAAATTTCTGTCTTAAAAGATGAGGCGAGAAATGGAGCTCTGGGCGTCAGTGACAATCTTATGAAAGGAATTCTTATTAGCTGGCAAAACTTAGACGTTGACAAACTTAAAGTTACTGTCGTCGTTCTTTACAATGGCGAGGATATTAAGGTCATAACAACAAGCAACAAAATTGATATTAGTCTAAATAGAAACGATCTTACAGAACTGAACTGGATTAATCTTACACATTTGGGCCTTATAGGGTTTTATTATACTGAACAAGTTTTGACAGAGAGTATGATAAAAACAATAACTGGTATAAATTAAATTCTGTTATAAAACTATGGAGCAAACGACTTTGGTGTCAATGCCGATGTTAAACTTTATGATAAAAACCCCTCATTGTTCATTAATTTGTGGACAGACTGGTTGTGGAAAAACAATATTTGTCCTCGACCTATTACAAACAGTTTATCGTTATAATTTTGATCATATTGTTATTTTCTGCCCAACACTTAAATGGAACAAAGCATATCACGACAGAAGGTTTATATGGACGGATGATGAAATCTATTTAGTTGATCCTAGCAATAAACTTAGCGAGTGCTTAGAACACTTTTATAGACAGTTTGAAGGAACTCAGACACTATTTATTATAGATGATTGTTCGGCAGAAAAGGATATAGTCAAAAAAAGAAACACTTTATCAAAACTAGCTTTCAGTGGAAGACATGCTGGGATAAGTGTGTGGATTTTATGTCAAAAATATAACTCAGTTTTAAAAGACTTTAGAGAGCAATTAAAGACAGTGGTTTTATTCCACATGAAAGACAGAGACGCTTTTGATGAATGTATGCGTGAAAATGATGTTATTGAAGACGATCAAGAAAAACGAAGGATTAAGCAAAAACTAAAGTCTCAAAAGTTTTCTAAATTAGTGTTAAAAACAGATAATCCTACACATTATGTATGTTTGTAAAGTGTTTACTATTAGAGAACTATAAAATAGGCATTCTGGGTAAGCCGGCGGAGCAACAGCGAAACCGGCTTTAGCCGGTTGGAGCTGGCGGAGGTGGGTGAGCCAGAATGCCTATTTTATAGTTCTCTGAGTGAGTGTACCAGTACACCACACATTAGAACATTAACAAACCCAGACTCGTTGTATTAAATGCCAAAACACTAAAATCAGCAAAAATATGTCCATTTGTAAGAGAACATACAGACTATGCATGGTGTGTAAAGAGACTGGTTGGAGGAAAAAAAGAAAAAAAAAAAAAGTTTAAAAAAAAAAAAATTACAAACATCGTCGCGTGCGTTAATACCAAGGGAGATAATTTGTAACTTCATCAAAATTGATGACGTTACAAATTACCTCCCTTGGTACTAGCAGACGGCAATCCAGAATCGTGACAATGTAAAAATTTGTTTTTAAATAATTTTTCATTAGCCTCAACGCTGAAAAATCAAACTGCCATTTCTTTCTGCCACATTAAAATTTTTTTGGAGCTGACGGCTTGATTTTCAAAGGTTTTCAAGGAGGTTTGGTCAACAGAACCACATTTGATTGATTTTCAAAGGTTTTCAAGGTCTTGAAATTCACTGTCAGAATTCATGGAGTTTCAAGGAGTTTCAAGGAGCGTACGAACCCTGCAAGTATGACAACAGAAAAGCGTGCATCCCTGGAACCCTCTTATAGTAAATTTATATGTCCTTTTCCAACTCTGTGTGTAATACTCATGTAGTTCTATCTGATGGGAAACACTGCATCTGGTACTCAAAAGATTGTTTCTGGTTCTGTAAACAACCAAATTTTATAAACACTGTTTCCACCTTGGCTTAAGGCTGTGTCAGGCCAATTGACATAGGCCAGAACACCAAGGCTCCATCAAAATGTTGTTATGCTCTGCATAGTTATGCGGGGATTGTCTTCAGTTGTGACAAGCTCCTAGCATAACAGTCTCCAAAATCCCCCGAAGTCGGAGTGTGGCTGCCCACATGGCGGGGTAATCAAAAACGGTCACACACGTAATGTTCTCATCCGCAGCTGATGCATTTGTACTATAGTATTCAAGTACGGCTGTTTAGATGATCCCTGGAGTCTTTTAGCCAGGGTACGACAACAATAACAACAACAACAAAAGCTGTGCTATACCAATCCTTCACATCGGTTACATGAAAATACAGAAAACGAAAAAAACAACAACACGTAATTATAAAAAAACAAACAAACAAACAAACAAAACCAATAAAAGCCCAGAAACTACATTTGAAAAAAAGTCTGCAACAAAAATAGACATTTTACAAATTAAAAAAATTCTTTTCATGGCCACAAAATAAACAAAACAACCCCCCCAAAAAGTATAGATGTCAAATAAACTATATGAAGAGAAAAAGCAATGAAACCAATACACAACTAAAGAAATGTCATGAACAGACATAACCAACAATCATACTGAATACCAAAACATCTTATCTGGTTGTTCTTAACAGTTCAGTTTAAAACGTACAGAATAAAGAAATCTGAAGGCAGCAACCCACAAACAATGAACCTGCCACTGACAAACAGTTTTGCAGTTCATCTAGAATAATGAACATAAAAAAAGAAAACAACCACCAGCATCACCAGTGCACTGTCTACTATAAATTACCTTGTCCATGTCATCCGAGGAGAGGATGGCATGACCATAATGGAGCACAGCATCTTCACCGTCCACGCAGGCAGATCCAAAAATGTCCCCATGGGTGACATTCACCACGTTTCCCTTGGGTGAACATGGGTTGTCCACACTGCTGCTGAAGTTGGCTGCCTGCGTTTCAATCATTTCTCCGATCAGCAAATATCACCCCTACTGAGGTTTTATGTCTACGAAATAAACAGCACTTGCATATTGTGTATAAATGCATGTTCAATCAATGATGTAAACTTCCGTCTGCATTCAAAAGAAGAACACACATGATTCCATGTCTACGTACAATAGAATAACAAGTGAGAAAGTTGTTTTACACCAAGTTTAATGTGAATATGACAGACTGCTTTCTTCATCTGTAAGTTTTCTTTGTATACCACTTCCCCTTTCTCCACCTATTTTTATCATTCCAAGGTAAAAGACATGCAATCAGATACACATGCACACAAAGAAAAGATAGCTCGTCTTTATGTTCTTTCTGGGAGATTTTTAAACACATACTGAAATGATTGCACTTGTGCATAAATATGTCCATAAAAGCTTGACAATGCCTGGCACTAACGCGCACATCTGACCTCTCTGATTTCATGCAAAATATGATACAGATTTCTAACACCAGGTTAGAATTCTATGAAATGTTCTGCAATGAGTTTTGACCAACCCGCTATTACAAATGCTTTCAACACAAACGAAGCTGACTTACTAACCTCTATCAGAACAGCTTCCAAGCGTCGAACTGCCTCGTTGACACCATAGCAGAGGTAGCTGTGAGTGTAGAGAGAGTAGTTGGTTCCATAGAGGTCTGTGAGGAAGTGGTCCACTTCAGGAATGCCCTCCGTTTTGTTGGGAATGAAAGTGATTTGTGTGGAAGCACCGCCAAGATCCAGTGTTCCCACTGAGCTGACAAACATCTCCGGAACGATCTCATCAGTTGGTGGATGCTAATGAAGATGAAACAGGGAAAAAAGTCAATTTTATCTCCATATTCCAATATCTAAAAACAAAACATGCTGAGCATATTTTCTAACCTACAAAATATTTACAAAACCGAATTCAATCTCAGGCAATCATGAAAGAAGTTTGTTTCAACAGCATATGACTGTACACTAAACTATGATACATGAATGTATCATTATTATCATCATCATCATTACAATTATTGAGAGTGCATAAGTTATACAGTGTCTATCCTTGATTGGAGACAAAGCTATGAGTGCTTTACAATCCACATTCTTGTCTACACAATCATATGGTCTGCCTAGCTGGGTAAGGCCAACAGAAAATCTACCTGCTGGTGCTGTATTCAGTCATTTGCCTTTGTCATTCAGTCGAAAATTAATCATTCAGTTTTTCACTCATTCTCTCAATTTTCCATCTACTTGCCATCCATGCAAACGGCAAAACTTGACTTCTCTTCAGTGCAAGATGTTACTGATGCCTTCACACACACGGAACCTGGGTTTACAGTCTCATTCAAAGGACTATTTGGGAAATGGAGTCAGAACAAATGTTAACTCTCAGGGAAAAAATCCCCTTGTTACAAAACAACCTAGTAAAGATTTGATCCCACAACCCCAGGATCATGAGTCCTATGCTCTACAAAGTAGTTATTCCAGCCATGATTTGTTTTAAATCAACACATCTCCATGTCAAAATGTCAGCTATCAAATCATGCAGCTATAGGAAAACCTGTAACCTTCCTTTACCTTTTGGCTACCAATCCTCCACTATCTACCCATCTACCCCAACTAGTTAACTGCCACTATTCCCAGCTTTCTGCATACTACCTCTGCATTTTCTTTTGAGGTTTGCTATTGAAACCATAGAAATCCACTCATACTTGGCTGATCTTTTCTCTCTTTTAGGAGAAAAGAAGAACTGGAAATGAAATAAACAGTGAATGATTGAATGTCTTGAGGCATGGTTATGTGTGTGAAGCAGAACTAAAGTGTTTGATAAAGCACCAACTCCATATGTTCTGTGAATTCCTCTCTTTTGACTTACTGACGGACACTTAGGGGAGATGTTCAAGGGCCTGAAAGAGCTGAAAATGGTTGAAAGAGATGCTTTAAGACAACAAGCCTACCATTAAAAGTTCTGGCTATCTCCCTGCTCAGACACAGACATGCCACACACACACACACACACACACACACACACACACACACACACGCACACACACGCACACGCACACACACACACAGACCACTGACCACATCAAAGGTGCCGGTCACATAGTTGCTGGTGATCCAGGAGAAGGCCCCCTCCTCTGACCCCGGGATGATGCGGGCCTGTCGCTGTGGGTCCACAAACTTGAAGGGGTAGCTACTGATGGTGTCCCGCACCGACTTCAGTACAGCATCGCTGGCAGTATGGTTCTCTTTGCTGCGCCAACGCAGAACAATTACTTGTACTTAGAAGTGATGACATGATTTATCAGTGTGGACGTTTCCCCAAAGATGGAGTATGGCTGCCTTAATGGCGGGATAAAAAACGGTCATGCACACAAAACTCCACTCCCCTTGTTGGGCAGATGGGATTAATAATTGCCCGTCTATACAGGGAGTGTCCACAGGAGTATCAGCCTGCGTACGCAGAAGAAGAAAGAAGAAGAAGAAGAAGAAGTGTGGACACTCTTTGTACAAAGACAGTTAATCACCACAGTCTCACTACAAAGATGATTATCAGTAGAAAGGCTCGGAACGAATTCAACGATACAGTCTCTGTATAAATATCAATAATGAATACAGTCTCAGATATGACTAATTAATACAGTCTCAGTTTATAGAAAACTCATTGATACAATGTGTCAGTGATGTCTATGTGCAAAGATGACTTAATCAATAGACCATCAGTACAAAGATCAGTAATGAATACAATTTTCATGCAAAGATGATTACTGGGTAATAAATGTAGTCTCAGTACAAAGATAATTGATCAATATAATCTTTGTACAAAGATCCTAATCACCATACTCGTAGCATGGAGATGATTATTCTACATGGTCTTACACAAAAAGGAATATTTCATACATATCTATACAATGATAACTGGCCAACACAGTCACAGTAAAAAGAAGAATAATCAAGTCTTGTAGGATGATGAAAAAAAATGAGCAGCTGGAATACAAAGATAATTAACAGACCAGTCTCTTTAACACTATATCTGGAGAAGGGGGGGGGGGGGGGGGGGGGGGAGGGAGAGAAAAAAGAAAGAAAAACTACCATAAATGCAAAATGTCCACAAAATCTGTCTTGTTAATTGCTCTTCATTTGAATCTTGTTCCACTTTCTCAAGTGTTGAAAATATTGGGATTGTGGGTATTTTTGTATGTGTCAACATTGAACTTACTTCAACAATCTCATGCCGGCAGTGGCTCCCAGATAGACTGACGTGGAACTTTTTTTGTCGGTTGGAATGCGATCTGTCGCTTTGTTCAAGCAATCTACAAGGCTCTTTCCAGCTCCTGATGCATTGTTGGCAAAGGATGATATTCCTCCACCTGGTATTTCAACACACACACACACACACACACACACACACACACACACACACACACACACACATGCATGCACACACACACGCATGCATGCACACACACACATACAATACATTACATAATATTTACAAATAAGACACCATATTATGAACAACTTGCTTTTTCACCAGCATTCTCACAACTGATTAGCAATCTAAAAGTGGATTTGTGACAAGAAAATCTTAGACTCATGTTTGAAGAAAAACTTGGGGAGGGATGTTACGGATGGGTGGGGTAGAGGGTAATGACTCAGAGATCTATGGGACAATGTACAACATACAACAAGGCCAAGGAAAAACAACAACAACAACAACAAAATTCCGAATACAAGCAGCTTACCGTGTGAATTGCATTTGGATCCATCCTGAATAGCCACAGCTGTGGAATTGATCTTCTCTCCTTCCCACTTGTAGATAAACATGGAAGTGTGCGATGAACCAGCATCAAATATGACTGCGTACTGAAAGCACAAGCACAATGCCCGTGAAGCTAAGCCTTTCACCTCTGAAAGTGGACATATCCAAACCAGAAACACATGGTGATGCATGTCAGGTATGACTTTAATATACAATTTTTTTTTTTTTTTTAGAGAACTGACCTGAGTATTCAATAAAGCCAAATCAAAAGTTCAAGCATTACAGTTTATAGACACACAGAATGTCAACCTGAAAGGTTGAAAAAAAAAAAATCAGTTAGGTCAAGGGAGGTATAGGGTAAAAAAAAATCAGTCAGGTCAAGGGAGGTATAGGGTAAAAAAAATCACAGTCAGGTCAAGGGAGGTATGGGTAAAAAAAAAATCACAGTCAGGTCAAGGGAGGTATAGGGTAAAAAAAAATCACAGCCAGGTCAAGGGAGGTATAGGGTAAAAAAAATCCCAGTCAGGTCAAGGGAGGTATAGGGTTAAAAAAAAATCCCAGTCAGGTCAAGGGAGGTATAGGGTAAAAAAAAATCACAGTCAGGTCAAGGGAGGTATAGGGTAAAAAAAAATCAGTCAGGTCAAGGGAGGTATAGGGTAAAAAAAAATCACAGTCAGGTCAAGGGAGGTATAGGGTAAAAAAATCACAGTCATGTCAAGGGAGGTATAGGGTAAAAAAAAAATCACAGTCAGGTCAAGGGAGGTATAGGGTAAAAAAATCACAGTCAGGTCAAGGGAGGTATAGGGTTAAAAAAAATCACAGTCAGGTCAAGGGAGGTATAGGGTAAAAAGATCACAGTCAGGTCAAGGGAGGTAAATGGTAAAAAAGAAAAGTGCGCTCAGAATCATGAATGTTCTCCTAATTCACTGTCAACCATCTTCCAAACATTTTACACCATTTTGCTGGACATACCACGTGATGGGACTCCAGGAATACAACATTAATACATCCTTATACCTATATCTTAATAAAACTCCCCTGAATTAATGAAATTCCAGAATGAATGCAGTTTATATCCATAATTTGGCAAAATTAAAAAAATTCAATATGAATATGAACACATCCTCAAATCACAGTTTAGAAGAATTCCAAAGATACTACATTAACTCATCCAAAAGTCTACAATTTGATGGAATTCCAACAATTTAAACACATTGCCATATCAACAATTTACTTCAGTTCAAGATAATAAAAAAAAAAGTCAATGCATCGCCATGTCCACAATTTGATGGATCTGATCCAATTCCAAGAGTGAAACTGAACATTTCCCCATAACCGCAGTTTGATGGAATTCTTAGAATACAAAATGAATGTATACCAATACTGACAATCTGATCAAATTCCTAGAATTCAAAATGGACACTTCACTCTACCTGCAATCTGATGGAATTCCAACAAAAATGTTTTTAAAAAAATTAAGGAAAATGCATAATCTGTATCCACATTGTCAAGATTTCAGATGTTCTCAAAGACAGTTTCTGTAAATGTTTGAAAGACATTTTCCAATACAGCCTTTAAAATCTCAGTATCATGCCAAATCTCGAATTCCATCACTTACATTATCTGATACTATCTTGTGCTCTGAAAAATGACCACAGACTGGGGATTAAAAAAAACTCTCATAAAAAGGAAAAAACAGAAAATAACTGCTTATAATTTGGTCTGTCTCTGACACAGAATAATGAAGGCATGGAAATATAAAATGAAAAATGACTTACTTTTAAAACCTTGCAAATAAACTTTTTTAATGGAAAAAAATAATATAGCTTATGGAAATCTGAGACAGCTATTTAGTAACACTCATAACAACACTTAAACCAAAGCAGTCTGAGACAGCTATTAAGTAACACTCATAACAACATTTAAACCAACTACAAACTATCTGGATGCCGTCAAAGGCAAGGGGGTGAGGGGGGGGGATGGGGGGGGGGGGGGGGGGGGGGGGAACGAGCCTCATGTGTGAAATTGCATCAATAATCACTGTCAGATTTCCAAATTTGCCTCAAGTCCCACACCAACATGTATCAATCCACACTTCTTCATACAATTACAAGCTTTAAAAAGAAGTATAAAAAAAATATTGGAACAGGATTTCCCATGCAAAAACAAACAAACATCAGATACGTGAATAAATCAAATCAACAGACCAGTGAGCATCTTTTTTATCCAATGGTCATAGGAAAAACTCAACCAGACACTGGGGCAGTTGAAAATCTTCACAGCTCTGTCCTTACTCATTCAAGACAGGATAAAAGAGCTATAACCAGCCCAGTTTTTAACATTTTCCATCCAGGACTACCTTGCTTTGCCTGTGGGACATTCCCCCTCCATTGGTGAATCACTGTGCCCAATCACTGTATCCTGTTGGATGGTCTAAGGAAAGGTATCCCAGAAACCTAAATGCTTAAACCAGCAAGCTTAGAGCAGAGGGAGCAGAAGTTCTTACACACCAGTAGACATACTGCTCTCTGCTTAATGTGCCTTTCTCTTATTTTCCCTGTAGTGTATCAGACACCATCACAACCTATTTGTTCTCAATGCCAATTCACCTGCTCATTATTTTCCTCTTGTAAGGTCCATAGCGCAGATTACCTGAAAATTCGGCTCCTCATGAAGATGCACGTAAGTGACAGTGGTGAGGCCTGCGACAGCAAAGAGCAAACTGAGAATGCCCAGCAACCAGTAGGCGCTCCAGCACTTGCCGTTTTTGGATCCAGAGGGATAAGCTGTTCACATGAAGAAGACCCCTGATTTCAGTCGATGAGTCATCTCCAACAAGTCTGAATACTACAACTAGTACACTGATCAAAATGAAGAATAGTCTGGAACACAACACAATACAAAGTATTTTATGTGAAGAACACAACCAAGATGGGACAAATGCAACAGTTCAGAATGCAATTTTTAAAAGTCAAAACCAGCAATGTCTGGTTTACTTACAAGGTTCATTTAAAAAAAAAATAAAAAAAAAATTAAGGCAATTGTAGATGAGCTCAGCAGACTACAGAAGCCATCATCTGGGATAGGTCTGGCATGACACTTTAGACTGCAATTTACTGGACAGATATTGACTGGGCATAACATGTTCATAACATAAATCTATTTTTTATTTGAAGAACAGAAGAGGGGCAATAATTCAGAATGCAGTTTACTGAACAGGAAAGGATGGAGGCAACAATTCAGTATGCACTTGGATGGATGACAAAGGACAGGAGCAACAATTCAAAATGTGACTTAATAGACACAACAACAGGACAGGGACAAGTCAGGATGCATGTTAACGGACAGCAAACAATATGGGCAACAATTCACAATTCAATCTCACAAGCAGGAAAAGGCAAAAACAAGAAATCTGAATGGAATCTAATCAAATCTAATAGACAGAAAAGGACAGGAACAATAATTCAGAATGAAATTTTTATGGACAGGAAAAGATACAGATAGAGACAACAATTCACAAGCAATATACACAGGAAAGGACAGGTACTATAATTCAGAATGGAATTTAAACGTCAATATGGGCAAGATACAAGAGTTACATAAACACTCAAATGAATAAAGATTTATGCACATCAAAAATAATCAATCTTTACATAAATGTATATGTACACATCACGCTCCATCTCCTTCGCAACCCAAACACCACAAACACCCTTTCCCACAGAATTCCTCCAAGCCTCACCTGTAGAAACCCACATCAGAACTTTCCCTTCCTGAACACACTGAATACTGGCCAGGTCTCTGTTCATGGGAAGAAGCTCCCCGTCCGCGGCTGAAGCCTGTAGGTAGTACACAAGGGGACTTGAGCCTGGTTACACACCGACCTCAGGAGGTCGTTGACCTTTGCGTTGACAGACACCTTTGTCATGAACGAGCCCTGAGGCTCCCCCTCTGGCAGCCCCGACAGGACGTTGATGAAGTACGTGTTTTCTTCACAGCTGGAGGACACCATGGCCGTGGCTGGAAGCACAAAGCAGAAAAATACCTTGATTTTCTGTACCCCAGGTAAGAACAACAGGATGCAGACAGGGAGATCCAATTTCTCTCTGGATCTCTTTTCTTCATTTTGTGTGGAAATATTAGCAGTGTGATGCCAGAGGAAGATGAAGTAATGAAAGGAATTTGCATCAGTAAAGTGACTGCGTAAGATTAGTTTGCTGATAATACATAGTTGTTTAACACAAGCGATAAAATAACATGTGAAAGAACCATAGATTAACTCAACAGTTACATTAGCAGTGTGGTGATAAAGGAAGATGAAGTAATAAAAATAATTCACATCAGAAGAAGTGATTGCGTAAGATTGTACAGTTCGGTGATGATACATAGTTGTTTAACACAGGCGATAAAATATCATCTGAACGAACCAAAGATTAACTCAACAGTTTTGGAAATGCCCTAGAATTGCATATATATCATGAACTCCAATTTTACATAAGCAATATGGCTAGGAAGTAGGAAAACAATCAACTATACACATATACTAGTCAAGCATACCAACACAACACTTGCATGGCACATTTACACACAAACACAAACACACCTCTCATTCACACCAACACAAACATCGACACACATCCATGCAGACATGTGCACCCCTGCTCCAAAAAACAACACAAGCGTGCATGCCCACAACTACATATTCAAAAGGCAGAAAAAGAGACAATTCGGAGCTGTCTAAAAGTTATCTGAAAATGTGGGTTTTCAAGTTTGATTTGATCTAAATTGAAGACAGGAAGAGAAGCGCAAAGGCAAACAGAAAAAGGCAGTAGATACGAGAACTGAGCACATACTAACACAATGACAGCTGATCAAGATGTTCACAAATCTACTTCTTCTTCAAAGATAATCTGCAGTGGATAAACTTGCTCTCTCTCTCTCTCTCTCTCTCTCTCTCTCTGTCGGTCTGTCTGTCTGTCTGTCTGTCTCTCTGTATGCGTGTGTGTGTGTGTGTGTGTGTGTGTGTGTGTGTGTGTGTGTGTGTGTGTGTGTGTGTGTGGTGTGCGCACGTGTATGTGGGTATGCGTGCGTGTATGTGGGTATGCGTGCATGCGTGCGTGTGCGTGTGTGTGTGCACGCCCATGCACATTTAAATAGTAACACACATTTTCACAATCAAAACAATATAAGAGTCTTGTATTTCTATTTGCCATAAGTAGATACAGAACTGTTAACTGCAAGCAGAACATCCGTCACAGAAAACAGTTTAATGTTTATCTGATATTGTTTTTACTTCTCAAATTAAAAACACCACCACCACCACCAAGTACAGCAAAAGACATCACTGACAATTCAATGCTCGATGAAAATCTTCCCTGTCAACACATAAACAGTTTTTTTCTTCATCTTCACCTGATGTCACATTATGTTTGTAGGGTGTTTTATTACAAAGAACATCTAAGTCTGATTTCTGAGGTAATTTGTTTTGATCTGGACCATAGGGGCTGGAACAGCTCAGTGGTAGAGCGCCAGACTTGTAATCTTGGGGTTGCGGGTTAGAATCTCCACCGGGCTGTTTCAGTACAGGGGGATTTTTCCCTCAGAGTTAACATCGGTTCTGACTCCATTTCCCATACAGACCTTTGCATGAGACTATAAACCGATGTTCCGTGTGTGAACGCACGCATAACATCTTGCACACACATAAAATCCCATCACCAACTTTCGGAAGAGAAGGCCAGTTTGACCGTTGGTATGGATGACACATTACACATAGCATGCACCTTCCCCGAAGTTGGAGTATGGCTGCCTTAATGGCGAGATAAAAAACGGTCATACACACAAAACTCCACTCCCTATACAGGGGGTGTCCGCAGGAGTATCAGCCTGCATACGCAGAAGAAGAAGATCTGGACCATGCTGATTAGTCCAAAACACAACTTGCTGACTTGAAACTACTTGAATGATTGAGACTTATAGTATTTCATCTGCATTTGTTTTGTCATGTTGAGATTTTATGTTGTATACAAAACATGACATATGAGCTTCTCAGCATGGCTAACAGATGTACAGCAAAGATGCCAGAAACTTACCAAGGCCTAATCAATGATGGGCTACACAGATGGATAGACAAACTTGTCTATTTGCTAAAGCAGTTCTGTACTGCCTAAGATATTGAACGCTTTATCATTTCTCCCCCTAAAAACAACCACTTCCCCACTGGCAGAGAGGCACTGGATGGACAGAAGAGAAAGAGGGGGAGAGAGAGAAAACGCAAGTTAAGAGAGAAGTGGGGAGTGGGGGGAGGGGGGGGGAGAGAAGGAAGAGGGGGAGGAGGCTGAGGAGTTGAGCAGAAAAAAAAAGAAAAATAATGAGACAAAAAAATGGAAAAGAAAGTGTGAGAGAAAGAGAGTGATAGAAAGGTAAAAGAGGTAAAGGGATGGGGGGAGGGGGGGGGGGGCGGAGGGGGAGTATAGTTATTCTAAGCTATCCTTGCTCTTTTTAAAGAAAGTTCTAAACCCTTATCTTAATAACTAAACTATAATAATTAAAAGAAATGAAACGAAAACAAGTAGATTATGCAAAAAAACAACAACAGAATAGTCAAAGAAAGAGAAAAGAAAAACTACGAAATAGAAACACACACACACACACACACACACACATGCTTACCCATTCAGAATCTTACCTCTTCACTTGTTCACTTCCTCTTTTATCCAAACACAGACAATCTTTTTCCCTACGCCTGTGTAACTGTAACCCAAACTGAACAGCACTCACTCAGAACCCCAACAGATGTGCAGCTATAAAAGCAACAGCTCTGGTCAAGACAACTTTCCGAAACTGACTGTTCTCCACACTCACAGAGCAGATCTGTAGCTCTCTGTCTAAGCAAAGGCAGAAACTCCCCACATTCTGATACCAGTCACATTTCTGCATACTAATGAGCAGATGCTAAAGGCATGATTACATGTTATCATACTCTTAAGTGACCACTGGATTGCTCATCAGTCAGTTATCACTGATCCAGTGCACACAGTGACCATCAGGTTAGCTTATCTCTGGGAGAGGGACCTGAAATGGCTGAATTCAAATGTCTTGTATTACACTACGTTATTAGTGATAGAATCATAGTGATAAAATCATACACAGAAAACATTGAAAGGAAAGCATTTTTTCTGGAAAGTTACCATTGGGATTACAATGAAAATAATAAGTAAAAAGTTGGCATGGACAGAAACAGGGAGAGAAGGCGAGAGAGGCAGAGACAGAGAGAGAGAGAGAGAGAGAGAGAGGGAGAGAGGGAGAGAGAGAGAGAGAGGGAGAGAGAGCATGAGTGTAACAGAGACAAGAAATGGAGAGACAAGACAGCAGGTGAGAGAGGCGGCTTAATCTTAATCACTTATCAGTCTGTTATCACACTAATGACTAAGGGCATCGACTGATTAGCGGATTGCTCAACAAGTATCTTGAATACATCCCTGCCCTGATTTACCATAAAAGTCGGGAAAAACTGCTACAAAGGCAAGAACAGAGACAAGCACATGGAGGAGGGTGGGGGTTGGCATAATAAAGTTCTATGAAGATAACAAGATGGTTGAGGATTAGAAGTATGATGGTGACTCAAAGGCAAGTAGTCTCTACCTTGCATGGAGAATCCTTCCTCTTAGCAATGGTGTGATTTATCAGATTTGCAAGGAACAGGTTTAGTAAGGTAAGGTAATGTTGCTTATAGCCCTGCCGACCGCAAAGGGCCATATCAGGGCTGTCACCACGTTAAAATCAACAAAGTCTGAGCAGTTGAAGAACAAGTTGTATCAAAACTGCCAAGATGAAATGAAAACACTAGACCTTTGACTGTCTAACCCCTAATAGTTGGTACGGTCCTGAATCAGTCTCAGATGATCCAACAGAAGAGATACCATAATTCACCCCCATAAATTTTGCGTCTGTCCAGACATATGCATAAAAACCTGTTATAATAACAGGCAATCACTTTACACTGTTCCTTTCCGATATTCTTGTGTTCACACCTGACTACAGAGTGTTTACTGTCAGTCGTGTGCACACCATTTGTTTTTGTTTGGTTGTGTGTGGTTTTGTACCGCAGCTTAATTAATTAAGCAGTCAACCTGTCAATAAATGACAGCAATACATTAACAGCAACAACTTCACTCTTCCTAATGTATATGTCTATAAAATCCAAATTGGCGCCAAATTTTTGAGTAGTTAATGAAAAATGGAAAATGTGTTTACATTTGGCCATACAAACCACCTCAACCTTCAGTTCACATACTCTAGGAAGTCCATTCTAGGTCCCTAGCTAAGCCTTCTGAGACTTAACATGCTCCAAATTTCAGTACTTAATTAAAGACATTGACAGGAAAACCGCACTAAAAACCCGACACAAATCTACACCACTGAAAACAAACAATAAAATAAAATAATTAAATGAATAAAATAAAATAAATCACATGGACATGCCAGCCCCTCTGCACCCCCCCCCTCCCCCTCCTTCCCCTTATGCTCAGCTCACTCTGCTTGCAGTCATGCTCAGCCCCCCCCCCCTCCCCCCCCCCAGCAAATGCAACTTCAGAAATCATAACAGCCAACTTTCTGTCTTAGTATTTGTCTGTCTGCCTCTCTATCTGTCTCCTTCCCTCTCTCGTCATTAGTATTGTCTTTCAAACTGGGATTGTGGACAGTTGTGGCTGAGGAGAAATGGGGGGGGGGGGGGGGGGGGGGGGAGGGGAGGGGGGGTAGATGTGAGTCCCAGAAAAGGAGGGAGGGTGGGTGGGAGGATTGGGAGTGGCAGGGTCTTCACATTCTCCCCCCCCCCTCTCTCTGTGCATGTGTGTGTGTGTGTGTGTGTGTGTGTGTGTGTGTGTGTGTGTGTGTGTGTGTGTGTGTAAGTAGTGCATGCTGCGTGCATGCCCGCATGTGCACTGTACGCGTGCGTGTGTGCGTGTGTGCGTGCGTGCGTGAACCCTACAAAAAGGTGTTGTTTAACCTGCTGCCCTTCAGTAAATAATACCTTTTCACTTTGGTAAGTCACAAACTCTCTCCACACCCCCCCCCTCTCTCTCTCTCTCTCTCTCTGTCTCTCTCTCTCACATACACATATATTTTCACCTCATTGATACTTATAACTCTTCTTTTCCTCCTTCTCTTTGCAATATGTTCAACACACATTCCTGACAGAAGCCAGGTACAAATGCTAGTCTATCAATAGCACACCTTCATTATACTATGCCAGTCTACCACCAAATGTTAATCTACTGACAGTGAGAAAATATCTGTACATGTAGCTTTCAGTCACACAGCACACACAAAGCAAACAGATGTAATCTTCATGACGTTTAACAGTACCTGCGTTATCACCGAAAAAATGCATCCTCTAGCAATCCCCCTGATAAAGCTTATTATTCAAACTTACGAACTGTATACTCCTGCCAAATACGTAAAGACTGAACGCCATATCTCCACCCGCTGAGGACTTCAACTTTGTCACTGCATTTCAACACTGACCATACCTCAACATGTCCTATCTTTATCAGCTGAATGTTAATGGCACTGATAATTAGAGTCCTCAGGTTCATGGTATTTAACTACAGAGTCAACTGCTTGGGATTCAGAACTTACTTTATCAGATTTAAAGATGTATGCAAATTGTTTATCTTTCAACTTTTACACATCATCATTATATATCATTACATCAATGCTGCTACTTCTAGGAAGAAAAAAAAACTACAACAACAAATAAACAACACCAGAAACATGTCAATATATATATATATATATACATATTCTTCTTTTTTCTGTCCATACTACAAATGATCTAAGCTAGAAGTCAAAGTGAAAAATCATGTTGTTTATGGCAGCTGCTGACCAGGGCTGAAAATCTTGTTGATGATGATAAAATAGGGAGCAGTAGATAAAACTAAAAAACAAGCAAGCCCCCCCCCCCCCCCCCCAAAATAATAAAGTGTATGAAATACATTAAAATGTTTCAAACGGAGGAACGGGAGTCTCATGAATGAGACTTTGCAGATTGTCTCTCACCAATTTTTACACCTACCATACTAGTCAGACCTCTAGTATCGGTGTAAAAACTAAGACCTTAATGAACAAAATTACCTGACACATACATTGAGTAAACTGCCATCAAAGCTGATAATCTGACATACGTAACAAGATAAAGTTTCACAGAACTGGAAAAAAAAAAAAAGCGGCGAGGG
The DNA here is from genome assembly GCA_033310375.1 of Conus canariensis. Classification (NCBI taxonomy): domain Eukaryota; kingdom Metazoa; phylum Mollusca; class Gastropoda; order Neogastropoda; family Conidae; genus Conus; species Conus canariensis. The sequence continues at coordinate 89,895,080 of CM065716.1, forward strand.
GGGGGGGGGGGGTTCTTGTTCAGTTCTTGCCCACTCTCTCTTTAAACTTAATTGTTCAAGCTATATTGACCAGTATGTCTATTCCATCCAGTCCATAAGTGACTATAGACCTAATTGTTCAAGAATAGTGACCAGTGTGTCTATCCCATCCTAGTCACAAGTGACTATAAACCAATTGTTTAAACTATACTGACCAACATGTCTATTCCATCCTGGTCATGAGTGACTATAAACTTAATTGTTCAAGCCATGCTGACCAAAATGTCTTACTCCATCCTAGTCACAAGTGACTGTGAACTCATTTGTCGACCAGTTTGTCTGTTCCATCCAAGGTTTCCTTTCCACAAGTCACTGACAACTTATTTGTTCAAGCTACACAACCAGTATGTCTATAGATCCCATCCTAGTCACAAGTGACCATGATCTTTTTTGTTCAAGCTATTACTGACCAACACGTCCTTTCCATTTGAGTCTTTGAGTGACTAAGTAGGCTTGAAGGTCTCTCTTGAGTTTCATTTTTGTTTTAATTACATCATACCCACAACAATGCAACATAAAGCTATCTCTAAAATAAAGATAAAAATAGTACACTAGGAACTTAAAGCATAATTTCAACTGAAATCAGTTTTTGGTGTTAATAGAAAGAAATGACAAAAGTAGGAGAAAAGAAAGAAAACAAAACACACACAAAAAACCCCCACTGAACTTTGGGTCTGAAAGAGTTTTTGTTAAACCATATGCAACATCAGAAGAGAGAGAGAGAGAGAGAGATACAGACAGACAGACAGACAGAGACAGAGAGACAGAGAGAGACAGACAGACAGACAGAGAGTGAGAGAGACAGACAGACAGAGAGAGAGAGATTACCTTTTTTCAGTTCTTGAAACTATCCAACTGACTACGCACTGGAGTTAAATGAAGTCCTTCTGTAGACAATGCACTACACCATCACAAGAAACCCTGACACTTATAACCAGGAGCCCAGTGCAATCCATCCTTTATCTATACACCATTTGTGCCTCACAGGCATGAGTGAACACCATATGCCTGAGACAAGGATTAGCCCACTCAGAGTCTATGACACTTCACAGATAAGCCTGTCTGAATGTAATCAGTTATCATGCTGTTGTTATCAGCCGGTCACTGTCAGCATCCAAAGGTCAACACTTGCAACCATTTTGCTACCACGGTTACCAGGACTTAATCCTGTACCACTGGAAGGGTCACTTTTGTGAGTGAGTGAGATTACTGGTGTGTGTGTGTACATGTTGTAAAAGCCAAAATTCATCTATACAGAACATGAAGTAAATCAATATGAATTAAAACTGAATGAAATATAAAAAGTCTGTAGTGGAGGATAATATCTTTCCTGCTCTTGAGGGAAGGGAGGAGTGAGGGTGGATGGTTCGATGGAATATGGTTAGGCTCTTAGAATCATGAGTTAGCTCCTAGAATCATGGGTTTGTAGAGTGTCTATGTCATGTTTTTCTTGTACAGAAAGCAACAAAGCCAGCTTGGAACCAACCTAGTCAGAAAACTTACGTCCTCGAACTGGTAGTTCCCAATAATCAGGATCTGACCTCATCCCTTTGGCAAAAAGTGACCATGATTTTCTGTCTGAGTTACATGTACATATATTTTTCATAGAAAAAAAAACACAAAAAAAAACAACAAACAAATCAGGGCACAGGAGACTGTTGAGATGAACGCAGAAATTCTGCAGCTTTTTCCCTGGCAACCTTTCAGTCCATGGTGGCACTATTTCCCTTAACTTCTGTAATAAAGGATAAGGGTTGGGGCAGGCTACGTTTTCTTTTTCCTTTCTGTTTGTTTTTAGGGCAGACTGCGACATCTTGTGCACGCCTGGGGCTGTACCAGGTCCCCTGCATAGTTCTGTGGGCTGAAAGGTGTTGCCTTTTCCGCAGCTGTGCATACACAGAACTTTCCTTTATTCTAGGTTAGGAGGTAGGCTGGCATGTGTGTGTGTGTGTGTGTGTGTGTGTGTGTGTGTGTGTGTGTGTGTGTGTGTGTGTGTGTGCCTGTGTGCATGCATGCATGCGTGCGTGCGTACGTGCGTGTGTGTGTGTGTGTGCCTGTGTGTGTGCATGCCTGCGTGTGTGCGTGCGTGCACCTGCATGCGTGCATGTGCATATGTGGTTTTGTTTGTTTTTGTCCCCTTATTTTTTTCACTGGAGCCCCTAAGTTACAGCAGCTGATTCATCAGTAAGTTAACAATGGCTACCTATGTTTAAGAAGAGAAGAAAAACTGCCATTCAGGTAAGAGGAACAGGGGGAAGCAAGACTCAAGCTCACTCAGCTCATTCTGCAACAACTATGACCGACTGTGCGCCTCAAAGACAGGCCTCAACTCAAGCTTGATAGCACATTGTGGCAAATGAAGTTTCTGCCTTCTTGTCAGTTGAACTAACGGTGAGACTCCATCATGAAGCTTACATCAAAGTAGTGTCCGGTGTTATCCTGTTGCAGATCACAGCAGGCACCACTGAACACCACTGAACTGATTAAGCAGCAGTGGTGTGTCTCCTCTGGTGGGTTGCCTGGTGCTGACCTGACATCAGCTGTGCCCTGTGGACCATGAAGTTTGGGCTGCAATATGTGCAGTGCTTTAAAGTGGCAGAATTTTAAAGTGAGGGTCAAAAATGATCCTCTGTCTCCCACACTGGGGTTCAAATCTGAAAACTGGGGGGTGAAGCATGAAGGAATTCATTTAAGCATTTACACTTATTAATTCAAATCAGTGTATTGTACTGTGCACTTTAACTCACTGCATACTATTTTGAGGTAACACATCAGTGCAGCATGACACAGTGCCAACTTCTGAGTATACTGGAAGCAGCAAGCCCCAAGCTCCCTTCTTCATCAGTCTTCCAGCCTAGATTTGATTTGCATTGAGCGGTCTTTGAATTTTAAAGTTGAATTTGTAAAAAGTGCAAGCAGGCTTCTGAACCGAGGATGACCTGCAAGGACATGTAATAAACAATCTCTTTTGCTGTCTAACAATTTCTTATTTCCTAATGTGTGTGTGTGTGTGTGTGTGTGTGTGTGTGTGTGTGTCTGTCTGTGCCTGTCTGTCTGTGTGTTATACACATTTAACAGTTTGGGTGTATAATTCCATCTCATTTACAGTAAAAACAGTGGAAACTTATGTCTACAAAATTATGTCACTTTCCAACATGGCTGCCACTTGGCTGCCATGGCAACATAAGTTTTGACTACACACACTGAAGTTTATTCTTGAAGTAAAAGTTTATTGCCAAGTTTTAGGTCAGACTATCGTATCAACAAAGAAAATGACAATGGTGCTTTTGCCCCACTTCCTGTTACATAACCAATTTTTAGATATCCAAGGCCAGGACCGCTGCCCACCAAAGGCTGAAAGAGTTACATCATTTTTTGTGTCTCTTTGGTGTGCCATATCTAATGATTCAGTAAAGTATGTCATCTGAACAAAACCCACTGAATGGTATGGCTAACTTTCGTGACTGCAAGACTGACTACAGTCAGTCCTTTCACACTGTACAGTGTACTAGCAACCATCTACTGTCACTGAACAGAATTACAGAACAAAAAGTGTTCGTACCTTATGCCCAGTGGAGGTTTAGTCTCTGCATACGCATGAAAGGTGTTGAAACAATGAAAGGGACCTGTACCCTCGAGACACATCAACACACACAAACAAAGGGGGCATCCCCTGAAATGTGAAAAAAAAAAAAAGAAAAAAAAAGTAAACATAAATCAAGTTATAAAGGAAGACTGGCACTGGCAGCTAAACACCATTAAAAAAGGGAAGATAAAGATACACAGAAATGATTAAATAAACATGATGTAAGTGCAAACTAATAATGAACCTAAACCCCACAAACTGGCAGCCAAACAGTGCAGTGGGCGTAGGGACTGGCAACCTGAAAATAGTCGAAAAGATTCTGTACAGAAAAAGTTTTTTTTTGCAATTATAGCTTATTCTTCGATGGCCCTATGTTTAACAGAATTTTGCCTTCTCTTTCATCAGTTACCTGTTCTGTTTTACACATCTGTAGCGCTTATATCTGAACAGTATAACTGTATGGATTGATCACTGCAATAATCGTTCCATTAAAGAACTGAACATCTAGCCACCTGTCAGGAAGAGGTAGACAAGGGTTTTCCTGAACAGAAGGGGAGTTAACTACAGCATTGGTGAAACCTTATTTTATGAAAACTGAGTCCACAGGCTTCTAGTTCTATTACCTTAAAAAGCAAGAAAGGCACCCTGCCAAACTTTATAAATTTAGAGGTGAT
>CM065716.1:89904378-89909378 GCA_033310375.1 Conus canariensis
TGAAGACCGCACTGCCAGCTGAAAAACAAGGCTTGGAAAAACTGTGGAAAGACCTGAAAGAAAAACACAGTGCCCTCAGCAAAGCGGAATCTGTGAGGAAGAGGAAGAGCAAAAAGAAGAAGACACAAGAGCGCTTCTTCAGAGACCCCTTCCAGTTTGCCAGAACACTGTTTGAGCAGCCAAAATCTGGGACCCTAAGTGTGGACAAAGGAGTTCTTGAGCAGCATCTGAGGAAAACATACTCTGACCCACAGAGCAAAGCACCACTCGACATTCAAGGTCTGGTGTGGCCAACCAACCCTGAGGAACAGTTCAATGGCAAGCCTCCAACGTTGGCGGAAATCAAGAAGGTGGTCGACAAAGCCAGAGCCAAATCATCACCAGGGCCAAACGGAATACCTTACCAGCTTTACAAGAAATGTCCCAAGGTGCTGGAGTGGCTCCACAGGCTGCTGCGATCGGCTTGGAGAAACCAGAAGATCAGCGGCCAGTGGATGACGGCAGATGGTGTGTACATCCCCAAAGAGCAAAACTCAAGTGACATTAGCCAGTTCAGGCCAATATCACTACTGAACGTCGAAGGGAAAATCTTCTTCTCTGTCATGGCAGCAAGGCTGACCAAGTACCTGATGGAAAACAAGTACTTGGATGTGTCAGTCCAGAAAGGTGGCATCCCAGGCGTGGCGGGCTGTGTAGAACACGCCACAATGATCTGGGACGCAATCCAAAAAGCAAAAACAGAAAAGAGAGACCTGGACGTAGTGTGGCTTGATCTGGCAAACGCATATGGATCTGTGCCCCATGAGATGATACAGTTGGCTCTTGAGATGTACCATGTGCCAAAGAACATCCGCGACATGCTCAAGAAGTACTTCAATGGCTTCTCAATGCGGTTCTCTACCAAGGAGTACACAACAGACTGGATCAACTTGGAAGTGGGTATTGCAATGGGCTGTGCAATTTCCCCAATACTGTTCGTGCTGGCAATGGAACTCATCTTGAAAGCAGCAACAAACAACGCGAGACAAACAGACCTTGGCGATGGATACAAGATGCCTCCTCTCAAGGCCTTCATGGATGACACTACAGTGATTTCATCCAGAGAAGACGAGACACGTCATGTGCTGGAGAGGCTGGACGACATAGTTGCCTCATCCAGAATGAAGTTCAAGCCAAAGAAATCACGGAGTCTCTCACTGAGGAAAGGAAAAGTGGCCGGATCTGTGGTCTTCAGTGTTGCCAACCAGGCCATTCCAACAGTCACAGAAGAACCAGTCAAGAGCCTTGGAAGATGGTATGATGATACGCTGAAAGACACACAAAGAGCAAAAGAAACCAAGCAGATGGCGGAGGAAGGCTTGGAGACCATTGACCAGTGTGGGCTCCCTGGCAAATACAAGGTCTGGTGTCTGCAGTTCATGCTGATACCAAAGCTGCTATGGCCTCTGATGATATACGACATCTGCACCAGCATAGTGGAGGCAATGGAAGCCAAAATCAACAAGTTCACAAGGAAATGGCTTGGTGTCCCACCCTGTCTGACTGACATAGCGCTGTACTGTCGCCAAGCAAAGCTGAAACTACCCCTGAAATCCATCCTGGAGGAATACAAAGCAGGGAAGATCAGACTTCAAAGCATGCTGGAGGACTCAGGAGACAAGGTGATAGAAGCAATTAAGCCCCAGCTGAAGACAGGCAGAAAATGGAAAGTTCAAGAGGCGATGGATTCTGCAAAAGAAAGTCTCAATATCAGAGAAATAACAGGACACACACAGACCAACAGACAGGGACTGGGGGTGACCAAAACTGAATGGTGGTCAAAGGCCAAAGGAAAAGCCAAAAGAGACATGATGATTCAGGAGATGAGAAAAGAAGAAGACCAAAAAAGACTCCAAAAAGCAGTCCAGCAGAGCCAGCAAGGGCAATGGACAACGTGGGAGAATGCACTCCAAAGAAGTCTCACTTGGAATGACATTTGGCACATGGCCCCTCTCAGGATCAGCTTCATTCTCAGATCTGCATATGACCTTCTGCCCTCAAATGCAAACCTGGTGAAGTGGGGGAAAACAGACGATCCTGCATGCCCCTCTGCCATGAAAAACAAACAGTGGAGCATGTCCTAAGCTCATGTAAAGTAGCCCTGGCTCAAGGAAGGTACACATGGAGGCACAACCAAGTGCTCAAAGAAATTGTACAAGTAGTCTGGGCTAGTACCAACACCACAAAAGGGAAAATCAGGACTCCAAAAGCACCCCCAACATTCTTCACGGCAGGAGGCAGCAAATCATGGCCAAGAACAACAGTGCCACTCGAAACATGCAGGCAGAGTCTGCTGGACGGGGCAGATGACTGGGAGTGCACTGCAGACCTCCCAGAATGGAAGAGTCACCCAGAGATCATCAGCAAGAGTGGCATGAGACCAGACATAGTAGTCCACTCTAAGTCAACCAAGCAGCTGATCATGATCGAGCTCACGGTGCCATATGAGAACAGAATGGAGGCAGCTCAAATCTACAAGACTGAAAAGTATGCTGATCTGGCAAACAGCCTGAGGAGAGAAGGCTATCAGGTCAAAGTCCTCACTGCAGACATTGGAGCTAGGGGGTTTGTAGGAACGTCTGCATACAGCCTCATGAAACAGCTCTCAGTTGCAGGGAAGGAAAAAACCAGAGCCCTGAAAGCAATGGCAGAAGCGGCAGAGAGGTGTTCAAGCTGGATCTGGTCAAGGAGGAACAAAAGTGAACTTCATAAGGCTTAATTTCCCTACAAATATCAGGTGTCCCTGTGGCTCAGTGGTTAAAGCGCGAGTCATTAAGTGGAAAATGAGCATGTCCAGAGGGTCATGGGTTCGAATCCCAGCCATGGCTCGTCCCAAGATGGGAAAAAAAAAAAGGGGCAGCAGAGGGACATCCGGAGTCATGAACCGGGTGTGGCCCAACCCCCCTAGAGTGTCAGGAGATAAGGGCCGAAACACTTGCTTGAAGGGGGCTTCTCTTCTGAGGACTCTCTGCTGCCACGCTCTCCACGAGTTTCTTTCTACTGAATGGAATGAGTCGTGAGGGAGTAATGCAACCAAAGAGGTGCTGAGAATGAAACAGGAAAAGCATTCACTCTGTATGGCTGCATATGATGAAGGCTATGACATGAAATTTCAATAAAAAGATGGTTTTTCAAATGCTTGAATTTAAAGCTAAAACTTGAAAAGAAAAATCCAAACAGAAACAATTACAAACATATCAAATTCATTTCCTTTGGAGTGGAAATGAACAAAACATTTACACTTTCAACGATCTTTCAGACAGAAATACAACATTATTATCATTACTATACTTTTGAACTTGATCAAGGGCTGTCACCATGTTAAAATCAACTCACAAGTCATCACAAACCCCCCCCCCCCCCAAAAAAAAAAACACCATTCACGTATTTCTTTAAAATACACCTAAAAATGCACCAGAAACTTCATTAAAAATTTTTCTTCTGTAAACTCTTAGATCAGATGAAAAATGTTAATCCCTTTTAGAAACTCAAAGATCACATCACATCTCTGAACAAAGTTTTCATGGAGCCTGCTGTAAAGCGTTTATATCTCACATCGTGCAAGTCCCAACATCCTAAAAGAATGTGTCTCACTGTTGAGTGGTGCACTGGTACATGACATGGAATGCACCAAAGTCCCTTGGCACCAGTACAGCATCTCCTCTAGTGGACTACCTCATGACAAGTTGACACTGACTACCTCATGTTGACTGCTGGCACCAGAGCTATGGTGGGATGAGGTGGGTAGTGGGTGGGGGTGGAGGGTGGGGGATGGGGCAGCTTGAATGAATGCCACTGAGGTGGCACTGAAGATGAGACAGCAGCAAAAAAAAAAAAAAAAAGTAATAAAAACAAAATTAAAATATTTCTACCACCACCAATGTTGCTACTACCACTGTGTGTAAGTGCTGTAACAAATTGGGATGGTAATTATCTGAGCCACAGATAACTCTTGGTCTATGTGGTATCAATATTGCAAATGTTCATCAACTTTGTGTATGTTTTAAAATTTACATAAAAGATATGATTAAAGAAAAAAAATCAGAATACTTAATTATTTCTTCCAAATGTTTTGCTTACTTTGCGTTGGATGTGATGATGTTTGTCTGGTGATCAGAAAAGAGATGAACGCCATTTCGTAACAAAAGGATAAGCCTAACACTGAAGGCAAACAATATGTCATAAATATAATAAAATTTACGCCCTACAGACATTTTGATGGAAAAAAAAAATCTTTCAGCAAATGTTATGACTCACATGCTCTGAGGCATTTTCGAACCCTGGCATTAAACATTGCAAGAAATTCCCAGCTGAGGTAAGATTGATAGTCTATCACATAGGGTCACAAAGTTTACAATTTTCAAAACATTTCAGCACAGCAATTGAAAGCAACAGCCATGAAAATAAAGTTTGAATTGTAATGTTTAAATTCCATTAATTAACAGAAGAAAACAGAATGGATTTGCCTCCAAACCTATTCTTAACAGATGTACTGCATCTGTCTGCATTCTCATGCCCTTTGCCAAACTTTCACAGTTTGGGTTAGGTAAGAAAGCAATGACATATGTAGTTGAGTGCTCTTGTGTGTCAAAACAATCCTTGCCATTTCACTACTTTTGAAAGCTTTAAAAAGTTTTAAATGCTAAATATTATTACTTTAACAGTATCACATTTATTAAAGAAAATGCTTCCATAGCTACCAGGGATCATGTTCATACTCACAAAATTTAAAACTTTTTGCAATCTTTCAAGCCCATCTAAACTAAATTTTCAAACTCAATATGAATATGACGAAGGCTGCTTATAAATCACAGTAACTGAAACTCTTTACCTTTCTTTCTATAAAACTTATGGGATGTACTCTGATAGATCTATAAAATCACTCTTCATGATGCTACAATTGATCAGGTCTAGTTTTATCTCCAAATAACCAAAAAGTTCCAGTTGTAAGTCCTTGAACC
>CM065716.1:89914378-89919378 GCA_033310375.1 Conus canariensis
TGCCAGACACCATGGCTTCACTTTAAACTGGGGCAACACAAGACAACCAGTCTGCCCAAGAGGAGCAGTCACCAGCCACAGGAGAGATCAACTACTCTCTCCGAAGCAAAACTAAGTTAGCTTACCACCTGGACTCAAACCCATCAGACCCTTACCCTCACTTTATGATGAAACAGTGAGAAGCTGTCTATGAGTACCACTTTGGCTACTGCACTGGGTGTATGCAAGTTAAGTGGGTGTATCTCAACCAGATGCATTCAGTGTAACCTAGACAGACCCCCCTGTATGCCAGCTTAAGCTGCTGCACGGTGTGCAAGCAAGTAAAGTAGGAGTGAGGGAGGGCCCCTCATTGTGGTTGTCCAATGAGAACTAAAACCTAGCCTATGGAAGTGACATGCCAATACTTACCTATGTGTAAGTAATAAAAGTTGATGTGTGAAATTGCACTTAACTTGTGTCAGTTCTCTGTTGTTCAATCAAATGTTGAATGTTTGAACTTCTTTCTTCAATTCTGTCTCACAGAGCTACAAGTACTTGTAAGAGTACAGCCCTAAGGAAAATTATCTCATAGCCACTCGTCAGTATTTTACCAAGACCCGGAACAAAAAAAAATTTCTTTGATGACTAGAACCGGAAAGTTGCTCCTTCCACCACTAGTAAAGAGAGAGGGTGTAGGTGAAATGTTAAGATAATTCTCATCGAGAACCTTCCCCTAGAGGACCCACCTACCACTCATCTATCTCGTCCCCACACACACACACACACACACACACACACACACACACACCAACACACACCATAACAATAAGAACAACTCCCCCCCTCACACACATACCCCCACGCACGCACTGACACACACACACACACACACACACACACACACACACACCATCCACCTCTCTCTCTCTCTCTCTCTTACATACACACACGCGCGCGCGTGCGCGCGCGCACTCACTCATCACTCTCTCACACACACTCACACACCAAGGCTTGCACGCTCAGGTCCGTGAACTCTCTAATTAACACGCCTGCATCACTCCACTGATGAACACACACCAGCGCACACACGTCGTCTGCAGCCTACGCTGGGAAGTCAAAGGCCCAGCATGAGTTTGGCCCAATCTCTAGGAGTCTTCACAGTGTTGGCCTTGAGATTATTTTTGTTTGTTTGTTTGGTTGGTGATGTTTCTTGCTCCTCCCTGACGTCTGGATGTGCGGCCACTTCCTCTCTTGTTCAGATCCGAAAGATGGTCTATGGTATAGTGGCTTTGCTTTAGTGAGTCTTCAGATCGGCCAAGCTGTAATCCAGTTCTTATCGTTGCCTTGCCAGCTAGTGTCTGCTGTCTCGTCCCCTTGAACTCCAGCATGTCCAGGGCAGCACATCCATATGAGTCTCTCAAATGGAAGGTTGCGCATTAGTTCATGCCAAGCAGGGCTTCCCATTCCACTCTTCACTTTCTGATGTAGGTTCACAGAGTCAGTCAGTAGCATGGCTTTTTTGAGTTTTAGACTGGGCTGTGGATGAAAGCCAGTGGAGTGCATGTGACACTGTTTCTACTTCCATTGTTAGACTTGAAGTTGTTAAACTGTGCGCGCCATAGTCTTCCTGGATAGTTCGGCCATTTTGCTTCACTGTGCATCCCCAGCCTGACAGTGTGTCTATCTGGCAATACATTTATCGACATTACAGAGATAGAGAGAGAGGTGCACACACACACACACACACACACACACACACACACACACACACACACACACACACATACACACACATAGACTCAGAAAGAGACAGACTAACACACAGACAGACAGACAAACAGACAGAGAGGCAGGCGTACAGACAAATATACACAGATCCACCACCACACACACACACACACACACACACACACACACACACACACACACACACACACACACACACACAAGCGTGCGCACGTGCTCGCAGACGCATGCACATGCACACACACATATACAGAGAGAGAGAGTACACAGATAGACTCTCACACACACTGACGCGCGCACGCACACACACAGACTCAAACATGCACGCATGTACACACACACACACACACACACACACACACACACACACACACACACACACACACACACACACACACACATTTGCACATTCACTTGCACAAACACGCATAACTATACACCCTTACACATTCGTACATACCTGAATACATACATGATAGGCTACAGACAAAATTCTAATTGGCTGGAATTAAAAAAGAAATTGTCATTAAAATGTGTGAGTTGGATTGACCTAGAAAAAAGACTGCGTTTTGATGAAAATGCATTTGTGAAATTGGGCGTGAGTCCATGCACAAGCGCATGTTTGTCTGTGTTGTGTGCATGTGTGCGCAGTTGCACGCATGTGTGTGTGCATGTGGTGTGTGTGTGTGTGTGTGTGTGTGTGTGTGTGTGTGTGTGTGTGTGCGCGCATGCGCGCGCGCGTGTGTGTGTATGTGTGTGTATGTGTGTGTGTGTGTGTGTGTGTGTGTGTGTGTGTATGTGTGTGTGTGTGTGTGTGTGTGTGTGTGTGTGTGTGTGTGTGTGTGTATGTGTGTGTGTGTGTGTGTGTGTGTGTGTGTGTGTGTGTGTATGTGTGTGTGTATGTGTGTGTGTATGTGTGTATGTGTGTGTGTGTGTATGTGTGTGTGTATGTGTGTTGTGTGTGTGTGTGTGTGTGTGTATGTGTGTGTGTGTGTGTGTGTGTGTGTGGTGAAGGGCTTTTCATTGTATGTATCAGGAAGGGTAAGTATGGATTGTATGTGTGTGTATGTGCACGCGCGCACGCACGTGAGGGAGAGAGAGAGTGTGTGTGTAAACCAATGATCTGATTACACGGGGTAATGTTCAAATTCATTTAGATACTGAATTAAGCAGCATGATTAGAAAATGGATCTAAGTAAGTGAACCTCATTCACACACACACACACACACACACACACACACACACACACACACACACACACACACACACACACATCATCATCATCATCATCATCATCATCATTATCATCATCATTATCATCATCATTATCATCATCATCATCACCATCATCACCATCATCACACCTTCCAAAATCCTGTAAACTGAAAGCGGGGGAGACGGTAGGATGGTGGGGACATACTAAAAGATGCACATATATTTGGTTTCACATACTGGGAGGGGAAGGTTAGGCAGCAGAAGGTGGTACCCCAGTCTCCTGGAATGGAATCCTGTATTGCCATATCACCCGCTTTGTTGGGTGTAGACATTAAATTAAACCTGTGGAACAAAACAAGACAAACAAACAACAACAAAAAAAAAACAGTTGTACTGTATGATTGGTGGGAAGGTCCATTTATAAGCGATTCTGTGACAAAGGAATCACTGTCAACGGTAGGGGATTGTAGGTTGTGTAATCTGGTTGCATATACTGGATCAGCATAGGCACCGCTGAAAACGGCCACTGAAGCCACGACTTGGCAGCAGCGTAGTGTGGATTGCCTCGTGGGGTGAGGCGTAGACTAAGGGAACTAAATCTTAAATGGGTGTCAATTTGTAAGGGGAAGTAAATCTTGTTTTGTCGAAACATTCTGCATTTTCCACTCACCGTATAGGCCTCTGTACAGAGAGACAGAGAGAGAGAGAGAGAGAGAGAGAGAGAGAGAGAGAGAGAGGCACCGTTCCTTTGTCCTGTTAATTTCGGAATGCCAGTGATCGTGCTAAGTCAAATTCCATTAAAGCTTAATCTGTTTACCTTACATTTAACAAACACACAACAACTGCTCTTGCAGGGGGAAAAACAAAACAAAACAAAACAAAAAAACTTCCACGGAACGGCATGCACACACCGGCATAGAATTGCACTTTCATATAAACACGCATAAGTATGTACCTTTAGAGAGTCGTCTGTACTTCAGTAGCCTACACACCTACGTGATAGGCTTCAGGCAAAAATCGAATTGGTTGTGGAATGAAAAAAAGAATGCTTTAACTAGACTAACCAAAACAAGAAGACTGAGTCTTAGTGCATGCATCTGTGCATGTATGAGTGATTTTGTGTGCAAAAGAATGCGAACGTGCACACACGTGTGTGTGTGTGTGTGTGTGTGTGTGTGTGTGTGCGTGCGTGCGTGTGTGTGTGTGTGTGTGTGTGTGTGTGTGTACACATGCATAGACATACACAGCATCCTCTCTCTCTCTCTCTCTCTCTCTCTCTCTCCTGGGTTAGGTATTCCAGTCTGCCATAACAACTTCGGTTGGGGAGGGCATGGAATGAAGTCAGCAACAGTTCTGCCTTAATAATACTGGTTGGTTTTGGTGTTAAACCTGTGGAATTAAGTCGACAGGAGTTCTATGACTGAACATTTTTGTTTCAACAGAGGACATGTAGGAAGAATTGTGCATTCTCTCTCTGGATTAGCACAGACACCCCTGAAAAGGGCAACCAAAGCAGGAACTTGGCAGTAGAACTGGTTCATCTACTCTGCTTCCCCCGAAGTCCGAGTGTGGCTGCCCATGTGGCGGGGTAATCAAAAACGGTCACACACGTAATGTTCTCATCCTCAGCTGATGCATTTGTACCATAGTGTTCAAGTACTTGGGCTGTTTGGACGATCCCTGGGGTCTTTTAGCCAGGGTATGACAACAACAACAACATCTACTCTGCTGGGTTGTCTCCAGACAATGTCTCTATAAAAAAAACATCAGAAACACCAATCTGAGAGAGAGAGAGAGAGAGAGAGAGAGAGAGAGAGAGAGAGAGAGAAAGTTGGCCAGGGGAACTAAATCTTAATCGGGTATAAATTTGTCAGGGGAAGTAAATTTTTCCTGCCACTACTTTCCGGGACAGTTTTCCATACACAGCAAAATTATCAATATGGGGACACACAAACATTTCTTCTTTGTCCCTTTAACTTAAAAGAAGTCTATACATGTCGTCATACTGATGATTCTAATACAATCGAGGAAAGAATGGAGGAAACATTTGACGATGTAG
>CM065716.1:89924378-89991878 GCA_033310375.1 Conus canariensis
AGTGCCAATATGTCTCTCTGGAATTTAGCATGCCATAATCCATTTATATATCTAAAAAGAATGTGCAGTTATACAAGAGCAATAAACAAAAAAGTCCTTTTGTTTGGGTTTGCGAAATGTCATGTGACTTAATCGCCAGAACTTGCTCATATTTGGCTGATTGCTGGAAGCAAAGCCACAGTTTATATCAAGTTTGCTCATTACCTTCTTCCCCATCACCACCTTTTTCTCTGTTCTGAGTTCTTTTTCCACCTTGCTCCACATCTCTCTGTTACTCAGTCCATGTCACACTTTCACGTTTAGTTCTCAGTCAGCAAAGTCTTGTATGCTGTCTCTATAGATGTTGACGACTTCACTGTGAATATTGTACTAGTTAAGAGGAAAAGACTGCTGGTTCTGTATATATCAGTGCCGTGTACACATTGTTTACATGAAATGCCCTAAATATGAAAACGTGTCTAATTTAATCAAGCAGTAGTGATGTTTACACAAAGTGCAAATTTGTACATACAGTAAGGACAGATGAATAGTAAGATATTAAGATACAGTTTAGTAAGAGATTTCAGTTAAGCTTAGTCTCTAGTTCAAATTCAATGCTAGCAGTAGATAAAATTTCTGGTTAAAACTTTCATTGGTAAATGCTAAATGATGTCTCCGCCCCCCCCCCCTCCCCTCTCCCCCACCAGCCTCCACTCCTCCTCACTACCATTTCCCCTTCCTGTTCTCTGTGTCCCACTTGCATCTTTGGGTATATCTTTTTTCTTTTTTTTTTCTCATTAGGTTCATTAGCGTGGCTTGACAAAATTCAGGCTTCATGACAGCTACATTGAGGACTTGGCTTTTCCTCAATATTGAATCAGCAGTAGTTATTTTTTACACCATGGATCTTTATTTAGAAAAAGAAAAAGGCATGATAAACATAACAATGAAAACAACTGGTTTTGGTTCAGTTTCACCATTTGAGTCTCATGATAGCTGTCTGAAATTTGATAAGTACATAAACAGTGCGATGATGAAAGCTAATAAAATGCTTAGTATAATGAGATGGTCTTTTTCGTATTTGGATCTTGAAGTTTTTACAATACTATATAAGTCATTAGTTAGACCCCACCCGGAGTATGGAAATGTGATATGGTGCCCATACTTAAAAAGGCAATCAGTGAGCATTGAGAGAGTGCAAAGAAGAGCCACCTTGTTAATTAAAAAGTTTAAACATATAAGCTATGCAGATAGATTGCGAAGGTTAAATTTACCATCGTTAAAGTTCCGACGAATAAGGGGAGACTTGATTGAGACTTACAAGCTAATTACGGGACTTAACAATACAAATTTTAACAGATTTTTTCAACTAACCTCTAATCAAGTTACAAGAAATTCTGCTAACAAAATCCAAATTAAATATTGTCGCACTAATATTAGAAAATGTTCCTTTAGTAACAGAGTGGCACCATATTGGAACAAACTACCTGCACACATTAAAAAAGCAAAAGATTTTGAATACTTTTAAAAACCTTCTGGATACTAACCCAAAGTTAAATATTTAAAAATTTAATTTTGATTGACAGAATAGAGTGAAATAAATCCTGAGCATATGCATGCATTATACAACCACTATTTATTTATACAAATAAGCTGATTGGGACACTTAAAAGACGTGAGGCTATTTAAGTCCCAAGTGAACTGAACTGAACTGAAATGAAAGAAATTATATCAACATTTCTATGTTGTACACATGAAAAGTACAAAAAGCCCAATATTTGTCCCTCAAAAGTTTAGAATATGTTGCAAGTCTTAGGCCTCTTCAAAATTGATAACGATATATGGAAAAGAAAATGTTGGGAGCTTTAAGGTCAGGTGAGTCCAGATATTTTTTTGGTTTTGGTCTGTTTCTTTCTGTATTGTTTCAAAGAATGTTACATGAGAAGTCCTACTGAAAGTCTTTCATTACAATATTTTCAGGGCGACTCCCAAGCGTCGCCTGTCATTAAGCAGTGTTGACACCCCTCCATCTGATGATTGCCATTCCTCTTTGGAAAGAACTGTCAGTTCTGCCTCCTCTACTGAATCAGGTAAGATTGCTGTGTGTGTGTGTGTGTGTGTGTGTGTGTGTGTGTGTGTGTACATACACGTGCGCATGCATGTGTGTGTGTGTGTGAGAGCGCACGCGTGTGTGTGCGTGCGTGTGTGTACGTGCATGTGCGTGTGTGTGCATGTGTGTGCAAGTGCGTATGTAGGATGTGTGTATACGAGTGCACAGAGACGATGCGTGTGCACAATCCTGAACAATTCATTTTTTTTTACCGAGCAACAAGTTCTAATTCATAGCTGCTGGTAAATAAAATGTTTAAAATCCAAACAAACCCAGGAGCAGGATCTTGATTAAAAATGTACCATGATGACAATTTCTGATCCACAAACAAACCTGGCATATTGTTCACCATTACAGGGCTTCTGTCAGCTATTGTTTAAGCAGTCATCTGACTTAAATTAGATGAATGTAAATGAAAGGGTCAACAGATTTCCATTTTCTTGGTTGTTTTTTTTTGTGTGTTTTAAATGATATTGGCTCTTGGGTCAGTTCACTCATCCTAGTTTGTTTAGTGTTAAATGGTGAACAAGTTTGATAAAAAAAAAAAAAAAAAAAACAACCACCAAAAAACCTGTAAATCAGTAGGCTTAAGAATATGTTTGTGTTTGTATTTTTGTAAAACTCGCTCTTGTATGAGCTTATTTACTGTAATATTAAGAGATGTCCGTTGACAAGTTCATGTCTGGCTTTTGTGTCTTGGTAGAGGATGGATATGAAGGAAACAGGCATTTGTAAGCTTAGGCTAGAATCTTGAGAGGCACTGCAAGCGGGGCTCTGTGTTTGTGTCAAGAAATAAAAAAGCTTCTCTTTCAGTTTTACACTGACTGGGGAAAACCCATACATTTTGAGGGTGCACTTGTACAAGCAAACATTGACTTTCCGTCGTTATGCATTACAGAATTTTAAAGGTTGAAAACAAAATTGCACACTTGCAAATGCATACGGACAGCCACAGACAGACAGAGAGACAGACAGACAGACAGACACAGACGCACAGACACACACAGACACGGACACAGACAGACACACACGCACCGACACAGACAGACACACAGACACACACCCACACACAGACACACACACAATCACACAAACACACACGGGCGCATGCACGCACGTGCACACATGCATGCACGCACACGCACGCATGCACGCGCGCACACACACACACACACACACACACACACACACACACACACACACACACACACACACACACACCGATTCCAGTGATCCCGACAGAACCTCAGCAAGGGCTCAGATATGAAGAGCAAATCAAAACTGAGGTCCCCATGAGAGTTAGACATGACAGGCCACAGAATTTTAGACACTTTTTTATGTTAATCGATGAGGATTATGAAAATGATGCTATGGATTTCTATCTGGTCTGAGACTGCATGACAGAGCTGTACTCCACGCTTACTTTCATGATGTATCCTGGAATCAACCACGCCCAAGTGATACAGACACCTGCAGTGTTGGTCAGGAAATTTGATCAGCACTCTCAGAGACGCATCCGTTAAGATTAAATCAATAAATGGATGAAACTTGACTGTGTTCCCAGTCTTCCCAATTATAACAAACTACTCAGTAGATGCCAGTCCTGGCAGAAAAATCCACAAATATATGACTCTGATTGGAATCAAAGCCACAACTTTCCAGCTGAGTCCATGATGCTAACCATTCCACCACTGGCGGCTGGTCTTCACACAAAGAGATCTGTTGTGATGATGTAAATACAGAACAGTATGATCCTATAGACTGGGATGATGAGTTTCAGACAGCTAAGAAATTACTAACCTGACGCCTAATGCTTGCTTCTCCTCTTCCTCTAATTTACGCACATGCACAAGAAAGTACACATTTGTGAAAGTGTGCGCATATATTTAGACACAGTCACACAGAGACACAGACACACAGAGACACACGCACGCGCACACACACATGCACGCATGCACACGCAGTCACGACGCATGTACGCACGCACACACACACACACACACACACACACACACACACACACACACACACACACACACACACACACACAGTCTCTTGCTCTCTCTGCATATCTTCATTAATAGTGAATAATTCCTTGAATGTGTGCAGGAGTGTTTGTTGATTCTCCTACACTCATTGATTCACCAACTTTAGAACAGTAAGTATATTTTATTGATTGTTTAATTTTTGTTTCCTTAGATTTATAATACTAGCTTCTTTGCAATGAAAAGACAACTATTTTTTCAATGTTTTTGTTTTGTTGAATTTGATTTTGAAAATTAAATCTACTGACTGATGAGAAGCCATTTGTTGAACAATACTTTTTCTTCAGTTAAGTTTTTTCTTTGAAGTTGGTGTTTGCTGAATATTTGTTGTGTTTTTTGATCAGAGTAAAGTTATTACCGATAGTGAAACATTTCCCCAGATCTGTTTGTGTCTCTCCTTCTCCACCCTGTTCATACACCCCTTGTCCTAATACTAAGATTGAAAAAAGATGCAGTATGATACACATGTTTACTTGTTAGTTATTTACTAAGTCTCCCCATCTATGATTATTTAAGTTTCCTTTTAAACATGTTTTGCTTTGTGGCTCGAACAATGTCTATGTGTGTGTGTGTGTGTGTGTGTGTGTGTGTGTGTGTGTGTTTAATTATAATTTTGTCTTTTTTTAAGTGATGTTATACACAGATTTATGTCAGATCTGTGTTTTTATTAGTATCAAAAGTGCAACTCTGCGTTGTCTTATAGTCTTGTATGTTTCCTTGTTTATCAGGGCTATGTTGTGCGGAGAGCGTTGAGATGTTAATTTGTACTGTGCAGGAGAGGGGTGGGGGTGGGAGCAAATAAGCCCTATAGAAATCATGCTTGAATTGATGAATGGAATTTACATTTTGAGGAAAAGGAGGGTATTGAATGAACATAATACCATATGCAGGGGTACTTTTCCACAACATCAATTGACAACTGCATTTTTTTTGTTTTGGATAAGGGGTAATGTTTTGTTTTGTTTCGTTGGTTGGTTGGTTGATTATTTGGTGTAATGTTTATGGTCAAAAGTTGGGGAGGGGAGCAGAAGGTGTATGTGAACTTGTATGGTTGGAACTTTTTGTTTGGTAGAACAAGTGTATTCCCAGCACCAAAACCTATCTCAGTTGTCACATGTGCACTAGATGTGTTAACTCTTCTAGGAAAGAATGTGTCCTTTGGGGTGAAGGAGATGGAGGCTGGGGATGGAGTATTGAAGGCTTTCTTTTGTCAGTCATTTCAGACCAGTATAAAAGATGATTACACTTCCCGCTTAATGTGGAACATTGAGTGGGAAACCCACTGCTTTTTTTCCTCAGTACAACACAATAGAAAAAAAAAAATTTGCCACTAAAACCACCGCTTCTGTGAGTGTCTAGCCTTGTCACTTTCTTGACATGAGTCTGTGAAAGCTCTGGCCTCCAAATCAGTGCTAATGAATCAAGTTTGGGCCTCAGGGACAGGAGTGAAGATGAAAGCCACATGCTTGACTTGTGTCTGTGTGTGAACCTCAGCCAGAGCCTGGCTGGTGTTCCCAGTCAAGTCGCTTGACTGCACATTTGTTGGGGGGCAGGAAATCCAATACTTGGTTAACACTGTTAACTCTTAACTAGGTCAGCATGACACAGTGGGATTTGTCAACATAGCAGTAGCCTCCTAATTGCCTTTTGTTGGACAGTGGTGAGTGTGGTAACACCCTGGACCACCTTGTTAGTACTTCAGTGGGGACTGGTCTGTATTTGTGTGGGCTGATTTGAACTTGGCAATGCTCAGACTGGTGATCAGAGGGTCAGTTTTTATACCACCACCCCCCCCACATATGGTTTACTCCTGGAAATTCCAGCCATGGTATCCTTCTGGTTCTTTTCTTTTGAATGAAATACCAGTAAAATGAACCAGAAATAGCTTTAAAAAAATTAGAAAATTCGTATTGCTTAATTTCTGCAACATTTGTGGGGTTTCAGTATTTCTTAAACCGTATTTTTCAAAATTTGAAGGGATTCCCATTCAAGTGAAAACAACTATGCAGAAAACTGCATTGTGTGATCTTTTACCAGTGATTTAATAAACTGAACCTTGGCCTTCTCTCATCTTTGTTCTCATCTCTTGTTCTCATAATATTTTCTGAATATTTATACATGTACAGACAAATATAGGAAAGAAGTTAAACCTGCACGACTTATGTTTAATTCAGATCTGTTTGCTAACCCTTTGCCAGTTCAGTTGAAATGCAGAAATTATTAATTCTTTATGTTAGGGGAGGTGAAGAAGTTGAGAGAGGAGTAGAATGTGAATAACTCCAGAATGTGCTAACACTTTCCATAATCTCAACACCACCAAGTAAAGACTGTTGGATGATTATCTTACTTTAGGAGGCTTGACAAAGGATTTCCATGCTGTCCCAAGTGAGCAGAGTCTCAGAACACGGAGAAACCAAGATTACAAAAGTGTCTTTCATGCATGATCAGAAAGTTAACAAAAACAAAGAATACTTTCAAAAATGATACAGTAAAGTAATTCTCACAAGCATTCCTTTTGAGAAGACTGAATCCATGTTGTCTGTTATTAAAGGTTGAAGAATTCTGTTTGAAACAAAAGGGAAGAAAAGGAAGAAGGAGAAGAAAAACAAAAACAACAGGGAAAAAAACACCTATTTTTTGCAGTTTAAATTTTGTTACTGTTGGTCATTGATCTGAAGTAGCTGAAAGGAACAGATAGCTGATGAGAAGAATAACAACAAAGATTATTTTCCTTCCATTGTCGTTGTTATCGATATTGAGGGTAGGTTTGTAACCCTAAGATAAGAGGTCTAGACATGTGCTAAGGTCAGCACACGGTATCTCCTTTTCACCCATTGTACCTGAACAGCCCTATTGATTACTTGCATTATGGAAGACCCCCTTTGAGGGGCTCATACACACTTAATTTAAGAAGGAAATAGAGACCCATAATTGTTAGGGATCATTGTAATGAACAAACAGAAAAAAGCTGTGTTTATTTTCAAAACTGGTTGCAGATTCTGGCATGGAAAATATGTATTTGATGCAGGTTTGTATTGTATTCAATGAGTAATTGGATTTAATGACATGACTAAACAAGTCAAGGTGTGTCCCCCCTTGTCCTTGTTTAAGTGCGGGTTAGGTGGCAGCAAATTTGATGGATTACTTTATCCCCATATGGAATCATCTGCTTTCTCACTCCAAAACTGATATGTTATACTGGGAGAATCAATGTTTAGTGAGGTCACATGTGCTCCTACTGGTGACGAGTGAGGTTTGAAATACTGTGTTTTATAAGATAATATGTAGCACTGCCATTTTGGCCTATCGATAGGTGATGAGACAGTGTCAGATTTCACATACTGGATTAACTTTGCAGTTTCCGAAAGATCTTAGTTAAGAACATAAATGTCGGATAAAATGGTGAAAAGAGACCTTTCATTCATTCTTATCAGCTCTCAGGAGACAGTGTGACCAGTTTCAGTAAATGAACTTTACACTGAGCAAAATAGTGCTTCAAATATTTGAAGAATTCTGAATCTCTTGCATCCATCTGACAAGGAAATTGATGTGTGTGTCTTTTACTGATCAAATTTGGAGTGAAAGACAATCTTTTGGATCAACACCAGAATGTGTCCTGATCCCCTATCTTTTGACCCATATGCTCTGTGAACAAAGCCCAGCTTCCCCAAATTATGCAAGATCAGAGTGATGAAGCTACTGGTCCCTAAGGGATGTGCTGTCCCTTCAGGGGTCGGGGTCATGATATGTGAGGCACGGACTTTTGATCAGCAAGGCTCCATGCTCGATGGTGGGGAGACCATAGCTTGGGGGTGATGAAGGCTGCCACCCACTCCTTGTTCCCTCTTTTGCCCTAGAGAGATTCCCAGTCCCCAGGTGACAGAGATAACCATTAGGTTGCTGGCAGGGCGGTGGTCAGTGTGTAATCAGCAGTAGTGAGCAGGTCCAGGCCCCAGAGAACCAAGGGGACTGATTGTTGACTACACAGTTGTGTCCAGCAATTTCATGATTTTAATTTTATTATGTCTCTTTACCAGTTCTCCGTGATAGACACTTTAAAATAAAACACGAAAAATATCTACAAGCAGATGTATGAATTTGTACAGTCGTAATATTCAACAAACTCATTATGACTAGAACAACAGACACAATCCAGACACATGAGCTTGGTCAACACGTTTTTGGTTTATCTATCAATAGATCAGTTGGAATGTATTTATTATGTGTAAATGTTGCAAATTATGAAAAAAAGTGAGAAAAAAGAATTTGGCTGGTGAACTTTGGCATGTGATAACATGCAGACTACAGGTTTTTCATGGCATATTTGCCTGGTTTATACATTGTCTGAGGTAGAGTATACAGCTGCATAAACAGTCCTCACAGGGAAGCATGTTTGCAGTTGTAAGGCCAAATGTGATAAATACACATGGTCAGAGCAAACCATGCTTGAAAGTTTTAGTACATTGCATTTGAACGCATTCAGCCACAGCAGACACCAGACTTATGCACGCACGTACTCGCACATGGACACATGGATGCATACGACACAAACACACACACACGCACACACACACACACACACACACACACACACACACACACACACACACACACACACAGAGCAGTGGAGGAGCACCCTCACTTCATTCATTATACAAAGTATCCAAGATGACCAGCTGGCTGGTTCCCTGAACCTGAGCAGGTAGCCAGATGTACAAAGGTCTCCCAGCAGATGGTGGGCTCTCAGGGTAATTGTAATCTCTAGGAAGGCTAGAGAAAGAGAATAAGCCTTCAGGTTTAATGAAGCGTGTTCCTGTACTGGCCAAGCCCAGCTTGAAGTAGCTCTGCTATTGACCAGACACTTGTAGGTCCATGGGAGCTTCCCTGTCAAATATGTTACATAAAGCATAGGTAACTACTACACACACACACACACACACACACACACACACACACACACACTCACACACACACACACACACACACACACACACACTCACACTCACATATACAGTCACACCCACCCACACTTCTGCACCCATCTCCCTCAGCTTTCATGCCCATCAAAGCCTTGCCTCCAGGTGACTGGGACCAGGAGGTAGCCATTACCACATTAGCAGTGTGAAAACACTTAGGGGAGGGGGGGGGGGGGGGTGTTAAGAGGGAGGGATGGGGATATGTGGGGGATGGACCTAGTTTTACAACCTAGTTACAGAGGACTGGGAAGATGGATGTAAAAGATTGTCAGTTATGGTAGACAGAAGACCATGGGGATGGGGGAGTCAGCTAAAGTTGCTAATGAAAAAGGAATGGCATAAGGGAAAAGGTAGGGAGAGGAGTGGTGGGGAGGGGGAAGACCACCAAGGAAAAGGGATGGTAATACTGGATAGAGTGAACAGCCCTTATATAAGCTTTTTTGTGCCTACTTGCTGGAGTTGGAAGAGGATTTCTGTGTGGATGTTGATTTTCACTGTCCAGTGCCCTTAGCCTTAATGCTTTGGTGGGCACAAGTGAAGTGGAAAAAGCAAAGGAGCGAAAGTTAAGGAAAAGCAAAAGCATTGAAGTTTAGGAGCACAGCAGCATAACGCTGGTTAAAGTAAAACATAGTGTCATTAGTTTATGCATGGAAACAATGTCAGTAGCAGGCTTCCTCAGCAGATTGCACACAAAGCTCCCCAAATGTTATTTGAGGGAAGCTGCAGGGCAATCCCTGTTTCCTCTAATTCTTTTATGGCCCTTTCTCACCCCCTGCCCCTGCTATCTCCTTCAGTCACCCACCATTAACCTGAAAACCCAAAGGTCCCAGCAGGATAGCCTGGTAACAGCTGGTATTGTCATTCTGCCTCCTTGGGCCTGGTTTCCCCCCCTCACCCATCCCCCCCCCCCACCTGCCTGATTTAGTCAAGTCTTCATGGTAGGGGGCTGCCATCAAACTCTTTGCTGCAATGCTGTCCTGGGAGGGGTGGGGGGCTGTTCTCTACAGAGGGACTCCACTGGGGATGGGGAGGTAATTTCTTTGAAAGCATTGCTCCATTCTTTTCAAGATTTGTTTGGGGTCCTTTTCCTTCCCTGTTTTGAGGGATTTGAGATTGATTTACTTGTAGTTGTATGCAGATCTATGTGCATTTTGTTGTTGTTGTCTGATCTCTGTTTAATCTGATGTTTTTCAATCACTATTTGAGATACAAGAGTTGTGATACACAGTATATATCTTCATTATACAGCATTCAAAAGTGAGACATCCATGGGATTTTAGTTATACACATATACTTAATGATTCCACCTTTAACATTGAAGTGGGTATTGTGACTGCATGAATATACACACGTACATAAGAACAGGGCACATACACACAAAGCTACACATACAAACACACACACACTCACCATGAGTAATACTTCTTTTCTTTTTCTTTAGCATAATCATAGATGGGATGTCCTGATATGTATAGGAATATACTTATGTTTGGTATGAATGTCAATATTAAGTATGCTTGGTATTTTGTTTGCAGTATTGCACAACGCTACAAGCCCAATATTCCTGTAGAGGCATTTACAAAGTAAGAATTTGGTGAACAGTGTGTGAACTGTAATCATTTTGATTCATATAGATGTCTCTGGAGATCTTGATTCAAATTGTAACCCTGGTCTTGCTCCTCCTTTTTTTTCTTGCTATTGTTTGACTCCTCCTCATTTATGCATCATCCTTCATGATCATGAAACTAATTTTTTTTTCTTTTCTTTTCTTTTTAGTGTGATCAAGTGACAGTCTTTGATAGCTTATAATAGTCTGAAATCGGGAAAAAAAAGTGGAAAGTGTAACTTGTATGTATACTTGAATTAAAAAAAAAAACCCACTCATTAACGTATATTACGATTCATCATGAGGGAAAAAAACCAAACAGATTTGATCATCTCATGACATCAGTGTAAGTATCATAAATAGGATTTTGAGAATTTGCTAAGGTACAGGAAGTTAAAAATGAATGATTTCAAAAGGAAAGCAGGCACATTTACATCCACACACTGAAACAAATCAAGTATTAAGCTGAAACAGAACCAGTGTGCTATAAAATATCCTCTACATACATTTTAAATATACTTGACTACATTTAAAGTATTTCTTTCTCTACCCATAGTACCCATAGCTCTGTGTGTGTGTATAATGTGTGATTATGTTATAGTTCTCATGAGGTTTTGTGCTTTTCTATGCTTTTTTGTTTCCATCAGTTGCTTTTTTTTTCAGATTGCTAGTTTTCAGTGATATCATTTGATTATTCATATTCTATTCCTCGGCTTATATCAGTTGATTAATGAGTTATGCAAGTAAATACAAATCTTTTGCAGAATGGCTTTGGTGTGAACTAAGTTCAGCCAACCAAAATGTCACTTGTTACTTGATCAGTTACACGGTTAAGTGACCATTGCTTTAATGATAAGATCTTTACAGTTTCTTGTTTTCTAAGATCTTCTGTTGAAACAGAAGTGAATGTGTTCATGGGAGAGGAATCAACTTAATATGTTTTGCATTGATTTTTCACCTTGGTTTGTTTGGGGTCCCCTGCTTTTGTTTTAAAGTGAAATAACTGGTCATCTTTCACCTTTACATTCAGGGTATCATTCTGCTTTTGCTCTATTTATTAGGAGTTTGGAGGTTTCTCGTATACTGCTTGTGTACGTGCGGAGGAAGGAATGGAGGGAGGGATGGTGTATGTGTGGGTGGGTGAATGTTCATAATAATGTAACCATGCATTTGTGCATGAAGAATTTTAACTGCAGTCATGTTAAAGAGAGATGGAGGTAGGGACGTGATATGAGTGTGGAAGCAGCAGATGGGAAGTTCATTGGGGTTTAAAGTAATGTTATTAACCAATACTGATCGCTGCTTAAAAGTTATGTTCATACTATTTGAAAGGAGAGGGACTGTGATATTGAGCTGTTCTTTGAAATGTTTATTAGATGTGAATTAAGTGTTGCTGATACTTTCCACATTTTATGGAAGCAGAACATAATTTTTTTTTTTCACCACAAAGTTGATAAGCATTGGTTATCTTGGAGGGAGGTAGTACATACTCCAAATGTGTATTATTCATAAACTATTTAATAAGTTTTGTTATTTTTCCACAAAAACGGTATTGTAAGTTGCTGATTAAAAATTGTGAAGGTCAACAAGCCAGCTTCTCCACATGTGTACCTCTGAGGAATAGAGTATAACTAAAAAACATTGGGGAAATTTTCATTTTTTATGTGTTTTGAATTAATGCTAAATATTTTGTCATAGTAATTGCTTGCAGAATATTGTCAATGTTTGTCCACTATTTTAGAACTGTCATTTTTTTCTAATGAGAATAAAAACTTGTAATTTATATGAATCTTGTAACTCTTAACTTTTTTTTCTTTCGAGTAGTTTAACACAGAATTAAAGTAGATTGAGTTTATTATTTATTTATTTTAGTGGATGTGTTTCCATAATGTGATGCTGATGCTTGTTGTACCACACTTGTTTTTGAACGGTGGATTGAATGTATGGTTTTCACTTTATGTATCACTCTATTCTGTGTGCCATGGTTTGTCCTCCCACAGTGTTGACCCACTGATTTTGTACCTGCACCCCCTCATTAAAAAAAAAAAAAATTTAAGGGATTTTTCAGTTATATACTGTATTTATAATCTTATGGAAAACACATTTATGTTTGAGTGTGCAGTGATACATAGTTGGGCACATTGGCATTTTTTTTTTTTTTTACAGATACATGTTGTTTACCATGTCATGTATGATGTTTATTACTGTTCTAAAGGACAGTTTTGAAAAATGTGTATATTATCAGGTAATGTATGCAGTGTTTGTTACTCTTTTAGGTAGTATATGTGGTGTTTACTCTTTAAAGGACAATTGAGAAATCAGTATTGTCAAGTATTATGAGGTGTATGTTACTCTTATGATTATAAGAACACTTGAGAAATTGGTGCTTTCAGATGATAAATGTAGTGTTTGTTACCCTTTTAAAGGACAGTTGAGTGATTACTATTGCCAGCAGTATACAGGGTATCTATCACTCTTTTTAAAGACACTTTAGAAATTGATATTATCAAAACTGGAAAAGAAAATGGGTTAGTTACCGCCACAGATACAAATAGATTACAGGACAAAACGCATACACGGACAGACACAGACAGAAGCACGCATGCACACACGCGCACCCACACACATACACACACCCACGCACGCACACGCGCACACACACGCACGCACGTGCGCGCACAAACACACACACACAAAACACATGCACGCACGCACACACACAGACACGCACGCACGCACACACACATACACACACACACACACAGAGGTATAACATGAATTCATATATGTATATTTTTTTCAGGTTGTGTGTAAGTGTCTGTATGCATAAAGGAAGTTGTTTCTAAATATTTTCCACCATTACTTCTTTCCCATGCACCAGAAATGGTTATGTCCTCTGACTACTAGATGAGATGGTCTGAATGGTTTGAACTCTCACTCTTGTGTGAACAGTGTTTTTCATTTTGGCTGTTATATGCTGAGTGTGACAGATAAGCAGGTGACTCTCTAGAGGTGTTTGCTGTCATGTCAGTAACAGTGTAATGATCGACCCAGTTAATCAGTACTTTTTGTGATACCAGGTCCAAATTTCACAAAGTGATGGATGAGAAGAGAGTTAGTGTGTGATGATAGAAGACAAAGAATATACTTACTTGTCTGTAGAGCAAAATATGCTGACACTACTCATGTGTGAGACAACTCCTTTGTTGTGTATATGAAAGTTTTTTTCTTTATTTCTTTTCTTTTGTTTTTTAACTAGCCTTTTATCTGCCCAAACACTGACCAGCACTGATGATTTTCCACATCAGTTTATGCTGCAACCTTTTAAAAAAAAGAATGTGTGTGTGTGTGTGTGTGTGTGTGTGTGTGTGTGTGTGTGTGTGTGTGGCGTGTCTGTCTGTCTGTCTCTGTCTGTCTGTGTCTGCGTGTTATTGAGTCGTCAGACCACTAGCCTGAAGAAGGTTTTTAAGATGCTGAAAATGTACTGTGCCCAAACAACAGCATTCTGCTTTTATTTCTTTCAGTCCTGAACTAGTTTTAGTCAAGTTTTTAACTGACGGCCTGTGATGATGACCCTCGTTTATAAAAGAGCTTTTACTCCCTTATTTGCTTTTTGTCATACGCAGGGAGGAGTGAATAAGTAAAGCTCCATTTGTAGTTTATCTGATTTTCCTTCAAGGGAAATGTTGGCTTTATTCCTATTGAATAGTGATTCTTTCCACTTTAAAAGGATAAAGCTGACATGCATACTAGCCTGGAAGAGGTTTGGATGAATATGTCCTATTCTTTCAGATTTTACTTTCTCTCATGACAT
The DNA here is from genome assembly GCA_033310375.1 of Conus canariensis. Lineage (NCBI taxonomy): Eukaryota > Metazoa > Mollusca > Gastropoda > Neogastropoda > Conidae > Conus > Conus canariensis. The sequence continues at coordinate 89,938,909 of CM065716.1, forward strand.
TATTCTGCAGTTATTAGGACGTTAAACAAAATCTGGACAAAAATAAATTGCATGTTAGGTGCAGGTCTTGAGGGTACAAACAAGTTTGCACAATTACGTAGTGGATAAAAATGGTCACACTTTGAGAAGAAAAGGACAAAAAGATCTGTCGGTCAGTCCGAAGCAATGCATATATCATAGGTTTGGTAATCATTGAAGCTGTTGAACAAGGTTGGTTATGTTACTTTTGTTACTGGTGATTACTTTCATGCTCGTAATTTGAATTATTAATTGTTTGAGAGTTAAGGGAACCGGTGCCAGCCTGAAAATGATTTTGAGAATAATGATCATCACCATTGCTTTATTTATTCCCTCCCAGTTCCATCACTGCTTCCATCCTCCCTGGACAGATTATGCCTCTGACTTACTTTTCATCCGACTATCCACTTGGTCTTGTATCCCAACAGACACCTGCTCTTATTTATCATTCTTTTATTTAAAAGAAAAATCCTTTGGCACTCTTTGCATCTGTTTGTTTTCACTGGTGTACAGTTGAGTGTATTTTATCCATGTATACGCCTTACACATGGGAACGCCGAGAGCTCTTTGGGGATGGATTGTATCCCTGCCTTCTGGAAATTCTATACTATAGTAATTTCATCTTTTCTGTCACTCTGTTTGACTGTGTCTTCTTTTGTTTTGCTTACATATAAATCATTCACTGACTTTTTGCATTTGTTGCCCCTTTGCTTATCTTTTTTGAGGGGGTGGGGATGGGAGGGGGCATTACTGGAAGGGGGGGGGGGAGGGCTAGAGGAGGGGGGGGGGATTTTTAGATATGTAGAATTTATGGTGTGCCAGCTCTTTCTTTGTTATCTGGTATCCAGATAGTGAAACTGTGCACATTGTTCAGAGTGAACATTAGCTGTCAGTTATGCAGGGTCTGTTGACCATAGCACAGACTTTTTATATGTTTGTTTGGGTTAGATTCAAATGCTATTCCATTAATATTTTCCTTCTCATAAACAAGGGATGAAAAATTAAGAGGAATGTTAGGCGGCCTTGGCATGGGCGTGTTTTATCAGCTTTCAGGATATCAAAAGACTACTTTTCGTGCCATGGATTTAATGTATGAAGTAGTTCAAAATGTGTTTTCTATTGCGCTCCCCCCCCCCCCCCCCCCCCCCCCCAACGCTTTTTAGCACATATCTCACCATAGCAGTGACAGCTCTGAAAAAGCCCTGTCAACAGTGTGGTTGTCGGGGCTATGACAATGATGGTGATAAAAATGGAAATGATCACTATAAATTTATCCAGAATAGAACGGACTGAAGTGATGTTTTGGGGATAACCTCCATTCAGGTTCGTTTGATAGCACTGTTGGAGCCAGTCCATTTATTCATGTGTTTTAGATGTCTATCCTATCTTCATACATCAATTTTTGTTCGTGGAATGTTGAAAACATTTATTACTTGTTTCATTTTAACCAAGCAGCAAACGGCTCCATACCTAAGATCGTAATAGACAGCAATTTAGATTTTGTGTTTATCTATCACAATTGAAGTGCTCAGTTCTTTTTTCAACAGAAAAAAGACCATCGCCTTCAGACGGATCAACTCACAGCCTGTAAGTTCTGAAATTGAATTTTAGAAAAAATGGAAAAATTTTTTTTTTTTTTTTTGAGTGTGTGTGTGTGTGTGTGTGTGGGCGCACATGTGCACACCTGATTGTTTGAGTCTGGGTGTAAAGATTTATATCTTTTTTCTCCTTTCATTTCAGTCAGTATCGTAAAATGATTCTTTACCTTCTTGAGATGTTGTGTGTGCAAGCTTTTGGTATGAAAGAGATTTTAATGCACATTACATGAATGAGGACTGATCAGCATAGGCCTTAATTTTCACGAGTAAATGTCAGTTATATGAGCTGCATGCTCATGTACTCATGTTATTTGTAATTTGATTAGATGCACTAAAATTAAGCTGGATGGAAGTGTTAGATGGAAGATGGTGACATCACAATGTTTTCCTCCATTATGGTGTGGAAGTGCAAGAGGTAAATGTGAATGGCATTTTGTGAAATAAAGATTCAGCATCATCTGTTACCTTCTCTTTCTTCTTTTTTTTGTCCCTGAACTCAGTAGGGAGTCATTGGGTCACCACACTGAAGAACAGTTCACTAGTGTCCTCCACTTCTGTCAGTTATGTGCCAAGGCCTTGATCTCTGTAAATGTTTTCCCTGTCCACTTTGCAATAGTGTCAATCCATCATTACACAATTGAAGTTTGCTCATTTACTGATTTCAGAATTTTTGTGTGCTTCATTGAATAAACAGTTTTTGTTTCTTAGGGTTGGGGATGGAGAAGAGATAAGGGCAAAGGGCAGCTGTTTAGATTTATCAAACTGAAGATGGTCCATGCAGTCGGGTAGGCTATGTATAAGAACAGCAGTTTGAAGCTGTTGAGACAAAGGTGGAATTTTGATGGAGATTTTTCAATCATTATCTTCAGTGTGCTGTAATTCTTTTTTGGTATGCATTAATTATGTACAAAAATAGATATTTACCAGTTACTCCACACTTTCTTTGTATTGTTCTCATTTTGTGCCTGGATGATGCTGTCTTTGTCATTGCAGCCTCCTGCCCTTCGGTTAGATGCTGACAGCCCCACAGAGTTCCTACCGTCTATGGAGATGGATGACCAGTGTCACAGTGCCCCAGCAACATCTACTGTTACCTCCACCTCCACAACATGTAGCAGTGTAGACACAGGCAGCAAAGTCAGCTTCTTCCAGGAGGAGGGCAGTTCTCAGGACAGTGGGGTCAGTCTGGACAAGGTGGGTACATGTTACACTGTAACTCATCTGTTGTCTTTTTGATGTCTCGTCTTCTTTGCCATGTCTGTGCATTGCTCTCTTGTCTCTCATTCAAGCACCCTGTATATGGTTACATCCTGCGCTAATGCCAGCGGTTTCTAGGAAAAAAATCACTGACACAGAATGTCTAAAGGCCATCCACTTCAGGAGACCCTGGAATGCCTGCAAGTCACTTTAGTGGTGTTCAGTAGAGCATGTCCTAATTCAGCATACACATGGCATCTACTAAGCCCCTTGTTAATAACGTGACTTGTGTAGTTGCATGGTTAGACTTGATGGGCATCCATTGAGGAATGGTGGTCAAGACATTCTATTAACAGTCCTGAGTATTTGCTGACCTAACTGACTTAAAGCACAGCTGTCCACAGGCACAAATGTTGAAGGGAAAATGAGACAGAAGTCAATCACATGAGCAGATCATAGGAGCTGTAGAATCTTATGAAAGTTTTCTTCATTTCATATTGATTGAAATGGATAATGACAATGATACAATAGAAATACATCTTGTTCTGAGACCACATGAAAATATACTTCCTGTCACAGAGCACCCCACCATCAAAAAGGCCAGGCAGATTCTGAGATGATAGTGGTCAAAAAAGAGGGAGCAACACTTTGAGAAGTCACATAAGTGAAATGAATGAGACTTGATTAACTGTGTGGTCCCATTCATTCTATTTGAGCCTTTAGCTCTCTCATCTCTACATAGGAGCCAGCTGATGCAAACATCGTCCTGCAAGACTATGTCACCTGTATTTTCAAACCATGATCTTCCAGTCACAAGTTCATAGCACCAGGTGCTGCACCAAAATGATGAAAGTGAATTAAAGGTTTTGTTTTGTGCCATTTACTCTAAATTTTTAATTTCATAATAGGCTTCAGGTTTTTTTTTTTGTTTTTTTTTGCAGCTTCTTGCTGATATGGAAAAAAAAAGAGAAAAATTTGCCAGTCAAAATGTGGTTTAGTTAATATCAAGGGTCTGGGTGACCAAGTAAACGAGTTCATTTTTATTTCTGTCTCTAATGATAAGAAACAGTATGAAATACCCCGTATCAACTTTTGCCAACAAAGCCATCAAACAAGGGAATGAAAGCTGAAGCCTTTGATATTTTGAGTTTGCAACAGACGGTGGAATAAAACTTGAGGCCACTACCATTTGAGTAAATTTAAGAATAGTACATTTTTGTATTCATTAGAAATGTCGTAAATGTTTCCATAACATGACAAGTTTTTTACTGATCAGTTTGCTTTTGCATGTATGCACTGATTTGATAGTTTGTGAAAATTAAAAACAAAAATAAACAGAGAAAGAAAGAAAGAAAGAAAGAAAGAAAGAAAAAAGTAATTCAGGGCTTAAAATCCTGGGAATTACACTGTCATAAACACATTCTCTCCATCCCACTCCCTTTCCCTCACCCTTTCCACTGATATTCAGCTGGAAAAAAAAGGTCAAACATTAAAAACATACAAATGGTAGAAACAGTAACAACTTTCTTGGTATTCAGAATATACCAATTTGCATAGATTTTAGCCCTGTTTTCTTGCATAATGATCAGAGTTGATGGGTGAGCCAGAGGGGCATGCTCCCAGATCCTTCTTAAATGGCGTGTCTGATACACCAGTGTATATTTCTTCCAACTGAGTGTCTTTTTTTATTTATTTATTTTTTAATGTGTTATCATTTTAAGGCCTGTTTAAGTTTTCTGTGTTGAAGGAAAATGTGCCTGTTGATGTGGGTTTTGCGTTATCTACAGTAATCTACAGTTTATGTTTATTGACAATGCTTTGTTTTGTGTGCAGGATTTGGCCTTTAAAATTCCTGCACCAGTTTCTTTTCTGAGAAGGAAGTCCAAACTGAATGACATCTGTGAGGAGGCCTGTTCACCCCACAAGTACTCTCCCATCAAATCACCACAGAAACGATCCTTATCCTTTTCCCTAGGGGTAAGTCCTTCCGCAGCTTTCCCTAATGAACTCCCATTATTTCAGAAAATTGAATTTCCTGCTTGCTGTTCTGTTTTTCTTTTTTCTCATCTTCTGCATTATTTCAAGTTGAACTTACATTCATGGAGTTTATACAAACTATTACAGCAAAGAAGCCAGCAACTAATAACCTGTGTGAAGAACTGAACTGATATATTCTCCAGAGATCTGGTTTATAGATATACTACAGGTTTGCTTGATGCAAGCGTAGCGCTTAGCTGTGTGGCCAACCCAACTTTGGAATTCCACTACTTTAGAAATCACTCGAGAACACCTGAATTTTGGTGGAAAAAAAAAAAATTTTAAAGTCTCGTTTAAAAAGAATGTGGTATTTGGGGATATTTTTTGAAGAGAATGGAGGTAAAATGCTGGTCTGTGGGTGGTGGCCACTGCATGAAGTGGGAGATGCATGTGGTTTTAAGCTGCACATCGATCATTAGGCACAGTAGGATGTCGAAATGCCTTCACTGGAAACACAAACTGACTCCTTCATGGCCCTCAAATTTTCATAGAGAAAGTTGGCTGCTATGATGTGCTTTCTGCTGCTGTTTTATGATTTAAAAAAAGAAAAGAAGAAAAAGAATGGAAGGAGAGGGGGTGAGGGTGGGGGGGGGGGGGGGGGGGGGGGCAGGTGGGCAGAATAGTTTGTATGAGATCTGGCAAGATGGTAGAGTGAATTGAGCATGTCAGAAATTTGAACTTTGGACTTCCTCTGTTACTCTGTTATCTCAGGATTTATGCGTTAGAAAATGATTTGATTCTCTTCCTACATTAGACAGTGAATCAGAAGATGTATGTTGATACTTCTAATCAGGTATTGCTGCAAGTGTCTGACTTTGAATGCGTGTAGCATTTGTTACAGTCTTTCAGAAACTCTGGCCTAGAGGATGACAGTCCAGTTCGATTAAAGCGGTCGTCGCTGACCAGCAATGACGATGATGATGGCTTCCTTGATCTTGTGGATCAAGAGGTGTCAGAGGTGAGAGGGTCCTTGTGTTTCTCCTTTGCATTCTGACCTTTATTATGATTTCACTTGACTTACTAACTGCAAAGTGACAGATCCTAACATCTCCAAAAATGTATTGGGGAAATGTGAAGGTAATTGTTTTTGAAAAAAAAAATGAGCTTATAAATTTTTTTTCACCTTTGTGACCAAGAAGTTTTTCTTGTTTTGGAGTGAATCCTCTTAAGCTTTCACATCCATTTTTGTTGTTGTCTGTTAACAGTTTTATCAACAGTATGACTTGGATATCTGACAGTCTGTGTAAAAGGTAGTTTTCATGCTTTTGTTTTTAGATCACTGACCACATACCTGAGGGAATATCCAGCTTGATGCATGACCCGGTGATTGAGGAGCCTGGCGTTAGTGACCACCTGGCTGAGGGACCCATCACATGCGCAGAGGACTCCACAACTCCCGTGGTAAAGCAGCATTACATGACCTTTTTTCCCCCTAGGATTCCATCATACCAATTTTCATTATTTCCATGGATTTCTTATTTTTGTGCCAATAATCTTTGGGGAAAAAAGATCATTTAAAAAGAAACCACAAAATGTTCAAAGAAACATGACAGAAAACTGGGACGCTTTTATACCCATTTTCATATTTGTTTTGATTTAAACTATATTTGGTCTGTGCATTGGTATAGTATGACTAGACATATTTTTAATTTTCTGACAAAATTTGACATGGAAAGCTCTGGATGCTCTTGACAAGTAAAATTCTCTATCTTCAAAGTGATAAAGATGCCGATTCATTTTAAGGCTTTTGTAGGGATGATTTGCAAAATAATGATTTTTAGTACAAACATGGTAGTATATGTAGGCCTCCCACTTTTACAAGAGTTCACCAATTTCAGCAAAATACGAAACTTGAGATATTGCACATTCATGCATGCACACACACTTGCACAGACACAAACATCAATCGAAAAAAAATTGGTGGAATCTGTGGAGTGCTATTTGTGATTTTTTGTAGACTAGCAGATGACACTAACGTCATGAGATCTGGTGTAAGCTTTGAGAGAGCAGTCACTGTTTTGTCTACTTGATTGAATAGCGCTCTGGCATTGTGCATTAACAAGATGCTGAGAATGTGGAAGAGATTGACCAAAGCTGTTTGAACAAGTGGTCTTGGTTCTGTTAGACAATGTTCAAATTTCCATTAGGTTGCACAGTGCAGTTTTCAAAATTTTCGTGGGGAGGGAGAGGGGATGCCCCCAGAAATTTCCTAGCCCATTTCCATTTGAGGCAACTTTTTTGAAGTCCAGTGTCTGAGCAGAAATCCCCAGGTCTGCACATTATTTAAAAGCTTCACAGGCTACAGGACTGAAGTAAAGCAGCAAAATGAGTAGGTGAAGAAAGGCACATTATGTAAGCTTCACAGGCTATAGGACTGAAGTAAAACGGCAAAATAGATAAATGAATAAAAGTACATTATTTAAGCTTCACAGGCTATAGGACTGACATAAAAAGCAAAATAGATAAGTGAATAAAGGTACAGTGTTTAGGCTTCACAGGCTACAGGACTGAGGTAAAACAACAAAATAGATTGATGAACAAAGGCATGTTATTTAAGCTTCACAGGCTACAGGACTGAAGTAAAACAGCAAAATGAATAAGTGAATAAAGATAAAAAAAGGAATCGAAAAAATATTAATAATTTGTTAGTGACATAGCTGAATTTGATCAACAACATTATTGATGTACACTGAAATGACACAACCATTTCGATTTTACCTCTTGCCTTGTTGGCATTTTTTATTCTGACAAATGCCACGAAATGGCAAAAGTAATCAAATACAGACTTTCAACTTGAAGAAATTGACTTCGTTGATGTTGATCTCAGAGAATTGGCAATAAACAAATTTATTTCTGGTGAAAGTCATCCTGAAGCACTCCTTTAACTTCATTGCTGGCTATTTTTCTGAATAGATCAGACATTTTGTTAAATTATCTTGGTACTGCCGCTGTCTGCTCGAAACTTAAGTGTCTTCCATTTGCAATCACCAATCTCCAAGAAATTGTAGGATGAAGGTAATTCTCACTCGAAATGTGGGGTCATTTCTGGTCAAAATGTTTCTGAATTATCACAGGTTCCAGTGACGTAGTTCACTAAACTGTTGACAAGTACACAACTTGTGCTTCTGAATTGAACAAGATCATTCATGCCCTTTTCCAAATGATAAGGAGGTTTACACACTGGTGCGTTTCCTGATGCCTAGGGTAGGCTACACATGGCGCTTTTCCTAATTGATCAAAGACTAGAATTTCATGGAGTTTTGCTTTTCCTCAGGAGAACCCTGTGCCAGTCATTCAGTGCTGTATAAGTCGATACATTGTATGACAGTGACCTAAAAAGAGTTTCCCTGCACAATTAAATGAAGTTTATACAAATAATTTGCATCAATGTCATTGATTAAATATGACATTGCATGATGTTGAATGAGATCTGTTGATTCTTCTGCTCGTGAAAGTTAGAAAAGTGGGGTACATTAGTTGGACATATTTGCATTTTCACAATGTTTTGTTGCACATCTGATTTCCTTTTTGGAATTGGGGCACCATACCACATTGCAAGCTTTGCATGGGATGTTACCAGTGCTTTGAGCAATTTTATGAATGTATTTTTGTTAAAGTAATTAAAGAAATTTTCTGAGTTGCTTTTTGTTTGTAAGTGATACCATTATACAGTGAGTGACAGCAATGTAAGACAATTTGGGGGGTAGGCAAGAGCTCTCTTGGAAGTAGAAATCATGCTTGTGGTATGTGATGTGTTTCTCTTGGTAGTATTCGATAATTGTGGTCTTAATGGAAACAGCTTGTTCTGATGTGTCTGTTGTTGTGCGATAGATAAATGTAATGAGTTGTCTGAGATGACTTTCCTCTCCTCTGCAGTGCCCCTTCTCCCCCTATCCATAAAAAGCTTTTCTCTTTCTGATGGTTCTAGTCACACCAATAGTGTTATCAATGTTTATTGAAGTACTAATAAAATGCTCAGAGTATTTTCAAACTGTATGTATTTGTCTGCCTTACTTAATTGTCCTGATTCATAAAAATAGTTGTTGCTTGATTTCAAATTTTACAGTGGTTGTAATGTTTTACATAAGTGTTTAGTATCCTTTAGTATATTTGTATTGTGGAAATATCAAGTGTTCTTACTTTTACTGGCTGGAAGAGAACTGGCTTTTCGTTTGTTTATATTTTGGGGTTATTCTTTTTCTCTGAAACAACTTATTCAGCCAGAACTGCTTTGGTTAGCTTGACCAGGAAGTGTTATGATTGCTATGAACTGGAAATGTTGCAGAGCCGAAAGATTCTACCAGCCAGACGTTTTCTGAGGAGGTCACATTCGGTGGATATTCGAATGAAACGCTCAGAGCCCCCTGAGGATTTGGAGAATCACAGCAAGCGATGGAAGCCTGAGAAAAGTCATGACGATACCTGCATCTCAGAACATGAAAAGGTCACGACCTCAAAACTAGCCTTTCACATACTGAGTCACTATACAAAAGATGCTTGCATAGATATGTTTTTGTTTTCAATTTTATGTCATTTAAAAAAAAACAACACCATTCATGTCAGTTCCTGCTTTTTTGTAAAACTGAAATGTCAACCACTTTATGAATGTTTGGGTAATTTGTATTGACTATTATTGTGAATAACTTTTCATAGTGACAGCATTACTTAGGAGAAAAAGACTTCTTAATTGGGCCTCAGAATCATATTGAATAAGTATTGCCTACTTGTGAATTTGGAATCATTACTGTTAGATCTTGAATGCATCCCTTAAATTGTGTTCATCATCATGATTAATATTAGTATACTCAGTAATGTTATTGGCTTGGATATGTTTAAGATGATTCTCTTTTTGCATACAAGTGTTATGTTCTCTGATGGTGGGATTAAAAGTACTAATTTGTTTTTCTTCTGCACATATTACCAAGACAGCCTGTATACTTTCAGTCCTTTTTCCAAGATATCTAACGTTATCTCATGTCAGTCTGATGCCTTTCTGGGAGGTGTGCCTGGTGTTTTATTCTTGATCAGTTCTCATTGGATTCAAATTCATAGACTGCTTCTGCTGATAAGTTTTGTAACAGTGTGCAGAAAATAGTTGAAGAAAGTCACTTCCAGATTAGTTACTCACTTTAAAAAAATATTATCTGTCTATCCTGGTTTTGAAAACAATGTGAGATCAGATAAAGTACAGTTAATGTTGGCGATTCCTTGACCTTCAGTTCCATTGGGATTGGTTGTTTGAGTATAAGGATGAAGTTTTATCGAGCATGGGAGGAAAGAGCAACAATGAAAATGTGACGAAAGAGTGGGTAAAAAAAAAAAAAAAAGATAATGGGAATGGATACCAAAGATACAGATAATAGCAGAAACATCTGATGATTTTCAAAGTCTATTCCATTTTAACCTGTTTCTTGCTGTTCAACCAGGTCAACTTTGCAGCTCATGCACTACATTTTCAATATAAACAAAATATCTTCATTGAAATTGGTTTGTGTGTTTAGGCTTTTCATGTGTTTCTGCAATTTTTGAGCTCCTTTAGTTATTAACTTTGAAAAGTGGACTTTTTTCTCTTCTAGATGTTAGCTCGACGACTCCATCGCTCTCACTCAGAAACTGCAGAAATGATCATGTCGGCTGTGCACAGAATGAGTGAAGAACCAGACCTCATCGCTGATTCGTCAAAGGTGAGAGCTGTGATGCATCAAATTTTGAACTCTCTTAAAAAGTGAAATGTAATGAAGCTGCATTGAACTTTGAGTGTTTATGTAGTTCTTACATGCATGGTTTTACATGGAAGGTCATTACTGTTCCGTTGGTGAAACAATTACATGTGCTGCCTGCTGTTCACAGAACGCAGGTGAACCGGGTGGATGTGTTTAGCAAACATCATTTGCCGATCATAAGGAATCTTTAGATTGCTTCACCTTTCAAGAAAATGTGATATCCCTCGCTAATCATTTACTATTCTCATCTGCCCGCTTTAACGGATATTTCCTTTGACATACCTATTTGGAATACTGTGACAATGAAAATTAGATGCCACTTGCCAGCATGTTTTGTTTGTCGTTTCATCTGATCCATGGAAAGAAGTTTTCCCTGAGCAAAAACGTGAAACGTAAAGGAAATTTGAGGAAAAATAGTAGCAGATACTATGACTTGAGTCAAACAAAGGGAAGTAGATGTATATTGTTGAATTATTTTAGAAGTAAAGAATTGGTACGGTGGGGTGTAGAATGGGTATGTCAGTTTGAAACTCACCCCTGTTCTTCAGGTATTCTTTTTTTTTATCACCACAGTTGATATTCCTGATGGAAGAATGTAAGCTAAAAAGATAGAAGGTCATGTATGTTCTGAATGTTCACAAATGGATTTTACAAATTTTTCTAATGTGACATTATGTTTTGATCATTGCAGCCCCACGTTCTTCCCATGGTGAAAGGCAAGCATCAGGACTTGAAGTCTATATCCCCTGAAACTGTAAGTTTGCCACTGATTTAGTGAGATCAAGGTTAACATTTCATATTGAAATCTTGAACAAGAAAATATGTAGCTTTAGATTTAGGTCGATAGTTCATGATTTTTAATTAGTTGTCAGCGTGTTTATCTGTGAAAATGCTCTGTCTGAAACTGGGAATGATGCACATTAGAATTCTAAAGTCCTCTCAGCAATGTTCAAGTGTTTCTTAAGATGAATTTCAGAAAACTGACTTTTGGCGTCATATACTTTACCATGTCAGACCATAGCATTCAACGGCAGTTAGCCAGCTCTGTCAGGCCGAATTTTTTCCGTGGCCAATGCAGTCATAAGACAGTCACGTGATGTCACCCCACTTCCGGCCCCGGAAGAAGCCAGTGTCAACTTCCTATAAGTCATTCATCTTCGGCCTGCCGTCAAAGCAAGATAAGTCTTGTGCTCTGTCTCGCCTATACTTGCCTTTGTGTTAACTTTGCTGTGTTTTGTTCTATACTTGATTCAGTTGTGGCTTGCAAATGTGAGGCTCTTGGTGGGAGCGTATTTATCAAAAGATTTGTCTCTTTTACCGGCACTCTCGGGAGCGTATTTATTAAAAGATTTGTCTCTTTTACCGGCACTCCCGCGACTTTGTTACTCGCGATCGTCGGCACCGCTCGCCGGTCGTGTTCCCCCACCATATTGCCGAGCCTCGGGTTCAGCACGCATTTTGTGCTGGTTCCGGCTTGCACTAGACCCTGAGTATTTTTGCCGTGTGAGGCTCTTGGTGGGAGCGTATTTATTAAAAGATTTGTCTCTTTTACCGGCACTCTCGGGAGCGTATTTATTAAAGATTTGTCTCTTTTACCGGCACTCTCGCGACTTTGTTACTCGCGATCGTCGGCACCGCTCGCCGGTCGTGTTCCCCCACCATATTGCCGAGCCTCGGGTTCAGCACGCATTTTGTGCTGGTTCCGCTTATTAAGGTTTAGGGCTCAATAACTATCACACCTGTACTCTTTACCCTTCACAGGTAGAACGTGTTCGAGTAAGGGTGTGTGACACTGATCTGCTTATTAAGATTTAGTGCCCAAGAACTATCACACCTATACACAGTGATACTCCACGTGTAGAGATTGCTATTAATAGCCATACCAGTCACACGACCGGTGGCGTGTACGGGTAGTTCGAGTTTTCAGTCGATCTCTCGAGCACTTTGCACGACACCACACGGACGATCGAGATTAATTGATTTTCTCGATCGGCCACCTTGTCTCCTCTTTGCGGTCGTGTGTTCCGGGTTTGCTCTATCCACCTGTGCCCAACATGGTGAAGGACACCGCCGGGTCGAGCCACTCCACTGCTCGGAGTTCGCTCAATTTCCCGGAGAACCCGCGGGTCGATTCCATCTCGGAGCAATCCGTTCGCACTGATGAACGTACGGTTCGGGTAGACAGAGACGACTTCTCCGCGGAAGGGACGCGTGATCTTCCTCGTCTACCAAACCGACGGACGCACGACCGCGGCGTCCCAAGGCTGATAGGCAAGCGGCCACCATTTCAAAATGCCTTTCATTTGATCTGCCTGCTAGTCTAAGGGCAAAGCTCCCCTCAAGGTGCTGCCCAGAAAGTCTAATGGCAAGGCTCCCCTCAAGGGGCCCGGCCGAGCAAAGACTAGCCAACGGAATTCGCCCTCCCCCACCCCTTCTCCATCGGCCAGCTTGCCCTCTAGCCTACGGACTCGCTCGGAGACTTCTAACTATCATGCTGAGTCACGCGAATCTCGGCCCCCGGGGCACCTTGCCGAGCCGCGGACCAGCACGGGTGACGGATCTGGGATGGAATCACCATCCGTCACTCGCCTTGATGAGTCACGTATCTCTTTTTCCCCCCAAATTGATACGTGCACTCATAGCGCTCGGCCCCACCGGGCACAGGTGCAGCCAACACCTGAGCTCGAGGAGCGCTTCGACTCCGGAAGCAGCCTTATGGTCACCCCGACGCACGACCTCGGTGGTGTCCATAATCCTGGGCGTGCGGGCACGCCGCGCCATGGGCCCGGCCGTGCCCATGCACAAGGACGGTCGACCTACCCCGATCGAACGTCACCTTCTTCCCTAGGGGTATTGGACGTTGGGGAACCGACCTTTCGGATCCCCATTTGGGCAACGTCCGCGGTCCCGCTCCTCCGGGGGGAGGATCTACCAGCGGGACCAAGGGTAACCTGACATATTCCTCCAGGGGGAGGAACACGGGACCGCATCCTGACCAATCCGCACTTTCGCGGGTTGGGGGCTCGACTTCCGCATCCTCCTCCATACCATTATGGCCCTCCCAGGCCCATTCCAAGGACGTGTATGGTGCAGTGCACGGACCTGGACGGGGACGACAGGCCACGGCCTCTCAAGCCCCCCCCCAACAGTGATTCAGGTTACCCGGGTCCCCGGGGACTTTCTGCCTACAAGAAGAAGAGGGTCTCGTGGCTACGACTCGGCGGATGTCTGACCTACGCATTCGCCCAACGCGCTGGTCAGACCTTGAGTGCGGCCTACCTACCATGGTTTTTCCCCAGGGCCGCCACAGCCCGTTTACCTCCCCGGGGACCGGTGGCTCTATGCCCCCGAGAGAGACCAGTGGCTTAACGCCAACACCCAGCACGACCAGCTACATGGTCGAATGTGGCACCCGGCCTCACTTACCTGGGTCGACCTTGGTCTCCCTCCTCGGGCGCTGTCCTATCGGCAGGACGATGTCCCGGCCGCCGATTATAGGGCCACCGGGGACACACTACAGGCACCCCTCGACTTACCTCCTGAAGACGGGTGCTATGAACCCTCTCAGGACCAGTACCTCCCTGAGGCGGACGATGACGAGGAGCTAGCCCCCACCTCATTGTACGATGTCCGCACGATAGAACGGTGGCGACCAGACCTCGTTAGGAGGGAGGCCGCACCCGCTGACGAATTTCTCTCCCTCTCCCCCGGCCCAGAGATCTAGACCAATCTACCCAAGAACCCCTCAGTCGCCTCCTTGTTTACGGACAATCCCGTGACCAGGGAGATGGGCATTTCCCAGTCGGACCGTCGGTTGATCCCCCACCTGCCCCCCCCTACTTCCGGCGCCATCTCCTTTAAGAACCTAAAGGAATGGGTCCGAGTAGCCAGGATGGGCATCCTCCACACCACGGCGGGACACACCTACTTGGACATGCCCCTTCAGCGAGCGGAGGCTCTATGGCCGGAGGACGATGGTGCCATCCCAGTACCGGGGGACCCGGGCTCTGAGGCGCACCAAGAGCCTGACCCTCGCTTGTTCAGCGATCCTTTCATGCGACACCTAGTTAACAGGATTTCGCATCACCTTTCGGCTGCGGCGGACAGCGCAGCCAGAAGCCACTTCAACTGCTTGTTGGTCGCGAGAGAGGCCGTGCTGGCGCGGACCTCTCTCTCCCCGACGCTTAAGGCAGCCCTGCGATGCATCCCGGGCCAGGTCCAGTCGCTCTTTGGCGACTACTCGGCTGACGTCATAGCACAAGCAGTTGAGGAACGCAAGCAGGCTGTGTCCTTTGCGCCCAGGCCACCGCCACGCCCTGCTAGACCCCCACTTCGTTCCTTCCCCAGGCACAGACCCTATCCCAGACAATCGCCTTCCCGCACCGCACGGCCCGCCAAGCGACCTAATCTTCTCCCAAGGCCTAAGCCAAAACCCCATCAGCAAAATTTTCGGTTAGGCCAACAGTCACGCTCCCGGAGCTGACTAGGGAGACAGCCCGAGGGGGACTTAGATCAGGTAGCACCCCCCCTCGCCCTATCCCCCACCCACCAGCCCAGACCCTCGCCCCCCCTGGCGGGCAGCCTCTCCCGGCATGCCCACCAGTGGAGACGCATACGCCTCACCCCTGGATAGTGGCGGTGCTACAGGAAGGGTTTCGCCTTCCTTGGGCCCACGAGCGTCCCCCCCCTCATGCTATCTCCCCCTCCCTCCCCCAACGAACCCTCCCCCGCCAAAGCAGAAGCTCTTCGCACGGAAGTCCAAGACCTCCTCAAAAGAGGGGCCATCTCGGAGATTTCCCACCCAAACCCCGGCTTCTACTCTTTGTGATCCCAAAAGCCTCGGGAGGATGGAGGCCCATTCTAGATCTTTCGCCCCTCAACAAGTTCCTCAGGCCCACCAAGTTCAAGATGGAGACCCCCACCCAGATCCGAGACTCCATCCATCATCGCGACTGGGCCACATCCGTAGACCTGAAGGACGCCTATTTTTCAGATCCTGATTCACCCGGCCCACAGACGATTCCTACGGTTCGTCTGGCAGACCCCGGAGAGGCCTGCACGCATAGTGGACCTCATCTCCTGCCTGTCACAGGCACCCCACACCTCGGCCAGAACCCTGTCCTCCCTCCTAGGAATGATGGAGTCCCTGTCTCCCCTCATTCCCCTGCGGCGGGTCCCCAAACGCCAACTTCAGAGGGAGTTCCGCCGACGTTTGTCACAGACCTCCGACCGCTGGGACCAGGTCATTCCCCTCGGACACTGGTTCATTTCGGCGACGGAGGAGCGGCTCACTCCAGCCACTCTCTCCACCGGGGTCCCCATCTCCCTCCCAACCCAACCCAACCACTGGAACTTTATACAGACGCCTCCAACTTGGGCTGGGGGGCCCACGTGGAGGACAGTCACGCCTCGGGGAGTGGGAGCTGGAAGCGGTCAGGCTAGCCCTTCTCCAACTCCAGCACAAGGTCGCGCACCGACTTGTTCTCCTCCTCACGGACAATACGTCGGTAGCTTGCTATGTCAACAAAGGGGGAGAGGCCCGCTCCATAGGCCTCTCCCTCAGAACAGAGGCCCTCCTTCGCTGGTGTCGCGCAACCATTGGTTTGTGCCCATGATCGACCTGTTTGCCACCAGCTTCAACCATCACCTGCCCCTGTACGTCTCTCCCGTTCCAGATCCCCAGGCGGATGCAGTCGACGCACTATCCCTCCCCGGGACGGGCCTACTGGCGTATGCCTTTCCCCCCTTCCCCATCCTACACAAGGTGATCAGGAAGGCAAGGCTGGAAAGACCCAGGCTGATCCTCGTAACGCCATGGTGGCCGACCCAGTCTTGGTTCCCGGACCCCAAGTCCCTCACCCACGTTCCCCCCCTCCGGCTCAGCCCTCGCTGGGACATGCTGAGACAACCCCGGTCAGGTCTTCCTCACTCCAATCCCAAGATGCTTCGCCTACACGCGTGGCTTCTATGCCAGCCCAACTGCGAACATCTGCATCTACCCCCCACTCGGAGAGACCCCAGTCCGTCCTAGACACACTAGCCGGGGCAGGGGCCTCTCAGGGATTACGGGACTTCGCCTCGGCATCTCGCAGAGCCAGCACCGAATCCCTCTACAACTACCGTTGGGAGAGATGGATAACCTGGTGCTCAGATAACTCTGTTCCCCATTACTGCCCCTCCAACATCCAAATAGGAAATTTCCTCTCCCACCTATCCTCTTCCCTTAAGCTGTCGGCTGGCTCCATTCGGGGCTACAGATCAGCTATCTGCACTACCATTCGTCAACTGGGGGGCCCTTCTTTTGACAATGACTTTCTCCTCAGAGAGGTGTCTAGAGGAGTTGCTCTACGGGAAGCTCAGTCCCCTAGGCGCATTCCCCTCTGGGACCTTTTTACGGTCCTCGATGCCCTCAGAAAAACCCCTTTTGAACCCATTGCTTCTATTCCTTTTGACCTCCTCTCCTTTAAGACCACCTTTCTCCTCGCCCTGGCCTCGGCCAGAAGACGAAGTGAGATTCACGCCCTCAGCGGTGACCCCACAGATATCGCCTTCCACAGGGACGGCTCAGTCTCTCTCAAGTTCCTTCCGGAGTTCTGACATCTTGGGAAAGGGAGAAAAAGATGGAGACATGGACCTTTGCCCCTCCAGGTGTCTCAGGTACTACTGGGAACGCACACGCCCCAGGCGCTCCTCCCAGAGACGACTCCTTATCTCCCTCAACCCCAACAATACTAGAGATATCTCGGCGGGAACTATCTCCAGGTGGCTCTCCAAGACGGTGAGATCTACCTACGCTCAGGCGTACAAGGATCTCCCTGTCCTATCACCCAGGGCCCACGAGGTCAGAGCACTGGCCACTTCCACAGCGTTCCAGTACTCTGTCCCCGTGCGCCACCTGCTGGAGGCAGCCTACTGGCGTTCGGAAAATCCCTTCATTAATTTTTACCTGAGGGATATCCGCATGACCAGAGCTGATGGGTCTAAGGGGATTTCCTTTGTGGCGGCCAATGCAGCCATATCGGTCAACCCCAAGAACCACTAGGGCGCTCGCCCTCCTCCGATTCCTTTAAATTCTGCTATGGTCTGACATGGTAAAGTATATGACGCCAAAATGGGGAGTTTGTGTTATACTCCCTGTTTGGCTAGTATACTTACCATGTCAGACTCTAATTCCCTCCCTACCTTCCCCTCTGGCGCCAAGGTTCTCGGGTCACCATACACCAGGCCTCGCTGAATGACTTATAGGAAGTTGACACTGGCTTCTTCCGGGGCCGGAAGTGGGGTGACATCACGTGACTGTCTTATGACTGCATTGGCCACGGAAAAAATTCGGCCTGACAGAGCTGGCTAACTGCCGTTGAATGCTATGGTCTGACATGGTAAGTATACTAGCCAAACAGGGAGTATAACACAAACTCCCCATGTTAAGAAACTTGTGGCCTTTTCCTGTTGAGGGCAGTTGAACATGTTCAAGCAAGACACACAGAAACACAAAAGTAATAATTCAACCATAGTAAAAGTGTTGTATAGCTCAAAAGTGATGCATAACAGTGGCTAAACTCTGTGACATTGTCCATAGTAACATGTTTTAAATGGTCTGTATGAAAGCTTCAAAGATCATTGGGAAAATGCTTGTTGTTGTGCAGACTGGAAAGTTATCTCAGATTTTTCTTCAGCTGTAAACTGGACCACAAGTAAATTGCTGTTATTTGTGAGATTGATTGATCATGCACTGTATGTAAGGAAGGGAAGCAAGTCTATTTGTGGCACCAGAAATACTGGCTTATGCGTGAACAGGAAAATGTTTGGTGAGCAAAACCAAACGTAAAAGAGCAAAGCTTTGTTCCTCTGCCTGAAAAGGCTTTTACAGCCAAAAATCAGAAAATTATATTTTGGTCACTCAGATGACACACTTTGTGTGGAATCAAGATGTTTCTCCCCCTTTACCCCCTCCTCCCCACAAAAAACAAAACAACAAAAAAAAAACAAGGAAAAACAAGCAGTAAGTATTTTCTGTTTATGTGGTTATATTTCCGAGTTATTCCAGAAGATTTTCAAACAGTTTTTTTTTTTTTTTTCTATTCGTGATGATCAGTTTCAGTGAATTATGTTTTGTTTATTAACAGCTGTCCCAGTTGCTGAACGGTGATTATGCAGACCAGGTGGAAGATTTTCACATCATTGACTGCAGATATCCCTATGAGTTTGATGGGGGACACATACAGGTGGGCCCACTTTACATCATTGCTAATATCCCTGTGAGTTTGAGGGGGGACACATACAGGTGGGCCCACTTTACATCATTGCTAATATCCCTGTGAGTTTGAGGGGGGACACATACAGGTGGGCCCACTTTACATCATTGCTAATATCCCTGTGAGTTTGAGGGGGGACACATACAGGTGGGCCCACTTTACATCATTGCTAATATCCCTATGAGTTTGAGGGGGGACACATACAGGTGGGCCCACTTTACATCATTGCTAATATCCCTATGAGTTTGAGGGGGGACACATACAGGTGGGCCCACTTTACATCATTGCTAATATCCCTGTGAGTTTGAGGGGGGACACATACAGGTGGGCCCACTTTACATCATTGCTAATATCCCTATGAGTTTGAGGGGGGACACATACAGGTGGGCCCACTTTACATCATTGCTAATATCCCTATGAGTTTGATGGGGAAAAAATGGACTCACTGTATATAAATGGCTGAAGATTCCCCAGTGAGTTTGATGGGGAACAGATGCAGGTTGACTCTTCACATCATTAACTGCAGGTATCACTATGAGTGTGACGGATGACGCTTACTGGTAGAATTACTTTCATTTTATTGTTTCTTTCTTTGTTCCCTGGCTAGAATGCTGAGGTTTTTGGTGAGAATTTTGCGTATGTGACCATTCTTAATCCCACTTACGTTGTTGACTGCAGATTGCTTGATGAGTTTCATGTTACTGACTGCAGATTTCTCAGTGAGTTTCATGTTACTGACTGCTGATATCTCAGTGAGTTTCATGTTACTGACTGCTGCTATCTCAGTAAGTTTCATGTTACTGACTGCAGATTTCTCAATGAGTTTCATGTTATTGACTGCCGCTATCACAGTAAGTTTCATGTTATTGACTGCCGATATCTGAATGTGCTGGTAGACTTTAACAGGCAGAAGGGGATGATAGAGCTGATGAAAACTGGCCTAACAGGCTTAAATCGTGATGGTGCATGGGATGGGTGGTGGAGGCAAGGTTGGGGAGGGGAGGGTGGGGGATTATACAGAAAGCTTCATGATAATGTTTGTGTGTGTTAGGGTGGGAAAACGAGTCATGCACAGCTTATTTGCATACTATTTCTTGTTTGAACGGTGCTGATTTACTTATTGAGTTTGAAGAGAAAAAAAGGTGGTAGTTGTGGAAGATAGAGTGAAATTTGTTTGGAGATAACTTCAGTCTCATCAGCTGGGGTAAAGAAGCAGAAGTACAGGGTTGAAATGTTTTTGAGAGCATAAAATCAGGAAAATATAGGGTACAATAGGCAATTCTGTAGGAGGCCAGCATCCCCACTCATTCCCTCCCCCACTTAGAGCTCCACTGTCAGCTGAGCTGAACACATCATTGAGATCCTCCTATCCCCCATTCTTCACACTGCCTCTTCCATCCTTCTCCCCTAAGGTCATCAGCTTTTGGGTGGTTAGTCATTTTGGTAGTGACAAGTGTTGTAGAGAGTTCTTAATTTCATGCACTGTTGTTAGTTTTTCCTCTATTTTCCTTCAGGCATGTGAAGTACTTGATTATAACTGATCAAAACTTACTTAATATCATATTTCTTCTGTTGCAGATAATGTACAGTGATGCCATTGTTGTTGATTGTTTTTCAGAATGGTCGAAACATCTACGCACGAGATTCATTAATAGAGGAATACCTGAAGAATCCCAAGAGACCCCAAGACCCCAACAAACGTTTTCTCCTGGTGTTCCATTGTGAATTCTCCTCAGAAAGAGGTCCAAATCTGTAAGTGATTGTCTGAGCAGTTGATGTCAGTAGATGAGACCAGAAACAGCCGCTGATTAACAAACATGCCATGATTTTATTTTTAAAAAAAAATAAAAAATACAAAAACAAAAATCCCAAAGATGTTGCTGAAAGAAGTTATCTGCATGGTGATGGTCACACTGATCATGTATGCAGGTTTCACTTTGTGTGTGAATTTTATGGTGTGAGTTTATTGAAAATTTTTTTTTTATCTAGCCATGTTATGAATGATTAGAAAGACAAGGTAGGAGTGTCATGAGCCAAAGACATCTCCAGTTCCATCTGTTCCATCATATACAAATCATGGGTAAGAAGTGAGTGTAAAGAGTTCATGTTTACCAAAGGTGCTGGAAGCATGCATATGGGAAAAGAGAAGAGACAGGTGGGCAGAGGAGAGTGTCGATGAGAACAACAAAACGTAGGAAGATCATTTTCATAGAAATCTGCATATTGGATCATAGGGTATGCGTGTTGCATGTTATTATGAATTGTGGCTGACTGTCTCACACACACTCACATATACTCACATATGTAAAAGCGCACACATTTTCACTAATCTGTGCATCCTCCATATTTGCACACAGAAGAATTGATGCATACACTAATGTGCTGATGCATGCATACACACATACCGACATTCTGACCATCTTTTTTAGCACCCTTTTATTTAGAGTGGCTACACTGAGCATATCATTGAAGAATCCTTGGGACTGAATTTCAGGTACAGGTTCTTGCGCAGCAAAGACCGGGAGTCCAACAAGGAGTGTTATCCTTTCCTGTATTACCCTGAGATCTACCTGTTGGAAGGAGGCTATAAAGCCTTCTTTGAACACCATAAGGTAGGTATCATCAAAAGCATCGCTGCTATTTATATAATTCGTCTGGCTTTAACCTGAAGCTGTGTCAGTATTTTGCATACTTGACTTCTGTCAGTGTACATCTGTGTTTGTTTAGTATGATTACTAAAATGGCCGTGATGTGCCTGAAACATGGTTCTGCACTGATTGTCCCAGGAAAAGAGAATTCACACAGAAGCAAAAATAAGATCACCTCTGCAGTGCTTCATCTGAAAATTCATAGGCTTGTGACATTCCTGTCTCAAGGAAAATCAAATGGAAGTTTTGGATATCTGTAGGGCAAAGTATCAAGATGCATAGGAAAATATGATATGTTACTCAGATATGAAGTAATACTGGAAAGTTATACAGAACTTGAATAAATTAAAACTGATCAGGTAACTTGAAATTAAAAGAGCCTCATTTTACTAGCTTGACCAGTTGATAATGGACTGACCTTCACATTTGTGACTGCTGTGCTCAGGTGATCATTTCTTTTGTCTTGGCGTGTAACAATGGGGAACTTTGTCTTGGCGTGTAACAATGGGGAACTTTAGGTTTACTTGACATCTTTTTGCCAGAGCAGTCAGAAATGGAAAGTCCTGCCCACTCACTCCTTCCAACATGAGGTTTAGAACAGATCCTCAAGAGTTAGTTTGATTGATTAGAAAGTCACTTTCAATGTTGATTTGAAATCATTTCAGCAGTGTTTGTGTCCATAAAAGAAGTTGACTGGATGCCGCTTGCTCATAAACATTGACTACTGTGTCCAACTCGGTGAAAAATCATTGGGATGATATGCCAATTCAGCTGAAAACATTTTGGCATCTTTCGAGGGATATCAGTCTTGCATCCAATTCCAATGCTGAGATGAATCCCTGCCTATGGTTGTGTTAGAGATGACCTCTGAAAAGATAACACTCAGTCACAAATGGAAGCTGTTCTGAGGCCAGTGCTGATTGGATGTCTTTCTTGGGCATATACAAAGAAGAGTTTCAGATTTTGAGAACAAAAATGGCATCTAAGATTAAGAGAATTGTAAAGATGGTTCAGGGAACATCTTTCTCCTGCAGTGAGAAATAGAAATGATCATGAAACGATTTCAAACCTTTTGAGAGGAATATGCCGTTAAGTATCCTTCTATGAAACAAGAGGAAAGAGCGAGATTAATAAATTTTGCAAGATTTGTGCCCGTGATTTTTCCATCAAGTCTTGTGAGAAAGATGATGACTTATGGTATGTGACAAATGTAAAAAGAAATATATCAGTCTTTAAAAAACAAACAGAATTACAAACTCGCCCAATTTTTCATTGCTAAAGTAAATCCAGTCTAGATTCTGATAATGATGATTTGGACTGAAATTATGATGGTGTACTTGGTGACGGAACTGAGTTAGCTTTGTTCAAATGCTTCATTGGTTGGGCATGCGCAGCAAAGTGTTCAAAACAATATTTAAGGACACTGATGATATGAATAAGAGAAAATGTGGTGAGATATAGCTTGGGTACCTGAAGAGGGCCTACTGGAGATCCCCAACCAATTTTCCTTTGTCATAGATGGTTCCTTTGCTGCCAGCTGTGACCCCCAGACTCCACAATGTTGATTTCAACCACTTTCATGTGCAACATGCCCTTTCCTTTGGTTGTCAGCCCTATTCCCACTCCAAAATTTTCTCATGCCTGTATAATGGGGATGGCTTTGCATTAGGAAAAAGAAAGACAGCTGAACAAAAGCAACTTGCCTGGTCAGGAGTGCAGGGTGTTGTGTCATAATTGCCTTCAATGATGATAACATACATAGCTGCCTGTGGACGGTTGGTAGGCATGTAACAACAAGAAAGAGGGTGATCTAACGCACCACCTGGCCAGACTTTCATAAAATACATGCACACTGGGCAAACAGATCTTTTTGTGGTGGTTGTGGCTTTGCGACAGAACAAAAAAAAAACATATTTCCAAGACTCTGCAGACCCCATGGGGAATGTCATTTTTCTTCCCTGCTTTTCTGTGTCTAATCAAACATGATTCAATATTGCAGGGATGTCTCTGTATGTATTTCTGTTGTTTCTTGACATTTTTTGCACAGGACAATTGTTTAACAACCAGCGATTTCTGTTTGCCAGCATTTATGTGAGCCTGAAACGTACACTCAGATGTTACACAAAGACTTCTCTGAAGACCTGCGCAAGTTCCGTGCCAAGTCCAAGTCCTGGGCTGGAGAGAAGAGTGGCCATCGGCCTGGACTTCGGAACCTGAAGTTTTAACTTGTGCTTGGGAGAAGGCAGTTCACCTGTGGTGCATCAGCATGACAGTCCTGAAAGTTTTTACTGTGTTCTTTTGCCAGTTTATGAAGAGCTTTTTTTTTTTTTTTTTAATGAAAGAAACGATGCAATTGTATCTACACAAAAATTGTCAGAGAGAGATGAAATTGTTTATAAATGAATTGTTAAGTGACCAGTATTGTACTTTGATTGAAGATTGTATGAAAATGAGGACGCTTAGAGAATATGTAATGCGTTCCCATTAAAAAGATCATTCCTTTTTTTTTCCTTTCAGGATTTGTGGGATTTTATTTATGTATTTACTGTCCAAATAACCTGTGGGATTGGCTTTTTTATTTTTGTTTTGTTTGGATGTTATTTTAGTTATATTTTTTACACGCATGTCTGTTTTTCTTTACATGGAATGCTGCTAAGATTCAATAGGCAGCATTTGAAGTGTAAATAGCAGTTGAAAGGGACAGGGTATAGTGCATCTTTTAGTGGAGTGCATTGTACTGTGCCTACATTGTGTTTGACAATAGCTGTTCACAAGCTGGTCTTCATCTTGGTGTCTGTCTGTCTGACAAGGGATGAATCATTTTGTCTGACTGACGAGGGATAAATCACACAGTGGTAGTCGGAACTGGCCCTGCTGTGTATGGCCTTTTTGAGGAGTGACAACTTGATCCTGTTTTGTAAAGTGAATATTAAGTTATTTTAATTTATTTTGATGGTTTTTTTTCAAAATAGTATCTACCATTGTTATGGTTTAACAAGATGTCTGGATTTGATGTGGTAGCCAGAAATATGTTAGGTTTTTGTTTGTTTTAAAAAATGTTTTTATGCCGAGCAAGTGATGTGAGAGTGTGTATGTGTGCATGATTACTTGATTTTATTTTGGTTTAAACATTATGATTTCTGTTATTTTTGTTGGTGTTGGGGCAATTTTGTATGTGTTATCTGTGTATAGTTCCTTCTATATTTTTCTCTCATTTGTGTTTTTGGATGACTTCTTCACCCACACACAGTCAGGGGTCTGTTTTGTAAGAACAATGTGTATGTTGCTCAAGTGGAAATAATGTAGCTTTGGACACGGGAACTAAAGTACCATTACATAATGTAATCTTTGTTTTTTCATATTTGTTTGTAAAACACATGTAGCTATTTTCTAGACTTTCACTCCGTATGGACATTGACAAGAGTGCAACAGATTTGCAGTGAAAGTGAAAAAGTGTGCTGGAATGAGCTGAATAAATAGGAATATGGTGGAATCTGTTGTTCATGATATCCCATCTGTTCATTTGGATGGTTTTTTTGTTTATCCTCCACCGTCTTCCATCTGTCAGACCATGTGAATACCAAAGCACTGAAACTGGCTGAGAAGCATGGAGAAGATGGTTTCCAAGTGCTCACTAGCTTGTCAAAGCCATGGCAGGCTGAGGAAAGGCAATGAATGACTGTCTTGGCATGCTTATGAAAGTAATGCGTTTATGTATTATCATTTCATAGTTATTTCCATCGCTGTGCATGAATTTGAGAATTTATTGAAAAATTCTGCCTTTCAACGGTAAACGCTGAAGCACTTGCTATGGCTTCACAGGTAAAGTGCCCTGCTTTGTCGATCCTATTCAGGGTAGACGGAGGAATGAGAAAATGTATCGAGTCATGTTCTAAGCATCACATATTTTAAATGTCAGAAATTTTAGTTTCTTGACCATTTTTAAGTAACTGGTTATTTTTTCTTACATTCCTTTTTTGCAGAAAAATTTAGGCATTTGTTGAAGAAAATGGGAAGACTTTCAATGCAGAGCAAGTTTCAATAATGCTATGGCCAAACAGACAGTGATGTGGAAGATTACATTGTCATTGTTGCTTGCTTTGGAGTTTCTTCTGATCCACTTGTTGAGGTCTTGTGTCTAACAACCAACACCTTTGTTTGGCCTAAATGATTGCAGCTCAACATCAATGATTTGGAGTGCAAGCACACACACACACACAAACACGCATGCATGTGCGCGCATACACACACACACACACACACACACGGTGATTTTGAAAAACTCCTCCCTTCATGCACTCATACACACACAGAATACACATACATAGAGAAAATCCGCAATTTTGAGGTATCGGTGGATATGTTTGAGCTGTTCAACACTCAAATGGGGTCACCTAGTTTTTCAAAAGTATTGAACTTGCGATTTATCAGCTTCTCAGGGCAGTGCGTCAGATAGAATGTGTGCGATTTAGACTGCATGCAGAGTGTTATGTTGTGACTTGAAGATCAGGAACCGGTTTTAATTACATTGATGTTTTTACTTAGGTGCTGTGTTTCTAGGCTTTATTACTGTGTGTATGAATAGCCGCTTTATTTAATGTTTTAAGTTCTGTGTGTTGTCTTTCTGATACTTTATAAATGAGTGTGGATGAGCTGTTTTATGTAATATTTTTTTTTAAGTATGTGTGGTTTCCACTTTTTTTTTTTTTTTTAGTTAATTGTTTTTACTATTTGGAAATGAACAACTTAATATGCTTGCTTTTATGCCATTTTTATTTCCAACTCTCTTCTTGCTTTGTGTGTTTTTGTTGCATCGTGTAATGATCACATCACTTGTTAACTTTGTATATGCGAATGTGCATGAGGAAATGTGTGATGTAGAGAGATGAGAGAGGAGGTTGTAGATTCTTCACGATGTGTGCTGTGGACAGCTCATTGGTGCTGCAGAGAATTGGAATGGAACCATTGCCTTGGCAGATAATCCTTAATTTATTCTAAATTCCTGATGGAAGAGCCAGATGATATTAGGAGAGAAATACAAAATATATTTAACAATTATTATGTGTGTGGAGAAATTCATTGTACAAGTTGCAGATGAGTCACGAATTTCAGTGGATGTGATCAAGTTTACTTTTGCTATGATATAGTACATTGACACTTATTATCTGGTGTACTTTCGTATATTCTGTGCTAGTTGACCTGTTATGAACTCAAGTAGAGGCGAAATCACTTCGTTTAATGTACTTGAAAATTATGTTGAAAATCTTATGTTACCCTATAGTGTGCATCTTTAAAATGTGGAAAACATAATGGGTGAATATATTTACACAGGTGAGTGTGAATGTGAAGGTGGAGTATTAAAGCGCTTAGGAAAGCAATGAGTAAACCGACACATAATCATAAAAAAAGTAGCACATCACGAGTGTCATTTCAAATATAATAACCAGTTGGTCAGTCGCACTAAAGTGTTTGTCCAGAGCAATGTGTGAGCGGTCTAGTCGAAATCCTCCGAGTCTGTTTGCATTTTTACGCCTGTGTCACATCTCCACATGCTTATGATTGCAGGGTCGAAGTGACTCATCTGTATGTGTGTACTCGTTCATCCCCTCTTGTCGTAGAATAGGTGTGTTCATAGTCTGTCTTGTCAGTCATTTGGGTGGTGTCCGTGTGCTAGTGTTGATCAGGACCCATTACTAAGCTCCCAGGAGGAGTCCCCTTGTGCATTGTCATCAAGGAGACATGTGTCCACATTATTCATCAAGGCTTGCTACTCTGTAGTACTCTACTCAGGCCAGCTGGGATATATCCAAATGTAACAGCTTCCAGTCTTTTTTCCCCTTGAGCAAGTTTGTTTCAGCTGGTAGTATATTTTACACTGCATGGTTTGCTTTATGTGCGTCATGTTGCACTTTTTCCAGTGTGTGATATTATGTCATACAAGAATGCATGTGTTCCCTTTTTTGTGTGCGCTTCATTTTCCAGGTATCTGCGTTTCACCTCGATTCTGTTTGTCATTTCCCTCATCTATCTTGTGTTTGTTTCTTGCATTTCTGACACTGTGTCTAAACTATTTAAGTTATGTCATGCAAGAGTGCTTGTGTTCAGTCTTGTACTTCATTTCCCCAGTATCTGGGTTTTGTCTAAATTCTGTGTGGTGTTTCCCTTACTCATTTTGTGTCTGCTTCTTGCTTTTCTGATACTGTTTCTAACCTATTTATGTGAGTTTTTTTATGACTACTGTCAGACAATGTACTGATCCAATAGGAGAGATGTGAAACATTCTCTGGGAGTATGAAAATGAGGGAGAGTATTTAACATTAGGTGTTGAATTAGGGATTTTAAACATCCGGTCATGCCAGAAACTGAGAAAGTATCAGTCAGTGTATGGGCGACGAAAGTGGACAGCTCTTCTCTCTGTAGCTGTAGCACTGTTCTAATTATGTGCTATTCCATTGTCATCTTTATTTCCTTTATTAAGATTCTTCATGGACGGTGTGTTGGCACACAATAACATGCCGTGGCTTTTCTTCTGTTGCATGAGTGGTGGTAAGGAAGATCATGAGATCTGTGGCATTGTTTTTGTGGTGAAGGATGTTGGAGGTTTAATCATCTTCCATAACCTGTTCATCACGTATGTAAAGTTTGAAAGTTGCACGTTTCTCACCGACTGACTCCAGTCAGAAGCAGCCTATTTCTGTCATTTCTCATTTTTGCAAGAATGTGATTTGATGACAGTTTAAGGTCCTCTTTGTTCAGCTTTGGGAATAGATATCTGTAGCAATGGGAAACCATCTTTGAAGGATGAATTATTTAACGCTTGACGCTGCCTGTTCACATGGTTATGACTTGCTGACATGCATGGTTCTCAAAATGTAAGTCTATGCCCCTGTGTTGTGTGTGTTTTGTCCTATACAGTGCTGCACTAGCAGGGAATTCCATCTTTCTCAGCATGCAGCACGTCAAGTCACTGTGTCTGAAAGTGCAGAGCTGAGCAGTCCACCCTATTGGGTATACCAGTCTGTGTTTTACCACCTTTTTCAGGAAAAAGTGTGTATGTGAAAGCAATTTGTGCGAAAGCAGGTCAGACATGGTACAACAATAATGTGTCCTAAGCTCAACAAATGTGATTTGTTTTCACAGTGATACAATTCCGTTTGGTATTGCCATTTTTCGTTTTTGGAATAGCGTAAGAATGACTTGGGAGTATCTTCTACAAAGTGTAATTAGCCAAAGTGTATAGTGTACAGTCCTAATCCCAGTTTGCAGACATATGTGATCTGATGGTGTGCTTTCAGTGTGATGCCAACCAGAGGATATTTTAAATCATGTATTATACAGCTCAACATCTGTAGTTTAAAATGGTAAAGAGTTCACTGTCAGTGGGCCAATACTTGCACACTGGCATGAGGTTAGCAACGGAAGCTACAAACAGGCATCTTGCAGACAATGAAGATTTGCTGTGACAGAGTACTTTACAGTGGATACCATCATTTGAGCACAGGAAAAATAGATGTTTTACAGTCTTTCTTGATAGTGTATTGACTACAGTGTTTTGTTTTCTGGACAGGACAATAAATGTCAGTAGTATCTTTTACATCTTGTACTGTGGACCTTTTATTTGTCTGTCTTGTTCGATGGATGATGAGTGACGGGAGTCAACCTTGTGGAGCATGTGGTTTTTAGAAATACACACTTAGCAGCCTCTGGGATCAGAAAAGAAAACGTGATAATATTCAACAAATGGTTTCCAGTTCAAAATTGATGAAATTTCAATATGCTGATGCCACAGGCACCTGCATTCATTTGTCACTGGGCATTTTATTGAAATAAATGTATAGAATTGTAAGTGACGGTTCCCTGAAAGGGCCCCCTTGCATGGTTACCTAGGGCAGCAATGGAACTGGAATATCCCTGGCAGTTGCAGATAAGACTTCTGGTACATGTTACAATTCGTTTTTTTAAATTTTTTTTTTACACCTAACATAAACCGATATTCTCCATGTTAAATTCTCTAAAGATTAAGACAAACCATTGCACAATATTCTTGCCATCATCACCCTTTCATCTTGCACAAAATCTGCGCATTTTCTTCTCATTCATTCAGTCAACACGTGTCCATCTTGTACACATCAAAGCATATTTTTCAATCTTTTATTTCCATTACAGCTTTATATATGTCTCCAATACAGTAATTTTCTTTGCATTCTTTGTGACGTAATATTGTTTCTACAAGTGCATCTTCTACGTGGACACAAAGGAAAAAGCTCGACCACCATAAAGTTTGTAGAGGCCAACACACAATATTGATCAAGGCAGCCAGGAGAGATGCAGAGGTAGTTCAATTTGAATTGCGTCCAGAATTGTTAGAAAGGTAAATAAAAGTCAAGTAAGTCTTCAGAATTTATCAAACATTAAGTATTGCTTCCATATGACATAGTACTGCTTTAGTGGTTTTTTTTGTGTCTAAAAATGCGGTGAATTTTGTTTCAAACAAGGCAGAGTTGTGAAGGGGGCTTCACCCTCTCCTCCCCCTACCTGTTACCTCCTGCCCCCACCCCTTCCCTCCCCTCCCAGAATGAAATATTTTATTGCAAACATTTACCGATTTTGGGAAAGGTCTGCTGTACATAATTCATAATTAAATCACAACTTTGGTGCAAGTACTAGTAGAATTTTTTTTTCTTTTCTCAAGCACAGTCTATCAAAATGATGCAAAACATCTACTATTTTGGTAAAAACAGGTTTGGAAATTGATTTGTTTGCTTTTTTTTTCTTTCTGTTTTTCGTAATTTTTTTCCAGAAAGTCCACCATAATTGACTCATTTTCAAAATCCTTTTAGAAGAATTTACTAAATGCACAGCTGAAGGGATACTGGAAACTCGTCAGCAGCCCTTGGTCGAGGTTGTCAAATCAAAGTGGTCATGTTTGTTGCACCAATGAGTAGACTTTGCCTGGCAATACACTAAAGGATTGAAACAAACTGGATACTTTACTCTGAAAAGTTTTGTTGCCCGACAGTTATAATTATTCAATGCAAGCTTTTACCCTAACTTCATAATCAGTTAAAAACAGATGGAATACTTAAGCCTGAAAAGTATGTTAGTTCTTCAGCACTAGCTTTTACCCAGACTTCATTAGTTTAAAACAAAATCATAGTATACTCTAAGATTGAAACAAACAAACAAAAAAATCTTTAGTTTGATTTCTTGTGTTTTTTTCATCTAAGAGATAAAACCTGTGTAGTTTTAACTGCATTTTAAAATTGATAATCCAGGTTTCAGGGCACATTTTCGTTTCAACACACACCAGTGCTACAACAACTGTATATAAGCTTGGGAGATTATCATAGGGGTTCATGCTTCTTCAAGTACAGACATGCACAAAATCCAATGAATGCGTTTAACGCATGGTCTGGGAGCAAGAGGGACAGATTTAATACAAAAGAAAACAGAAACAGCAGGATTAGAGAAGAAAAATTACAATGGAAGCTGTTAAAATTAGTATTTTACAATTTCAATAGCTTTTCTTGTCCACTTATAACTTTTTCAAACGCATACACTCTCGATATTCTTTCAGCATCTTTATATTTCATTCTCTCATTCATAACATGCACATGCTCTCAATCACTTTCTAGCAAACACACTCGGGTCCACATGGAATCAGGCACACTTATTTCTCTTCTCTCTATGGAATTAATGCATACATTGTAATATCATTTGTTATTTCATGGTAAATCTGGCCTGACTGTTGAAGCTCTTGTAGCGATCAGTTCCAATAAAGCAGCACAACGCACACACAATTTCCGCGGCTTTGTTTTTCTCAACACAAGCAATGCAAACTAGCACAAAGGACCTCGAAGTCAACAGATTGCGTATGTGATCAGTTCCACAGTGTCTGGGGGACGAGTGTGATTCTCAAGGCTGCGGACTTTAGAAGTCATGTAATCTGAGTGCTGGTGAATGAGATGAAATAAAGTTGATCTTTTCGAAGTCTGTTCTTGAGTGAGGAATGATTTTACTGTCAATGGGTTTAGTCAATTGTAAAAAAAAAAAAATTAAAAATAAACAAGACAGCATGCCAATTTCACAAAAACCTGACGCTTCCTGAATTCAGTGAAATTCGCAAGCTACTTTGATTATTTTTCATGGTCAGCTTGGAGCATTGATGGTAACATTATCTCGCATTAAAAAAAAATGCTTTCGAAAATGTCCACTTTATTTCATCTTATAGATCCACCAATAGTGAAGCAACATGACTTAAGAGTTTACAATTTTGCCAACTGCAGATGTCCCCAAATACTGTGAAACTGCCCATACACTACATTTTCATGAAAAGAGCAAATTTTTAAGAATGAGAAATGTTAAGTCTGTATTATCATAGCCCAGCCGAGGATACAGCCTTTTCAGGGATGTCAAACTCGCACAGGAAAAAAAAAAGTCACATCCTGAACAAGTAAAACTGTATATCAAACAAAAAGATTCTACTGTACATAAAACGAAACAATAAAAGCAAATGGTGACATGGTATCGATAATCACAGACATGGCATACAAAACCAAGGCTGAGCTGAGCCTACCTAGCCCTCCCCTTGATTTCTTGCTCCTGGGTTTTGAAAAAAAAAAAACTGCAAAAGATTAATGAAAAACATTCACATTAAAGGAATTGAAAAAAAAGTAGACAAAGGGCACAATGGACAGCTAGTGTCCGCGGTGGACAGCATTGACAATCTTCACTACCTTGTCTCCAGATTACAATAGAAAAGCTGGCATGGTACAAACTGTGAAAAGAAGAAAAAAAAAAGTGTTAAAGTGTTTCTAGAACAAAGACAGAAGAATGGTCTACAAAAGCAGACTGTAAAGAACAAAATAAAGAAGACAAAAGCGGAGACTAAAAGAAGTAATTAACAAAAAGACATGCATTTGCTGTTCCTGAAAAGCAATTAAAAAAAAAGGGGGGACAAAACACAGACTGCTTATTAATATTTAAAGCAGAGAAAAAAGGAACAAGAAAACAACTTTTCAAAGACCAAACGGTCAAAATGAATTCCTCTCGCTAATCTAAAACAGAAAAAAAAAAAACATGAAGTCAGAAAAAACCTTTCAGACAGACCAAACTGTAAAATGGACTTCCTCTTGGCATGGCCTATGTTTTCATCCGGAAGCAAAGGGAATGAGCCTTAGACAAAGATGTTGATCTGAACAGGACGGAGATCCACTGTAGGCAAGACATGGCCCTGCTCTGGTACAGACCTATTCATCAACAGCTGGAAAAAAAAAATCAGTGTAACCCAATGTCATCAGTGACGGTTACCATCAAAGTTGCTTCACTCACATGCCTGTTGACACAGTCAAGACATGGTCAAGTATCTGCAGACAATTCCTTGACCAAGCTTTTATTTTGTTCTTTTTTCTTTTCTTTTTTTTTTTAGCATGTTTAGTTATATACAGGTAAGCTTCACGTTCAGTTTAAATCCAAATTACTATAACTGATCGCTTATTCGGATGGAACATGAAACGCAGGTTTGATGAAAAAGCGAACAAGAAATATTCAGATAATGATCTCTATTTTGGAAGGAAGCAGAAAAAAAATAGAGGGTATGTAATGGGGAGGTCCCACTGTACATTGCTGGAGAGAGCTATGTGCAGGCTGCTGTACAGACATGTTCAGAGCTACAAGCCACAATACAGCATCAACAAAGTAAGCAGAGAAGCTTCCATAACTGTACAAAACTGAATGTCAAACTGAACCCAAACTAGAACTGTTAACAAACCTATGACAGAATGACGATGAAAAGTAAATCCATCAACAAAACTAAGTAACATCATCCTGGTACATCTAACAACCGTCCCTTTGAAACATGAGTCATGTACATTTTAAATTTTAAAAACAAAAATCCACGAACAAGGAAGCAAACAATGTGATTACAACAACAGGTTTACTTGCAATTAACTTTATGTACATATGAGCAAATGGTCCAAAACGATATTTGCTACTGCAAGATAAGATGCAAGACCAACGAGCACCAAGGACATTGCAATGCAGTGAAATATTTGAAAAAAAACTTTGGACTGACAGCCGGCCACGGCTGAGCATGTTAGTATTATGAACCAGAGAAAGAGGCAGATTACAATGGAGTTAATGTAAGAAAGTGCGGCAGTTACAAAGAATATAATTCCCTGTGAGAGATAGGAAACAGATAAGCAAAAGAAACACTTTCACAGTCATCAGTCTTTTTTTTAAAGTCTGGATGCAATCCCATAAGATACTGAGGGTGAAGTCTTGATGGAAGAACTGATATTGATCTCGATTTATTCAAACAGATTTAAAAATGAACAGAAGCAGGCATGGAGGGCAGAAGCAACGTAAGGGTAATTCAACAGTTGACAGACATCAGATGAACTTGCTAAGCAGGTCTTGCTATTCACAAGAAAAATACAAAAACAGCCATATGGTTACGTAACACAATTACATGACAGAGGTATTTACAGGTCATCCAATGAAAGTAACTCTTTGTTCTATTTACATGCACCAAGGAATCAAGGTTATGGTCAGTGACGGTGTTTGATGAGTTATGTGTACACATGGAGTATGCAGAATATATGAGAGGACGATGGCAGTTTGGTTCAAAACAATGCGCTTGGCAGTATGACGCGGACGCATCCGTTATAGGAAAGTACACACATGACATCTGCCTGGAATTGACTCATGACGGGGATTTGAACTTTCACCTGAAGAATGTTTCCAGATTACCAAACATTCACTTGTCCATATATGTATACACATGTTTGGTGAGAATTTTCTTTTGCAACTATATTTATTGGAAGAGGGAGCTTGGGTTGGGAGAGGAAGTGGCCAATTCTCTCACAAGGGAGAAGAATCAGAACAAATGACCGAAAGAGATTCTGTTGAGGTAGTATGTGCAATGGTGCCTCTGGAATTTACACACGCACGGCTTCACTGGCCTTTCAGTAAGGGACAGAGCCCCAACTCTCACATGAACGACAACGACCCAAAAGATATACACCACCATTGGACCATCATTGGACAGAACCACTTTACACACCAGGACAATATCGGCAATTGAAAGTCAAACTCTGGGTAATCAACTCATCATTAAAGTTTGTTTTGTCAGGAAATGCAGACAAATAATGATGCAAGGGGAATGAGAGAAAATACACGAAATCAAATGAAGATATGAACAGCTTCATGAAACTGCAAACAGCTGACCCTTGAATACGTGTTGTTTGCTGATGTGCATTTCTTTTGATCCACTATGCATTAAGAATTCATGACTTGGAACCTCTAGTATACAGGTTATTTCACCACACATTTACTTGCAGCTTTATAATTAATTCAAAATGAAATATACGTTAAACATGCAAAACCGTTACCGACACATAATTTATGCAAAATGAGACTATGGATTTCTGTTTACATCTTCACATACAGAAGTCTCACAAGGTATTTCAATGAGATGACCATACATAATTTACTTGATGGAACCCCCCTTAGGAAGTTTAGATGTAGTCTAACAGTGAGTGTATGAAAGGGGTTACAAGATGAAATGTGGAACTGTGAGGTTAATACAAACAGTTCTGTGGTGAATGTAATTGTATGTTTACTACAGTACAAACCAATGTCCAGTTGATAACTGAGAAGATTGCAACCACAGTACATCTATGTATGTTTCCAGAAACAAGTAGAACTTAAAAAGCAGTGATAAAACACAACAAAAACAATACTTGTGGGCAGACGAGGCCAAATGCTGAACGCCAAGCAAGGACTATCAGTAGATCTATCTAAATGTGAATCTTCAGTACATCTTTTATGGCATAGGAATACATCATACCAATTTGGTTCCACATCATATCGATACTATACAACGTCTCATTCAGTGCTAAAGACAGTACGTGGCCAAGTACAGACCAGAGTGCGTGGATACCACTTTGCGTACGTTATTTCTCTTGTGTGTGTGAGAAAGGAAGCTGGAGCATGTGCATTCATGTGCTTGTCTTCAAGTGCACGTGAGTTTGAGTACTTGCATGTCTGTGGGTGTGTTTGTATGCTTGCACATGAAGTCTTTTTTTTTTTTCAAATACACAAACAAAATGAAAAAGATATGAATGATTAAAAACAATCCAGTCAACCCCTTTGGCTTTTCTCAGGGTTAAAGTCTTTAAATTTGTAAGAACCCTCTTCCACAACATCAATACTAAGTTAACATGGATTTATCTGACTGAGGATAGTGCCATGGATACAACAGCATGGTATCTGGAGTCAAAATCATTGAACACTGAATCTTTAACCCTCTCTGAAAACACCCAAAAGAAGTCAACATGACTTTGCTGGACATATTTGCTGGACATATAACCTTAATATATGAACTACACAACAGATGCAACCCCATGTAAAAACTGAATCACAAGAAGGTGAAAACATGACAAATGCGACGGATGTTAAACAAGTTTCTTACATGTAAGGAGTCCGGAGTTAAGGTATTCCATTTGCTTTGAATCTTTTGAAAGAAAGGGGTAATGGTAATGTTGCTTATAGCCCAGCTGACCGCAAAGGGCCATATCAGGGGTGTAGAAAAAGAAAGGGGAAGGAAGACAGGTTGGGAGACAGTGAAGCAGGGATGGAGGGGGATTGGAGAGCCAGACTTAGCTTCACTCGTACCTTTCTGCATACCCTGTACCGTGGGACACCGTGAATGTGACCTTGTAGAGATGCTATCACCTTTCACAATGACCAGAGGCCATAATGCTTGACAATGACCGACAGCCACAATCCTTGACGATGACCAGAGGCCATAACCCTTCACTATATACAGTCTAACCATGTCCTATTAGCTCGCAACCTTGGAACCAGATCTGACGGCGATCCACTCAAAAATACCGCCAACACATTTTTCTTCGCGTCATTGTGACCTTCACAACTGGACCTCGGCTACACATCTCCATTCACCTGTTTTTTGTTCTGTCATTCTAGCAGATTTACTTGCCTTTTCATTCTGAAACAGTACTGCACATAATTTGTGTTGACATCTAGAGGTAAAGGAACCAGACGTGTTACACACACACTGCTTTGAGTGTGGTCAGTCCTGCCTTCAATAGCTGTGAACCATCACAAGGGGAATAACGGAGCCCCACCTGGACTGTCCCACCATGGGATGGCCACTGCCATGATGGAACAAAATGATTCTGTCCGACAGTTTTTCCCCTTGCCTATTCTTACCCTTCACAATCCTTTCTCACCTTCACTTCTTTCCTTGTTACTAAAATGCTTAAGCAGCACGCCTCTGTGACTATCCTACAGGGCTGGGCTAAAAACGGCACAAGTACTGAACTGACGTAAGACCTTTTCTGTCTTTGCTCTAAGCAGCAGTCTCAACCTCGGCTATGGATCACCATGAAGCTCATTGACAAAGAAAAAATGTTTACATGAAAATCCCAGAACCACAAAATACACAAAGAACAAAAAAGGGTAAAGATAATACATGTTACCAAAGAAATAAGAACCAATTAAAAAAAATCAAAGTGAATAAATTAAGAGTATACCGGAAGAAAAAAAAAAAAAGAAAAAAAATTCAGATCACACACAACTGATCAGATTCATGTTTTATTCTGACCTAAATCACAGAAGATTATTACAAGTCTCGACTAAAATGGTTAAACTTCACCATAAACATTAATGGCTATTGCAAAGCGAAAGCAATATGGCTGTTGACACTCTGCAACCTACGTCATGGTGCGGGGTGGGGTGGGGAGGGGGGGGGGGATAAGATGTGATGCCCCGCGACTATGGACAAACCACCCACCTGATGGACTGTCCACACAGCCAAACATGCCACAGGCCACACCAGAAAGCACGAGGCAGTCTAGGTGGTAACACAGACATTATCCATCTCAAGCTTGCTGTTATTCTTGCTGCCATCGGCGCCGCAAATCCATCTCGATTTCTGGCATACCACTGAGATCTCGTCTTAGTTTAACTGGCGTGGGAAGGACGATGAGCAACGCTAGGTATTCACACGGCGTTGGCACAAAACACTTGTTCAGACTTCTTCCCATGCAGAGCCCTGTTCAGCCTTCTTCCCATGCAGAGCTATAAACATTTTTTCAAAGCACCTTTTTACCACTATTTCACACAGTTACCATGATCATAGAGAAAATGAAAAAAAAAAAGAAAAAAAAAAGATTACATGACTACAAGAATATCACCTCTATTTCACATCGTTCCCTCGGTCACAGAGAAAAAAAAAAAAGGATAGTATGACTAAAAGAATATCACCTTCAGAACCAAACGGCACTGCTCCAATTCTAATCAAGGCGGCTCCTGTATTTCCTTCCTCTGCTGGCTAGGGTTCTTCTACATCTGTAAATCACACATGACCAGCCAGACCTCTCTGACCACACAACCTCCTTCCCAACAGGGCTAGAGCCTCTTGCAGTCTCTCTGTCCTGGGAAACAGCCCACAACTGTTTGACCTCAAACCAGACACAGTGTCAACACAACACACCATGTCAGCGCTATGGCTGTGACTGCTTGCTGACTGCCTGTGCCATGGAATGAAGGCCACAAGTACAGGGAGAGAGGCTAGTGGGTGGTGGTGGAACTGGTCGTGAAGGTGGAAGCCAGCCTCATAACACTACTGAATAACTCCCAGATCAAATCATCAAGACTGAACCGTTAAAAACAGAAACTGCCAGAATCCTATTCCAAAGGTTCTAATTCTTCTCTCCAACGAAGGCAAAATAAATAAATACCACAAATGTACACACTCAAACATGCACACACACACACACACACACACACACACACACACACACACACACACGCGCACACATACAAACACACACTCAGCAACATTTTAATCCCATATCCTGTACTCTCCATTTGTCCGAACTGTGTAATGTAAAATTCCTTGGTTTTTCTTATTCCTTTTACTTTTTAATTCAAGAAAAAAGAAAAAAAAAAACCAATCCCGAACCCCACAAAGACCATGGCATTACAGGTGAAGCTCTCAACACGATTTACATGCACTTCAAACTTCTGGCTTCCAGAGCATCGGCGCTGTCATCCTCACCTTAAAACCTCATGACACTAAACATGATTCCAGCCAAAGCGTTTCTCTGATGATCTGTGTGCGCATAGAAGCTTAGGACCATGGGACCGCAAAGAAAACACAAAGATCCAAACCATTTTATAAGACTGATCCAAATGCTTTGTTCCCTACCTCCTTTGACAATACAGCTTTTCCTCTCTTAAAACCCTGAACCAACAGTGGATTCGTGTCATGGGAAACAGGTCAGACACAGCAGGGGTTATGGTGCAAGAAAAAAAATCATGTGAGGGTGGGGAGAGGAAGAGGGTGGCAGAGAGCAGGAGGAAAGAAGCAGGAGAAGCTGCTGAAAAAAGAAAAAAGAAAAGCAAAACCAAATTTGAAAAAAAAAAAAAAGAAAAGAAAAGAACACGAAAACTAAGCCACACCAATATGTGACAGTAAGAGCACAATATGAACCCTTCCTACGAAAAAAAAACCCAACAACAAACAAACACCCCCCCCCCCCCCCCCCCTCCAGCCCAATCAACTTCGTCATAAAAAAAACAACAACAACAAAACCGTCCACCAGTCTCTGGCATATTTCCTTGAATAAACAAATCCATGTAAATGCATCAGTGTACTTGTCTGTGGAATTGCTTCACCCAATCCATGAATTCAGCCATCCAAATCGAACTCCAGGTGTGCACAGTTTGCACGTCACTGACGGCTGTCCAAGCCAGCGGCACACTGAGTGTACAGCCCCCTGAGACTACAGAGCCGTCAAACGGAAAGTTGGGGGGAGGGGGATGGGGCTGGGGGGTTGTACTGGAACCATGCATCGTCACAACGGAGATAGGATTCCCTTTGTCGCCAGTTGTCACCAAGAGCACTGTAATGGTGGTGGTAGTGGTGGTGTGTGTGTATGTGTGTGTGTGTGTATGAGTGTGTGTGTGTGTATGATTATGTGTGTGTGTGTGTGTGTGTGTGTGTGTGGTGTGTGTGTGTGTGTAGGGGAGGTGGTGCATGTTTTTTTTTTCCCTTACAAATTACTTAAAGACAAATTAAATGATAATTACTGATTTTCTTTCATTATAAAACCTGTTTATTTGTGGATAATTTTTAACACTGTGAGGGTAGGCATATATGTCTCTAGGCGCATGTGTTAGTATATTTGGTTTGGATGTATGTATGCGTACATGTGGGACTACATGTGTGTATGTGTGTGTCTGCATGTGTGTGAGCAAGTGCGTGTGTCTGGGAGTGTGTGTGCGTGTGTATACAGGCAGGGGTGAATATAGTGGTGAAGTTATGCACCGACTGTGGTTATCAATGATATCTCTTGGATCCAAGTCTACTACACTGAGTAATGTGAAGGATAGATCCAGATCTATTATTCTGATTTGTATGAACGATAGATCCAAGTCCACTACACTAATCGGTGTGAAGGATAGATCCAGGTCTATTCCACCTCTCTGTGTGGAGGATAGATCCAAACCTACTCCGCTGATATGCCTCATGGGCAGATCAAGAGGTGAACCAAGTCCTGTCTCCTGATGACGTCAGCACTGGGAGGGGAGGGGAGGAGGGGAGAGGAGGGGAGGGGAGGGGAGGGGAGGGGAAGGGAGGGGAGGGGAGGGTGTCAGTCAGCTGTTCCCTGCTTCACACTGGAGCTGTGGTCGTCGGGTCGGGTCATGGTCTTCACAAGGTCTGACTTGTGTCAGTTACTCTGATTGGTTGTTTCCCACCGGGGTGGCGGCATCAGCACGACACACTGGGCATGTGCGGTTGGTCTGTAACAGACACAACAATGCTACACTAACAGGTGACACAGGTATTGTGGATTACATTGAAATGAAGAGGGAAAAAAAGAAAAAGGAGAAACTTATATAAAAAAAAAAAAGAGTTATGCCGACAAATGTCCAAGTGGTTACCATCGCAAGTTCATGGCAAGGCAGGGCAAAGGTTCATAACCTTTCAGAATAACCATCACAATGAAACTTTATTTCAGCCACTGCCGCTTCCTGCCCTGAGCACTGTATGCAATGGCCACACATGAGAAGACTGGGGCAACACAATCAAGCTACCTGTGTCCACTTTCTACATGCCTGTTTTGAGCGGCGGCTCAAATATCCTGCACAGGGCAACGTGTATGCACACAGGTTTAGTTGACAACTGGGCTGTGTCATGTGAGGAAATGTTGAGAAACAGAAACCTTGTCACTGAAGAATCCCATAATACCATAATCATCATACGTTTAACAATCACCATAACATGAAGGCAAAATGTCTCGGGTTCTGCGGAGAGAGAGGGAGAAAAGTGGGGAGGGGGGGTGGGGGGGGGGGAGGGAGGGAGGGAGGAGAGAGAGAGAGAGAGACCGAGAGAGAGAGTGAAGGGGGAGAGAGAGACAGAAAGAGAAAGGAGGAGAATGAGGGAGGAAGGGGGGAGGGAGGGAGGGAGAGAAATAGAGAGAGAGAGAGAGAGACAGAGATTGAGAGAGAGAGAGAGAGAGGAGAGCCGAGGTCTCCAACAAAGCATACAGACCTTCAGCCACTTGTCGACACACTTGGCGTGGAACTCATGCAGACATGGCAGGATACGCAATAGCTGGCGACTCTCAAAGTCACACATGCAGACGACACAGGAGGTCTGGTCCATGTCGTTGCGACGCACCTCGCTGTTGAACCGATAGCACGGCAGCTGCTCAATCTCCACCTTGGTCAGACCACGAGGTTTGGCTTCTCCCAGTCGCTCGGCCAAGTTCAGTAAGGCCTGCAAATTAATTGCATTCCAAGGTATTAAAATCATTTCAGGGAAATACACAACACACAATATGCAACACACGGCGATCACACACATGCATTACCACACATGTATACTTGTGTATGTAAGAACATTCCCATTTGTATGAGTACATGTGTAGGCGCAGACACACGCACAGTACACAATAATGTGCTGATCTGAAAAAAAAAGAAGTTTTTATCCACTTAACTGCTGACACTTCAAAGTGTGTGTGTCTGTTTACTACAAGTGTGTATGTGTTTGCATGAGTGTGTTTTCTGTGTGTGTGTGTATGAGTGTGTGTGTGCATGCATGCACGTAAGTGCATGTGTGTGTGCGCGCGCATTGTGTGTATGTGTGTATGTATGTTTGTATGTGAGCATGTGTATGAATGCATGTGCAAGTGAATGTGTGTGTGTGTGTGTTATGTGTATATGTGTGATGTTTGTGTGTGAGCATGTGTATGCAATGCATGTGCATGTGAATGTGAGTGTGTTATGTGTATATGTGTGATGTTTGTGTGTGAGCATGTGTATGCATGCATGTGTGTGTGTGGGTGCAGACAGGTGGGGGACACCTCACCTCATAGTTTTCCTGTTCACTGGCCTCGTCAGCAGGGTCCCGGGCCAGGTGTGTCATTGGCTGGTTGCCCAGCATCGCCCTGCAGTCACACACACACACACACTGCATTAAAACCTTGCACCTGACTGCGGTCACACACACACTACATTAAAACCTTGCACCTGACTATAGCACTAACTCCATATGTCCACATGGAGAATTTGAAATCTTCACACCCCACCAAAACATCAGCTCCATTTGGTCACACACACACAGCAGTGAAACCTTCAGTCAATTAAAATACTTACTCCCTGTTTACTTGAATACAATACTAGTTCCTTGCAGTCACACACACAGAGGATTCATAAAACACAACTCCATACGTCAGACAAACATTCAAACTTTACATGGGGTCGTCTTATCCAAACTGACCCCCATAAGGTCAGAGACACAAATGCCAACTTTACCAACTGATCTAAAACAAGACGTCGCTGACGTTTTAACCCCTGAGCTGTGGGACTGTGTAATACAGGGAGAGCGGTCGGTACATTTGGGTGCAAATATGTATGGCGACTTGAGTGCATGTTAGTGAATACTCGCCAACAGTGCACTTTAACAACAGATTATTAATAATTCATCAAAGCATTCTATGCTTACAGTTTCAGTGGAAGTTTCACTATATACAAAAAAAGAATTACCTAGTGTATAGTTTCTGTGCATGTTTTCTCTGTTTGTTTGCTTACTTACACATTGTGTATATTAACTCATAGCCATTCTCTTCTTATACATCGGTCCTCCATATCACTGGTGTTGGTACAAAATGTACTTCACATCATGGAAGCCTCTCTGACAGAAATTGCTCAAGTTTACTGACCACCCTGCAGGTGTCTGCTCACACACTTTGGTATTAGCAAGTTCATGGGAACTGTCCCTGCATGAACAGGGTGGCACCCTCCAGGTAGTGTTCACCCATGCTGGCTCCATGACTGAGCAATTACCGTTGGTAAGGTGCTTAGTATGTGATGTCTTGCGTATGATGGATTAAAACAGGCACAGCTGCATAGCACTGAAATGACATCATCAGCAGTGCAGTGTCTCCTCTGGTGGGCTGCCTCATGACGACTTCAACTACCTTGCAACTGCAGTGCAGGAGGTGAGCAAAAACAAATCTGGGCGTGGCGCTGTATGGAACTGCAGTGCAGGAGGTGAGACAAGACAAATCTGGGTGTGGCGCTGTATAGAACTGCAGTGCAGGAGGTGAGACAAGACAAATCTTGGTGTGGCGCTGTATGGAACTGCAGTGCAGGAAGGGAAGACAAGACGAATCTGGTGTTGGGCGCTATATTGAACTGCAGTGCAGGAGGTGAGACACGACAAATCTGGGTGTGGTGCTATATGGAACTGCAGTGCAGGAGGTGAGACACGACAAATCTGGGTGTGGCGCTATATGGAACTGCAGTGCAGGAGGTGAGACACGACAAATCTGGGTGTGGCGCTGTATGGAACTGCAGTGCAGGAGGTGAGACACGACAAATCTGGGTGTGGCGCTGTATGGAACTGCAGTGCAGGAGGTGAGACAAGACAAATCTGGGTGTGGTGCTATATGGAACTGCAGTGCAGGAGGTGAGACACAACAAATCTGGGTGTGGCGCTGTATGGAACTGCAGTGCAGGAGGTGAGACACAACAAATCTGGGTGTGGCGCTATATGGAACTGCAGTGCAGGAGGTGAGACACAACAAATCTGGGTGTGGCGCTGTTTGGAACTGCAGTGCAAGAGGTGAGACAAGACAAATCTGGGTGTGGTGCTATATTGAACTGCAGTGCAGGAGGTGAGACACGACAAATCTGGGTGTGGTGCTATATGGAACTGCAGTGCAAGAGGTGAGACAAGACAAATCTGGGTGTGGCGCTGTATGGAACTGCAGTGCAGGAAGGGAAGACAAGACAAATCTGGGTGTGGCGCTATATTGAACTGCAGTGCAGGAAGGGAAGACAAGACAAATCTGGGTGTGGCGCTATATTGAACTGCAGTGCAGGAAGGGAAGACAAGACAAATCTGGGTGTGGCGCTATATTGAACTGCAGTGCAGGAAGGGAAGACAAGACAAATCTGGGTGTGGCGCTATATTGAACTGCAGTGCAGGAGGTGAGACACAACAAATCTGGGTGTGGTGCTGTATGGAACTGCAGTGCAGGAAGGGAAGACAAGACAAATCTGGGTGTGGCGCTGTATGGAACTGCAGTGCAGGAAGGGAAGACAAGACAAATCTGGGTGTGGCGCTGTATGGAACTGCAGTGCAGGAAGGGAAGACAAGACAAATCTGGGTGTGG
This sequence comes from Conus canariensis, assembly GCA_033310375.1. NCBI lineage: Eukaryota > Metazoa > Mollusca > Gastropoda > Neogastropoda > Conidae > Conus > Conus canariensis. Next base: position 89,983,100 of record CM065716.1, read on the forward strand.
TGCTGTACTGGACAAGTGGAAGGAACAACGTGGGTGTAATGACAATGTGGGGGCATGGTCGATAAGAAAAAAAAAAGAAGAAAAAAAAAAAACAGACTACAAATAAAAACAAACTAGAAGGGCATAAACTCAGGAGACAGCAGATCCCTCCCTGTCAAGGCAGAACAGATGCAGAATAAGTCCTTTGACCTAGCTCTGCACCATAATTTAATGGGTTTATGTTTCAGCCAGATTCCACGCTACCACCATGTTTGATTTTAAAATCGGATCAGCAGTTCCTGCGTTGTTTTGTTGGAACAGACACTGGACCTGTCCTTGGATTAATTCTGCACTAGACTTAACTGAGGTTGTCCTTGGGACGTGCACAACTTTCCATCAGGTTTCATTACACTCTGTTTTGCTGTGTTTGTGTGCTGCTGATGACAAACAGATGACAGATGTGGGTGAAAAAGAATAAGCTCCACATAAGTGTTTAGGGGAAAAAAACAACAACAACAACCTTGTGAAGGAAGGATAATCAGCCTACGCTGTCAAAAGCAAAGCACTCACAGGAACTGCAGAAGGAAGCCAGAAGGATACGCAGGCGGGGCAGGCATCGAGCTGCGTAAGCGACCGCGAGACGTTGGGGGTCTGCGGGCGAACATTCTCGAGTACGGGTTCTGAAATGACGCATGTCATTCAATATATACAACTCATTGTATGGATAACAGACATGACTTGCACTGCACTAGTTGTGTGTGATGTGGTCATTTTTTCTGCTCATGCCCACGCAATCCGTATGTCCATGTAAACTAAAAGGATTCGTCTAATTACTGGAAACTCTTAGAATGCAAAATCATCTTTGGTTCAAATATAATTTTGAAGTCAGCATCTTATAAGGCTGTAGAGGCTGTTCTTTCATGTGCGTTCTCAGCAGTAATTCCAACACGCTTCCCAGTTACAACATCCAATTTCTTTTAGATAAACTAAAAGTCCATTCTAAGTGCATAAACATAACAACTTTCAAGGTTGTAATATATTGTTTTGCTTAAATATACAGATTCACAAGCCTCTGTGATTTGTATTTCGAGAATTCCATAATCAACACTGACATGTTTGTTACCTTACTTATGTAAATGCGCATTTTATAAGTGTACCAAAAAGAGAAAAACAAAACAAAAGCACAAACACAAACAAAAAAGCAAACATCGCATACATTTTATATTCATTGTTTTCATCACATACTACACCACACACACACACACACACACACACACATACACACACACACACACATACACACACACACACACACACACATACACACACACACACACACACACACACACACATACACACATACGCACACAGACGCATGCACGCATGTGTGAGCGAGCACCCCAGCCCACTTACATAGATGTCCGAGGTGGGATGTAGAAGAGGCTCCTGAATGATGATTCCTGGAGGTGGCGGAATGGGGGTGGGGGGCGTGGGGTGGTGGTGGTGGTGGTGATGCTGGTGGAAGCCAGAAGCCAGGTGCTGGTAGGCCGAGCGCTGCTGCTCCGCAAACAGCTGGGCGGCCTCCTCCTCCTGCACATATCATCACCACACAACGCTCAGCTCCTGTCACGGAACACACCACCACTGCACACATCATCACCACACTACACTCCTGACATGGAACACACCACCACTGCACACATCATCACCACACAACACTCCTGTCATGGAACACACCACCACTGCACACATCATCACCACACAACGCTCAGCTCCTGTCACGGAACACACCACCACTGCACACATCATCACCATACAACACTCCTGTCACGGAACACACCACCACTGCACACATCATCACCATACAACACTCCTGACATGGAACACACCACCACTGCACACATCATCACCATACAACACTCCTGACATGGAACACACCACCACTGCACACATCATCACCATACAACACTCCTGACATGGAACACACCACCACTGCACACATCATCACCATACAACACTCCTGACATGGAACACACCACCACTGCACACATCATCACCATACAACACTCCTGACATGGAACACACCACCACTGCACACATCATCACCATACAACACTCCTGCCACGGAACACACCACCACTGCACACATCATCACCATACAACACTCCTGACATGGAACACACCACCGCTGCACACATCATCACCATACAACACTCCTGACATGGAACACACCACCACTGCACACATCATCACCATACAACACTCCTGACATGGAACACACCACCGCTGCACACATCATCACCATACAACACTCCTGCCACGGAACACACCACCACTGCACACATCATCACCATACAACACTCCTGACATGGAACACACCACCACTGCACACATCATCACCACACAATGCTCAGCTCCTGTCACGGAACACACCACCACTGCACACTGAAGGTCAAAGTGTTCCCATGATGCAACAAATCATTGCAGATCTCGCCTTCTCTCTCGCTGATGGGTCAAGCTTTATGAAGGTGGAGCAGCACCTCCTCTCTCTCTCTCACTGCTTTGCCTTCTCCACTGCCAACCAGTAACAGGTTCCCACTGCTAGCTGGGTAGACTAGGGCGGGTGGGTTCAAGTCAAGGAATAAACTTTGTCACCAAACTCAACTACACTTAAACCTTGTAATCACTGATCTACTGAACCGCCTGTTGAGGTTAATCCAATATTCCATACAGGTTATCTGAGACAGCAAAGAAATGAAGTTTGGTGGCTGCCTGATAAAGTGAAAGTGTCTGCCACCGGCCGATTGCTTCAATTTGATCCAAAATCACTTTTTCTTTCTTCCAACTTCCACTGAGTGTGACAAGGAGTGACAGAGGAGCATCTATCTGACATGACTCGGGACAGTTTAACAGTCCAGGCACCGCAGAATTCATAACGATAGCTGTGGAAACAGTGAAGGCAGTACAGGAATGTTTACAGTCACTTAAAACAAGCAAAGTACCCTGTCAGGCTGACATATCCAAGCTCGACATTGGCAGACGGGGATCTCACGCCCCAAATCAACACTCCCACTAATCCTCCTGCACACACACCTGAATGCCACACACACAATAAAACACAGACATTCACATGTCACAAGCATCTGACACATCAAGCACGGTCCACTGACCTGCGTGGGAAGCCTGTGGAACTGGTGATGGGGGTTCTGGCCCAATGCACCATGGGAAGCACCACCAGGAGGCCGATGGGGATTGTGGGAGAGAGGGTGGGGAGGGTGGGGGTGGGTGGGGGCGGAGTGCAGCATGGACTGCATGGGGTGGGGGTGGGGCATGGGCAGGGGGGTGCACATGGGGAAGTGCTGCATGGCGCAGCCGGGGAGCTGCATGGCCATGCTGCAGGCGCCGGGCAGCGCCCATGTGGGCTGAGCAGCGCTGCACAGAGGTATGTGGGCTGAGGAGCAGACAGGGACGGGATGCGGCCCGGTGCAGAGTGGGACTGGGAAACTGGCCATGGACACCGGGGCTGACACCGTCACCTGCACAGAGGAACATGGACTGCCATCAGTAAACACAGACTGAGGAACATTGACTGCCATCAGTAAACACAGACCGAGGAACATTGACTGCCCTCAGTAAACACAGACCGAGGAACACAGACTGCTCTCAGTAAACACAGACAGAGGAACATGGACTGCCCTCAGTAAACACAGACCGAGGAACATGGACTGCCCTCAGTAAACACAGAGGAACATTGACTGCCATCAGTAAACACAGACCGAGGAACATGGACTGCCTCAGTAAACACAGAGGAACATGGACTGCCATCAGTAAACACAGACAGAGGAACATGGACTGCCATCAGTAAACACAGACAGAGGAACATGGACTGCCCTCAGTAAACACAGACAGAGGAACATGGACTGCCCTCAGTAAACACAGAAAAACATGGACTGCCCTCAGTAAACACACAGGGAACATGGACTGCCCTCAGTAAACACAGACAGAGGAACATGGACTGCCCTCAGTAAACACAGACAGAGGAACATGGACTGCCCTCAGTAAACACAGACAGAAATACAAATTCTTCTCAGCGGCAACAATGCAGAGAAAAACTTGTAAACTATAGCCAGCCGCGTGTGGGGTAATTACCCCTTAACTGTAACAATAAGCAATGTCCATACTAGTGAGCTGTGGTCATCAACGTTGATTACTGACTACAGCCACAGAGACTGAGAAATCAACAATGACACACAGTTAATTAACCAGGAGCTGTGTCTGTATTCCACTCTGCATGCATAGCAACATACCTTTCCTCCCACAGTACACCCTCCATCCATCCATCCCTACAACTTAACATGCTCACACACTATCTATCTATCCTCCACACCCACATGCAGGCAGTGGAAGGAAAACAAAGGAACCAAACGATAAATACGTAGTTAAAACACATGCTGATTGGCTGGAAGTCACGCAGTTCAGTTCACATATAAGTAGCCAGGTTAACAAGAATTACTAAACAGCAGCAGCAAACAAGCCAGCTTGATATTGACGGCACTGTACAATTAATGACTGATGCATGCATCTGTTTACCTGCATGACTTGTGATAGCTTCTCCAACTGTGTGATGCTGTTTGTTCGAGGCTTGTAAGATACCTACTTTCTACTGAATTTGTCAAATATTACGCATACTGAATGACAGGACTTTACTTTACTATACCCATTTCACAATCCTTTTACAAAAAATAGCATGTTTGGACAATTCCTTTGTGGTTTATGCTGGTGTATGTGGAAACAAAGCATCATCTGTTCGACAATTTTCAGGGTTTTATTTTTTTTGGTTTTCCTTCAGTTTTGCATGTTGTTTACAGACTAGCCAGCCTCAAAGAGGTACATCAGGCTTGTTATGATGTCAGAATCCATTTCCACAGACACGTCAAAAGAAAAACAGAAAAAGAAAAGAAAAAAAAAAAAAAAAACCAAGAAAAGAACAGAACAGGAAGAAGAAGACAGAGAAAAAGTTAACTCCAAACATGCTAAAAATGGCTTAAATACAGATCTATTTTCGACATTGATTTTTGCAGCCAGCAATAACAAGAACTTTTTACCAGAAGTTCAGCTGAACAGCGATGGCTATTTACCAGCGACCAAGATGTCAAACTAGTTCAACAGTTTTTATTTTCAACAATGAACTATTAAAGAGTGTACAGTTATTTCCTCTTCTGCGCCACAAAATGCACACACTAGCCAGTTGGAAAGTCTATAGAAATATGAAAGTTCTTGTGTAGGAAACAACTTATGCAAAAATCCTTGTGTAGGAAACAACTGACGCAAAAGTTTCAGATGGAAAAATCTAAGTAGATTGTCTACAGTAGATTTAAAAATGTTTTCCTTTCCTGAATGCAAACAGACAGGTGTCATTACGATATGAGCAAATGTGTATTTCAATCAATCCATTTTCCTGGATTAGATGTTGGACAAGCACCGATATGAGCAAATGTGTATCTTAATCAATCCATTTTCCTGGATTAGATGTTGGACAAGCACCAAGAGTCGCAAAGGGAAAAATGTCAAATTCAGACAATAATCTTTATGGACACGCATCCTAAAACAAGTACAATGTCCATCCAGGCTATTTGTCTCTGCCAGGAAAAGTTTGAACTGTGAGCACAAACACAACACACAACAGCACCATCCATGATGACCTCAAGACACCATGCAGCAGAAGACTGGAAGCCAGCTCACCTGATCATTGACAATGTCCAGAACTGGCGCAGGGTGTGTGGGTGCGGACAGCACTGCGGCAGGGTGGACCTGTCGCCCGGGTGGGTACACAGTCACCGGAGGCTGGAAGGCTCGACGCTCTGGGGACTCCGTGGTGTTACGCTGCAGGCTTACTCTGTCACGGGCTCTGCGACGGGCCCCTGGGCTGCACATGGACAAAAACAACTATGGTAAAAGGTTTGCAGGTGTGCTGTGCTTGTTGCTGAGCAGGCAATTCAGGAGCTTTCAAATGCTAATTGCCAATTCTTATTAAGCACAAACAAAAACACTCATCTCATCTGAAATTTTGTCAGCCAGTATTGCTGAAGGATACCTGGTCGAGCTGAACACTATATACTAAATATACAGCGCTTGAGGCAGCATGCTTTAGCATGGTGACTTGATGAATTACTCTTCAAGCCATTCTGTATCAGTCTTTCTTAACAATCAAAGTGAAACCATTCTCTGTTTAATGTATGATAGTACAAGGCACTTGGCTTAAAACTGGCTGAATCAGAAGCAAGCACTGCCTAGTGACTCATCCATTACCAGGCACTACTCCTCACTAATGTTTTCCTTTTATTCCCTGGGTTGATCCAGGTTTTTGTTCCAATGATTTAGGGCCCATCTTACCGGCAGGTAAGACTCTATGTTTGATCATGCCTGCTCAGTCAGCACTGAATTCTTTTCGCCAGAATCAATATCAAACAATGGATTTCCTCTGTTTGACATCAAAAGATTCTGGGAAACGGTAAATGTGGACATGGATTCCAAGTGTGACCAAGCTACTGAACTTGATGCGAGACTGCCAGTACGTTTCTCTTCCAGTACTGGTGAGGATCACAACATGCATCTGTGTGTGTGTGTGTGCGCGCGCATGCGTGTGTGTGTGTGTGTGTGTGTGCGCCAGTGTATGCATGGGTGCATGTGTGTGTGTGTGCGCGCGCATGCATGCATGTGTACATATGTGTGTTAAGAGAGAGAAAGAAAGAGTGAGAGAGAGAGAGTGAGAGGCGAGGTGCATTTCTGCTTGCATGAATTACATGCATTTACATGAAAACCTAAACTGTAATCTAGTTCTTGGACAAAGCAATCTTTGCTTATTTCTCTCTTCCCCAGACATGCTTCATCTACTAAAGGTACAACTCTTATGTCCATGAGGACCTTGTGTAGTAGGTTATTGGGTAGACCTTCTCTTCAAAGGGTTCCGAAGCCCTTGGGTCAGGCGTTTTAAAGGGTCTGTCCCATAGCAACCAGTCCCTCCCACTGAGCTAACCAACTCTAAGCTGGGGGACCGACCAATGCCCCAAGCCTTGTCTTGCGATGCAGGGTGGATGGCTGCTCTCTCTCCCTCCCTCTGCCTCTCCAGCCACCCTGATAGGGCCCAGCTAAAGGGAGACAAAGGCAATCAATACACTGCCCACTCACTCCCCTATTACCCTCTCTTGTCTCTCCAACCTTGGAAGGGCCTCCTTTACTCTCAGCTGTTCTCCTTCATTGTCTGACAGAGGGACCAGAGAGCTCTTCTATGCTATGATGCTGGCATCAAAAATACAGATCTTATTTTGTAGCAGTTTTTGGAAATTTAGTGAAAAAAAAAAAAAAAAAAAAAAGACAGCCGCTTCATTCAAGTTCCAGCACATCCTTCCTAAATATCTACAACTTGTTTCTGTCCCTATTCTCTCCCTTTTCCTTATTTCACCTTCATTCTTCAGTTGGACTTTGATCTAAAAATAAACAGTACAAAAAGCCAACAGAAGTATCTTCAGTGCGGTGATGTTTTTTCATTTTCTATCATGTGAACATGAAATGAGAAATATCACTGCAATGGGGAGGGATATGAATTCTGATTTACGTACGCAGTAGCGGACAAAGACGTATTAACCTTTCGTCTTAATGTGAATAAACCATCGCACATTTCACAGGATATGTTATCCCAGAAACAAAACCTGCTCATTGTACTGTAATACTCTGCCACCAGTGAAGAAAAAGTACTGCCAGCCTTTACCTGATATACTCCCCTGCAAAATCAAACATTGCCTTAATTTCCATCTAAAGCTCTGCTGCCCTGCCAAATATTTCCAGCTCTATCCCCCCCCCCCCCCCCAACCCCTCCCCCCAACCCCTCTCTCCTTCTCTTTCTCCTCCACCAATACCCTTTTTTCTTCAGCTTATCTGAAACACTGCCCAAAATTTCCTTCTACACCATCCTGCCAGTTCAGAAACTCAACCGAAGCTTTGTTTGTTTTTTTTTCTCCTTCCCTTTTGGCGCAACAACACTGCCATAGCTGTGGCCGGCAAAGGAAAACAGTGTCTTGAGCTGAGGACTCCAGGGAATGACTCTTTTTTCCAGGGTCTGGGCTGTGGCAAAGAGTATGGTCCTCCATGCAGCCCACCCTTCCTCCCCGAGCTTCCTGCCCTCCATCTTCCCTGTCTGCCACCCAATCATTGACAGCAGTTCCAGTCCTCTAGCTCCCCTCTCTCTTTTTTTCCCCTCTGCTCTGGTTGCCAAGGTGGCTTTTTTTTCATTTCTTTCTCTGTCTCTCCCCCCCCCCCCCCCCCCCCCCCCCCACACACACACACTTTGATTACCAGGGTGGCTTTTTTTGTTTTGTTTTTTTAGGTGCCTGCTCTGTCTCTCGGGTGTTGTTGTTTTTTTTGTTTTTTTTTTAACTTTTATTTTTTTCAATTGGTTGCCAGGATGGCTTTTTCTCATCACCTTACTCTGTCTGCTCTTCCAATTCAGTGTGCCAGGGTCTGTCTGTCTGTCTGTCTGTCTGTCTGTCTGCCTGCCTGCCTGCCTGCCTGCCTGCCTGCCTGCCTGCTGGTCTCTCTTTGTTGTCTCAAAATGTGAGGGGAAGTGGAAAAGGACAGAAAAGAGAAGATGAAGGGAGGCATTTATAAAAGGTGAAGGAATGGGGACTTGAAAAGATACCAGAAGGATGGAGAAGGAAAAGATAACTGAAGGGAGAGGAAAATATGAAGAAAGGGAGGGGAAAAGGTGAAGAAAGGGAGGGGGAAAAGATGAAGAAAGAGGGGG
>CM065716.1:89996878-89999468 GCA_033310375.1 Conus canariensis
GTGTGTGTGTGTGTGTGTGTGTGTGATCACACAAATGCGTTGTCACAGAAACTTTAAGTCGAATGCATGAGTGTGTGCTCTAAAAATGTGCATGTATGCAGTCACGTCTATATACGCGCTTGTTTTGAAACAACAAGACAAGCTGGACAGAGAGAGAGAGAGAGAGAGAGAGAGAGAGAGAGAGAGAGAGAGAGAGAGAGAGAGAGAGAGAGACAGACAGACAGACAGACAAACAAACAGTGACCGATACGGACAGAGAATCTGCCACGTTCCTGCGTCACCTCGCACATGGGACATAAACCTAACCCCAAATGTCGACGCCACCCCGCAGTTATACCCCTTTATCCCCACCGCCCACCACCCTGGTCCCCCCCCCCCCCCCCCTCTACCTCCCTTTCCCTCCTCACTACCATCCATGCTCCCACCCCTCAACCACCTTCCCCCATCCTATATCCATTCTCTCTTTTTTCCGTGGCTTTTCACTCTACCGCGTGTGCTATGTATGCCTGGAGCGCGTGTGGGTTGGTTTTGTTCATTTTTGTTTTTCGTTTTTTCATGGCGGTGGCAATGTGGGCTGACACTCATTAAAATTTGTTAATAGGACCAGTTAGAGATGACACCAGTGTCCTCGCTCGGGAGGGTGAGCAAAAAAGGCACTGGCAACCCCCCCCCCCCCCCCCCCCCCACACACACACACACACACACTCACCATTCCTGCATCCACCATGATTTAAAATGGCTTAATTAATTGATATCATTATTACATCTCTTCCTGATCTGGTTGCACCCAGTGACAGCGTGCACCAGGAAGATGGGAGAGAGCGAGGCGGATGAAGGATGGGTGGAGAGGATTGGGGTGGGGTGGGAGAGAAAAAAAAAAGGGGGGGGGGGAGTAGGTCCGGGGGGAGGGGGTGTTTTTCTGGTTGCACTAAAGAAGTTAGTCCATGTCTTGTGTGTGTGTGTGTGAGTGTGTGTGTGTGTGTGGTGTGTGTGTGTGTGTGTGTGTGTGTGTGTGTGTGTGTGTGTGTGTGTGACGATATTTTGAAGCAATCATTATCCGAAGGAAATTAGTCTGAAGACATTCTGAAGCAACTATCCATGAAGAAAGTTACGATGAAGAAACGCTGAAGCCAATAACCCATGTGAAAATTACAAGCAATCCCTGAAAAGAAAAAAAAAATTACAATGAAGGCACTTCGAAGCGCCTGCAACCCCAAACAAAATTACAATCACGATATTCTAAAGAAAAACATTTTTTTTTGGAAAAAAAAGACAATATTCCTAAAAAATCGGAATCTCCGAAGAAAACTACACTGACGCTATTTCAAAGCTAGCAATCCCTAAGTAACTTAACAATGAAGACATTTCCAGCAACCCGTGAAAAAAAATTACAATGGAGACATTTTGAAACCAGCAGTATTTTGAAGAAAATAACACTGATGACATTTCTAGCGATCCTGAAAGAAATCTACCATGCAAATGTTTCAAAGTTACCAATCAATGCAGAAAGTTACAATGAACACATGTTGAAACTAGCAACCTCAACAGAAAATTACAATGAAGACATACTGACGTTAGGTACCTGGAAGAAAATGACATTTGGAACCTTTCAGTCTCCCATTCAAGAAAAGCCCCCCCCCCCCCCCCCCCCTACCCACACACACACTCCTACAAGAAAAGTCCCACGAATTCATTTCAAACAACAAATGCACCACACACCACACACCTACTGTGCCGTTTACAGTCACATGATCGTGTGCCAAACTCCCTCCCTCCCCCCTCACCCCCCCCCCCCTTCCATCCCTCCACCCCCTTCCATCCCTTCCCCCCCCCTCGAACCTAAAGTCGATACACCTCCAGAAAATTTAGTCATTCCTTTGAAGAAACGACCAAAAAGACTGGGTTAGGGGTGTACGGGCGTCATTTTGCATTTTGACGTGTGTCACACAAATAGCGTGTGCCCACGTGTCGCTTATCATCGAATGTCTGGGGGTAGGGGCATCAGCAAGCAAAAAAAAAAAAAAAAAAACCGGTTACGGACCCCCCATTGCCCCCGATCGCTGACTGCGGAAAGAATGGTTGGGGGGGGAGTCGAGGGGGAAAAGATTCATTTTCCAAAAAAAATTAATTTTTTTTTCCACCAAACCGAAAAAAAAGTAGAATTAACCCCTGATTTTTTTCAAAAAAAGGGAAGGAATTTTTTAAAAAATTTTCATTTAAAAAAAAGGAAATTAAAAAAGGGGGAGGGAAATAGGGGGGGGAATTTTTTGGGAAAGTTAACCCTTTTTCCCCCCCCCAAACCCCCCCTTTTATTTTTTTGTTTTAAAAAAAAGGGGGGTTTTTTTAAAAAATTTTAAAAATTTTTTTTAAAATTTTTAAAATTTTTTTAAAAAAATTTTTTTGTTTTGGGGGGGTTTTTGGGTTTGGGGGGGGGGGGGGGGGAAAAAGGGGTTTTTGGGGGGGGGGTTTTTTTAAAAAAAAATTTTTTTGGGGGGGGGGGGTTTTTTTAATGTTTTAAAGTTAGTAAAAAAAAAAGGATTGGGGGGGGGGGTAATTTTTCCTGGGATTTAAAAGGGGGGGTGTTTTTTGG
>CM065716.1:89999568-90004568 GCA_033310375.1 Conus canariensis
CCCCCCCCCACCCCCCCCCCCCCCCCCCCCCCCCCCCCCCCCCCCCCCCCCCCCCCCCCCCTTTCCTTTAATATGCCAGGTCAGTGTTTCAGCCCGTGAAGTGATCCGTCTGACCCCCGGGGGAAGGTGTTCGCACTCCCCCCCTCCCCCGATCATAACGAAACGCAGGGGGAAACAACCAGACCTTGAGGTTTACACAGACCACGGTGACGAACACACCAACCTTATGACCACCACCGGAATGAACAACAGGCAACAGAGAGACCTCCAGGTCACCACGGCCAGAAAGAACCAAGACCTCCGGGTCACTGAAGAATACAGGCGCATACAGAAAGACGTCCAGGTCATCAAAGAACAAAGACGCAGACAGATAGACGTTCAGGTCACCGAAGAATACAGACGCAAACCAGACAGACGTTCAGTTTCACCGAAGAATACAGACCCCAACCAGACAGACGTCCAGGTCACCGAAGATATACAGACGCAACCAGACAGACCCACGCCAACAAAGAAATACAGACGCAACCAGACAAACGTCAAGGTCACCAAAGAATACAGACGCAGACAGACGTCCAGGTAACCAAAGAATACAGACGCAGACAGACGTCAGGTCACCAAAGAATACAGACACAGACAGACGTCCAGGTCACCAAAGAATACAGACGCAACCAGACAGACGTCCAGGTCACCAAAAGAATATAGACGCAACCAGACAGACGTCCACGTCAACAAGAATACAGACGGAGACAGACGTCCAGGTCACCAAAGAATACAGAAACAGACAGACGTCCAGGCACCAAAGAATACAGACACAGACAGACGTCCAGGTCACCAAAGAATACAGACACAGACAGACGTCCAGGTCGTCAAAGAATACAGACACAGACAGACGTCCAGGTTCAAAGAATACAGACAAGAGAGACGTCCAGGTCACCAAAGAATACAGACACAGACAGCCCATCCGGGTCACCAAAGAATACAGACACAGACAGACGTCCAAGTCACCAAAGAATACAACACAGACAGACGTCCAGGTCACCAAAGAATACAGACACAGACAGACGTGCAGGTCACCAAAGAATACAGACACAGGCAGACGCCAGGTCACCAAAGAATACAGACGCAGACAGACGTCCAGGTCACCAAAGAATACACAGACAGACGTCCAGGTCACCAAAGAATACAGACCCAGACAGACGTCCAGGTCACCAAAAAATACAGGACAGAGAGACGTCCAGGTCACCAAAGAAATACAGACGCATTATATAGACAGACCTTTTGCGTCATCGAAATGCAGAAAGACAGACATCCAGGTCACCAAGAACACAGAGACACACCGACAACCTTCAGGTCCCCAGCGAACGCGCGCGCGCGCGCGCGCGCACACACACACAAAAATATACACGCCACAGAAGCAGGCAGACATGCTGAAAGCAAGCTTTTAACAAAAACACGGCGGATTAAACACATGAATGTCACGATGGCCGCCAGCGGATTTTCTTTTTTATCTTTCTTTTTTCTTTTTTTTTTTTTTTTTACAATTTATTTTTCTTCATTTTCTTCTTCTAACACGAAATCAGAAAGAATAGTGGTTTGGGATGGGAGGAGGCGGAGGGAGATCCTTGGTTTGAATTCTGCCCAAGTTTCAAACTGAATAAACATAACAAGGAGCATACCGTCGCGACAGCAGCGCGCGCGCGAACACACACACACACCACACACACACACGCGCCGCGCGCGCACACAAACACACACGCGCGCAAACACCACGCGTGCACACACATACACGCGTGGGGAAGGGAGGGAGAGAGAGAGAAGAGAGAGAGAGACAGAGACAGAGACAGAGACAGAGACAGAGAGACAGACAGAGATAGGATGGACAGAGAGAAAGACGCAGCAGAAGCAGGGAGCGGAGGAAGAAAATAGGAAGGGGAGGAGGTGGGGGTGGGGGGTGGGGGGATGGGACGGGTGCCGGTGGGCGAAGACCACGGAGAGCATGGCAGCACAGATAGAAGCATCATTAACAGGAGGGTGAAGGAGGAGGAGGGAGAGTGGCCACCCCCATCCCCCCCCCCCCCCATGACGGAAAGGAGGTGGGGTGGGGGAGGGGACGGAAGAAAGGAGGGGGAAAGGGGGAGGCGGAAGGAAGGGGGTTGGGGGGGGGGAGAGGGGGGGATGTGTTGGAGGGGACGGACGGACAAACCAGCACATGGTGTATGGCCTAGAGCGGCGCCAGCTGGGTCTCCTGCTCCTGATAGCATCCTGCGTTCCCACAAGCCCTGGCGGTGGTCGAGGAGACAAGAGACACCCCTACTACTAACAAATAAGCTAGCAACTAGGCACTAACGGATAGACCCTGCTACCTGTTCCGGCCCCGCAGCCGTTGCGCACGTGCAGTGCGCTCACAAAAACAAGGCTTGCCCGGAGATGGAGGAGAGGGGGGGGGGGGGGTTGGTTGCCCAACCTTCCAAGCTAGTCGGGTCAAGGCCGTTGCCCAGGCGACTAATCCTCGTTCCATCAGGTCATGGTGCACTTCCTGCTGACCTCATGGTGTTTTCTGCCTTCCGCTTCTACGCACTGGAATATTGACTAATAGGTGTGGCACTGGCCTTATTGAAACCCCCCCCATGTGCGTTCATCTGACTGGCCTCACCCACTTAAATTAATGGTTTACCACTGGCTTCGCGGACTGTGTTGGGTTACATTGTGCTATATGATGTTCCACTAACCCTTACTGACTATGTGTGTTCCACTGCCCTTACTGACAACGTGGGGTTCCACTGCCCTTACGATTCTGTGGTGTTCCACTGCCCTTATTGACTTTGTAGTGTTCCACTGCCCTTATTGACTTTGTAGTGTTCCACTGCCCTTATTGCCAATGTGGGTGTTCCACTGCCCTCATTGAATTTATAGTGTTCCACTGCCCTTACTGACTTTGTGGTGTTCCACTGCCCTTATTGACTTTGTAGTGTTCCATTGTCCTTATCGACTATGTGGTGTTCCACTGCCCTTATTGACTTTGTAGTGTTTCCACTGTCCTTATTGACTATGTGGTGTTCCACTGTCCTTATTGATGTTGTAGTGTTCCACTGTCCTTATTGACTATGTGGTGTGCCACTGCCCTTATTGACTATGTGGTGTGCCACTGCCTTTATTGACAACATGGTGTTCCAGTGCCCTTACTGACAACGTGGTGTTCCAGTGCCCTTACTGACAACGTGGTGTTTCCACTGCCCTTATTGACATAGTGGTGTTTCACTGCCCTTATTGACAATGTGGTGTTTCACTGCCTTTATTGACTATGTGGTGTTCACTGCCCTTATTGACTATGTGGTGTTCCACTGCCTTTAATGCCAATGTGGTGTTTCACTGCCCTTATTGACTATGTGGTGTTTCACTGCCTTTATGACTATGTGGTGTTTCACTGCCTTATTGACTATGTGGTGTTTCACTGCCCTTATTGACTATGTGGTGTTCCACTGCCTTTATTGACTATGTGGTTTTTCACTGCCTTTATTGACTATGTGGTGTTTCACTGCCCTTATTGACTATGTGGTGTTCCACTGCCTTTAATGCCAATGTGGTGTTTCACTGCCTTTATTGACTATGTGGTGTTTCACTGCCCTTATTGACTATGTGGTGTTCAACTGCCCTTATTGCCAATGTGGCGTTCCACTGCCTTTATTGCCAATGTGGTGTTCCACTGCCTTTAATGCCAATGTGGTGTTTCCACTGCCTTTAATGCCAATGTGTGTTTTCACTGCCTTTATTGACTATGTGGTGTTCAACTGCCCTTATTGGCCAATGTGGCGTTCCACTGCCTTATTGCCAATGTGGTGTTCCACTGCCTTTATTGCCAATGTGTGTTCCACTGCCTTTAATGCCAATGTGGTGTTTCACTGCCTTTATTGACTATGTGGTGTTCAACTGCCCTTATTGCCAATGTGGCGTTCCACGGCCTTTATTGCCAATGTGGTGTTCCACTGCCCTTATTGACTATGTGGTGTTCCACTGCCTTTATTGCCAATGTGGTGTTCCACTGCCTTTATTGACTATGTGGTGTTCCACTGCCCTTATTGACTATGTGGTGTTCCACTGCCCTTACTGACAATGTGGTGTTCCACTGCCCTTATTGAGAATGTGGTGTTCCACTGCTCTTACTGACAATGTGGTGTTCCACTGCCCTTATTGACAATGTGGTGTTCCACTGTCCTTATTGACTATGTGGTGTTCCACTGCCCGTTATCGACAATGTGGTGTTCTATTTGCCCTTACTGACCACGTGGTGTTCCAATGCCCTTACTGACCATGTAATGTTATACGGACCTTGCTGACTATGTGATGTTCCCACAGACCTTACTACACCGATGCACCGTAGGCTTTAATCTGCATGTTGTGTACCACTGGCAGTGATTATTCCACTATGGTGTTCCCCACTGGTCTTGAGGGATATATGGTATTCCACTGCCCTGAAGAACTATGAGGCGTTCCACCAGCCTTACAGACCATGTAACGTTTCTACTGGCCTTCTAGGCCCTATGATGTTCCACTGGCCTTATTAACTTTGTGACAGACTAACAGGTGCACTTATTAACTTATTGACAGACTATCAGGTGTACTACTGGCCTATGGCCTACGTGGTGTTTCACTGGTCTCTGGAGTATGTGCCGTACTGGTGGTATACTCTGTGTCAAACAAGATCCTGCTTGTACTTTTAGTATTCTTCTGGCTGAAACAACCATGTCCGAATGCCTCAAAGGCGTCGCGCGCGTGGAACAGCATGAAGTGAGCCACCGAAGCGTCACACAAAATTTCGCATCCCAGTCAGGCGACCAGACACTCAGCAAACTGCTTTCCTTGGAATTTCCCTGTACTGGTACGACCACTAGAATTTACGCCAGGCGAGCGAAAGAGCGAGCGGAAGAACGAAGTCTTGTCCTGGCTCTTGGACGAGAGACTCGCCAACTCTGTGTGTGAGTGTGTGTGTGTGTGTGTGTGTG
>CM065716.1:90012068-90014370 GCA_033310375.1 Conus canariensis
GCGCGCTGTCGCACGCGCAAGAACAAAGTAAGAAGTAACGATGACAATCCCGAAAGACGTTCTCTTGCCCTGTGTGTGTCCTCTTTCTCACATGTTATGTTTTAACCCACAAGTCTAATCAATCCTTGCCCCCCCCCCCCCCCCCCTTCTCTCCCCCCTCTTGTTCTTAAGACCCCCCTCTCCTCCCCGCCACCTCTCATCCTATCTCTTTCCGCTCCTCTCTCACTCTCTCTCTCTCTCTCTACCATTCCCTTCCACCCCCACCCCGCAAATCAGGGCAAAGGCAAGGAAGGCAAGGCCGGGCCAGGCAAGTAAAGGGAAGGCAAGGGAAGCCCGTTATGTTCTGGCAGGAGCCTGCGGCAAGCTCGTCTTCAACAACGTCAACAACCATCCGCCGACTGCGGCACCATCTCTCTTGTTGTCTCTCAGAGCTGTGCGTGTTTTTCTCCCTGGTGGGTTGCGACATCGCTCTCCTGTGTGTGTGTGTGTGTGTGTGTGTGTGTGTGTGTGTGTGTGTGTGTGTGCGGCGTGCGTGCGTGCGTGCGTGCGTGCGTGGTGCGTGCGTGTGTGTGCGCACGCGCGCGCGCGAGTGACAGAGAGAGAGAGGGGGAGGCAGAGGAAGAACAAGAGGGGGGAGGACAACTGAGGGAGAATGCGGATGTGCGGGGTGGGGGGTGGGGTGGGGAGGGGGAGACAGAGACAAACGGGCGGAAGGAAAACAGGCAAACAGACAGACAGACAAAACAGACTGAGCCAAACGCCTCATCAGTACGTTGGTGGGCTTCTGCTGTGGGGATTAGGGGAGAGAAGGATGGGGAGGGAGAAACAGGGGATGGAATCAAACCATCTACTGCTGTCTGGCTCCCTTCTTATTACTGCTGCTGCCACCTGGAGGTGCCGTCTGAGTCCCCCCCACCCCCACCCCCGCCACTCCTCTTTCCTCCCATTTCGCCCCCACCCTTCTCCCTCTTGCCCTTCTCCCCCTTCCTCTGCACAACGTCCCTCTAAACTTTTTGAATGTCCAACCTGACGACCAAATCTGTTGGTATGTCTGTTTTGGCCCAAATTAAATCAGAATGACGACTGGCTGCGTTTCCAGACTCTTGACCCACCTAGCCCTCCAGCCCCCCCCCCCCCCCGCACCCCCCCTCCTCCCCCACCTCACTCCCCTTTCAGCAAACCTACGAGTGGGCGAAACTCTTGGCATCTACGCTACAAAATCGTTGGTTGGTTCAGCCAAAGAGATATCGTCTAAAACTAGATGTCTCTGTTGTCGCAGTTCAGATCACGCGCGCACGCATGCTCATACTGACACAAGTACATACACACTCGCGCGCGCGCTTACACACACACACACACACACACACACACACGATGGAAACCCGTCCTGCCTGTCACGTCCATGCTGCTGTGCAAATAGACTAGCCTATTCCCATCCGTTGTCCACTGCTGTACACATAGCCAGACTGTCAGCTTGTTATCACGTCACGGCCACTGTCCGCGGGTATGGTTTTCATATTCATTTGGACTAAAATTCCGGGGTAAAACCCACCACAGATCCCATGGACCAAAGATATTCGCCCTACGGCCGTAGGGCGAAGTACTTTTCCGGGCGGTTTTCTTTGCTGTCGCCCATGTAACAATTTCCCCCCGGAAAGTGTTGTTTTCCGTTGTCGCGCCTCTCTCCAGTCATCACCCAACCACCGTTTTCCCGAGGTTGTCACGTCTTCGCTTCTCAATTTCCCGTTTGGCGCTGTACGCGCAGATGTTTTCCCCTTGGGGGTTCCCCTTTCGCTGCTCTCTAGGCCTGATTTTTCCTTTGGTTTAAAAATTTCCCCGCTGCTGTAAAATTATAGATGTCGTCCGGGCTTCGGTCTAGGCCTAGATTTTGTCCCTCTCTGTTATTATTAATCACGTTCTCGCGCTGTAAAACATGTCTTGTGGCTTTTTTCACAAACACAAGGAGGGGCAAAGCACCAAATCCATCCCCTGCCCAATTATCCCGTTGAATTTATTTTTCTCACCCCCCCCCCCCCCCTCCCCCCCCCTCCCACCCCGTACCGCCCTTCCCCCTTCTCCCTCTGTTTTACACCCTCTTTTTGGCGATCCCCTTCCACCTAACACTCCTTCCCCCATGTGTGTTGAGCGAGTGTTGTGTATGTGTGGTGCGCGCGCGATGAGAGAGGAAAAGTGCGTGCGCCCCCCTGTCCCCCCCCACCCCCTTTACGTGCAAGCAGTGTGACAGTTCTTGCAATTAACAGTTTCCAAACCCTTTACGGGGTTTCCAGTGCTGTGACGTTTT
>CM065716.1:90019470-90114470 GCA_033310375.1 Conus canariensis
TTTTTTTTTTTTTATCCAGTGATCTTCTTGCTTATGTATACGATACTTGTGAATTAAAAGTTTTAGACTGTACGGAAACACATAATTAATGCCTGTAACATTGTTACTTTCTTTTCCAAAAGAAAACAGTATAGATATTTTGTCTTAAGATAAGACTGTGTTCATTGAAAAGTTTGTTTGGAATCCTGATTGTATTCAACAGTTTAATGATGTAGCAAATAGTGAACGTATACATATGATGTTAGATGATGCTGCTCACTCCGCTGATATTGATGTCAATGTAGCCCTGGAAAAATTTAATACTTGTGTGAAAGAGATGGCTGCGTGTACGTGTATGAAAAAAAGAATATGTGTGAGTGGGAGAAAGAAACATCAAGACTGGTATGATACGGAATGTCGAAACGAAAGGAAAGTGATGCGAAAATTGTTTTAAAAAAATTGCATCGTTCTTTAAAAGTAAAGACATCAGGTCGTTCTCAGCACGAAAGCAATAGATATGCTTTCTTTGTAGCCAGAAGGGAATACAAGAATCTGTTATTCTGTAAGAAAAAAATGCATAATCGTACAATGATTGACAAACTGATGGGTTCTATAAATAGTCAAAAAGATTTCTGGGAAACTATCCATCAAATTTGTCCAAAAAACAAAAACAAAACAAAAAAAGTAAGAAACCACATTACTGTAGATGATAGGTTTAAACATTTTAAAATGCTGCTGGAAAAAGATGATGATATTATTTCTTCTCCGGAAAATGAGGATATAGATAATGGTTTAGATGATGATGATGATGATTTCTTTAACAGACCTATCTCTGAAGATGAAGTGGTGCATGCATTAAGAAAACTTAAACCCAATGGCTAAGTGCGAGTGCGTTCGTTGTTCCTTTCTTTGTAATTTTTTTTTTTTTTAATGTTCTTTTTAAGAAAGGATTCTACCCAGATGATTGGATTGAATCGATTATTTTGCCCCTTTACAAGAAAGGAAATGCCAATAATCCTAGGAATTATCGTGGTATGAATTTGTGTAATACAAGCAGTAAAGTATATGGTTTAATTATTAACAGTCGCTTACAGGCCTGGGTAACAGAACATATAATATTACTGAAGAATATCAGGCTGAGTTTAAAGCTGGTTACTCTACTATAGACCATTTGTTTACACTGCTGGCATGCGTTCAAAACAATTTTGTAATAATCGAAAACTTTCTGTTGCCTTTACTGGTTTTGAGAAATGTTTTGATACTATTAATAGAAACTTACTCTGGCCTGTTTTACTGAAAAATGGAATTAAAGGAAAACTTTTTCGTTGTGTTAAAAGTATGTATATGAGTGTGAAGGTTCGAATAAGATGTGGTGCTACTTTTCGTCTGGGGTGAAGCAGGGAGACATATGTAGTCCAATTCTATTTTCATTATTTATAAATGAATTGGCTATAGAGGTAATCAACAATGGCAGACATGGTGTTAGTTTTCTGTTCGGTTCGCTAGAATTGTTTATCCTTTTACTGGCTGACGACGTTGGTTTGCAAACACAGTTAAATAGTTTACAGAGAGCATCCTCTTCACTTTGTTCAAAGGTGAATATGGATAAGAGTAATATTGTTGTTTTTCAGAAAAGGTGGTTATCTGGGTGTGGGAGAGAGATGGGTATATGATGGCAATATGATGCCTGTGGTGAATGCGTGCAAGTATCTAGGTGTTTATTTTTCACCAAGATTAAGTTTTACTGTGGCATGTAGGGATATTGCTAGCAAGGCACTTTTGAGTATAACGCAGAGGTTACGTCAGTACAATAATTATTCTGTTGATGTTTTTCTAAACCTTTTTGATGCTCAGATAAAGCCAACAATACAGTATGGTTCTGAAATATGGGGGATGGAAAAAGCTGCACAGTACTGTGAAAAAGTCCACTTGTTTGGCCTTAAGAAATTTTTGTCTGTTAATATGCGAACACCAAATGATCTTGTGTATAATGAATTAGGCAGATTTCCAATAACTATTAACTCTATTGTTCGATGCATTCGCTACTGGCTAAAGTTAGTACAAATGGATGAACATAGGCTACCAAAGAAAGTGTATTTAATGCTGTTATATTTAGATCAGAGAGGCAAAAAGAACTGGGTGACAAATGTAAGATTATGTATGTTTCAGCATGGCTTTGGATATGTATGGTTGAACCAAGGTATTGGAGGTGCAAATGAATTTTTTAGTTTGTTTAAGCAGCGACTTAATGATTGTAGACGGCAAAACTGGCAAGATCATGTGGGCAACACTGAGCGGTATTCAATGTATCGAATGTTTTGTGATTATATGCACTGTACTCCAAAATACTTACAATTAGATATGGAGAGACACTTAAAACATATAATGTCATTGTTTCGTTTTGGTGTATCAGACCTTGCTGTTCATTACTATAGATACAGGAATCCTACACCTAATGATCTGTTATGGCCATTCTGTAAGAATATCGAAGAAAACGAAGTTCATTTTGTTCTTTGTTGTCCATTTTACGATAAATTAAGAAACATTTGATCGCTCTAAAATATTACAGAATAGCAAGTGCTTTCCATCTCAATCTATTGTTATCTTCAATTAATGCAAAAACTGTGAAAAACCTCTGCATGTACTTGTACAAAGCTTTTAAGCAAGAGAGATTGCAATTTCCTAAACTGACTTATAATTAAGAATGTAGATAATGAAATGTATAGTTGGTCTTTATGTTTTCTTTATTTAAGCCGAAATCTTGAAGTTCTTGTTGCTTTTCTGTGAACACACACCCCTTCTAAGAGGGCTTGGCCCTACTGAAATAAAATGTCATTGTCATTCTCTCTCTCTCCTCTCTCTCCCCCTCCCTCCTCTCTCTCTCTCTCTCAATTCCCAGATTTCCTCCTCATCAAAGTCACGAGAATCGTGCGCGCGCGCGCGTGTGTATGTGTGTGTGTGTGTGTGTGTGTGTGTGTGTGTGTGTGTGTGTGTGTGTGTGTGTGTGTGCGTGCGTGCGTGCGGTGCGTGCGTCGTGCGTGTGCGAGCTAGAGTGTGTGTGTGTGTGTGTGTGTGTGTGTGTGTGTGTGTGTGTGTGTGTGTGTGTGTGTGTGTGACGTGCTTTGTTTGTTTGTTTTTTTCCAAACACATGCATCTTTTAAGTGCGGGTTTCTATGCAATCTAAGAACAGCGAACTTTTCAAAAGTCGCCGTAAACACACCACACACACACACACACACACACACACACACACACACACACTCACACACAACCCCGAGGCAACAATAAGTATACAGTATGTTTATCGCACTTGTAATCTGGATTTCAAGGGGACGGGGTTGTGGAGCGTGTGAGGGTTAACAAAAACAAACAAACAAAACCGTCATGAATAAACAGAGATTGATTAACAAGGAAATCCGTTGAAGCATGTATGCAAAGTATGTACACAAAATATAAACAAAATCTACACACACACACACACACACACACACACACACACACACACACACATAGTTATAGTTATGTAGATTATAATTATATAGATTTCTCACGATAACTGAATAATTTAATAAACACACAAGCCCTGCTGCGCACGTACTGTGCTCGCGCGTGCGCGCATGCGCTGAAACTAATTGCAAACTGCTTTAGCCCAACTGTTGACGATAGGCCGGCCAGTGGTGACGACAGCTTGCGATCAATTATGCGCGCCCCAAAAGACGGCTTTCGTCTTTGTGTCACCAGCCCAGAACACTGAAGAACTTGGCAACGGTGGTGTGTGTGTGTGTGTGTGTGTGTGTGTGTGTGTGTGTGTGTGTGTGGTGAGAGAGAGAGAGAGAGAGAGAGAGAGCGTGTGTGTGCGCGCGCGTGTGCGCGAGCATGCGAGCGTGTGTGTGTACCTCTGGCGTGTGTGTGTGTGTGTGTGAGTGAGTGAGAGAGAGAGAGAGAGAGAGAGAGAGAGAGAGAGAGAGAGATTCCTTTTGATCTATTGGGGAGTCTCACTCCTTTGTACATGCATGCATTTGATATGTTGACAAAGCGCTTTCCAGCCTCATCCTTTCTTTCGTTACACGCACCTGACAGCCCCCCCCCCCCCCCCCCCCCCCCTTCTCGTAATCCCAATCCCAGTCTTCCTCTCTCGTTCCGAGGTGGTTTTTTTTATTTTTTTATTTTTTAACTTTATTTTAAACAGGTCATTACGGGAAAGAAAAACCCCTATATTTACGACAAATTAGGTAGATGGGGGAAAAACTTTCTGTTTCTGCATGTGACTGTTAAAATTAAACGGTTTTACTTTACTGTATTATCCTCCCTCTCTGTGCGACCCCCCCCCCCCCCTCTCTCTCTCTCTCTCTTGTCCAACCACAACACGCTAAAAGAACCCTTGTTTTAAGAATCTCACTGAAATTTTCCTTCTTTTTTTCTGTAAAAGATGAAAGGTGGGAGTGAGAGAAAACACACACACACACACACACACACACAGCAAAAGCTTTTGGTCTCTAAAGCAAGAACGGGAGAAAATTATTCAAACCCAGTCTACCTATGATAGCAAGAAAAGGACGACAACATTCCATAACTTCAGAAAACCTGGCAGCGCTGCCAAGGTCTCTAAGCCCAAAGTGTAGCATTTTGACATCTTAAAGTGTTGCGTCCCAAATTTACGCGTACAAACTCGTATGGCGATGCGACACGTCACATTTAATAGCGATTTTACCCGCACATCCCTTCGCACACAACATGGCGGACAGTGGTGGACTTAGAAGGTGGTGGATCGTTATCGCGTGGTTTTGACTTGACCTACAGCGAAATTCAAAATGGCCGACAACGAAACCAGTCAACAAGGTGGCAAGATCTCGATCGTCTACCGCAAATTTTCTTCCATTCCCACATACTGAATTAAATTTGGGCCATTTCGGCGAAAATACAAGTCTACAGTCTAAAAAATCTCTGTTATATCTCAGTTCTGTTTAAGCCACTGATATGTCCGTGAAGCGCGTTTTTTTTCCCTTCCAAATTTTTTTGTTTTGTTTTGTTTTGTTTTGCGTTACATTCTTTCAAAACGTGTAGTCGCATAGCATTGTCGACGAAACCGTAGTATGCTATTATATCAAAAGAGTAGCACTTGGCACCTTTGATCTGATAATATATAATTCATCTCAAATTTCTCAAAGATCTGTTGTCTGATGACAACAGTATTCCTAGTCGTAATTTAATCAAAAGTAGATGTGCGAGGGCGCGAAGATCCGCTACCCCCACCCCCACCTGCCCCCTTCCCCCTGGTCTAGATCGGGCTAGATACCGCCCCAACATGGCTTACTTTACATCGCGTAACTCCACTACCCCCACCATTCCACAAACTACATAGTGCTAGACACCACCCAAACACCAATGGCTTACTCTGCATTTGCATTTGAACTCGCATTTCTATCAAGTTGATCATTTTGCAACTGTCATTTATACCTATGTAATTTCTATCTCTATCACCTTTTTCTTTTCAACAAAGTACGTGTGGTGTTAAAAAAAAAAAAAAAAAAAGGACAAAAGGTTTTAAACTGTTTTCCCTCAATAAACTTCTCTCTCTCTCTCCTCTCCTCTCTCTCTCTCTCTTCAGTTGCCCTCCTGATGAAGGACACGTGAATCGTCCACGTGACGTTAAAAAAAAAACAAACAAACAAAAAAACGACATTTCCTTGACAATGTTCATGCCAGCAATCTGACGCAGTGGGCAGGAGGGCACCACTGAAGTGGGCTGATGCTAAAGCCTTGGAGACGGAAGGCTGGCTAGGCTGGTCATGCCGGCGAGGGGGGTGGCTTTGCTGCCAGTACTGCCCCCCTAGCACTGGCTCCCCCTACCCCCCCTCCCCTCCCCTCCCCCCTCTTCCCACACGCCTTCTGAAGACGGTCTCTGGTGGGAATCCGCCATTGCCTTGGCAACAACAAAAAGCGGCCCAACGCCTGCAAGCAGGTTGGATGCGATGGGAAACGGTTACCGGGGCACGGGTATTGACTGCATGCTGGAACGCAAGCGTTCAGAGGCGGGAATCGTTCAGACGGGAGGGCACGTTCAACGAACGGCTTGGTTCTCGCTTCCTTTGTCGCGCTGGAGACAGCAGGGACAAGGCAGCTAAAAAGCAAGTGGGAAGGGGTTAGGGGGATGTTCCGTCTTGCCTAATGCCGTCCCGGTTTTTGCCCCTGTCAGTCCTTTCTCCGGTAATTCTTTTTTTAATCTTGGTTTTAAGCAGAAGGCTTGAAAGTTGATGCATGTTTACAGAAGACCATAGCTTCCTTTTAAACAACGAGGATGTTATTTCGTGTGCATAATCGCACACTGGGCAGCCTCTTAACAATGTGCGTGACATCTATACCTAAGAGTACGGGCAAGCTTATTAGTGTGGTTACTACCTTGACCAAGGAGCGTGAATGGCGTCACAAAAGACCTTCCACGGGCCCGACAGACTATCATCGAAGGTCTGGAATGAAGCTGTTTAATAATAGCACACCACTATTGATTAGGCTGCTCTAACATCATCACCCCCCTCCCTCCCCCCACCTGCCCCTTCCACCTCCACAAACGCACACACAGACAGAACAGAACACAGAGAGAGAGAGAGAGAGAGAGAGAGAGAGAGAGAGAGAGAGAGAGCGCTACAATAAAATCTTCACAACACTATTTATTTATTATTCTCACTGAGCACAATTTTGTGTGTGACATGAAGTGCGACGACAGTGTGCGTCTGAGAAAACACCGATGAAATCTCTCTCTCTCTCTCTCACACACACACACACACTCTCTCTCTCTCTCTCTCTCTCTCTCTCTCTCACACACACACACACACACACAACACACACACACACACACAAACACATCGGAACAAACAAGGGACTCCGACCCACCCACTCCCCCAACCCCTCCCCACCCACTCCCTTCTCTATCCTCACTCATTATTACTTCTGTCTCCCCATCTCTCTCTCTCTCCCCCTCCCACCCCTCCGTCCCCTCCACTTCTCCCCCTTTTCTACAGAACCAACAGGACCAATCCTCTCTTAGAGAGAGAGAGAGAGGACTTTCCGGAAGAGGCCTGTATTGGTGAAGCAGGCAGAGAGAGAGAGAGAGGGAGGCAGGCAAGCTCACAAAATCAATATGCCGGCCCAGCACGGGGTCCCTGGAACACAGTGCCGGTGCCAAGAACTAGAAGCTCCTGCTCTTGCTGCTGCTGCTGCTGCTGCTGATGTTGCCGCTATCAAGAGATGCGAACCGAACCGTGTGCGTGAACATGCTGTCATCGAGGTTACCCGAACATTTTTTTTTTTTCCCAATGTTATTATTTTCTTCCGGGGGAGATAGAAAAGCGGGAACGAAAAGGAGAGAGAGAGAGAGAGAGAGAGAGAGAGAGAGAGAGAGAGAGAGAGAATAACCAGGGTGGCGTGGGGGTGGGCAAGTGATATTTTATATACTCTCTCTCTCTCTCTCTCCACACACACACACACACACACACACACACACATCAAAAAGAGTACTCTATTTGTTGTTACTGTACACCACAGATACAATTTGTATGTAATATCTACCAATACTGGCACAGAATGCAGAATGCATGTCTTCAAAGCTGACATCACAATCAAGCTTCCTATTGAACTCAACACCATTAATCCACAATACAGTTATGTCAAAAAACAAACAAATAAACACACAATCATTAACCAACTTTTCAGCATTAGAAAAAAAACAAAAACAACAACTCCGGTCTATGTCATAAACAGAAATCATTCCTTATGGCAATTACCGCACTTCTTCTTTCTGTATATTTACAGATAAGTGATAATTATTTCATGGTTATTCACCTGGTCTAAAATCAGCGTGGACAGCATCATCGCTACTTGTGTCACGTAAGGAATCAATTTATGCAGCAAATCATCATTCTTTTCCATATGCGACTCTATTCAAGCCAGCACGTCTCTGCACTCGCTTTCTGTGCACAGCTTCTTGTGTCCTGAAGACTACAGAATGCTTGTTCTCACTAGACATAATCACACTTGCAAATGCCAACAGTCCAAGAGGGACCAAAAATAAAAGGAAAAACTGCCGCCCATTCTGGGAGGGGAAAGACTGGCCTGTAATCATCAGCCTGCCACCTTACCTAAACCCGATGTCTAGGGGATTGGTTTAGTGCCATTCACCTTTAACATTCACACCTACCCAAGCTATGGCTGACAGAAAGGCTGGGTATGGTGAGGTGCGTATGGGGTATCTTTATTATTAGCTCCACACAACCAACCAGTGGGGGAGAGGGAGGTGGTGGAAGGTGGGGAAAGAGTGGGGGCTGGGGATTTTTTTTTTTTTTTAAGTTTTTGTTTTGTTTGTTTTGTTTTGTTGAGAGGGGGGATAGGGAGTAGAACAAACAGCTTGAAGTTCAAGAGTGGCAAGGGTGTGGGATAACTGAAGAGTGGGTGGTGATGGAGGGACAGGTGGAGTGAAATGGTCAGGGTGGGGGCAGGGGGATTGGGGACTTTTGGAACTCAACTGAAGGTACCATCTTTTATTCACTTTCCACCCTTGAACCACTCTTAGAGTTTCTAACTCTATAATTCAATTTCCTTTCTCTTCAGTCAGTTTACAATGCTATTGTTCCTGTGGCAGGGACAGATCATGTCTTGTAGTTGTAAGAATGCTATTGTTCCTGTGGCAGGTACAGATAATGTCTCGTAGTTGTAAGAGTATCTTTTTACCTCTATTTGCTTCGAGTAATTTTAAACAAGAAAGGGAATGGTGTGTGTATGTGTGTGTGTGCTGGCATGTGTGCACATTTGCTTGTATGTCTGCGATCATGTGTGCATATGTTTGTGTGGACAGTAGCATGCCTGTATGCGAGTAAACAAGGAGAGGGACAAAAAATAACGAGGTTGATTGATCGATTTGATGAATAAATTGGCCAACTACGTTTGTTAATGAGTGCAAAAATACGAACTCAGAACGTGCGTGAAATAACATAACTGAATAAATTGAAAATTAATGAAGCGATCTACAGTATCATCAGAATTCTTTAAATCTCCCTGACCTTTTCGTGAACCAATGTCTTAATCCAGTTAATGTGACCAGACATGGTGCAGGAAGTTCAAATGACAAAACATCTTTTTGGTGGATGCATCTCCTAAATCTCAGCATTCCCCTGCTCCAAGCAATGAACAGTACTCTTGACAAGATACCCAGAATACAAAAGCTTGTTACTCCTTACTTCCTTCTTGTGTGTGTGTGTGTGTGTGTGTGTGTGTG
The DNA here is from genome assembly GCA_033310375.1 of Conus canariensis. NCBI lineage: Eukaryota > Metazoa > Mollusca > Gastropoda > Neogastropoda > Conidae > Conus > Conus canariensis. Next base: position 90,028,718 of record CM065716.1, read on the forward strand.
TGTGTGTGTGTGTGTGTGCCTAAGTTTTCAAACAAAAGCAAAATGAAGTCTTTTACAGTTCTGATTGTGATCTCATTGGGGATGTGAGAAGATTCTGCCAGCAAAAGCTTGCTGCAGATGGGTTTTGTATGCGGCATATTCCTCACAGACCAAAAATAGCATGTCAGCTGAACTGGTCATAGCTAGCCAACTCAAACCAACCTTATGAAAACCGGCCATGAGACTGCACTGTATGTGAGCTGCTATCCCTCCACACTCACATAGTCACTTCAGACATCAATGCAAAGCAGAAGCATTTCATATGTTATGCATTATCCATGTTCCTGCACTGTTCACTTACAGCAGAAGAACTGTGAATTACTTTAACTGGACAAAGACAAAGCTTAAGCCACCTAGCCTCTAATACACATAATTTTGTTTTAAAATCCACTTTGTATACATTCATTTTGCTTCTACTGAGGATGAAGAGGATTCTTGAATTGAAAGAAGTTGAACTTAAGACTACATAGCCTACACTTTGTTTTTCTCAAGTGCACCATCATGTTTCACATAAAGTTTACCCGAATCGCTCAAGGGACACAGCTTAAATGGAACAATATGCAAATAACTGAGGGAAAAAGCGCATTTACATCATCCCAGTAATTTTCACATCCCTCTCTTGATGACTTTCGTGTGAATTTTCAGCATTTAGCACTTCTTGTTCCAGCGCTGTGGCCATGATTTGCAGAAACAAAGAATTTTCACTGGAAACAAAGCAAAGAAGCTTCTATACCTGTAAAATTGCTTCATGTCTCCAACCTGCCAGAAGTCCTGCTGCTTTCAAGGTAGAAACAAACTTCAAAGTAAGACATTCAACAAAGACCAGCCTGTCCCTAGTGATAGCCATTTTCCAAAAGCAGCACCAGCACACTCTCCTCCTCCTTCATCTTCCTAGTTGTAGCAAAATGGGTGCAGCCTTTCAAAATCTGGAGAGGGCAGACAGACATGCCTGAATATCAACAAATTCCTGGACTCTTCCTCTGACTTCTAGTGACTGGAAAAGCATCCTGTTGGGTTTTCCATGGCCTTTCCCTTTTTTCCAGACCAATTGAGAACCTGAATCAAAAACTTAGACGGAGGTAAGTACAAAGAACAATGATCTTGGTTAGGTCGGTAAACAACCTGTCTACTGAAATGTTTTGTTAACAGGATGATACTCTTGCTGTTTTCAGGCCAGTGCATAGGATCTGCATCCTCTTCTCAACGCCATTTTGTGGATAACTCTTTAAATTTAAAAGCAAAATACTTAAGTAAATAGAGAAAAAAATAACCTCCCATTTCTTGTGCTTGCTCCTTTTTTCTTTGTTCTTTCAGACACATAGGATCATCTAGATTCCAGCGCTTTCTTCATTCCAGACTGCTCATTCATAACTCAGAGCACAGTCAGATTAAATCTCTAAAAAAAAAAAAAGAGGAAAAAAGGAAAAAAGATTCTGAATTTTACATTTACAACAGCTTAGATTTGAGTTACAAGTGTTCATACCCCTCTTTCAGTGTTCACCATATTCTCTTTCAATAGTTTTTTTTTTTCTCTCAATGTACCATCCATCTCACTTCCCCTCCCCCTCTCCCAAACAGATTCTCCACCCCCTCCATCTAACCACTTCCCTTCTCTGCCCTTACCCACCTCTCACATTCTTCTCTTCCCCTACCCCCCCCCACACCCCCCCCCTCCCCCCCCCCCCCTCCTCACTCCAACTGTCAAGTAAACTGGGGGATTCACGGTCTGCCAGCGCAAGAGACTGCCCTTCCTACCCCCCCCCCCCCCTTCCATCTCCACCTTCGTCACCCTCCTCCCCCCCCCCCCCCAACCTGTCCTCCCTCCAGCCCCTCCCTGGCCAGCCAATATTTGACGGCAGAGGAGGCAATGAAGGATGACAATGGCGAACGCCAGAGCAATCAACCGTCCACAATGGCCTCCCGCATCCCTCTCCTTCCTCCAACCCTCCCCCCTCCTCTCCCAACCCCCCCCCCCCCCCCATGCCCTCCTCCCTCCCAACATCCGGTCGACACCCGCTTCCTCCCTTTGTCTCCCCCATACCCAAGAGAGAAAGAAAAAAAAGGTGCTTGTTAATAATTGCATCAATGAGAGAGAGAGAGAGAGAGAGAGAGAGAGAGAGATGCAGAGAGAGAGAGGTGTGTGTGTGTGTGTGTGTGTGTGTGTGTGTGTCTCTCTGTGTGTGTGTGTGTGTGTGTGTGTGTGTGTGTGTGTGTGTCTGTGTGTCTGTGTGTCTGTGTGTGTGTTCATGAAAAAAACAACAACTGAGAAAAAAGAGAGAGCGACAGAGAAGGAGGGTGACAGGGTGGAGGTGGGAGGGTGGAAAGGTGTGTGTGTGTGTGTGTGTGTGTGTGTGTGTGTGTGTGTGTGTGTGTGTGTGTGTGTGTGTGTGTGTGCGTGCGTGTGTGAAGAGTGGTGGAGGGGAGGATCAATCCCGGCCACAAGCACAGGAAACAACAAAATGAGTCCAAGTCACAACCACCAACTTTTGTCGTTGTTGTGTCCTACAACTCCACCCCCCACCCCCACCCCTCCCAAGCCCATCCCTTACGAGTTTCATGAAATAAACAATGACGACAAAGCACCACAACCACTTAATAACACTACCTCATCTACAACTTCATCTCCAAATAATGCTGATGCCACTACAACTAACCACTTCTTACTGTTGTTGCTGGAATCACTTATGCTAGTGTGCTTTCCAAACTACAATGGCATACTTCCTAAAAAAAAAAAAAAATAATAATAATAATTATTATTATTATCATTAATGGCGCTTAATTTTAAATTCTCAAATTCCGATCAAGTGCCCTATACATGGTAACATCAGTTTAGGCACCCAGCTGGGTTGGACAATTTGTATGAACATGATCTGCAGTCATGCATCTAATATTCCACATCGTATTTTGTCTTGTGGTTCATTTGTGCACATTGTTCTTCGGTGGGGTCATTATGAATACTTCAAAAAAAAATTGTTCAGATCTCCGCCTGCAGTAGCCTCACTTTGCAAGTAACCCTGTTCAAAGTGGTCTGCACTGTTTGTGGATCAAAAAGTGTAATGGTATGACTATTTCATTTGTTCTGTTAGTTACACACTTGAGTTTACATTGCATGGGATCAAAAAGTGTAACAGTATGACTATTTGTTCTGTCAGTTACACACTGAGTTTACATTGCATGGGATCAAATAGTGTAACAGTATGACTATTTGTTCTGTCAGTTACACACTGAGTTTACATAGCATGGGATCTAAAAGTGTTACAGTATGACTATTTGTTCTCAGTTACACACTGAGTTTACATTGCATGGGATCAAAAAGTGTTACAGTATGACTATTTGTTCTGTCAGTTACACACTGAGTTTACATTGCATGGGATCAAAAAGTGTAACAGTATGACTATTTGTTCTGTCAGTTACACACTGAATTTACATTGCATGGGATCAAAAAGTGTTACAGTATGACTATTTGTTCTCAGTTACACACTGAATTTACGTTGCATGGGATCTAAAAGTGTAACAGTATGACTATTTGTTCTGTCAGTTACACACACTGAGTTTGCATTGCATGGGATCAAAAAGTGTAACGGTATTACCACTTGGTCTGTCATTTACACACTGAATTTGCATTACATACTTTGCACACTTTGTCAGCTCATATTTGCATATTTAAGGTTTGCTTTTGATGTACTGAGCCAAGTGATTCAAGGTTTGCCTTAGATGTATTGAGCCAATTGATGTTGTTTTATCAGATCACAAATGCACTGATAGCATTATAGTTCCAGAAATTTCTAGAAAGTGTAACAAGCTTCAAGAAAGTTGCAGAAACTGTTTCTAAAACGGTCCATGCCTTTTGATTTGCTACACTGCATCATGAATCTGAAACTTTCTAGGATATTTCATGCATTTTGACTGCCTGGGCTAGAACATTCAATTTCAAACACCATAAATAATCAGTGTCTGGGAAGTAAGAGTGTGATCTATATATTCTGTTTGGGATGGATAACTCCATTTTGGAACTGTTGTTAACACTCATATGAAGACTGAACTGTAAATCTCAAGTTCTTCCAGGAGGAAAGACTTTAAACTTGTTAGCACAGACCACATTTTCTCTGCCTGGTTCTGATTCAAAGAAGCATTTGGAAACAGTGAGCAAGCTCTTGGAATTCACCTCCAACAGTGTTCTCAAACCAGTGACGTGTCTTCACAGCAAAGACGTTATATTCTTCATCACAAAACTGCTCTGCAATTATCAATAAGAAAACTTTCTTGCAAAGTCTAAAACAACAAAAACAACAAAAAACAATAAAAACAAACCCCCTCTACTTATCATTATTTAGGGGTGTTGATGTAGGCCTTTTTTTTTTCTTTTTGGTCTCTTTGTGTTAAACCCTTTCAATTCCCCATTTTTCTCTTTATTTCACATCTGCCAAAGTGATTTTGTTTCAACCACATGTTTTTTTTCCACTTTTTTGTTTGTCTGTTTGTCTATAAGTAAGATAGCGCCTAAACTATAGCATCAATTTTAACAAATCTGTGTGGAAAGATGGAACACAGCTCACAGATGAACCTGTTAACTTTTGGTGCAGATCTAGACTGGGCACATCCAGGATCAAAATTATGAAATACTACACACACAAACAAAAAAAACCCCTATAACAGCATTTTTCACTACAGCTTGTTGGAAAGATGGAATATGGCTTGAGGACAAACCCTGATTAAAGATCCAGGATACATTCCACGTTGGCAGAGGTCTTTACTCTCCCTATGCCCTTCTTGTGTATGTGTGTGTGTGTGTGTGTGTGTGCATGCGTGCGTGCATGCGTTTACAAGAAAGATTGTATTATTGACTACATGTGTGCTCTGAACAATACGTATCAGGGCTAATATAATGCAGATATGAGCATCCCTGACTCTCCAACAACTGTGCACTATGGAAATGTGTTGAATGCTTGCTAATAATCTTAAGCTAGACATTGTGTTCAAACTGATTTGTTGTGGTATGTAAAAACTATTGTTATATTTAACTTGTGCATAGACTTCATAGTTCACAGTTTATAAGCCTGTCTGGTTTTGATTTCTCTGTTGCAAAGAGCCAGCTAATGGTCCATAGTTTGTGTGCCTGTCCGCTTTTATGTTCCTCAAAGTCAGTACTAAAATTTGGCTTGCAAATGAGTGCACACACACACACACACACACACACAAGATGGCGGCTATGGTCAACAGCTAAACAACACGCTTGCTGAGTTTTTTTGCCAAAGTTCCTTAAAATGACCAGGTTCTCCAAAACAAGACCCTGGACGCGAAGTCCTTCAGCGTTGACCACCCTGATTTTGGACAACAGCGATCAAGGAAAAAACAAATCAGCCAAGAACAAGAGAGAACGAAAACCGAGAGCTGAGGACCGTTTCGTTACCCTGAACCAAACGACCTGTGGAACGCTTGGATCTGCCGGTCACAGGCCTGATAACCGGTCAAGCGAAAGCTTTGTAAGTACTGTTGCTGACATGAAAACATTAATAGAAACACTATGCTATCGAATTTGCAACTTAGAGAAAACGATACAAAATCAAAATGAAAAATTGACCTGATCGTAAAGAACAACAAAAGACGACAATGGTCAGCGTTGCCACCCAGACTGCCGAACAGCAAAGTTATACATCATATGCTGAAGCAGTCAGCTCGGGGCCAATACCGTCGCCCGCGGAGCAGCAGCAGGGTGGCCCTCAGCAAAAAAGACCGACCAACAAGCCTCAAGTCAAAGGAAACGACCATAGAATGACAAATAGAACACAGCAAAAACAACGAAGTGACGCAAACAAACATTACGTCAAGGCGACAGCAAAACGTCAGGATTCTGCTCCTAAAGGAAAAAAGAATGACGAAAGAACTGAGTCTGGTCTGCCAAGTCTGCTTTTCATACACGATTCCGTGACAAACAAGGTCAATGACAAGAGACTTGGAGATTCCTTTGGATTTCAAGCAGAATCTCGGAAAACGTTCAAAATCAAGGATATACAACAAACATTTGATTCATCATATCAAAAACACGACGCGCTACTGATTCACTGCGGAGTGAATGATTTAAAGTCAACATCTCCCACGGACTGCAGCAAAGATCTGGTGCAGTGTATCAGAGGCATTAAGAAAGAAAATCCTGGTCTCAAAATAATTGTCAGCAAAATAGCACCAGTCACAGATACTCAACTGACCATCAAGAGAGATCTGTTCAACGCCCTCCTGACATCAGAGCTGAGTGAAGACGAGGACGTCAGCCTGATCAGCCATAACAACCTGCGCACGAGCTCCTGGCATCTCCATGACGGCCTCCACCCCACCAACAGTGGTGCCAGCGTCCTGGCTAGGAACATCGGGCGTCACGTGAGAGACCTGCTGTGGAGCCGACCCAGGAAGACCGGACGATCACGGTACCAGCCATCCTGGTACTACCAACCCTACCCGGATCCTCTGCTCTACAGCCTGGGCCCCTGGAACAACAGGTTCAGCGTGCTGGGCGACTGGTGAAAGTGGAACTTTGCAAAACACCAGCACCACTTGTGACTAGAACGCAACTCTCGTTAATATTTGAACTGCAGTATAAAAATCCATCATTCATTTTCCATTGGCACAGTCATTCATTGATATATTATTGTTATTTACTATATCTCAATGTTGTTTGCACTAGCTTACAAATAAGTTCTGTTGATACGTGAAATTTTCTAATATTAAAATACGGTTCCTTTAAGGTATTTCAGTGGAACTGTCGATCTATTATAACCTCCCTTGACCAATTAGCACAAAAGCTTGCAGAAGAAAACTACAATGTATTGGCCTTACAATCCCTAAACACACATAGAAACAAATTACCTAAACTTGCTGGCTATTATTTCCCCCCCAATTGTTCAACAGGGGAACACAGATGAAAAAATCAACGTAGCCATTTACATCAAGGAAGGAGAAAACTACACCCTCTGCGCAAGTCCCGTTCCACCAGACACACCTGATTCCTATTCCTGCGCAGTCAGGGTTCAGGTAAATTCTAACATCGTATTAACTGTTGTGTCAGTCTATCTACCACGGGGACCTAACGAGTTTAATTCTGAATGGTTACGATCATTACATACAAGACCAGATAAAAACAATAGATATCTTATAACTGGAGATTTTAATGCTCATTCCCCGTTTTGGGAAAAGAATTGTCAGTCGATTACTAGTAACCGTTTTATAGAAAATCTAGTCGACTCGTCCTTATATCTTTTGAATGATGGGAGAATAACACGAATTCCTGACAACCCTAAGCACAAGCCAAGTGCAATAGATCTAACTTTAGTATCTCCAGATCTAGCGCCACTTTGTGATTGGCAAACCCTCGATGACACACTCAATAGTGATCATATTGCTATCATTACTACCTTTGAAACTTCAAGGCCTGAACTAACAGATTTATCAATGGAAAAAGTCCCAAAATATAATTATAAATTAGCTAACTGGGGTAAATTCACAGAATTACTAAAAGCATTCTATGTCGACACAGAAGAACTTGATACTCAATCTATTGATGACCTATACGATCAGTTTCAGAATGCTATGCTATCTGCTGCGAATCAGTCAATACCTATGATAAAACCTGTCAAATCAAGTTCAAAAAAGCACGCAGGTAATGCCTGGTGGAATGAGACATGTGAAAAAGGGAAAAAGGAGAAAAACATTAAACTGAGAGAATATTTACGAAGCAAAGGAGAAGAGCGCGGCCAAAAGCTTCTTGAGAAAAAAAGAGCAAAAAATCATTTTAATCACATCACAGCTCAAGCAAAACAGCAATATTGGTCTAACTTTTGTAAGAATGAAATATCAAATCATAAAGATGCCCAAAAAGTGTGGGAAAAGTTAAGAACAATGAAAGATGGAGTAAACTTGCCGAAATGTCCTGTAAAGCTCCCAAACTCTGATTTCCCTTCTAATCTAGAAAAGGCCGAAGCTTTTGTTGACATATTCGCCAAAAATGGCAGTAAAGATAGTTTATCAACAGAAAATAGACTGCACAGAGAGCAAGAAGAAGGAAAGCTCATCTACAACGATCCAGACCCTATAATAAACCACTATCTGAATGCTCCCATAACAATTCAAGAAGTAGAAGAATGTCTTGCTAATCTGGGCACCAAAAAAACATCAGTGGGTTTAGACGGTATCTCTAATGAAATGTTACGTCATGTCCCACCTAATGTAAAACGCTTTATCTCAGTATTCATTCAAAAATGCTGGGAAGACGGCAATTTGCCCTCATTATGGAAGCGTTCTATCATAGTTCCTATACATAAACAAGGAAAACCTCGAAGTAACATAAACAGCTACCGCCCAATTGCCCTGACGTCGCACGCATGTAAACTAATGGAAAGAATTGTCCTAAACAGATTACTTTATTTTTGTAACAAACATCAAATTATCCCCATAAATCAAGCTGGTTTTCAGAAAGGCAGATCAGCAACAGAACATCTAGTAAAACTCACAACACATGTTAAACAACAGTTCGCAAGACGAAAAAACATCCTGGCAACGTTCTTTGACATAAGGAAAGCGTACGAACAAGTATGGCATGAACGACTTTTGTATAAACTTAAAACTATTGGAATAAATGGAACCATGTATAACTATGTCAAAGCTTTCCTTCAAAGTAGAATTATTCAAACAAGAATAGAGCATACATATTCCAACACTAGAACACTGGAAATGGGTCTTCCACAAGGATCAGTATTATCTCCAATTTTATTTAATATCCTAATTGCAGATATAACAAAAGGCTTATCCAAAGACATAGTTTTAGTACAATTTGCTGACGACATATGTCTGTGGATGAAAGTCACTATGAAAAGAAAAACCCCATTAAGATCCTTAAATTACATAAAGATCAAATATCAACATGAATTAAACAAAATCAGTAGTTTCTTACATGAAAATGGATTGACACTCTCGGCAGAAAAAACAAATCTAATGCTTTTTAACTCTGGATATGACCCAGAGAAACTTCCACAATTCACCTGAATGGGTCAGTCTTACAATACGTCAAATCTGTTAAATTCCTAGGAGTATATTTAACATCAAAACTCTCATGGAACCAACATATTGAATATATTTTGAATAAAGCAAGAAAAAGTTTAAACTTTCTAAAGATCATAAGCAAACAAAAATGGGGACAAGATAAAGAGAGTTTAACACTCCTATCTTCGGCTCTTGTGCGCTCTAGATTGATTTATGCTCAAGAAGTTTTCTTTAGTGCTCCACAGCATCTACTTAATAAGTTACAAAGTGTAGACTGCAAAGCATATAAACTTGCTCTTGGAGTTCCCACACATGCATGTAACATTGGGCCTTATAATGAAATTGGAATCTTACCTTTGAACGAATTTCGAAAAGTGTCCGCCTCTAAATTTGTTTTAAAGAACCTTTCACAGAAAAGTTTCTGTACAAATGAAGTATCTCTCATTTCAGAGACAGATTTTGCTAAAAGAGCAAAAGACATAAAATCAACTAAATCTATTCAGTCATACACATCTACTCTTCTTAAAAAAACCAACATTAACCAAAGTGAAATAGCTGTCGACTCGTCCTTTCCACCCATTCCCAAATGGAAACAAACCAAAGCAAATTATGACACAAACTATACTGAACTGAACAAAAACGATCCACCATATCTCTTAAAATATTATGTAAATTCTCATTTGGAAAATCAATATAAGGACCATCTTCAAATTTTTACAGATGGCTCAGTGTTAGATGACTATAGAAAAGGAGCAGCTTTTATAATACCAAAATTAAAAGTAGAGAAATTATATCATCTTGGCATACACTTGTCAATTTTTACTGCAGAATTAGTTGCTATTCTGATGGCCCTGAAGCATGTTTTAAATTCTTCCATAGAAAATTGTCCACTTTTACTGTGCAGTGACTCAAAGTCAGCTCTTTCTGCCTTACAGTCTTTAAATTCAAAAATTCGTTGTAAGACTATTACAGAAATTAATTACGTGACACATCTCCTATCGATGAAAAGAATAAATGTGACGTTCTGTTGGGTGCCCTCACATTGTGGAATCTCAACAAATGAGAAAGTTGATCAAGCTGCTCGGAGAGCAGCTCGAAATATTGAAGGCACAACTGCACTGAACATTCCGCTAGACCTATCAGAATGTTATACCTTGATTAATAAAGCATCTCTTAACAGTTTCAAAAGGTTATTGAAAGACACAGATAGTCAATATTATCAAAATTGTATACGATCAAATCCTGACATTCATCCCAAGACGCAATTAGACAAATTCGAAAGTCCGATATCTAGAGAGGTAGTATCCTTAATTCATAGGATGCGTTTGAATTCACTTCGAACCAAATACAGCAAAAATGTTAAATGCGTATGTGGGGAAATTCTTAGTGTGAGTCACCTATTACTAGACTGTCCAAGAGCAAAGAATACAGTGCACAAGGCTGGTACAAATATTTCACATGATAGATCGACACCACTGACATTACCTAAAATGTTAAATAATTATGCTTTTCTTTGTTCATTATGCCCACATTTATTAAGTAGTCCAGTAGGAATTTATCTTTAACTTTCAATAACCCCTCATATACAAAAAGAAACTACACACACACACACACACACACACACACACCACACACACACACACACACACACACCACACACACACACACACTCCCTCTCTCTCTCTCTCTCTCTCTCTCACACACACACACACACACACTCACACACACTCTCTCTCTCTCTCTCTCTCTGTCTGTAATCACGTTAAGTGGGAAGACGTTAAATTGAAGAACAACAACACACACACATTGGTAACAAAGTAAAGAAGCAAAGGCAAACAATGAGGCTGAAGACAGACATGAACAAGGAAAAAGCTAGCAAGCGCTTTTAAGCATATAGTATAATGTTTAAGTTAACACTCACCTTTCTTCCTGAGTCGTCTGAGATGATTGCTGGAACGAGCTGGGGAGAGTGCTGCATCGGGTGTATTGCTGTAGGATGATGATCTGAAAACACACAACCATACACACCAATAAACAAGCCGAATCTCATTCACAGATCTCTCTAGAATTGTCAACATGAGTTAGAAAGTGTCTGAGGTAAGTGCTCTGCATCACTTTGTGCAACAGACCATTGTATGATCACTATACAAAGAGAAGAAGCTCAATGTACAGATCTGGATGAAAACGAAGAATTAACCTAGAAAAAGTCTGACCGAATTTCAGACCATCATGTAAGCACCTCTGCTTTTAGTGTGAAGAAATTCAGCTTCTGGAACCTGTTTGTGTGTCCAACATTAAATATCAACATTTCATACATGAATTCTGTGTAGAAGACAGACATATCTTTTATTGGTGCCATTTTTTTGCAAGATATCAGCCACTTCATTGCCTTGAAGGCCAAGTTGACTGGGAACTTGAGCTAGAACAATGTTGTAACCATCAGATTTCAATTCAGTTTCACTTTCAGATTCATTATGGAGATGTCACTGCTAGTGAACTGGTCCATATACGCCGCAATATATCTGCTAAGTTTTGAGACCACACAGTGCATGACTCACTGGTGATGGATAAATGAAGTGACTAAGATGTGAGGATGATGATTTCAAAGGGGTGTGAAGTTAACAAGCTTGGGAGTCCAGGTAGTTGAAACTGTGGTCAGTAGTGAATGGATTGACCTCAACAGCGGAAAAGGAGTCAGAGAGGATGTGAAAGTCCATATGTCCAGACTAACAGATCAGGTTGACTGCAAGGAGCAAGTGTGTGAATTCGGCAATAATGATAAGGATGGGTTGGTGGTTTTGTTTATTTGTTTTATGTTTATTTATTTGTTTATTTAGCACCCCAATCTGTGTGCATTGTAACTCGAAGAAGGTTTGTTACTTTCAGACAGTATGTCTTTGTCAGTTTAAACAAAATTAACTCAAAGAAGGTTTGTTACTTTCACACAGAATACCTTTGTCAATTTAAACAAAATTATCGACCACACATGCAGCCAGAACAGAGGTAAAGCCTAGCAAGCTGACCTATGGGATTTCCTGGGTTCAAGCCCCATCAGCAGCCTATCATTATGACCAAGAAATTTCGTTCTCCAGTTGGTTTCTGTGTGGGGTTTGTGTCCACAATGGGTGTATGCTGAATTCCTTGTGTAAGAAGCTGCACTACAGGCCACTACAGTGAAGTGGCTCAACACTAGTGCAGCACTCCTCACACTGGCCACACTAACTGCCTTACTCTGTGTAGTGAAAGCTCTTCTAGAGCACTGCTAACTGGATTACAACAGGAAATAAAGAGGACGAAAACTATCTGTGGCTGAATAACAGCGAAGCAGGAAACAAATTTCAGGAATAAAGCCAATGACAAGATAGGGTGATTGGGTTACAAGCAAAATAAACAACCTAACACTGACTAAGGAAACAAACAAACAAACAAACACACACACACACAAACAAAAGAACAACAGTCACAAGCCACCTCTCTTCAGGGATGGTCATCTAATTCCCATCAGTTGAAGTAAAGCACTCTGCTGCAGCAATTTCTTACACCGAGGATCCACTGTTTCCCCAAGTCTTTCCAACCCTGTCTTCATCGTAACTAATGGCCAGAACCATAGGACACAGGGCATACATTATAGATGTCTTTGCCAGATCCTCCTTGCCGTGTCTCATCCTGGCAGATACATAGTCTGCTCCTCCATTCATGCATGCCTAATATGCTTGCAAGTCGACTTAGCAAGTCCCTGTCTAGGCAAGACAGAGTAGACAAGAAAAGGGAAGAGAAATACAGAGTTGCTCAGTTTCTGCTCACTGTGTATGCCTTGGCTTTTCTGAGAGAAAGCAGCTGCACACCTGTGGAACTTCCATTCATTCCTTCGCAATGGACGCCATATAATGAGGTTTCTCCTACATGCCAATGGATTATTTCTTTAAATGTAAAAGCCTTTGTCACATATCAACAGAAAGGGTGAAACACGAACTTTGCTCTCAGTATGCTGTTAAGTACTTTTTTTGCTCATATGAAAACATTATTCTGATGACATTTCGTTACTCCCACATGTAAATATCTGACAGTCTTTGTTCTACTCTCTTTGCTTGGAAATTACCATCTTTATTATCAACAACAACAACAACAACAACAACAAAATCAAACTTTCCATTTTCTAGCACCCAAAATTAAGGATCAAACATGACTGGATCCATTCATCAGTAGAAAGAAAAAGATTTTTTTTTCCTTTTTAGAGACTGCTGTTACATACACATAGCACTGTGAGTGTGATGCAAATAGCCATCTTGCCATCACCTAAACACAGCACACTGTGAAAAAGTTAACCACCCCACTGCAGGGTTGGAAGTCCCATCAGTCCTGGAGACAAGTAAATTTTTTTAAAATTTTTTAAAAAGTAAAAAAGAAAAAAGAGGTAAGTTAAATAAATGTCCCCCCCAAATTTTCACTTGCCCTTCCTTCGGAAAGAGATGGTTATAACAACAACATACAACAAAGTGAATACAAACATGCCAATGAAGGCATGCTCTGCCCATGAATTATGCTGGCCTGAGAGGGCGAAATAAAAAGCTGATCTATGGTTTCCATGCTGATGAAGCACAAAGTGTGCAAGCTGTTCACACATTCCATTCACAGAACACATGCTTTGTCTCAGTGCTACTGCACTCTATTGGGGTTCTGCTCTTGGGAAAACAAACAAACAAACAATCACAACATTGGATAGCGGAGGCTTCAAAGTGGAAAGGGAAGGAGGAAGTGTAATCAGTCTACACTGAAACAAACTGTTCGTACCAGTCAGTCTTACACCGACTCAGTCGAAAATTGGTTGTTCAACAGACAAGTGAAAAAAGCTTTTCAATTTGTTCACCAGAAGGTGTACTTGTCCTGGAAAATACAACACGTAGGTGTTTCGAAACCTACTCTGGACAATGACTCTCTTTCCACCCTCCTGAACCTGATCATCTCTCTCAATATAGTACTGTTAGAAGTAGTGTCATACTATTTTCAGCCTCTGTAGAACTAGAAGACCCCCTTCCGAACCTCCCAGTCTACCCAAAGTCTATGATGACTTTTTATGGGAACTTGTTAACAAGGAGTTCCAGCATCGGTTCCCAAAGCAGTCCAGTTCTCTGCCGTTTGACCAATCTGACCTGCATCCCCGACTTCCAGCTGCTGTTAAATTTTGTCACTAGAGCAGTTTTTGCTTTCCTGCTGCACATGTATTGTGTTCCTGCAAGATGAACAAGAACTTTTCTTCTATTTTGACCTTTGCAAGGGGTGGTCTCAATAAACACACATATCAAATACACATGAAAGGAAAGAAATGTCATTTAGCAATGGTCTACTTATTATTTCAAGTCATGAAGTACCAACAGACATTTTGATCGATACTGTTACACAAATATATGTGTGTGTGTGTGTGTGTGTGTGTGTGAGTGCATATATGTTTGAGTGAATGTGAGTGTATGTGTGTGTGTGTGTGTGTGTGTGTGTGTGTGTGTGTGTAGAGAGAGAGAGAGAGAGAGAGAGAGAGAGAGTGTGTGTGTGTGTGTGTGTGTGTGTGTGTGTGTGTGTGTGTGTGCCCCTGCATGTGTGTGTCTAAGTGTGTGCCTGCATGTGTGTGAGTGTGTCTACATGCCCATTTGTTCACGAGCAAATGTTTACGCTGAACAGTTTATCCTATAAGGCCTCTCGCTTTTTCTACTTCACAACATTCTGAAAGATGTCACAGAGAGGTTTCACTATACCACTAAGTAAGACAGCCAAGCTAATGTAAAAACAACAACAAAGCACAAAGAAGAAAACCCACATACATTTTTACCTACTGATAGGAACATAACATAAAACTATTCAGAAATTATTTTCTAGGCTCAGAATGGTCTGGCATAAACAAAGGAGCAAACTGATGGAAGAAGAAGCACTAACGCAGGGCAGTGCCGCAGGAGATGGGCATTTTTCAAAAGTTTACGAAAAGCAGGGGTATGAGGGTGGGGTGGGGGTTAATATCTGGCATATCATTGGCCAGTTTTGCTTCCATGGTGAGCATTCATTGACCTTTTTTTTTTCTTTTCTTCCAGGCATATGATGACATTGTGATCTTACTGGAAAATTCTGGGAACTGCAACTTTGATACCTTTGTATCAGGAGAATTCAGCCCCTGTCCTGTATTTTACAAAACTAATAATAACTCTGAGTATTTCATAAACGTATCTTTATTGCTATCTAAGCTTAAGTCTTCATAAATAACAAAAGTGAGCATTTTTACTTAAACTGAACCAGTGATTATCTTCTGATTATCATAAATTCCTAAAAGGCAAGTTAAATGGAACCTTGATACATCCAGCCTCCCCCTAAGGCCACCCCCCCCCCCCCTCCCCTCCTCGCCTAGTGGTCCCACTCCCAACACCCCCGTCGTATTTCTCTTTCTACACGCTCAGTTATACGATCTATCAAATCCGTGAGAGGAGAAAGGCTGCGGGGGTTTGGGGGAGGGGGGGGGGGGGATGGAGATGGGGATCAAAGTTACCACTTCAAACTTGATATGGGATCCTGGATATTCTCCCTGTGGTTTATTATACTGCCTAGATGTTTTACACAGCAAAGGAACACCCTTTGCCCACTCCAGCCATTTTCCACAGGCTGTGCAGGCCACCTCCAGTCAGTCATCTCCCTCCAACCCCCTCATCCGTCCCCCTCCCCCTCTCCTTTTTTTTTTTTTTTCTTTCTCCCCAGGGCTGGAAACACAAGCCTTAACGGAACGTCATACTTGGTTGAGGAATCTGGTCGCAATCACACTGTAGACACGTGAACAAACCGTTTGCCAAGCTGTGCAATCCTTTTGCCAGTTCTGTTTTCTACATAATATATGCCTGAATGTAAGACACACTCTGTGTGTGTGTGTGTGTGTGTGTGTGTGTGTGTGTGTGTGTGTGTGTGTGTGTGTTCGGTGTTTAAATTGTAAGACAATCTATACATATGTACAGTCAGGTCACACGAACACACACACAAAGCGAGGGAGAAGAGTGAGTAGGAGAAGATTCTCTGTGTGTAAACTAGCTCTGTGTGTCTGTTGCTGAGTATCGGAGTGTGCATGAAGTGTGGGGAGCATCCACATGCGAGGATGTGTACATGCGCAATGAGACACCCACAATAAGGTTTGATCCAAAGCTTATGGGAAGTGGGAAGTGTTGGTCTGAAGAAGGGAGAGAGAGCAAGTCAACATTTCACTGTAAATTGATATTCTAATAAGAGTTTATACATGAACACACACACTCTCTCTCTCTTTCTCTGTGTGTGTGTGTGTGTGTGTGTGTGTGTGTGTGTGTGTGTGTGTGTGTGTGTGTGTTTAAGAGTGTATGTGTGAGTGTGTGTGTGTGTGTGTGATGAAATGTCTGCAAAGTGAGAGAGACAGAGGGAGGCATGTGACAAGATGGCCCTGTTTTCAGATGGGCGGTATGGCGTGTTCGGCAAAGCAAAGGCAGTACGGGCGACATAAAGCTCTCTCTCTCTCTCTCTCTCTCTCTCTCCAGCTCTCCCAAAAACAACGTTAGCTCTATCGCTGAAACATAACGGTGTGCTAGCGGGGGCTGGGTCGAAGTTGACATTCACCAAACCCTAGCCAGCTAGTACTGCCAGTCTCGCCCCTTAGCAAGACTGCCAAAGGAGGGGGAGAAAAATGGCAGAGCATGAACGAGCCGAGCGCTGTACGGCTCACTGCGGCTCTTTCAGACCCACCTCGCTCGGTTGGCTGAGGCCGCTCCAACCCTGACAGGATCTCCCCTTTCCGCCATCATAATACCACGAACACAGCGACAGACACAGGGAGGAAGAGGCTGTGTGTGTGTGTGTGTGTGTGTGTGTGTGTGTGTGTGTGTGTGTGTGTGTGTGTGTGTGTGTGTTGTGAGTGAGAAACAGGGAATGTGACACTCGCAGAGGGAGAAAGCAAGAGAGTGAGAGAGAGAGAGAGAGAGAGGTGTGTGTGTGTGTGCGTGTGCGCGTGTGTGTATACATGTGTGTGTGTGTGTGTGCGTGCGTGCGCGCGCGCGCGCTATTTGTGCGTCATTGTGTGTGTCTGTATATGCGTATGTGTGATAATACTGACCAGCACTGTGGGAGGAACCAGAACCGTCCCATTCTTGAACATCCTGCAGTTGTGCTACATCCCTTTTCCTCAATACTTTCAGTTTGAGAACGCCCACACAACACTAGCCTAACAAACTCAAATCTCACACCATCTCCCCCACCCCCCTTTAACGCAGCTCCATTTCCTAGCCCCTAAGAGTGCGCGCGCGCACACACACACACCTATCTTTTTTAATCTCTCTATCTGTGCGTGCGTGCGTGCGCGCGCGCGGCGCGCGCGCGTGTGTGTGTGTGTGTGTGTGTGTGTGTGTGTGTGTGTGTGTGTGTGTGTGTGTGTGTGTGTGTGTGTGTGTGTGTGTTGGTGTGATAATTATCGACGTCGACAGCTGGACATTTGTGGAAGAACTCCCCCTCCCCATTTGTAAGTTATCGGGCGTGTGTATTATTAGAAGTGTTATCATGTGTGCTGTGCGTTCTTCCGTTCGTGTGTGTGTGTGTGTGTGTGTGTGTGTGTGTGTGTGTGTGTGTGTGTGGAGTGGGGATGAGAGAGAGAGAGAGAGAGAGAAGAGAGTGAGAGAGAAAGCAGGGTCTAGTGTAAAGCCGTATGGTCAGCAAATCATTGAATGTGCGGCGAAGGGGAGATGATGTGATGTGGGGGTAGGCGGTGGAAGTGGTTTGGGATGACAGGGTATATAATTATACTGAGTTTTGTCAAAAATCGATGCCTTCGTTATCTTCCATCATGTTTTGTTTCTCTGTGTGTGTGTGTGTGTGTGTTGGTGTGTGTGTGTGTGTGTGTGTGTGTGTGTGTGTGTGTGTGTGTGTGTGTGAGCGCGCGCGCGCATGTATGTTATTAGAGTTTCAAGAAAAAAAAAAGCCCCCTCTCTGCCTCCCATGAAAAACAACAAAAAACAAATACAACCGGCTGTCGACTCAAATGCCGTTCTTTATGTATGCCAGTACACGTGCCGCACAGTCCAAGCATACTGCATTATTGGGGAGGGGGGAGACGGGAGGGGGGGGGGGGGGGCGATAAACACATCGATAAACAAACACAATTGGCCCCGCCCACATCCAACTACCACCCCAGACCGCCAGCTCTCGTGTCGGCTGTCAGCTTGCAACGACGCGGAAGGGGGAAGGAGGAGGGGCTGAGGAGGAGGAGGAGGAGGAGGGAGGTCTGAAGGGTGAGAACGGGACGACTGAAAGCACGCCCAACCTGTCCACCCCGACTGCAAAATGGACCCACCCCCGCCGACGAAAGAATGCGGGCGCTCCGCGGCTTTGAACTGCGCCGCCGCCAAGGTTGCTCGGGCTGACCTCTTTCCGCCCGCTGACCATCCCTTGACCCAGGGAAGTAAAGCGTGGCCCCTCGCAAAACCCTCTCTCGGGTCCCTGGCTGTGACGCAACCTACCCTGAGCCCTTTTGGTCAAAGTGAATGGGGGCGGAAGGGGATGGGTGGTCGAAGGGGGGGAGGGGGGGGGGGTTGAGGGTGTGGATGGATTTCCCGCCTCCCCCTCCGTCCTCTTGTATTGACGACGGCCTCTGCCCATCCTTCTGTTTGGCCCCGCCTCTATTCGACCTCTGCTGCTAACGGGTTCATGTTAACCCCCCCCCCCCCCCCCCCCTCAATTTTCTTAATTGTATCGACTTCAAAAGATGGGGTGTATGTGTGTGTGAGTGTGTGTGTGTGTGTATGTGTGTTGGCGCGCGGGCACTCTTCTTCTTTTTGATGTAATGCCCACAATCATCTGGTTGATTATTTTGGCATACTAAAAACTCAGGAGGAGGGCTGTGAGGGAGGGGCGGGGGTGGGGGGGTGGGGAGGATGAAAACGTTGGGAAAGTCGGTCAGTATAATTATAACTTAAGTCTGTTTCTTCATCAAACCATACATCGAAGGGAGAGTTAGATAAGGAATTGGTAAAGTGGAGTGAGGGTGCATGTGTGTGGTGGGGGGGGGGGGGGGGGGATATTAGAACAGAAGCCTGTTATACAGAATCTTGGGGATGAGGGGGGAAAAAAAGGCATCTTCAAAAAAATAAAAACAAAAGACACAAACACACGCGCGCGCACGCACTCTTCATAAATCGGTCGAGCGTTTTTTCATGGCACCGTCGTCTGCCCTTTGTGTGTGGCTGTAGGCCTATAATAATCTTAAGCTCTTCTCCAGCTTTTTAGCTGGTTGAAGGATATAAAAAGATTCGAGCCAAAGCTGGCGAAGGACTGGGATGACAAACTGCCAAACGTGGATCGTTCGGCAAAGATCCACAGACGACACAGACTCTGGCGAAAGGAGCCACGAGCCATTCTCCATGCTGACGGAAACGCCAACAAACGCCACTAATCCACCCCCACCACCGATCTCTCTTTCTCTCTTCTCGCGTAAACAGAAAGTTGAGCCTGAGTATGGGTGGGATAAAAAGCAATACCATGCCTAAATTCATGTTTATTTATCAACTTAAAAACAGATTTTTCTTTGAAGTACACACTCCTTATTTAGCTGTTCTGTTTGATGATATGTTTGTTTCTCTCATCGTGCCACCATATCTTTTTACACAGTTCCAGCGTTAATTTTAACTGCTCAGATGTACAAAACCTCATTCTTTCTTGAATAACTGCAATGCACACATGTCTGCACACAATTTCTGACCATGTTGTGTTTCTTAGTTTGCTTACTTGTGAGTCACTGAAGTGCGCGCGCACACACACACACACACACACTGTCAACAAAATTATACACAATGACTAGAACTGCGGATCGATCTGCACTTTCCCACAAAAGTGCATGCATTCTTTTTTCTTCAAAAATTGAAAGCATTCATTTCACACTGAGAATACTCAGCTTTCAAGTCACACAGGACACTTAATACAGCCCAGACAAAAAACAACAACAAATACTGATAGATGTACACATGCTTATGTAGTGAATAGATATATTGTCTTGAAGGAGAGACACCCCCCCCCCCCCACCCACCCACCCAGTGCACCTAAAAAATTTACATTACCTTCAGCATCTGATGGGCTTTTCCCCCATTGCCTCTAGACCCAACAAGATCAGAAACAACTCCTGAAACCAACATGGATGCCCCACACACACACACACACCTCCCCTCTTCTCAGCTGGGACAACCACAAACACACATCCATGTAAGTATCTGCACTGCTCCTGTATAACAAAAAATACTTTGAACTAAATTTCTTTTACAACCTTCATATAACATCTTTCTGATGAAAGCTATACACCCTTCCTCTCCCCCCCCCCCCTCCCCCCACCACCCATGACCCCTCTCTCCCCACTTTCTGCAACTCATTCTCATTCTCGCTTGCCTCCGCTCATGGTTTGAAAATCTTCCAATGCCACTGAATTGTATGCTGAGTGCAAAGTTCATGCATTATCCTTCCCTTCATATATAACAGCAGGCTATTAGTATTACATCTGTATTAAGAGATGTAATTAAAAAAAAAAGGGACCCCAAAAAAATCAAGCATCAGCAATGGCGATGATGTGTTATGCATCAAGAAAGAATTAACAATCTAGTTAGGGAAGTTTTGTTTCATAATAAGTCTTCTCTGCCGCATCTCTAACTACAAACAAAATGCTACAAAGCAGCCTCCGCCAGGAAAGAATTAACAAACAAGTTAGATTCATGTTACCATGAATCTCCTCTGCACTATCTATAATTTTCAATAAAATGCCGTCACTTTGTCAGTGTGTGTGTGTGTGTGTGTGTGTGTGTGTGTGTGTGTGTGTGTGTGTGTGTGTGTGTGTGTTGTGTGTGTATGCGCACGCTGGGTTCACTTTTATTGTTAATTTATTTGTTAAATGACAAAATATCAACAAAAGATGTCTGCCATCAGTACTGTGTCAGTGTGTGTCAACAACATTTTCATTTTCAAGACTGGATGTCAAAGACTGTGGAAAAGTGGACAGTTACATACGAAGCACTGGACTTTCACTGACTGCTGTAACCACATTGCCAGTTTTCTGTGATCCTTGTGCCTTTGCCCAAGTTGCCATACCAATTTCAAAAATTACTTGCATGATCACTGGTGTGTATGTGTGTGTGTGTGCGTGTGTGTGTGTGTGCGTGTGTGTGTGTGAAGTAAAGTGTGAGAGAGGCATCATTGTGTGTGTGTGTTGTGTGTGTGTGTGTGTGTGTGTGTGTGTGTGTGTGTGTGTGTGTGTGTGTGTGTGTGCGTGTGCGCACTGTGTGTGTGTGTGTGTGTGTGTGTGTGTGTGTGTGCGCGCGCGCGCGTGCTTGTGTGTGTGAGCGCGCACACTTGTGTGCATGCGTGGGTGGTATGTCGATATGAATACACCATAATACATAATCATGCATATCTTTTTAGACTGTATGCCCAGTAGTTTGAGTATGATCCAAGGTTCAACATGCAGAAAATGTGCCTGAACTGATTATTACTATATTAGACTTTTGAGAACTTGCGATTTTTAATATTTTCATTGAATTGACCTGTGAGTTGAAGTTGGGAGTTCGTCTGTACATTTTGGATGAGCTCTGGCATGACATCACCTGCTCATTTCGTTCATCCTTTCATGACTGAACTTAACATGTATTCAATTATCCACAAATTTAATTATTTAGCAAATTGTGCATGTTACTCATGTACTGGGAATGTTAAACTGAAGTAGTTTTTTAGAGCTTACCTTGTGCTCCACAAATGATATGAATACTGAACATCACACACAGACACAGTCAAACTCAAAGGCATGCCCAGAAAAAAAGATATTATGAACACTGAACATCACACACTAACACAGTCAAAGGTATGCCCAGAAAAAAAGATAATATGAACAGTGAACATCACACACTGACACAGTCAAAGGCATGCCCAGAAAAAAAAGATATGAACACTGAACATCACACACTAACATAGTCGAAGGCATGCCCAGAAAAAAAGATAATATGAATGCTGAACATCACACACTGACACAGTCGAAGGCATGCCCACAAAGAGAAAAGTCCTATCATCATGTCATGTGCAACAAAGGCTGACATGAAATCCAGGGCTGCTCACCTTGAGTGCTTCTGCGACGAGTCGATTCCCTCAAATCATAGACTGGTGATGTTCTATGATGATCTGAGGACGGACTCAAGTTCGGGCTGAGGTTGATTATGGGAGGACTATGCGTACTAATCAGATGGCACGGCTGCTGAGGGTCCACACCTCCAGAGGCTAACTCGTTTCGATGAACAGACGCATGAGCGTCAATAATCTGGTTGATGGCAGAGTCTACATGCCACAGGTCCTCAGAAAGGCACAGATCTTCTGACAAGGAAGAATCATCCGAGAGGCAGACGTTTTCTGCCCCTTCCACTAACTGGTGGTGGTGATGTCCATTGTGTGGATACGGCGGCTTGGGCAGGAGGCGGCGGCGGTACTGCACTACCTGGGGGTCTTTCTGATGGGAGGCTACGGGCATAATCCACACCGACACACCTCACACCTGTCCAGGTAAAAAGCACACACCATTTAGATACCATCTGCCTCTTTTACCACTGAATGATAAATCAATACATCCTACAGCGCATCATGACATGGATATTGTATGTAGTTGTGATCCTTCACAAGACAGATTTACACTGATGTCATACATATATTTTCTTAAAATGTCTGTGGATGCATGTATATATGCATGTATGGACATGAAGAGTGTAAACACTCACACAATTCAGATCAGTATGAGTAAACACAACATATACAATTTGTAATGAATAAAGCAGTCCCTGAAAAATAAGTCCCATTTTGGCTAATGGCCTTGGAGTAGGAGGCAGTGAACTGTCCGAGATTCACCATGACTGGAGATGGCACTATAGAAAGCTAAATCCACTCCTCTTTTTGCGCTGCTTTTACATTCCCTGACCTGAATCAAGCACCCACATACTGCTGGGTGGACAGACAGGTTGTTCAAGCCAAAAAAAATCAAACCCCAAGAGAGGTTCAGGCGTTCTTCCAACAGCTCTGCATGCAAATGTCCTAACTTTCAGACTATCAAACCACTAGCACCAAGCTAAGGCCTAATAATCAGTCACTTTTCAAGTACTTATTTCAAATAGTCAAGGTCAATGGAACTCCTCCAAGAAAAACATACAAACAATGACACCTTATCAAGCCTTGGCACAGTCTGCTGTCAGCACCATTGCTTACATGCATTTGTCCACTTAGTTCCAAGACCTCAGTAAGTAATGATACATGATATATATGAAAATGATAAAGAAAATATGGATTTGATAAAATAACAAAAGTACAATTTGGGAAAATTAGCAGCTACCCTACTTCCCCTATCCCCATACTTATCCTACCACTGACCACCTCCCTTTCTTCTCTCCATTTGCGGTAAAAATCCAAAACACACAAAAAGAAATAACAATGCACACTCTGCCATGTGTATAAAGTGCACGATTACATTTGAATATATGTAAAATATCTGGATTTTTTTTTTCTTTCTTTTCTGAAATTCAGCTCACTGTACATCAGTGTCTTCTCTAACTAAAATTCAGCTGATAAGCATGCAAGATTTTTATTTTGTTAAAGAAACAACACTGACACTTGTGAAAATAATTTCCATTTTCAAATGTTCTTCTACTCCCCCCCCCCCCCCCCCCCCCCCACACACACACACACCCTCTGCTTAAATATCACTATACGCAAATTATATGCACATACAATTTACAAAACTTTTATGAAATATTTATAAAAATTATGTTACTCAAACATTTAAAAAACAAAAAAAGCAAACAAACAAAAAATGCCACAAGCCCTTCATAATTCAAGTGACAATCTACATCAATCAGCTTGACATTAAGCATGCACCTGTAAAAATTAGCCTAATCAGATTTGTTGCCATCTAACATTCAAAGTTAATTTCATTCCATTCATTTTTAAGCATGACAGATTAATGGAGAAATATCTATAGGAATCTTGGACTAAACTGTACAGATTTGAAAATAATCAAAATATAAAAATACAGAATAGAGTAAAATAAATCTTGAGCATATGCATGCACTATGCAACCACTATTTATTTATATAAATAAAATGATTGGGACACTAAAGGCTGTGAGGTTGTCCCAAGTGAACTGAACTGAACTGAACTGAACTATAAAGATCTCTGTTCAATAAATCAAATATTATTTGAATTACTTCATCATAACAACAACAACAAAAGTTTCTTGGATCTACTCACTTGCAGATAAACAAAAACTGTGGCGACTATCCAGGGGGAGTTTTACTTTTTACTTATCTTTTCTTTTCTTTTCTTTTTTCAGTCCTTGCTAATTTGACGAAGGGAGGGAATCCTGTCACTGTGTCAGTCACTTAATCTCTACAACTTTTTTTTTTTAATGTTCATATTACTAGTGGAACGGGTCAAGGTGGATTAAAAACAAAACAGAATGTTTTAACTATCCTTCGGAGGGGTTGAGTGAAGGGAGAGAGAAAGATGGGAGGTGCCAATCCCACACAAACTAGTTCTGACGCATCGAACCAACACAGGCTACATAACCGCTCCCCATAAACGATCGTCAAGTTCTTCAGACATGACTTAGTCTAATTCAAGGAGCTAATAAATTTTCCACCATTAAAACTGAACACCCAGCATAAAGCCAAAGTATCCGAGTATTTTGAACATAGCATAGAAAGCTTCAGCTCTTCTCGTCACTTGGTCTTGTGTGCGGCGCTCAAGAACACACACCAAAAACCGACTGATTGCAATTCTCTTTTGTTTACGCGAGTGGGTCAGTTGTAGTCACAAAAGGAACAAATCACAAATGCAATGTAGAAGTTTCAATACTTACGATCAAGATATGTAGCAAAGTTTTCGACAAGAGTTTGATATCTCAAACCAAGGAGACCAGAGACCACGACCGTCTCGCGTGAGCTCACTACTCGACTATGGACTGGGCTTGCGACTGTCAGTGAACGCAGGCTTGTGTAGGCTGAGTCGGTTGGCCTGACCTGAATACTTTGCTTGCCTGCGCTTCCATTTCTGCGTAGATCAATACAATTCTTTTTTGTGATCATGCAGAAAGACTCACAAATGTTATATTCTGTTAATGTACCAAAATCAACCGCTAAATATATGAACTGTGCACACAATGCATTTGGTAGCTGTAAGTTTTTACTTCATAATTACTTCGTGACAGCAGCAGATGATAATCAAATAAAGGATTCCCCGCCTACTTTGTGACGTCATTTCCGTAGGAAAACACCCCTTGAGATTACTTTTTCCCATCGTTATCATTGATAGGAAAAATATCTTTATTATTATTTGTAAATAAAAAATTCTTACCATGTTAACAGCATTATGAAAAAAAGCGATACCTTTGAAAGTTAGATGTACGTCATCGCTTTTTGCAGGTGATGACGGAAAGAGCCAAAAATAATTCCACCTGTGATTGGATCGTTTTTGTCATATGACTGATCATAAGGGACTTTTTCGCAGGGTGAGGACAGACGCTGAACAACATCTTCTGAAAATTTTGTTAAAAATGTTGATTATTCTGTCGAAATCAAAGTTGGAGTTTTGACGTTCGTCTCAAATCTAAGATTATTGTTGAATTCATAAGTGGAGGCTTGATTCTGTCGTTTTAATCTTGAAAAGTTCGTGTTTTCTTGTGTGACCTAGAAACAGAGAGTGAGGTCAGGTACGGTGAATTGTTTTGGTTGAGCTTTACTTGAAATCTAGCTCATCTACTGGTCTAGTGCCTTTGTCTGATATTGTGGTCGATACAGAATGCCACATTTCTTGTCCAGTATGGCAGAGTATCATCGACAATATGCTAAAACTGGTGCCAGAGGCAGGAAAACAATGGCAGCAAGAAAAGGGTCTCCCAAACAGCCGCGAGGAACTGCTGCACTGCCGAGTTCGCCAGGGCGTAGCTCCCCGCCTGGAAGCGAGATCAACCGACAAGACGTTTGCCCGCAGACTTTAGGTTACAATTGGTCAGCAAATACGGAAATTGATCTGCAGTTCGTCGGCACTTATCGATGCCCAACTGAACTCGAGGATGGTGTTTTTGGTCAGTCACCGCCAAAGACGGATGCAGTGAGACCAACAGCAGGGTCACAGCATGCCCCAGCACCAGCATCCTTGCCGAGACCTCCATCGAGTTGGACTGCTGCAGACGATGAAGAAATCGCAGTTGTTTGCAGTGACATTACTGATGAGAATGTTGGGTCAATCTTATCCAACCAGCTGAAAATGCTGCTGAAAGTGCAAGGCTGATTTGTCCAAGTGTTTAATTGAAATTTTCATTCGTCATTTTTGTTTGGTGAGCACCAAATGTAAGTTTTAGTCTGGACTATTCAAAACCCATGCCACCCTCTTATTCCACAGCAGGATCTCCTTAATCCATTCCCATATTCTGTTACTAGTTATTTACAGTTATTTTCATGGAATTACGGAGCAGTTAATTGATGATTTAGGTTTGAGGAAGTTGACAGTGTTCTTATTAATGTTGACTTGGAATTGCTGTTATTTCTGGAGATGAAAGATTTCCAATATTCATTTTCATTTGAAGAGGTGATCCTTAATTACTTCCATACCAGCATGATTGAGGCCAAGTCTTGTAGACCTCTGTCCATTCTGTGATTTTCATATGGCAGATTTGATAGATAATTGTAGACTTCTGATCAATAAATATCTGATATTGCCACAGTAGAAAATGTCAATTAGATGGTCAGGTACTAATAAAGTTTTATGATTTGCAGATGTTGGCTCACCAAAAGAAATGTTGAATGAAAAATTCTGTACAGAACAATGGCTATTTAGCTTTAAGGCAGCACACAACTGCCTTGAGCATTCCATTGATGAATGTGTATTTTCTAATATATTGACCAATTTTTCTTAAATATTATATGTTGAGGTGTCATCATATTTGTATCAAGACAATTGAGTGTTCACACATTAATGTTTGACTTCTCAGTACATTACTGTTAGACTGTTCATGATTAGGTCTTTCTCTTTCCCACCTTGTGTCTTTGTCATCACATATATATTTAGAAGTATCTTTTGACATGTTTGGTTGGACTGGTGGATTGAAGTTTGGCAACTTGCATACAGATGTGCAGATGTACTGTATGAGTTACGTCTTACACCACCTATAAGCATAAATGGTAAACTGTGTTGATTACATTATCAACAATAGCTGCACATGGAGGTCTGATGATAATTGCTCACTTGACAAATGTGCTCATGATTGACAGTTGCTCACAAGACGTATTTCCTTACATGGCTGCTGTTCACAGCATTAAATAAAAAAGAATGATTATCTGATTATGTAGATATTGACAAATGTGCAGGTGTAACTCACACACGCACACACATGTATACACACACATGCGCACACGCAAACACAGTGACACACACACACATATATGTATTTACACATATACGCACGTACACTATGAGCGCTCTGTTCCACAAAGGACATACTGCCATAATGACCCATGGTCAAGTCGTATAGTATGGCACAGAACAAAGATAATCAAGCAGCCTAGCCTTTTTGACAGGCTTGTCACATGTAAGCATTTTTTATATGAGCATTTATCAGTGATCACATGTCAAGAACTTGATAACGGATTTGATGAATACCAAGTCTTGTACTGTTTGAAACGTCATTCGTCTATAGATGATGAAAAGGATATTTACATAACAGTTCCATTTGTGCGTGTGTTTTTGGTTTTTTTTTGTGGGGGGAGGGGGGGGGGGGGGTTACGATGGAGGGGAGTGACTTTAGCAATCTTCTGTGTCGTTTCCTTCTTTACTGCATACTCTTAATCCTCAAGTAATGGTAAACTGTTAACAGAATGAGATACGTTTTTTTTTCTTCCTAACTTTGAATTACCGAAATAAGTAATCATTTTGTCTTCAGAGTTGGATTGGCATGTCTTTTTTTTTTTTTCCCCGTGAACCTAAGTGATACAATTAAAATGTTGACCAGAATGATACATATTTGTGAAAGATGAACATTGGATAAATTTCAGTTTTGCAATGTCAGCTTTAGGACACCATTTAGTTTGCTTTTAAAGCAACAATTTTCCCCAAAGCATACAGAAGGTGTGTATTGTGACAGTATACATACTTGCTCTTTACTGTCTTTTGAATGTGATTGAGGAAATTATTGAAGTTGGGGTGGGGGTTGGGGACCAGTTTTCCAATTGTATAGAACAGAGGGTTTTTTTGTTTTCCGTTTTTTTTGTTTGTTTTGTTTTGATAAAGATCTCCAGAATCGTTCCCATTCTTGACTCCGTCTCATTGATATATTATGGTTAATACTTCTTTGTGTGCAGTATATGTGATGACAAAGAACAAGCCCACAAAATCGTCCATCTTGGCATTGTATATATCATCGTGATTTTTAAGGAAAGAGCAGACACCCCCCTTGTCCACTCCATGACCATTGTCCATTGTGCCATTGGGAATGATACTTGATTGTGCAAGCAATGCCAAAACATGTAATGTCACAGTCTTCAGTGGCCTTTTACCCCACTGTTTTGATGAACTGGTGACATACTATTCACAGAGAATTTGAATTATTGTGTAAAGATCAATGTTTTATTTTATGTAAGTGTATATGTGCATATATTTTGAAGAGAGTTCTTTCTGATGAGTTACTGATTACTTCTCAAACTTTTTTTGTTGTTGAATTGATTTTAGTCTTAATAATATGTTTAAAGTTTTCCTTTTTAAGAAATAATTCATACAAAGAAGTTAACCGAATAAACTTTGTTTTTAAACTTTATTCCTGACAGAAGAAAAAGAAGAAATAGGAATTACTTTAGGGGTATGTCACAAGTATCGCACTTCTCGGTGTTATTTTCAAGCAGAGAATAAGAACGTCTGCAAGTAGAAGGGTATCTTACAGTTGTCTTTTTATTGTTTAATGTGGTAGATTTTGACAACTAGTTAATTTACACTAGTTAACAGTGTCGATCATGACCTCTTGGGTCTGGCACTGGAACCTTTCTTGTGTCTCCTTTTTAACATTTTTAGTTTTTCGGTAGGTATAGACCACCATAGACCCTATGATCTATCTTTCGCTCATTGTGTCCTGACCCCCTCCCCAATGATTATTGACCTTTTTCTGTACTTATTTTAGCTGTGAGCTTGTTTCAAAAATATTAAACTTCAAGAGATAGAGAGAGAGAAAAAAGGATTTGTATATCTCGGTTCAGTTTTAGTTTTCACTTCTTTAGTTTCCATCTTATTTCATAAACAACCTTCACAATATGTAAGGTTTTTCTTTTAGTAGCACTAGCTTCCGACCAAGACATGGTATTGTCAAATGATAAAGATTTTTTACCTCCCTCTCCCCCCTCCCCTCCCCCCTCCATGATTCTTATAGAACATTATTTGTTTTGATGCTGTGTAAAGAAGAGAAAGAACAAAAGAAAAAGCAAAAACAGGAAGTGATGAATAATTATTGATCCCTCTTATTGTTTCATTGTTATTAGTCTCTTTTTAATTTTTGTTTTTTAATTAAATACTTAAATCTTTAGATCCTTCATGTTTCTCCAGTAAACATAGATTTGTTTCCCAAAAGTGGTGAAGTTAATCAGTTCTCTTTTCAGAACATACTGATTTACAGAGAATTTAAGTATTCTTTTTAGCTTTACGTTCGTAACATGCAGTCAGTCAAGTTTATGGTGTGTAAGTGAATCATTGAGTGGGAAACAACTTTCTCAGTGATAGGGAAAAGGGCAAAGTGAATTCTGCTTGCAGAACGGTAACTACATGATGTTATGTAATTGTTTGACCTTTGTGAATGGTGTGGTATGGGACTAATTAGCAAGATACTTTCTTCTATATTGTCCCTTTTTTAAAATTTTATTGTGTGAGTGGCAGAGGGAAAGGAGAAGAGGTCATGAGCAAGTTTAGTTATGTTATTTTCATCATTACCTCCCCCCCTCTTCCCAAATAGTTTTCAGCTTCTGTAGAACTGCAGTCATGAAGGGTTTTTTTTTTTTTTCTTCAGCTTTTTTTTTTTTTTTTTTTTTTTAAAGTTGTGTATACTGTGTGTAGAGAAATGATAGAGGTAAATTAATTATTATATTTTATCACTTTCAGGGTTTAAAAAAAAAAAAAAATTCCCTTACCCTTTGCAGTTATGGCTGCAGGTTCTTAACAGTTTTGATTGCAACAATGCAAGCTTACAATTTCTTTCACCCCCCCCCCCCCCCCTCCTCTCCCTCCCTCCCACGATGGTCATTATATTTGAGCATCCACCCTCTTTCAGGGCTGTTTGCTTTTTTCCTTTTCCCCCAGATTCATTCAGCTGTTTTGTGCAGTAACGAAATCAAAATGGCGTAAGGGGTGAATGTGCACGCACATGTTTTCAACATTGAAATGTGTGTGCTGTTATTCTGCCTCTCTGTTAAATTAGTTATAATGGAATTTGCATTTGGTGCCAGTCAACCACAAAAGGAAAAAAATCATCTCTTGCTTACATTCAGTTTATTACTTAGCAGGTAATCGTATAGAACTGAAACTTTTATCTAACCATTAATAGCTGGTAGCATAATTTGCAGCTTCTTCAGTTGTATCTGCTTCTTTGTTTTTTCTTTCATAAACTTTTGTTTTCACATGTGGCTGTATTGCCTTTTCTTGGTTGAGAATGTGTGTTTTGCTTTCTAAAACAAACAAAATACGAACTGTGATAGTGCCAGTCCCAGTTTGTCAAGCAAAGAAGTGGGACATTGAATTCCATGTGATTCAGCTGACATTCACACCACTGTTTTGGTGCTACAGCATCAGAGTGTACATGGACACTATTTGATGGAATACGCTGGTAGCAGTTGCACTTGGTGGTCAACAACATCAGTTATCATTCCAGATTCATCACTGTCGACGTTGCTTCATCACGTGCATGGATGGATGGTTCTTCGTTCATGAACTGAGTTATTTTGGTACGTGTGTCTTCAAAAGATGTTTTTTAGGACTGAGTGACAGAGTTGTTGTCTGTTTCGTGAAGTATGAAGAGTCATCTGGTGCTACACATCGAAGTTAATGGATTCCTGTGCAACGTACTGCCATTTGCCTCCTCAAGATGTCTGAGATTGAGTGAAAAGTGTTCTTCATCGTCATCATCGCATCATCGACCCGGTCTGCTCTTGCCTACCCAGAACTCACCTGCAACCAACTGTCCCTCTGTTTCCGGACCCCTCTCAGGGTCCACCCTCCTTTTCCAGAAGGTCTGCCTGGAAAGGTGTATCACATTGCTAAACACTACAGTCTGTTTGACTGGAGTGCT
Source organism: Conus canariensis (assembly GCA_033310375.1). Taxonomy (NCBI): domain Eukaryota; kingdom Metazoa; phylum Mollusca; class Gastropoda; order Neogastropoda; family Conidae; genus Conus; species Conus canariensis. The sequence continues at coordinate 90,060,144 of CM065716.1, forward strand.
TCCTTTGTTTTTGCTTCTGTGTTTGTCTAATGACTGAACTGTGTCTAATGTCACCAGTGTTTGACTGAAGTGCGTCTGTATCTGTCAAATGACTTAACTATGTCCTATGTCATAGTCGTTTTGTAGTGATTCTGTGTTATGTCTGATTTCGCTTCTGTGTTTCATTGTTTGTCAAATGACTGACCTGCTACGACCTATGTTAGTCTTTCAAGTGAGACTGACTGGAGTGTTTACCGTAGGCCAATCATGTAGTCTCTCACCAAACTGGAGCTTCTTCAAGTCCGTCTATGGCAGCATCCTTATTGGTCATTTATGGGGGAAAGAAAGGTCTTGGGAAATACTGTGGCCCTTCATGCCCTGCTCTCATGCTGACATTGGTTTCCAATTTGATAGCTCCTCCACATTTACATTGGTGGTACCTTTGTTTCAAAGCCCTAGATTCATACCAGTCGTTGTTGGAGGGAGATGGTGGTAAATATCCTTCCAGCGAGGAACACTCCATTTTCCCATAGGTCCATGACTGAACAATATTTAGCGTAAGGTCTTCTGGATTTTCTGAATGTTAATCAAAGTAGGCATTGCTTTCAGCACTGAATAGTACCACGATCCTTGGAAACCCCAAAGCAGTACAGTGTCTCTCAGGTGGAGTGGCCGAATGATGAGCTGATATTGACAGCTGCCTGCTGATGCAGGGGAATACTGGGTATGGCTTTCTATGAAGGGGAGGGGGCTTGCATGAGCGGCATTTGAGTGAATTGGATGTGAGACATGGTAAATTGATATCCCCCCACTCACCACCCCCTTCCTCTCCTCCACAAAGAGGCTGGTAATAATTCAACATACCAACAATGAACATAGAACAACAAAGTCACTCACGGATTTATTTTTTAAATGGCCCAGGGACCTTCATGGAGCAAGCTGTGATATCATAGACTATTAACTGACAGCAAGCCATCTGCCAATCCATGGACAAATCGTTGAGGTTTTTATATAGATATAGATAGATTTTGTGAGAGTGTTCGGCGGAAGGGGGTTGGGGGTACAGGGAAGAGAGGAAGCCACCTCTGAGAGCAAGTCCATGGATTTTTTTGCATAAAGGGATGGGGTACTCTGCTCCTGGTATGACATTAACGAGGATGGAATAGGATTAGTAATGGATTGACAGAGGCTGTGTGTGTGACTCTGTTATGTTTGTGTATGTGGTCCTGGAAATTTAACAAGTTTCCACCGCCTCTCATACCAAGAAGGAATGATGAAGGACAGATGAAACAGAATACATATTCAAGGTAAGTTATTCCTGTTAAGCATATAACTATATGAGGAAGGACAGAGAAAATTAGATGCATTTTCCAGGTAAGTAATTTCTGTTACGTTCAGTGTACACTGTATGCCTATGCAATGTGTATGGATTTTATTGTTAAAAGGGGAATGAGAGAGATATTCCAGGTTAGTAACTTCTGTTAAGTTCGTTGTATGACTGCATATGTGAATATCATTTTTAGGATGGAAAATCCTTTTTTTTTTTAATGTATGTATAACGGATGAATATTCAAAGGTTGTATAGTGGACTGGTGGTTTGTGTTTTAATTTTCATGGGGCCCATAAATCAAGTTTTTAAGGAATGATTGGATTTATGTCTTTTTTTTTTCAGTAGAGAACATAACTGTCAATCCAGAGTGTCTTCCCACTGAAGCTTACCGGTTCGATTTCCTTGTCCATCTCATCGAAACTGTCCACTACCTCATTCCACCTGGATCTGCTACTCTGTGGAAGAAGAATGGGAACACTGCTCCCGACAGCCTCTTTGGTGGTTTGTGTGTGTTTACTTTGTTTCGCTTTGTTCCAAAGTGAGAATGCTGATTGTTGCACACTGATCACAGCTTTTTTTTTTTTTACCCACTTTTACCCTTCAAAAGGGAAAGAAACTTAACGGTGTGTGCCAGGTGATAAAGCACTTGGCATTGAAATCATTTTTATGAGCAGCAAAATGTACCTGACACGAGGCGCAATTATTTACAGTGACTTCCATGATCTTGTTCTGGAAATCCTGTTAACAAATGGATCAGAACAAGTGGTGCACATTTCAAAATCGGTTTTCAAGGCGTCTAACTTTTTTCCTTTTCTTTTTCTTATTTTGTTGTGTGTACCAGAAACTGACTTGCAAGTAATCTTGAAATTTGATTTATGTTTTTGTTTTAAATATCACCAGTGTTCAGTTTTGACACGGCTCCTATGATTAGCTGGGCAAAAGACACAATGACTCTCCTTTCCCTGGGACCTCTCCATATAGCAGCAAGATACATTGATTACTGTTGTCGCACATTCTGCCGTTTACGCAGACTCATCATTTCTCAGGGGATCAAAATCTTACCACTATTCTACTCTCTAGTCTCCAGATTCAGCACCGTTATGTGGTAAGTGTGCCAACAGGGCTCATACAGCCATAGAAGGTTTGGAAAAGTTTTGAGAAACTGAACAAACTTTTCAAGGCTTGAAAAAGTGTTAAAAAATAGTCTTTAAAAAATCAACTTGAATTTGTTAAAGTTCATCATCTCTCATTTATATGGATTCTGTCCCTTCAACAACAACAACAAAAAAGTCGCAAGAATAGATCCAAAGCATAGATTCAAAGTCAGTTAACATGTGGAGCTAACTACTAATGGTAGCGTCATGATGAATAAATAGTCTTTTTATAATTAAAGATGATAGCCCCTCTTCTCAAATACAAGGTTGTACAGAACTGATTGGTTTGAGAGTGAGTTATAAGCATTCTTCTGTATAAAGTGCATTTGTAAATTTGCCAGTTGGGTCCAACAAAGATGTAAAGCATTTGTAAGTTCCGCGTCTTTTTTTTATTTCAATATGAACCTTGTGTTAAGTTTGAACTATGAGTCTAAAATGTTTGAAGATTGATATAGAATATTGACTGTTTCGGGGGATCTGCAGACCCTTTCCACCATCTATCCCGTTAATATCTGGTGTCTGTGTGGTATGGTAAGTGTTTAATTTTAATTTTCATGTTTTAAACATTTGAAGATTGATTTGGAAGTAAATTGAATATTGACTGTCTTCTAAATGATCTACAAAATCAAACCTCTGAACACTGTACCTGAGCCTTTTTCTTTTTCGTGTATGTGTTTTAAGTGTGTGTTTAAAGAATCTACCATGTATGTAAGCTCATATGTAGAAGGATGGAACTTGCTGTTTTGGGTTTTTGAGTTATTTGCAGATGAGTACGAGTGATTGTCAGGATGTTTGTATATTTGCTGCAGATATCAAACAACAGTACTACTCCTGTGATTCTCACGATTGCTACAGCTTTTCAGAAATCATCTGAATTTCTTCAGACTGGGGAACAGCCGGCATTATAATGGTTTAGAAAATGAATTCTTTTTTATGAACATTTGCACTTGCTTGGTTTTCAGTTGTAATGATCCAGCACATTCATGGCCATTGTAACTTTTTTTCAAAATTCAAAAACATAGTTAAAACTAGCAAGTACAGTACAGTGTTTAACTGATGTGATATTTCTTTTCCGCAGATGTTTTTTTAACATTCTAGAGTTAAAGAAAAGGCTTATTTTGAACATCATGGTCACAACAATTTCATTTCAGTTTGTATGTGTTGAATTTTCTTTATTTTACATTTAATTCAGTTTTTAAACATGTGTTTAATATTCAGTGTGCTACCTGACATCCATGTTTGGACATCAAACCTGCAAACAGTCCATTGTTGTGACATACATTAGGCACATTTAGATTGCTTACAGAGAGGGAAAACCGGTAGATACCCTCAGAATAAGAAATGTTGCGACATACATTAGGCACATTTAGATTGCTTACAGAGAGGAAAAACCGGCAGATACCCTCAGAATAAGAAAGTGTAGAGGCTGGAAGAAGTCAAGAACATTGTACATTATTTATAGTTACTTTCCTCTCATGGGTGCAAGAATAATTCTGAAATCAACATGGAGAAACACTGCAATGAACCTTCAGTTTATGTGCCCAACTTTCAGATGCAGTACAGTGGCAGGTGTATGTTACAAAACCAAGGGAAATGCTTACTGTACAACAGGTAGGGGGTTTTTTGTTTTGTTTTCCATTTCAAGTAAATTTAGTTGTGATGTTGGGACAGCAAAGATTCTAACAAAACCATTACGGGTTTGCTGATTTAAAAAAATAAGAAAATATTCACTTTGTTCCTGCAGGTAACGTAAAGCTAAACGAAGAGCTTGTATTCAAAACTGAAGAGCAGTCTCTATTGTTCGATTCATGTCTCAGCCATCATCTAAAATAACTGATGTGAATATCAGTATTAATTGAGATGTGTCATGAAGTAAGATAGATTATTGTAAGATGGACGTTTAAAAACTGTTTTAAAAAGGGCAGGTAAAGTTCCATTGCTTACTGGCCATCGAGGGAGTGAGCTGTCACAGGTTCATCATGCCTAAGACACAACATGAACTCTAGAGTCCCTCCCTCACCTTTCACTGCCTTTAACCTTCCCTGAACTGAATCCGGTTCCCATTGACTGCTGGATGGACAGAGTGTATAGATCTCTGTGTGTGTGCATTGTTAACTTTCATACAACAAAGTAAAGTTATTTTTAGAACCACAATCATATTTCAATTTTCAAGTATATATAACAGTATTTCTATAAGAAAGAAACACACTGTTGGATTCTTTTCCTTGTAATGTTTGATTTTCATGCCCATTCAGAAACAATTTCTGATTGCAAAGTTCAATAAGTATTCTGTAATGGTGTATTCAGACCTGCCAACCATTACGCATTTCGCTTAATTTATTACGCCCAAGTGATAATTCTTACGCCCTTATGCATTTAGCCCAAAAATCACGCATTGAAAGTTTTCAAAAAAAAAAGAAAGAAAAAACGGACGAAAAAATCGGCTTATGTACAGACACGCACAGCGCCGTGCGTATAACCAGTAATCTTCAAGAAGTGTTTCCGGTCATGTGCAGTTCGTTTCACCATCTTTACCATTCAGCGAAGTTAGCATCCTTTTGAAGTTTTAGCTGCGAAAATGTCGAGATGTGGAGCAGAAAGTTCTGGACAAGATGCGAAAAAGAAAAAACTTGGTCAAAAGTTCCATAAAGAATACTCGGAAAAGTTCCCCTGCATACGACCTTCGGCTAAAGGTGTAAATTGTGCATGGTGTACCACTTGCGAGTCGGACTTCACAATTTCCCATGGCGGGATGGTGGATGTGAAGCATCACCTTGAGTCACGCAAGCACATCGATTCCTCTAACGCGCCGAATTCTTCCAGCAACACACACACACACACACACTCACACTAACACACACACACCGACACACACGCATATATATATATATATATATATATGTGTGCTGAGGAAGAGTGAGAGGGGGAGTAATCAGGAAGGGAGAAAAACACGTAGACTTCACACAACAGAGAGGGAGGGAGGGAGAATACTCATGCAAACAAACGCATACATACTCAACAGTATGTGTGTTTCCAGTGTATTCTACATTTTCATAATTTGTAAAGATTTCTTGTGATACTTAAAAGAAAAGCTTGTTTTTGAAGAAAAGTAAAGTTCACAAAAATTGTGCGAACAATTTCATCGCATCGTGTTTGTTTGAAAAAAGGTAAGTGTCGCGCTTGATTACTCTTAGCTCTCTGAAATTACACATTTCTGCCTCACTGAGCTTCAATTCTTACTCATTGGTCTCTTAGGGGGTTGGCAGGTCTGTGTATTACTTTTCAATGAATCTTATGAGAATAAAAGTGCAATGTTACCATAGACACTTTTTCTTTCTTTCCTTTTTTTTTTTTTTTTTAAAACTACATTTTAAAGCATTCTGGTGGTGGTGTTTTTTCTTGCTTACAAAAAACTCTGTAATCTTCACCTTTCTAAAAAGTTCTTCATGAATTCAAGTCTTGCTGGAACAGGAGAGTTGCCAGTTAACCGACACCATTGAAATGGCAGATTTTTTTTGTGCAAAACTATATTACAGTGCTACCTCTTCTGAATATCCATGACCCATCACGAAGTAGCTGTACGTGTCACCTGATGCACGGTGTGACTTACATATAAGCATGCGACCATATGCTTGTGCACTTGCAGGGGCAAACGTGCTCGTTTGGTGATGATGGAGGGGAGGGTGTGTATGCCTGTATGTTACAAGTCCATTTACCTCATACCAGCTCCCCCACCCCCTTCCCTTCCCTGGTCCTGTCCATTTACCAGATTCATCTTAGAGATTCTCTTCTCTTCCCTACTGTTTCTGACACACTGGATTGATTGATGATTAATTTACTTATTTCTTCGGTATTTCTTCGGTAATTTCTCTACTTATACCTTGTTGTCTGCTCATTGACTAATTCATTTCATTTCATATCTATTCATGAACTTGTTTATTCAATTTATTTTGCAAGATAGTAAGTTAATGTTTTTCATCCTGTGATATTTTAACTTTTAATGTTTCTGTGGATTTAAAGTGTGTATTTTTGACATTGGGTAATCTAGAAACATGTTTTTCTGTCATCTTTATTTGGAGCTGAAAATTTGAATAACTTTACATAAAGCCATGTACAATCAGAATACATATCCTAGTCCTATGTGATGTTTATTAATGGCAGCCATATGATGCAATCACATATATATCCTGCTTGTACATGGTCATTTGTAATGTCTGTTTATCCAAACCTACATTATTGTTTGTGATGCATATTTATTAATTTCTACTCCAGTTATTCATTTCATCTTTAGACAATGTTTTATTACATCTGCAATATGTTGAAGCCACATCATTACTAACAGGAAGTTTTAGGCTACAAGTTTTCATATATGGTTTGAATATTTAAACCCATGGCAGTTGGAGTTGGCAGGCCTGTGTGTGTGTGTGTGTTTTCATAAATATATTAATATATGATTGCATGGGAGGGTTGCATAGTTAGTGTCTTACATTTTTTTTTAATTTTTCTTATTGACATGCCACCAAGCAGGAAGTTTTGTATGACAAAAGAACAAAATAAAGAGTTATAAGTTACATACATGTGTGTGTGTGTGTGTGTGCGTAAACATGTATTCAGATTGCTGAATGATGACTTATTTTTAAACAAAAACGATTCAACATGTCTTCATGTTTGAAGATTTAAAGATGGTGCATTGTGGAAAATACTGGGTTTTGTGTAAATTGCATTTGCCATAATCAAGAATTTAGAAGCTGGTTTAGAACAAAAGAAAACAAATTGATGACAATAAAAAATAGTGCTGTCTGAAATACGGAATGCACTAGGAAAGAGACTATCAAAAAGGAAAAAAAAAATAGGTAAGAAACCAATTACAAGTCAATCAAACACAAGTGGCATTGAAGTATTATAAAAATGCAGTAATACCAACAATAGAAGTTAAGCTAGAAACAAATCATCTACTTTGTTTATACATCACTTTATTTCTTCATTTACTTTTTTATCATTTGATCTGTTAATTCAAGAGAACTACATGCCTTTTTATTTGGGAATTTTCACTTGTAATTTGCTCATTTTAAGAAACTGTACATCATATGGTTTGGCTGCTTTGGCTATTGTCGTCGGCTAGACCGTAAAAAAACATGGCTGTCATAACTGGATTTCTATTTACTTGCCCCGTTTCCTTTGTGCCATTCAAACGAATGATCTTGTAATAAAAATAAAAAAAAACATGAGGGAGAGATTGTGTTGGTTATAGCCCAGCTGACTGCAAGGGGCCATAATCAGAGCTGTCACCTCACTAAAGTTAACTCTCAAACCAGATTTTTTTTTTTCAAATTGTTAGAGCATTGGTTTTAGTCTTTGTTTCATTGTTTTGTTCCTGGCCACAAAATTATATTTGCTAAAGACTGCACTTTTTTCCCCGAACAATACCAAACACACAAAAATGTAGATACCAAAATATGTTAACAGATTTATTTTAAATCATACTGCTTTTAAAGGAAACAAACTGGACAACATAACATCAGACAATATTTCAATTAGAAAAAAAGGCAGTAACATTTCTTTTTTACAATATTTTAGCGTTAAACAGAAGACTCGGGTATTTTTCTTTTGTATGCGTGACTGTGTGCATGTGTGTGGAGAAGTTCGGTTGATCACAAAATTGCTAGTGCTCTTCTCATGCCTCAGATTTCATGAAACAAATCTGCCCGCATGGAGATTGGGTTTCTTGACTTGCGCAGAGGAGTTCTCACTCTGGCATCCCACCTATTGCGCAACATCAACAAAACCAGACAAGCTGTCACTAATGTCAGTGGTTGTTTCAACCAAAGACACAGGCTTCCACCCATTAATCATCTGCCGAAACCCACAAATTTTTTCTTTCTTCTGTCTCATCTTTAGTGCCACCTCAGTGATGCTTTCTCCTCCATCTTTAAGGATCCGTCCATGAACATGCGCGTCCAATCACTGAGGTTGCACTGGTCATAATCATCTCAAATGTCAAAGATTGCTGCAAGTGAAAGGCTTGGCAATTCTTCCTGTCTATGCTAGGAACTTCTGTGATGACTGGGACTTCTAGGAGGTCGTCTTGCTCCTCAAAGTTGGGAAGCATTTCCATTTAAGTTGAGGACAAAGGCAGCAGGTCTTCATTTCGGCTCTGTGGAGTTTGGAGAGGTGGTTGAAAATTTCTGCTTCAGCCTGTTCTTGGTGGGATTCTTCATTTCGTGGATGAAACTTGACTATGTGGTCCCAGTCTTCCCAATTGAGCCTGTAGCAAACTCAACTCTGGGTAGAAGCCGGTTGGAGCAGAAAAATCCCACCTGGCTTTGATGGGAATCGAACCCACAACCTCCCAGTCGAGAGTGTGCCGATGCTAACCACTTTGAAACGGCAGCTGCTCTCGCTTTCTTGTTCGTTGAAATGCACAGAGCAAATATGGTGATTGAATGGAAACCTGATATTTGATAAGCTGCTATGGGATGGAATGAGCAATGTCCATGCACACTTGGTCTGTTATTTTCATTCCCCCTTCTACCCCCACCCTCACATTTGAATACCTTTTGTTTACAACTTACATGAAACTTGACTTTCTTCTCATGGAGTTGTTCACTTTATTTGATTTGCTACATTAATTTCGAACCTTTGGAGTAAAAGCATGTCACAGTGATCAAGCAGAACATAGAATGACATCAAATTTGTGATATGGAAGAGTTAAGCCAACGTAATGGTTTTATCAGGGTTCGTACAGTCCTTAAAAGTCCTTCATTTTGAGGGCATACTTTTTAAGGCCTTAAAAGTCCTTAAAAATCAGGCTTTTGCTGAAAGGTCTTTAAAAAGTCCTTAAATTTTGTCACTGCCTATGATTTTGAATAAAGTCTGTGTAAAATCTCGAGTTTGTTAAAAAAAAAAAAAAAAAGAAAGAAAAAAAAGGCTTGAAATTGAATTTTAAAAAAAGAAAAAAAGTCGGAGTTAAGATCGACGATCTCACTGATGCGTCGTCTGCTATAGGTCAAAACACCAGAGTTACCGGCCTTCATAGGATGTGAATGAATGTTCCTCCATTTTGAAATTGAGAAGTCAGCATGCCGGCGAAGTGTTTGTTTATAATGGATTGGCTGGAAAAAGACGAGTACAAAGAATGGCTGCAGGCAGACACAGGTGGAGACAGAAGCAAGACCTTTTGCAGCATTTGCAAGAAGATCATAGACATTAGTACAATGGGAGAATCGGCTGTAAATAGCCATGGAAAAGGAAAAAAATCACTGCGACCTGATGAAGGCTTCATATCCTGCAGTTCGTGTTTCGAGTTTGTTTGTTTTTTAATTCTGCAACGAGCGACCAGCCCATCACTTATAGCAGTTCACCAACCAACAGAACTGCTCCAACTCAGATGTCAGTGAACAGCCTGAGCCCTATTAAAACAGAGGCAATGAAATCTGAAATACTGAGGATTTTAAAAGTAGTGACAAGTCATTACAGCTTTCGTTCGTGTGAAAGCAGTTCAAATCTGTTCCAGCGAATGTTCTCGGACTGTGCAGTACCAAACAGTTTCAGTGTGGAGAAAGAAAAACTTGCATCCTCTCAGTGTTTTGATGTTTATGCCCCCAGTGTTGTGACGTGTAGCGTTTTAGTTATAGAGGCATTTTACCCTCAGTGACTTCAAACAAGCATGTTTGACAAGAACTGAAATTCTTATGGAAGTCAGGCAAACAAACATTTTTGTCAACTGCAAGATTGGAGAACCTGTTGTGTACAGCGAACATTTTCAAACATTTTTGTCAGTTGATCACAAGAAGTGAGAATCCTACTTTGCTCTGCTGTAGTGTAACAAACAAACATTTGTATCTATGCTGATATTAACAATAACAGCTGAGATTCCTAAAATCTATGCTCACAGGGGATCCATGATATGAATATTGAAGAGTAACAACAAATGATTTAATTTGTGTCTGAATTTCATTATTATTTTTCTTAAAATTATCCGTGAAATAAGTCATTAAATAAAAAAAAAAGGTGCTTCAAAAGTCCTTAAAAAGTCTTTAATTTTTTTGTATGGAAATCTGTATGAACCCTGTTAATTTTTTTGTATGGAAATCTGTATGAACCCTGTTTATGCATGTCCAAACTTTATCATATTCCAGTATCACCCAAAGTCCAGTGTGAAACACATGTTCAGTCACATTCCAGTTAGTTGCAAACTGCTGTTTGACTTCTTCTGTGTTTTCATTGCATTTCACCTAAAATTTACCTAGTTAATTTGTATTTCAAGTGAAGATTTTTTTTCCAGACAAACCTTAAAGAAAGAAACTGCCAGGACTTTAAAATCTTCTATGCAAGCTAGTGCCAGCCAAATTTTGGTCAGCTCATCTTTAGATAACAATGTACTCAACTGCAGTACATTTAGAACTCTATTTTTAGCAGTTAACAATTGTTCATTACTGAAAGGTAGTGCAGGGAATAGCATGATATATTTAACTGGAATTTATAATGTGATTTACGCCGTGTGTTATTGTATACAAACAGCTCATAGGGACAAGGAATAATCCAAAAAAAAAAAAAAAAAAAAAAAAAACTTTTACATAATGTTACAAATGGAAACAAGGGAGAGTGAAACTATTTTTCTTTTTACATATTTGTTAAAACTTTATCTTTTTCCAGCCATTTTGATGCAAAGTGTGCTTTATCTTGAAAGAATCCACAAGTGTAAGACTCATGCTACCTGCATTCTTCTGTCACCTATCTCAGTCTTCAATCGCAGTCTCTATACGCTCTATTTTTGAGTATTTTGTCAATGCCTACCATAATGAACTTTCGATTCTGAATCATAGCCTTTTTCTTCCAAGTAATCCTTATCGTAACTGTCAGGAATTTTTTTTTCACTGGCATTATATGAAATATATTGAAGAAACAACTGTAACAAATACAAATAAGATTTCCATTTTCTCCAGAATGACATGAATGTCTTTCTTTCTGACAAACGAAAAACCGCAACTGTTCCACTGATCTCTGCATAAGAATAGGGGTTATAGTAGTTTTGAGTTTTATCCAGCAAGAAGATGGATGGCCCTGAAAATTTTCTGTCATGGCAGACATTCTGTCACAGGCCTGAAGGTTTCTTGCTGCACTGTGAGTGCGCCACCAGGTTCTGCAGTGCATACAAGTTGCAGTAAGTGACCAGAACAACAACATGAACACAGGCCAAGATTGTGTGTATGGAGAACTTTCATGGTGTGAAGTAGCTGTGTCATTTTGGTGGAACAATCAAGATGCGTTTCTACTTCCTTTCACTGCAAGGTCACCGCACATCTTTTTCTTGACATAAAATAGACATGTTCTTGATTCAGTGGAATGCAGCATCAATTACATTTCATAAGAGCTTCATCACCAGTGGGTGTCTGTCTAGGTGTAGCTGTCATTGACTCCCAAGTTCCCAACTTAAGCACGTCTTTGCTGCGCTTGGTACTTGACCTTTCTACTCCCCTTCCCATACTTTCCCTCTCTCTCCAAGTTATGAAATACTATCCCTCATACAAAAAGCCGCCTCAGTGATTTTCTGTCAAGGTTATCTTCAATCTGAAAAATGTTCTGTGTTGGGAATCTGTGAAGAAGTACCCAAAACTCCAGGCTCAAACCATGGCAGTGTTAAAAGCATTTCTGACAGTAGAAGGACATCTAAAAGTAGGACTTGGATGTGGCCCAAACCCCTTGACAGTAAGGAATTCAGGGCCAACACTAATCTGTGGGGGACTTCTCTGAAGACCTGCCCTCAATCTCTCCCTAGAATTTCTTCCTCTTTTAATGCAAGCAGGTTCAAATTAACTTCTGAGTTTGTAACCCTGGTTACTGTGATGATGACCTGTGGTGAGAGTAACACAGCAACTTTTCAGTTTTCGGCACATTCACACTGCACACATTCTGCAAAAGTCCTCATAAGTACTTTACTTTGTTCTTCAAACGCTGCTGGTAAAGGTTACAACTTGTTCGTGATTTAACAACAAGAAAAAAAAAAAATCCAGTATCCAAGCGAAGAGCACACGCAAACCATGAGCTTCTCATGTTTCACTCTCACGCAGCATGCCAAACATCCATCTAAAAATGCATATCACATCCACTAAAAGGCTGAACCAAGTATATACACAGCAATTCACATCGTCGTATGCATACACACTGCAATTAGGAAATGCCCACAGATAGCTAGCCACTTGTGCATACTGTTATTACTTTGAATGAATTAGGGATCAGTCTAACCTCATCAACATTTGACCATTCGCTAAAGTTTATAGTTTCAATGTGTCCAGGACAAACATTTTGTTCAGCGTTTCCAGTATGCAGATGCATTCTGTGAGAACAGTGCAGTTATACAATCCAAATTAACACTATATATAGTTGTCAGTGCGCTGTCAGAACCTAATTACCATTTTTCTCATATTGTTGATTTCCTTACCAGGATTGTAAATGGTTCAAAATAAAATAATTCACAAACTATTCATGTGTGAAATGTTTTTACAATCCACACTGTGTACATGTATGAGTGAATGATGGAGACGGAGGAAGGGAGAGAGAGAGAGAGTGTGTGTGCGTGTGTGTGTGTAAGTACAACATCTGCACAGCAAATGACTGGCTCTTTCTGTCTCATCTTGAAACTCAAATTTGTCTTCCTATTCAGTAAGTCACAGGCACTTTGTTTCTAGCAAGCATGGCAGCACACACACGAAAATGCAAGCATCCTTTCCTCCCTGAACATAAAAAATACTAAATGTTAAAACTCCAATAGCCTTATGGTCGTGTGGGCAGTGAGTTGTAAGAGATTTACCATGTCCATGGCATGACATCATAGAGACAGACCTATTCCTTCTCCTACCAGCTTTACTCTTTCCCGGCCAAAATCAGGTACCAATTTACAGCCAGATAAACACCTCAACCTTCCATGACCAGAGTCCTGAAAAACTGATTGCTGGATGGGCAGACAGTTTTCAAGAGGTGAAAATCCAACTCCACAATTTTTTTTAGACTCGGACCACCAGCTCCACGGGCAACACACTAACCATTTAACTGCAGGTCCCTTTAAATACAATATCCTAGTGGAAGAAAACTATTAACATTTCCAGCATCTTCTTATCTATATGTGCATACACACACTAGGCAATCCTTGAGTTTAAAGTAGAAGATTTATTTGCCACGTCTTTTATGTCACAAATTACATACACCCAAAAGGGCCAAAGGGAAATAACAACCCAAACGAAGGTAAGTTATCGACCACAGGCACCCATAAACATACACATGTCGAAGATAAAAGGACAACAAATCCACAACAGATGATAAAAAAGATTCCTTATAATAACAAGACCACCTGAAACACAAAGTTCACCATGTTACCAGTGTGAACTTTTCTATGCCTGATTTCCAATCAGCTCTTTAAAAAAAAAAAAAAAAAAACCAACTGTTACAGCAGGATTCAGTGATTCAAGAACAACACTAGAGATGAGTAAGTTAAGTATTACAAGCCCATTGCGCATACAGTTATGTTGTTTAGGCTTTGTCAGTCAAAACTGTCTTCAGCCCATTCAAGCATCCTCAATTTCACTCGGTCCTGTTTGTCACAATGCCACATTATTGAACGTGTGCCCGGATGTTGAAACTAATCCCAACACTGTCTGCTTCTCATGAATAAAGACCCACAAACTTTATTATTTTGCCAATCGTTCCCACTCATAAATGTGGTACAAATTTCCTTTTTATTACTGGAATGTACTGTTCCTATCATTTGGACGAATACATTGCACTGCCCATAAAAAATGTGTCAATTGTATTTTATCAGTTGAACTGTAATGCATGTTATTCGGGTGAATAAACTGCATTCTCTACTAACACCAGTATGAAAATTATTTGTCACATTAACTGAATGCCAACAAACACGCTCATCGTTTGATCTAATTGATTGGTGGACCCATAATATGTTTTATATTTCTTTTTCTCCATCCTTTTCACTTTCTTTTTTAGCCCCCCTTCCCCAAATAAAAAAAAAAGTGCATAACAGGAGCTAATATTAAACCAAAAATGTTGTATAACAGGAACTGATATTAAACCAAATATTTAAGTATCCAAACCATTTCATTTGTTCATCAGTGTTCTTTTTATACACAAAACATTTTGTTCATCATTAAAACAAAAATCACAATACCCATTGCATTGTAAGGAGGAAACTGCCAGTATGTTTTCATATCATAGAGGATGATCTTTTTTAAACCCAGATGAAAAATTTCACTTCCTTCATCATCATATTTGCAGACTACAATCATTATGGCTATTACAGTATATTTTCATATCAAAGAGATGTCAGTATAACTTTCCTTTAAAACCTCACTGGCGGCAAAAAAAAAAATTTCATATTCTCTCCTAATTATGCTATCAAGCAACACTCACTAAAAATTTTGTGAAACTGAAAGACTACAACATAGATATACTTTTAAAACAAAGAATAAAGTGACACATGTGCACCAAGTTGAATGTTATGCTGACTCTGATTAGTAACAGTTGCTGCCTCTCAAATATATCTTCCTTCTTACCTCTACTGCATTTTCTCAGCCTGGCCATAGTTCTCTTCGTATCTTGACAGATATTAGCTAAGCCAAACTTGTATTTAATTTTGGAAATTATTGTAGTCTTGTATACACATGTTCAGCGAGGCATAAAAAAATGTACTCCTAAACATTTACGTTTATTTACCTTTTAAATACAGATTAATAATGAAGTGAAAAAGATAGCACCGACAACACAATGCCTACGGCCAAAGTCAAAAGCAGCCTCCTAAAAACACAACCATACGTTTTTTTTTCACAGCAAGAGCAAATTCTTACAGCACTTGTCACAGTAGCAGAGTACCCTGTCCTCTAATTTTGCTGCTGATACTGTGGTGGTAACCTATCACCCAACACAGAAGTATGTAAGTCTTTATCTCACAGTTCTGCTGGGCATCTGGGCACAGCACAACTCTGCAGTCACCGAGGGCATCAAAATCTGATCAGTGAGGCAGATAATCACCATCGTCTAGCAGGACTTGCAACAGGCGATGGGGCAACGCTGCTGCGACAGTTGGGTCTCGATGTTTGACTCAAACCCTTCTGCAATGCACAGACAAATATTTTCTCCATAAATACTCTTTTAGTTTCAAACCTGTGCTTGACAGGAAAATAACCTTCATTTCTAGGTTAACTACATGGCTGTCTTGTTTATAAAACAAAGCAAACAACAACAAAAAAACCTACTTTGAAGTTGGAGAGCAAAAGTAAAGTTTCCCGACCGCCATATGAATAGAACAAACCAGCTTTTCATTCGTTTGGTGGTCTTGTACCTGCACTTTTGCTTTCTTACTTCATATATCATTGCAGTCACCGTACTTTGAAAGAAACTCTTTTAGAAATTATTCTGTCAGCAAATGCTGGCAGAATGGAGAAGTATTTCATACGTTTTTCTTGTGAAGTTTCTTTTTTACAAGTGATTCCCAATCCCAGTCTATTCCATTAACTTCATCTCCATATTTGAAAACATATGTGACACATGCTTTTTATGCTCCATACTGTTTAACAAACGATCGTATCTTTTCAACAACTGTTCTAGGAATTCCATTATCTCAGTCTCGTGTCAACATCTTAGGAAAACAATCTCTTCATCTTTTGATGGAAAGAAATTCCAAGGGAAGATAGTTCATTTTTCAGTATATAACTAGCATTAAAATTCTGTGCACATAACAACAACAAAGAAAACTTATGTTAAGCATCACATGCTGTACCATGTCAAACTAAAAGAAACCAAGAGCTGGTTCTGGCCGAATTTCTCTGCTTAGGGCTTACACAGCACTAACACAAGCCACAGATCATCTCCACACTTCCATCTAATGCATGTTTCTGTTTCCATTCCCCCATTTCTATGGCCAACGCCAAGCAAAACGCTTCCGTCAGGTTTTTTGCTCTGTCTCACAATCAGTCTTTGCTGCTCAGATAGCACTCAGCTGTACCTCTGGGCCTGCCAAATCGTGGACCATCGACCTAAGGGAACTTGAGTATGTTCCTCCATTAGAGTTACCCATAGCCTCTATTGGGAGTTCTATACTCCAGCCCCAGATTCACCCTCACCTGAACAAACCACACATTTCTCACGATCAAGTTCCATCCAAGAGACAATTCCAGAGCAGCACCTCTGCCAATCTCAAAACCAATAATTTGTCCTCTCGTAGGTTCGGTAGCAAGTCTCTCTATGATTATTGTTGATCCAAGTGAGTAGACTGATACAAGGATGTTCAGTACAATACCTTTTATCCAGGATGCCTTGACCATTTTCGCAATTATTCCAGACAAATACATACACACAGACTAGCAGAAAAGTAAGGAACATATGAAATATGAATGCATCCACCTTGTCAACTTCTCAGGTTATCAATTTGTCTCAGAACATTTCTGCCGGTTAAGTTTACAATTACCATTTAGTCATCTGTAGCTTGCCTTTATGAGGCCTTTCTTTCCATAATAAATTACTTCTCACCAAAATTTCATGCAGCATTTTTCTTATGGAAGCCCATAATCCTAAAAAAAGTCCCCTCATGAGACTTATCCTTGGTCCTGGATCATTTATGTGTGCCCCATGATGAGCCTCTCGCATCCATTTCTTTTGATGAGCTCACTTTCAAAACCTTTCACTTCTTTCCTGTCTCTTGCAGACGCTGCAGCAAGATCTATGATTTTAGAGGCCTTCCCAGTAGTATCACCTTTCACAGGGAAAGTTTTACGTCACACTATTTTCTCCCGCATTTTCCGGCTAAAAACCAGGATGGAGGCTGGCTGTTGCCTTCACTTCATATCCAAGTCTCTTTCGCACATCCTGGGGACTGAAGATGACAAGGACATGAAACTACCCCTTCAGGTGCATGCACTGCTGCTGAGACAGGTCTTAAGAGTATCACTCCTCTAGTCTAAGTGTCAACTCCTCCAAGTCAATCCTAAGTGAAAAAGCTACTGGTTTGTGTGCCTCGACCACGAACTATAGTTTTTCTTACATGAAGCCGACAATCCACAAGCCAGTTCGCAGGGATATGACACATGAAAAAGTATTCTTAATTAGAGTTTGAATAATCTTTTCTGAAGAGAGGGAACACAACCTGCTAAGCTCTGCTCGATGGTGCTTGACTGAGATATACTGATAGGCCTACTGAACTTGTAACTGCTTGAACAGACTGTGAAACTGATTTCACCAACCTTATTGCCTGAAATCTAACTTTTAAATATGTTTCCAAAGCATTGAGTATTTCTCCTGTACCGACTGTACATGCTTGCATACTAGCTGAGAAGGTAAACTTTGGTCAACCAGCCAAAACTGATTTCTATCAAAGGAGAGTTGCTAGACACAAGTTGATTTCCATTACAGAAGAGCTTCCATCTGGTTACTTTTCTTTTTGCAAACCCCAAAGAAATTCCCAGAACATGTTGAGGGATCCCTTTTTCTCCGTGAACCTAGGAAAGGCAAGATATGCGAACCTCATTGATTTCAGATCACAACAACCAGAAGTTCAGGCAATTAATAGCAAAAGCAAGATCGCCGATAAAGTGGACAAACTAGATACCCCATAAAAGAGATCATAAAATAAAGAACTGCCTCCATTTCCATTAACCCATCCTACAATAGACATCCCTGCAGGCATTATCTCCGAATGGATTCATCAAGCCATTTTAGGTATGTACAGACAGTCTCTCAAAGTCTTATTAGTCCTTAACCCTAGGGCACACAAGATTAGGGTTACTGCAAATTTGGTGGTGTCCCAGCCCACGTGCGTCGTGAAGGCTGCCCTTCATCAATCACTATCTCGGTAATATCTGGCTTACCAGGGTTGATAGTACCAGGGGCATTGCCCTCATCCTGGCTAAGTCAGTCGTTGCTGACTGACGGATTCCCCCTTCGAACCATGAGGCCTTATGCCCTCCTCCATTTTCTCTGAATTCTGCATCCAGCACAGCATACGACTCCAAAATGGGGCATTTTCATTTGCACTCCCTGTTTGGCAAAGTGTACTTATCGTATCATATTCTGACTCCCACCCATCCTTCCCAACTGGTGCAGCTGTAGTCTTCACAATATCTTTTATTAGCTCACAGAATGAGGGAACAGAAACAGAAGTGCGGAGAGCCTGAGGCATGTCCTGATATTGCTCCAGCCGTGAAATTTGGCAAAACGCTGCAAGCAAACTGACCATGAACTGTCTTCAGTCTCACATGGTAATACTTAGCCAAACAGGGTATACTACATGAATAAGAACTTTCCATCTTTTTTTCATTATTTTCATTACGCTTTCATTTCAAACCAAATCTCAAAATAAAGATATATCTCAAGGAGAGGCTGTGACAAATTCATAATTATATGTATGACTCAGGAGGAAGAAAAAAAGACAGGGTTCAAAGCTGTACAAAAAGTGGTGTGCCGATCCCCTGTTAAGGAAACAAAGAGTGTCAAGAACAGTAAATCATTACAAACAGAGAAGCATTCAAAGAAATCAATATAGCACCATGCCTTGGGGGAAAAAAAAAAAGAGAGAGGTGGAAAGAACAGAATGTAGTCCTTTACTTCATTTCCTCAGATGAACACCGCAGATACAAAACTAAACAGCTAGGAAAAATAAATCTAATATGCTGCAAGCAGAGACTAATGCCAACTTTTCATGCTGTCTTTCTTACCGGCATATTTTCTTTGAACAAGTTCTGCTAATAAATGTTAAAACAACTTTTACACTTGCTAACACACACACACACACACAATCTGAATTGCTGCTTTTGGAAATGACTGGTATTGTATTGCGACGCCCATTAATATTACTCTACATAAATGTGACACACCAGGGCTCCTAGTGTGGGAAATCAAACTTCGCTAATACTAGGAAGGTTCTGGTGGGCATGCTCTCCCTACTCTAACAAATTTTGAAACTTTCGATAAAAATGATGTTATCAGGCAAATAAAATGGCTACTGTCTGCTCTCATGAAGATGATATGACATTCTTTTAACATCAACGTTGTCTGCAAGCATACCAGATCTGTGATCAGCATTTTGCAGATTCCACTACCACTTTCGTTCTCTTATCCATCAATTCTTATTTTCACAATGTTTTTTCCCCCTTCAGATACTCATTGTTACTTTTTGCTGAAATCTGCAGAAAAGTGACAGCACTGTGCAGCTTTCTCAGGGAGACCATGACCATGAAACCAGTCCTCACAATCACTGCCCCAACCTTCCCTTCCCTCCTGCACCTCTTTACCTTGTGTACAGAGGTTCTTAATTATAAAATAGATTTTTTTTCCACAGAAATCCCCAAAATACTTCCTTTGTGCATTGGCTCACGAAGCGATGCCAAAGCAATGCCCTCTAACCACTAAAAAGAAACACTTAAATTGCACATACATTTTAAACAAAAACTGAATGCTAAATCACACTGTTTTCTGGTCTGGAGTAAAACAGATCAACACACTAATGCTACAGTTGCACGTAAACATACTAGATGTGATGCTGTTAGACAACATTATATCAGATCCACATATCAGTCCTACATCTCGACAAATGTGAACATCTACCTCTCACAGAACTGAGATTATCCAAAACCAATGTCAAGCCTGTGCTGCTGTGTGGCTCAGAGACCTAAAGACTCACTAAAGGGCTGGAATGCAAGCTGCAGGTCTTCATCAAAATTGCCTGCCAGTTACTCTGGGTAAGAAAGGCCAATAAAATTACCAGTGAAGAACTCTGGCACAGAATCAATCAGGATCAGTCGGTGGAACCATCAGAACCCACACGCATTACATGCACCGAGATTGAATCCCAAGAGAAAATGACCCTGGAAATTGAGTTGGAAACAGCCAGAAGATCTAGGAAGAAGACAAAGTGGACAGTCTAAGATCAGTCAAGCTGGGGATCTGCAGTGAAGACCCTATGTCCCTGTGGGAACAAAGAGGACCAAAGTAGTTAAGTTATTGTCCTACTCAAAAGATGAGTCTCCAGACCACCACTCAAGCCAAGGTCTAATATTCCTGTTCAGTACAGTCTGACCCATACTTCTGTACCTCTATGACATAGCTCCTACAGTAAACTTTGCTCCTACAGTAAACTTTAGAGAGTCTTGGTATCCCCATTTCTTATCAACATGAAAGTTGCATATGATACATCTGGTGTGGTTATTGCACACATTCTGGGACACTGACCTAGAAAGAGCAACAGATTAGTAGACTCTAGTACACAGCCTCTGCCCTCTTCTATCCACAACCAACCTCCTCTTCTTTGGTTCATTAGATTTTTTTTCTTCTTCTTCTCCTTTTTCTCCAGTTTGTACAAAAATCTAAAAACAAAAACAAAAAAACGCAACAACTCCAATCTTTTCCCTAATCAAAATTTTACTGTCATTGAAAATGGTTTGGAAGAAACTGAAACAATGTGATGTCTTTTTGGTGTATGCATCCCTGCAATATTCCCAGAATATTTTCTTTCTTTCTTTCTGCTGGCTGATACACCTGCGGACACTCCCTGTATAGACAGGCAGTGGAGTTTTGCGTGTATGACTGTTTTTTATCCCCCCATTAAGGCAGCCATACTCCATCTTCGGGGAAGGTGCATGCTATGTGTAACGTGTCATCCATACCAATGGCCAAACTGGCCTTTTCTTCTGAAAGTTGGTGATGGGATTTTACGTGTGTGCAAGATGTTGTGCGTGTGTTCACACACGGAACCTCAGTTTATAGTCTCATTCGAAGGACTGCATGGGGAATGGAGTCAGAACCAATGTTAACTCCGAGAAAAAATCCCCCTGTACCAAAACGGCCTGGTGGAAATGCGAACCTGCAACCCCAGGATCACCAGAGTCCGGCGCTCTACCAACTGAGGTATTCCGGCACCCCCAGAATATTTCAATATTCCCAGCAATATTTGCAGAGCAAGGGCTGATGTAAACTCCGCCAGGAGACCCTCCTTGGGAATCATGCCAGTCCCGCATAAAGGAGGTGGGTTGGGCATGGGGCCAGCTACCCCACCCCGTAAAACAAAACACAGCTACAGAAACGCCAACCAAGCTGCGGAAGCCTGCAAGCAGCATCACTAGACAAGCCCTAACATGGAACCCCAAAGAAAAGTGAAAAAGAGGTTGGCCAAGGAACACCTGACACCGGGACCTGGAAGCTGACATCAGGAACATGGGGATAACATGGAACCAGCTGGAAAAAAGATCCCAGGACAGAGATGCATGGAGGTCCTTGGTTGGCCGCCTGTACCCCAGGAGGGGTAATACAGGGTTCACACAGACTTGGAGAAACAAAATTCCCAACCTTTTCCCAACCTTAGCACCGGTTTTCCCAACCATGTTACATCTCATACACATATGGTAATAGGAGGCTTATGAAGAACAGAAAGCTAGAATGCGCGCAAATGTCGATTTTCTTGGCAAGAACAGTAACTCTTGACAACAAATAGTTACACTCCATAAATAGAGCAAACGTCAGTCGTGATGTCAGCGATTTTCGGACAATTAGAATTTATTTGTTTGTGCCTTTATGTTTGATTTTCTATCTCTTTGGTTTTGTAGATGCTTGTTTTGAGTTTTTGAAGATGCTTGTTCAATTTTCCCAAACCTTCCCAACCGACAGACACTAAATGCCATTTTTCCCAAACTTTCACAACTGGGAAAAGGACCATCCGTTTTTCCCAAACCTTCCAACCTGTGGGAACCCTGTGATTGGCAATGAATGAATGAAGGGGTGATGTGTCTTTTACAGTACAGTCATTAATTTCACATTATTACCTTTTCTTGAGAGGCGGAGGGAATCTTATTTTTTTAAATAAAAGCAAAATGAAACCTTTTCCAGTCTTGTTTGTTATCATGTAGTCTTTTCTGTGCTTTTTTCAGCACTTTTATGTGCAGCATGTCACCAAACTTCCTGACTTAAGCCAGTGAAACTAGTTTCTCTGACTTTTCTAGAGACTGGTAAAAATCTCCTGTGTTGTCCATAACTTGCCCAGTTTCTCCTGGTCTACACCAGTCCTCTACCCTATCAGTGGCACTGACCAACTTTTGACACACTGACAGCCATCAGCAATAGTTAGACTGACTGAGCATTCCTGCAGTCCTGAGTGAAGATCAATGCCATGTCCCTCCAGTGAGTTTCACACACCTACCAGAAAATATAATGAACCATTCTGGCACTGAGGAATTCTGCAATAACTTCATATAAACAGGGCCTTACACCATCATCCCATGCTTCCCTTCCAATTACTTTGTTTCAGCCATGCCTGAGAGATAAAAGTAACATTCTGGCAGCGTTGGTATGGAAATTCAAGCAACACTCAGAAATAACTTCTGTTAATCCTCTTGTGTTCACTCTGGCCACCTGAAAGTCAGCTCTCTATTCAAAGAGGCCTCAGTTGGCTGCTTCTTTCTCAGGCATGCAATGGGGTCTTCCATCAGGCTGATGCACTAACTTGGCCTTGCTACACAACCTGAATCAAACTTTCCTGATAAAGTGTGGCCTAACCACTGAAGCACTGGTGCTAACTGAAGCAAGATGCCACATGCTGCTCCATTCCTGAGACTGCCTTTGCAGAAGACACGGTGCAGTCAGTAGAGCTATCATTCTCACAGCAAAAAATGTTGGCCCAAAACAATGAAATGGAGTGGGAGGAGTACACTGAAGATCAAACTGAAAATATTTTGTGGAAAGTCAGTGAATTTGATAGAGATGTGAATCTGGTTGTAGTGGGAGAATCACATGTGGGAGAACATAATGAAGTGAAGAGTAAGCCAGAAGATCGTAAGTCACCTGCGGCATTGCAGATGTCATGGGAACTGGCAGAGCATTGGTTGAAGTTGGCCTAAAATGCTTGAGCAGCAAACTGGTCTCATTGAGAATGGCAAGGTGAAACTTTTTTTTTTTGTAATTTGTTCCTGAACATTTTTTTCTTTTTTTCCCCTGAAGTAGCTCACAAAATGTAGATATGTATGGCAAAAAAATCACTGCTAAAGATATGGCCATAGACACAGCTGTTAATATTTGGTGACACATGTGACTCTGTAAATGGATTACTGTGATGGTGGAAGCAACGTCATGGGGCAAAATAGGAATATGTCATTTGTCATTCACATTATGCATGTGTGGAATATCAGATTATGACTGGTTACTAATGGTGCCATAACGATTCTTCTTGATTATGCAAGGAGTGGACAGCTGCATGCTACATGCAAGAAGGGCGCACAAACTAAGCCCGCAAAACAAAGTAGGACCACAAATTAATATGTGATCAAACTATGATTTATTTTTGTGGAATAGCAAATGAATTGGACTATGTATAATGGGCGAATTGTACTTTACTTGGAAAAAGTCTGCAGAAAGAGAAATACATGAAACATTCTCTAATCTATGGAAGATCTGAGAATGCAAGAAAGTTCAGGGCTGAAGACTCAAGTGAATGACTCAGGTTATCCTAGGAACACACAAAAATTCTGCGTAAGGATATAGCCAAAACCAAAATAAAAATGTAAAGGGGTTTGAACCTACTACCCATAATCCATACCCATAGTCACTGATGCAACTTACTGTCGAATCTTCACAACTTACAATTCTAAGTGTATGCATACCGACAAAATCAAAAAGAAGTAAATACAATCAAACCGGTTTGTTCCCTTGACTGAAACAGAATATTAGTACTTTAGTGAAAATGTGTTTTCATTATTTTTTAACAAATGATACAGTTAGAGAAGAAGAAAAAGAATCATAATAAAAGCATCCGTTAAAAATGAAAAAATAAACAAACATAAGTGACAACAACAAACACACACTAGCACTCTGCTGTCACACACACACACACACACAAAACTAAGTGTCCATGCACATCACTACTGGTCCTGATGGGAGAACAAATCAAAGAGGAACTAAAAGCTCATGCATTGGATTGAAAAACAGTGCAAGCCAGTACAAAGCTCCTGGGATGGGAATTACCTCCCAGTGGACTTCTTGGATTGGTCAGAATCACTAGACAAAGTGGTGGAATTGCCTGGGTGTGAAGAGGAGCTTGTTTTCAATCTGGCCTGCACATTGATCGCAAACAGTCCACCTGTACAATGCATGGTCATACCTGGATAGCATACAATATCTTGTTCAGTGTCTACCTTTAATTCTTATTTTAAAACCCACCTGTCCATCGCCATGAGGACCAAAAATTATCTTGGCAAGCAATGGATGCTGAAAACTGAAATACTTCCATGGGATTTGCTTTTCATGCATCTGTGAAGCATGGGTGTCATTATTTCTATTTTTGTAATCAATCACTATCAGTCACATCCCCCATGAAACAGAGATCCACAAAGCAATTTCTGCAACTTTCTTAAGATGTGGCAAAGTAGGTAGTATTACGTTAGCCACCAGTTCAATTGGACACTATCATTAAAAGTCCTTTATGATTTGGAAAATTGTCATGCTGAAGGGACAGTTATTTTGAAAATATCAACTATCCTAATCATTTTGTAAAAAAAAAAATTATGGATGATAAAAATTTTGCAAAAAACTATGAATTGTACTCCACTTCTCTGCATGCTACAATGGAGGAAAAAAGAAAGATAGGGAACAAGTAAACAGCCACAGTCTTTTCCATTTCACATTAGACCATACCCCCTTACCACCTGCTCCATCATCATGCAGGATTGTCCCATTTGTGCACCCCCCAAATGAACTTTCTTTTGTAATGTTGATATCTAGCCTCCATGCATGTAAGAAACTGCTATTCAGTTCTGAAGGCACAAGTCAATTAAAGAACTTGCCAGTACTGACACATGATAGGATTTGATTCAATTTTTTGTTATTCAAATAGTTTACTCAAAAAAACCCAAACCCTTAACAAACGCATGATTTTTTTTTTTTTTTAAGCCTTTAACAAACGCATTTACTTCGAAAAAAATATTTGAGAATTCTTCATATTTTTGCATAGTTATTGATAAAGAAAAAAAAAAGCGAAAAACAAAAACAAAAAAAACCATTGAGAAGTAAACACAAAATGTGGAAACTTCATTTTCATCAAGGTAGTATGCACATGACATTCATTTCTTCATTAGTAACACTTTCCCTTCTCTATTTTGTTTGTTGTTTTGTTGTTGTTTTTTTCGTTGTTTTTTTTAAATAAAGGATTAATAGCTTCATCTCGATGAGGCCTAAAATATTGTTTAAAACTGGACACTGAAGATTACATTAAACCATTGCTTGCATGCATTGTGAGAGAACTGCTTTCAGCTATATTTGGCTTCTCAGTCCTAGCATTAGAGTGTATGTTCTCCAGTAAAAGAATAAAACCGTTTGGCTACCTATGTGTCAAAATGAACTAAACCAGCCCTACCAGGTAATCCTTTCACTGTATGATACGCATGGAATTACTGGCAATTGCTTATGATGACTCTGTATAAACCAGCTTGTAAATTACCTTGTAAGTCTTTGGCAGTGAAACATTGACAGACCAATGGCTAAAACTGTTTTGCAAACACGTTTTGTTACTGAGGTTACATATGCCACATGACCCCTAGAATGCCTGCCTGCTGAACGCTAGTGAACAACTGTCTGGTTGTGACAAATCTTTTTTGCGTTTCATGTTTTATGCAAAATCAAGCTGCTGGGCAACCACTGCTGTGTACTTTAACATGGAAAATAATGTGCATACTACAGCAGTCCTTATTACCAATGGTATAAGGCACCCTTTTCTTTTCTACAGTAAGTCTGAGCTGCAGCTTATCAACAAAGCGTGCTTTATAGTCACAAAATTCAGTTAATACTACAGTATTCTAAATATTTCTGTTTTGTTAAAGGGCACTACATATGAATAAGAAAAAACTACGAATACACAACTACAGAACACATAGGAAATGACTGATTGGGGAAAGTGGAGAAGAGGAAGAGAGAGAGGGAGAAACAATAACACATAGGAAAAAAATAAACTTAGATACACACAGCAAATTCCCGGTAGGATCCCATGGTTGCCAAGGAGACGTTGCAGTTGGAATCACCACTGCTTACCGTGGTCTGTGAGAACAGATCAGGGTGGGTCTTTCCTGGAGTTTTCTTCCTCCCACTGCGACTGTTGTTCAAACTGGTGATGCTCTCCTGAAGATGTTTGCGAGCTTGTCGAAGTGACCGACGACGCTTCGTGTGATTCATGTTGGGGGTCTGCAAAATCGATTGCAAATCTGTTACCACTATGGCCAGCCTGGAACTGAGCATGTATTCGTCAGGCAATGAAATACAGATAGATAAGAGATGTGTAGGAGGTTATTTCAGCGAGTCAATACTCAACATATTGACAGACCCACGCAAAAAAAAATTCAGAAACTTCTTGTAACAAGTACTCCTAAATAAGCAAATGTTTAAAGGCAGCAATGCATCTATCCACTTTCACACTGATGACAAAGAAAAAGATTTAGAGCTGGATACTTATACTCTCTTACACTACTGCATGCATCTACCCAATTTTTGAGGGGTCTCTGAGAAGCCATAAAAGAGTGAGCAAGTGTGTGAGTGTGTACACGTGCATGCATGCGTGTGCGTGCCTTAGCGTATAAGTGGTGTGGTCCAGTGTAGTGTCCCTGTGTGTGCGTGCCCACCAAACCCGAGTAAAGGATGGCCTGTTCACTGTAAGAACAAACCTGATAGGGTCCAAGCAGCTGTGCTGAAATCAAGGTGAGTGAAGAAACCATTTGTTGTTAACTATTCTTTGCACTTTTTTCTACATACATGTATTATTCTGTAGCTGTTTCTTACCTCTGACTTACAAAGTATAAACAAACAGGAAAAGATACCTCATCTATTTTGTGTATATTAAGAACACAACAGGACATAACAACACATGTCATCATATTGACAAATCTTATATATGATGGTTGCCAGACCAGTTATGTTGAATTTGATCTGTTACATCAAACATGAAACCAATTCATTAATAAACACACAAATCAAGAGTGCAAAGTAACCCTGATTTCATTCACAATAAAACTGTTCTACTAGCAAATTTCCGCAGCTCCTTCACACATATGAAAAAAAGAGAAGCGCAAACAATCATCCACATAGGGTTGATGCAGATCTGTTTACCCTAAAGCTCTACCGATGTACTTTTCAACTAAAATGAGTGTATTTTCTACAACGTATATGAACACATCTTTCAAATTTGTGTAAAAGCGGAAAGAAGGGGTAGGGGATGGGGTGGTGGTGTCATTTTTAACTACCATCACACAGCTAAGGGCAGAGGGATATTTGTGATCTTCCAGTAACTACATTAGGAATAGTTCCTCCCAGTACAAATTTCTTTCAGACCTGATTCATCGGCATACTTTAGCTCAGATTCATGCTCTCTCACCAGTATATACATATGTGTATATATACATACACACACACGCACATGCTGTCCTTGCTATTGTTCCAACAGCATGTTGTCTAAGACTGAGACACTGCCACAATTTTGCGCACGAGAGTTGTCCCTGTTTGGTCAAAGCACACCAAAATAACACAATGGTTACATACTATGCCTTAAGAATTTCATGCCTTAAGAATTTCATCCCTAATTTTTTTTTCTGACTTTTTTTTTTATTACGGTTCCCTGCATTCATGAAACTTTTGCAAAACAATCATACAAAATACAGCTAAACTGTATGGGCAAACAGGTCCACTGACGCCAAAGAGTGGTTACAGTTTTAGTAATTTTTGTCCGTTGTTTGTGAAGTCGGAAGAAAACCTCTTTTCTTTTTCTGAATTTAACATGTCATATTTTATTAGAAATGCACATTACTTTATACTCTGTAAAATGTACTTATTTGCATTTTGGTTTGTTTTCAGTCTCCATATTCTGTTTATGTTTTCCACCCTCAATCATCAGCCAAACAAATCAGTATATTTTGGTGTTCCACTTTTTTTTTTCTTTAACAACTTTGACCAAAATAAACACTAAGAGCAACAATACCCAAGAATCAGTCCTGTTTCGCGCTATTCTGTAGGACAGCGCTGTACACATCTCAAATGGAGTGAGCAGACCAAAATGAAAGGAATGATTTAAATACATCAAATCAACAGAATGAGAAATGAGAAAAAAATGCAGAGAAAAGAAAAAAATGCAACACTCAAATGAAAATGTTCAAACAGAAGAAACATCCAAATCAAACTGATAAAAGATCAACTGAGAAAGCAGCTGTTCCTGGCCAAGCAACTTTGCATTAGCTCTTAAATTACCCAAACCCTCCTCTCCTTCAACTGCATGTAAATGAACGTAAACACAGCCCAGCATGATCATAAGGAGCGACTACCATGCCTTCATGCAGGTCTCACCTTGGACGCTGACAATGGCGGCCTGCCGATTGGGGAGTGGAACACAGAGGAATGTTGGATGTGGCTAATGGATGATGGTGTTCTAGGGGTTTCGTTCAACTTAGGAAGCAACAGCACATGCAAACAAAGCCATGAAGGGTGAAGGTGATGAAAACGGCGATCATGAGTGATTGTTAGAGCTCAAAAAACATTTTTTTTAATCAGAAAAAAATTATTAATAATCATGTTAAAAAAAAATTAGAGTATATGATTTATCAAAAGTGTGTAAAATTAAATAAACAAAATTATGCATGAAAAAAAAGAGAAAGTAAATGGGAAATCAAATACAAAATCAAATATTTGAAATGAAAAGAAATCTTATATTTAGTAACACTTCTCCTCTCATTCATGGTGTTAGAACATTGAAAAATTGATGACAATTTTTTGGTGGTATTCCAACAATACACATGGTTGTGAGAGGAGGGGGAGGGGGTATTTATCAATACATGGTCTAACATGTTTTACATATCATACACTGACATAATAATCCCATATCTCTGTTTCTGAATTCATTTACTTTCATATCTGTCAAGCAGTCAGTCTCCTGGTCCATAATGTATTTGTATCTGACATTACCTGATGGTGGGTTTTGAAATTTTGTAGACAAATCAATAAAAACACAACAGATTGAAAAAGAAAATTCATGCCTCTTAAATTTGGACTGCATTTTATATCTCCCTTAGATGACCCTGAGATTGTATTTGCTGCAGGTGCATTTATATTCTACGAGATCTGTGCCATTATAATTTTTTTTTAAGTTGTTATCTTCCTAAAATGTCTAAGAAAACCCATTTTGTATTATCTTTATTTTTTTAAAAAACCCAGTCATACAGTAAAATATCTCGTGACCTCGAAAGAAGATGGATTTGCTCAACTTTCAAGGTCTTGAAGTCTTCAAAATTCAAGAAACTTAACAACCCTGAAATTCCTTTCTCCTAAAAATCATTCCCAGTTCTTTAAGTTAAAACAAGCTACATGATGACAGTCTGCTGTTATTACTACTGTCGAATCATGTTTTACTAGGTGAATGTGTTCTTGCAAATTACATGAGACCAAGGGAGAGCAAGTGTGAGAGAGGGCATAAGCGACAGTTTGTGCATGTGTGGATATACATATGTATGACAGGAAGATAAGTGCAGAGGGTGTTTTCTGATTGTTTTCTAAATTTCTGCAGTTCTTTCTTTTCCATTTTAGTTGCAAGATCTTTGCTTTGTCTTTTTCATCATGGCATCTTCGTCTCGGAGGTAATTGCAGTGATCTTACCACTGAGTCAAAATTAAAGGATTATGAAGTGTCTTAGTGAGAAATAAAACACATTAGTAAATAGGTGAGCACCTTGTGAATGGTTCAATCAGACAAAACATAAAAAATTTCAACCATGAGAAATTAAATACTTTACCTTACGCAGAGACATTGAGCTTTCTCCTAAGCCCTAAATTGGTAGAACAAATTACTTTTTTTCATGCAGCAAGATACATATGACAGAGAAATACTTAAATGTATAAATAATGAAAAAAAAAAAATCGAAGCACACTTACATGTATACAAGTACTCAATGAAATATAGTGCAAGCATGCTATTGTTGCAAACATCACTTTTTTTTCTAAAGCTCACTACAACTTATTTAACAACTATTTGATAACTACTCTAAAATCTCATGGATACTTTCCCAAATGAAATGAAAATGTCTCTTACAGAATGCATCAGAACATCACACTGACTTAAAAAAAAAAAAAAATTGTTCAGATACAGTCTTGATCACAACAGTGGATTTCTAAGATAGTGCTCAGATTTAGCCGTATATGACAAGGCTTCAATACTGATACAGGTACAGTCTTGATCACAACAGTGGATTTCTAAGATAGTGCTCAGATTTAGCCGTATATGACAAGGCTTCAATACTGATACAGATAACTGTGCCCAAAAGCACATACATTTAACCCTGCAGGTATAACTGTGGCCACACACAGACATTCAGCCTCACAGATATAACTGTGCCCCCACACACAGACATTCAACCCTGGAGATATAGCTGAGCCTGCACACAGACATTCTACAGTGCAAATATACTGTGCCTGCACGGACATTTCATCTCGCAGATATATCTGTGTCCACACACACAGACACTCAACCCCATAGATAAGAACTGTGCCCCCACACACAGACATGCAACTGCACAGATGTAACTGTGCTCACACGCAAATCAACCCTCTAGATTTAGCTACACAGATATTAAACCTCCCAGATACGACTGTAAATGCACAAACATTCAACCCCGCTATTATAGCTGTGCCTGCACACACAGGTGCTCAGCCCTGCAGTTATAACTGCAGATATGATTGTACCTGCTCACACAGATACTAAACCCCACAGATTATATAACTGTGCCAGCACACACAGATATTCAATTCCTCAGATAACTGTGCACACACACACAGATACTCAACCCCACAAAATCAACTGTGATGCCCACGGACGTTCAACCCTGCAGATATTCTTGCATTGCCAGTATCCTAACCATTCAAAGACCTTTAGTCAACCTGTCACTGTCACACTGCTTCACTCCTCTGAACTGTCACCTTCCTCCATTCAATTGATGTGCAAATCATTGCATTTCTGGTTACCTAACATGTCATCCGGAATTCCGTGTTCATTGTAGAGCATGTTTCGAATCAAAAATACTCAGCGTGGTCCAATTTTAAGCTGAATTAATGATGGCGAAAATTTGCATCATTTCATCTAGGTACGGATGGGAAATAACCTTACAAGATACATATAGATACGTGAAGATAGCCCAACCAGATCATTATTCTAATCTTTCGATACAATGTTCTCAGTACTGAGGACTGGCTTCAGGTATATATTGGGTGGTTTGACACACTAGATACATGGTATCCTACCTCTCCAGTTGCTATATATGCATGCGCCCTTTACAGAAGCTGATATATTCTTGTTATTTCCTATAACAGTGAGTACAAAGGATTCTAGGTACTTGTGAAAGCATAAGCATGAACAACAGGTTTGGTTGCTTTTCTGTGTCTCAAAGAAAACATTGACACACACTGCAAGTGCCAAGCCTTACCAACTTATACCTCAAACCTGCCTCCATTAATTTTTAGAATTCTGTGATCATGCTGCTATTCAAAGTCTAGCTGCTCAAACTACATACAATACTATGCAATTTTTTCTTTTGATCAGTCACACAACAGCTGTGCACAAATCTTACATCTGATAAAAGCAGGCTCAAATCCGACATACCCAGTAAGCATGCAATGAGAAGATGTACAAATCTTTCACATCAGGTATATACACATGCTGATTGGAAAGTAGCCACTATACATATCATCAGCTTCAAAGATACTTCATGTGTAGCTATGGCCAAAGAAAAAATAAGAAAGTAAATGTCTTCAAGAATTAAACAACCAACCTTTTTTTGCCTTTGGTCTGATCTAATACACGCAAAAACAAAAAACAATGTACAAAAGCTCTGCATAGATACCGTCTCTTCAAGTTCATTCAGAACAAAACAGAAAGAAATCCCAGTGTTTCGCTGTTCATAACATACTTTGCGAGCTTTCAGTGGTGTTCTAGTTGGAGTGTTCAAAAAACGCCGCTTGGCTGGTGTTGTTGGTTTGCTCCCATAAATCATTTCTTCTTCCATTTGTTTAACCTTGTTCTTTTGCTGCAAGCAAAGAAACAAAACATAAATCAAATAACACACCATATTATTATCCCATAACCGGCGTAATTGGACATAGTGGTCCTGATGACAGGAATTGGAAATGGCTGAAAGTATACATGTGCGCTTTTGTTACAGTTTAATGTTTATAAATCTTTATGGACTATTGCATAGAGAAAAACTTTCCTACATACCTACAGTTCAGTCAATAAAAAATATGAATTCTGATTGAAATGTTGCTTTGAAACAACTGCTAGACGGTCATGTTTGTCAGTGACGGTAGGGGGACCCAAAGAAACAGATTAGATACAGATTCTATGCCTGAATTCTGTGCCTGAAATTAAAAGTGAAGATAAGAATGAAAGCCTTGGCAATTCTCTTCTGCGTTTGATTACACAGAATTTCATCTTCACTGCCCACATTTTCATCTGTTGTTAGATGAAAATTTTTGTAACTGTGTTCATTGCCCTGACAAAAAAGAAAGCTTGAGGGAGGAGGCAAAAGATTAGGTTTTTTTTCTCCTTTTTTTTTCTGCTCGACAGATCATCTCAACTCCTGGTGACCTTCATAAGCACACCCAGAAAACAAAACTCGCAATGTGATTAATTTATCAGAAACATAAACAATTAAACAGGCCAGTGCAATCAAGTTTTCCCTGTTTCATTCGTCATTTTGAAATCTCTTATTGAGAGTAAATCATAAACTTATTGCAGATCATCTCACAAAAAGTGCATGGAATTCTTTACACAATTACACACCTGCCTCTGAGACCATGCATATCTGCTATTGTTGCAGCTCTGCTGTTACTCCAAGTAAGAAGACATCTTTTTAACAAGTATGGTGTTCCTTTGTTCATGGATTTATGCAGCAAGTGGTGTGCGTACAGGTATCATGACATGCTGTGTTCATGTGTATATTTGAATTTTCACAGGATGATCAACTTCTGTGCTCCAGATTCAACCCTCAGAAATTTTGACGTGGAACATGCCCACTCCTTGAACTGGAACTAGAAATGCAGATGGGGAGCTGTAGCACAAGGCTTCTTTGAAATCAATCAGAATTTGACTCTTTCACATCACAAACCTGACACCTATTTTCTAAACTTTGCATACCTTGGGAAATGCATGCACAGGAATGACGACATATGCATTGTATTGAAGAAAAGGAATTTTCATTCTGAAAGTAGTTTTACAAAACATTCACCTGTCCAAACAAATACCTTGTTCCTGCTTGGCATGGAATATTATATCAGAAGCACAAAAATCCTCATAAAAATAACATTGAAAGAGAAGGGAGCTGATAATGCCTGTCATATTTTGGTAGAACTGCTTGAGTGATCACCCTTGAGATAATCGCATGTCTGTTGGTGAACTGTAAGTTTCAGTTTCTGCACCTTTCCTGTCAAAGCAGGAAAGCTGGGGAAGACAGAAGTGTCTTTAATAAAACTGCTGATAACAGGAAAATTCCTTTTTTCATACTTCTCTGTCCAAACGCCAGAATACTAAAAAGATGTTGGGAAACAAACAAGGGAAACCATGAACCTACACAATGATGCCTTTGAACTGTTATCTGAGCAAGTAACATGGTGTTAACAGACCACAATGACTGTGAACTAAGCTTTTTCCCCACACCAAAGCAGGATGTGAATGGATTTGTACTCACTCTCCCCCACTAAAAAAAGAATATTTGAGCAGAATACACTGTGGTAGTGGATGCTAACAGAATCGAACGCCCAAAACGTCAACATGCATCAAACTAAATAACTATGTACACAGAATCAGGAAAGGATGGTGATCCCAAAATATGTCAGTCAAGGGGTGTGCTGCTGCTGCTGAGCAACACAATGGAAAACATGACAACTGGAAGGGTTCCGTTGCTGTATGAGCAACCCAATACCCAAAGCAAATGTGACAATGAAAGTGATGCTTTGCAGCTGCTGTACAAACACAATGCCTCATTGGGAAAAAAAAAAGAAGACAGTAACAGAGGATGTGTTGCTGTATGAACGACCAGAATGCCTCGAGGTTAAGTTCACAATCAGGTGATATGTGTTGCTACCTGAATGATCACTATATCCCTCAAGGCAATTATAAGAGCTGTCAGATCTTCTGCAATGTCTCAGAGGTAGAATCTCCCAAAGTTGTCTATGACTTCCAGCATGCCACATGTACAATGTCTGCTGCAACACTCCACCACAGGGCAGAACTGGTGGAAAAAGCCCGGACCTAATGTGCCCTTGTATCAGCTTTGTGGGAAGTGGTTTCTGGCTGTAAACATAAAGCTTCATGCATCACCAAGCTGATCCAAAAGCCTATAGTTTGAGGTTCAACATCATAGGGTTTCTCAGACTACGCCACAGAAGGATGCTATAACAGCCCAATTGTCCCCAGATGGTATATTTTCTGAGCTGTAAATGGACAATTAACAAATCATCCGGGCCTGGGATCGGACAGCATAGGGCCTGCTATGGCAAGGGCCACCCAATGGACTTGCACATCTTGGGTTGGACACAAGGATACAATCAAGCTATCATCATGCCACTACAGTAGTCATGGGTGCCTCGAGAATGCATGAACTCCGCTTACCCTGCAGGCAGATGCCAAACATCACAAGAAACACATTAAAGGGTTAGGTTCTCAACTGAGCAATCAACACAAGGCTCAAAGTCCCCCAGACATTCCAGAACTAGATAAAAGCTCCATTTGGGGTTCCTACTGGTCTTCAGTGAACCTAACAATAAGTATGATACCAACACTGATAGGAAGTGATCATAGGTGATATCAATATTGCTGAGCCTTTTAATAGTGCAGTGCTTGGCTTTCTGCCCTTTTCATGGAAATCTTTGAAGAAATTAGCCACATCCTCAATCTCAGCATTCACCAAAGAGAGCCCAACTTGCTTGACCACTCAGAAAAACCTCTCAACTCTCAGTGCTGATTGCCTTTGAACAACCATGTTCTTTTCCAGCATGAAGGACGGAACTGTCTCTCTCTCTCTAGAGGGGAATCGCCAGATATGTAGCTGGCATGGAAAGAGTGGGACACAAGAGTTTGCATGACACTTCCTCGACCTATCCTTGGACAGCAAGCCCAGTCTCACAGGTTTTGAGTGAGAACCTTCACCAGAAGGCTACCAGGAAGTTGATCCAATCCTTGGACCATTTCAGCGGGCAGACAAGGATCAACGTGGCAGGATTACCAAGCTGAGGGGAGAGGGAGCAGATGCCTAGGCGAACATCTCATACTAGGGAAATGGGTAAAACATCGACAACTAACAATCATTATCTTCTTAATGATCATGCTGAAAATCTTCCTGGTCCCTCTGACTCACATCAAACATAGCTGGATTCTAGAGAGAAAAATCATGTCTACCAGAAGATGGACTGTCCTTATACCCAGTTTTCCCCTAAGTTTGGCCTTTTACACCAGTAATCCCCACTGCAACCCTTCCCTAGGGGGACAATGTCCATCTATGGGCCTTGCCCATGGAAAGTAAGGTATCTTGTCCCCTACAAATCCTTTTCCAATCCCATTCTCCTTCAGTTTCAAGGGGCTGGGGGCCGAGAGCATGGAGTGAGGAGGGGGAGGGGACACTGCCCATCCTCCCCTAAACTCAGAACCAATTGTCAAACAGTATAATTTAGAATATTGGTCATCTCCCTTGCCAAGAATATTGGTCATCTCCCTTGCCAAAACTAACAGGAGAAATCCTCTTCAAGGTCAACGAGAAAATCAGACTTGCACACAGAACTCAGGTCATGCTAGACCAATCCTCACATGCATTGTACAGCTCAAAGCAGAACAACATGTTCATGAGAGCGAAGGTTTTGTGGCTGTCCAAGACTGGTACAAATGGCAGGCAAGGAAACAGTTGAAGTCAAAGCAGAGTAGCACACAATATGATGGCAGATGCCATGGTAATGACTGCTGCAGAGCAGTACATATACTGTAGACTTTCTGGCATTTTTCTGCCAAAATTCTTCCTTATGAAGGAAGAGTAAATGAAGTGTGAGCAACAGAAACAAAAGAAAGCTTGAACAGAAGCTCGTCATGATCCACTGCTGTCGAAAAAGTCAGAAAATTGTGAGAGGCATCTTCCTTGCCAAAGGTAAAGCAGTAAGCTAAAGCTCATAACTCACAAACAAATATAACACATATGATAGGGTGGTCACTCTGGCAGTTCTTTAGAGGTATGGTTAGCCCCCTTCAATACAAAATGTTCATTTTCACAAGGATCTGGCAATGTTCCATTCTAAGTAAGAATAAGGCAATGTTTAGACAGGCAAGTATGAGAAAAATTGATATTTCAAATACAAGTTGAAAAATTATCTTCTGAAGTAAAAACATCACAATCTCACATGGGTTTATGCTTTTTCAAAGCTTTCTCTTTCTTCAGTTTTCATGCTGGAAGTTCTGTGAGTGCATGCAATGAAATCAATATTCATTCCTTTCATTTGATTATTCCAGACTTACTGATGCATTATTTTCTTTCAAACAGTGTTCTGTTTCTTACCCTCTCCTGCTTTTCCTGTTCTTTCTGCTCTTTGAAGAAAGTCCATTGTCGATCAATATACTGAGCAAAAGGCACACCTTCCACCAGGAAAGTTTCGTTGTGCTCACTTTCCCAGCATTCTATTTGTTGGCGGACTTCGTCTTCAACCTGAACAACAAACATTCTCAAAGTGAATCTCACAATTCAGGCTACAGAATATTATCTACAAACACATGTAGCAGATCCCATGACCTGGTAAAAACAAAAAAAAAGATTACAAACATCACAGATCTATACTATAAAGCAATCTGTTACCTTGTTATTTTAATTATAATATTGTGTGTGTGTGTGTGTGTGTGTGTGTGTGTGTGTGTGTGTGTGTGTGTGTATGTGTGTGTGTGTGTGTGTGTGTGTGTGTGTGTGTGTGTGTGTGTGTGTGTGTGTGTGTGTACGTACGTGAGTGTGTGTGTGTAGTCTTGTCAAACATTAAAGTTTAACATCATCATTTTTATGATGTACTGATGTAGAAAACTTGTGTCACGGTAAATTTTGCATGTTTGTTATTATGACATACACCATGCCATCAATGGGGCATATACTGATGTAAAAACTTTGACAGGCCATCTCGATGTCAACATGTAGGCTCCATAATAGTTTGTTTTGTTGTTAGACTAAGAGTTCTTTGTTGGTAGTACACACATAAGAGTGAAGAATTATATACATCTAGTTTGATTTTTGACATATTAAATCACTACCAATGCATGTTATTCAAGGGAAAATGACAGTTCTAGGAGAAGCTAGACATCAAATTCAAACTCGGTCAGCCACTAAATGCTTGAGATCTGAGTGCCTGCTGCAAAGGAAATTGGGTGTTTTGGACCCATTGGTAATCTTTCAAATTCCAGGGGTTTTTTTTCTTCTTAGGACTGTGTGATATCCAAAAGGGAGTTATGTAAGCAAACAGACTGAATGCTATACCCCTACCCAACCTCCATCACCATCCTCTCCAATCTCATGAGGAACGGATAAAATAACTGTGATCCTTGTGTACTTCCCAGGTAAAGGGAAGTAATAACTCAAGGAGAAGAAGGAAGTCAGCAAGTTGGGAAGACAGAAAAGAAACAAGAAAATGCAGAAAAAAGATTTTTTTTTTTTTTTTTTTTTTAAAGAAAGAAAATGAAAGGAAAGAAAGACAACACAAAAGAGACAAGCTTTGAAGAAGATGATGATGAAATTCATTTTGTTAAAATTAATGCAAGTTCCATTGGCATTTTGATCCATATCTATAGATACTGATATAGCTGAACAATGTACAATTTTCTCTGTAAAAAAAGCAAAGGAGTTTTCTGCGTCATTTTTTTTCTGAGTCCATACAGATGGTGTAAATTTATCTATTAAATAAAGTACAGGTTTTTCCTGTGAAAAAAACAGACAATTCAGTTTTCTGTGCCATTCTCATACAGATGATGAATGTGACTGCGACTTAAATGAATGTATGTATAAGACGAGGAACTCAACAAATGTGAACAGCTTTTCTTCATGTTTGAATAGCAATGAGCACAAACAAAAGAATATCTTCTGTCATTTACTGTGTCTTGACTCAGTCTGTCTCCCCAACTCATAGAAAGAAAAGAAATGAGGAAAGGAAGGAAAGAAAGAAAACAAATTAAGCAGTCTACTTGACAAACAAATGACCAGCTTTTTTAATTGAAAGAAGATGTTCATGTTCTTTATGCTGAGTTGAATTATAATATATTTCTTTCTTTACCCAAATCTTCACAATCTGGAAGACAAAGTTAAGTGTACTAGGGATGTATATAAAGTGTATATTAATGTCAACTTGTCTGGATGCAAGTAGCGGGAAGTAATGTCGATTTAAATCAAGCGTCAACTCACTTAGTTTGTTCCTACTGTTTTATCACCGCAGATCCTGTCTGTCCAGCTTGTAAGAAAGAAAAAAAATAATTAAGAAAATGGGATGTATGTTAGAATTCTTTTTTTCCCTGGGCGGGTAAAGTGATTTGATTGGTGAAAGGCAGTAGATGGGGGGGGGGGGGGGGGATTAGAAGGCTTGTCAGTTAAACAAAACTCAACAAACCTTTGGTAAATCTTTCATGAGCTTTTTGCGAGCTTTTTCCTCCCTCAGCAGCTTGCCTCCCCTGTCATTGAAAAATCGGTTGGGATCGCTTGCCTTTTTCTGTAAAAATTCATGTTGAAAAATTTATAATTTTGTTCACCAGCACATGTACATTATGTTTACAACAGCACACAAATAAATAAACAGGACTAGTTCACCCCAGAAGAATGCTGACTATATGGTTTTACTTCATGATTTCAGCTAGGAACCTGAACCCTGGCTACCTCTAATCACATAACATGTACATCATTCAGTCATTCATCTGCCTGTAAAACACTTCACAGATGCTGAAAGCATTCAACAATCAGAATTTCTTTCTTTATTTAATGTGTTAAAGCTATAAAATTTTAAAAATGCTACTGAAACTTTTAACATGAGTGAGCACAACATACCATGTACAAATAATGCAATCATCCGATAAAGTGAAACAGAGAATACGAGGGGGTAGTGAGAGAGTCATCAGTTTAAAATAATTTCACCAACTGGTGAATTGTGAAGTCGAAAACAGCTGCTACATTCTTTTTCAGGATTATCAGGAACTTTTCTCATTTGCTTTTGAGGAGGGTGGCTTCACCCGCTATCTGAAATTCTGGGGGCTATTTTCACCCTCACTTTCAAACTTTAAACTAAAAAAAAACAAAAACAAAAACAAAAACCCTGTGGGGAACAATTTCTGCTGGTTATCCACTAACAGCAGTGAAAATGAAGTGTTTAGAGTGAAATGAGAACACAAAGAAATAACCTGAAATAAGGCGCTTTTAAGGACGGCATCTAATTTTAGCCACAGGTGAACCTAGAGCATGTGAAAGCAATAACCTGGGGAAAACCAATGAAGCTTGATAAACTACAGCCTATCAGGCTACAACAAAAAGAGGCGACAATGTCCAAAAATGATCTGTTTTGATTTACAGTTTGCAAACAAAAAAACCCCTTAAAACATAACAGACTAAAAAAGAATCTTCCAAGACTTTCGATTTGGTTATACACTTGGACTGGCTTTAAACATGATGATCAGTGTTTTTCAGTGTCAAGTTTTCCAATCATCATCACACATTCATCATCGTAGGTATCTGCGGGAATAATGCAAAAAATACTTCCCTCCCCTTACTAACATTTTTTCCTGAATTTTCTTTTCAGACATATTTTACTCACAATGAAGAACACAGAGAAAGAAAAAAAGTTTTAAACAAAAAAGAAAGGGAAAAAAAAAGTGAACATGAACACAAGAAGAAAATAGAAAAAGGATAACTGAAAGGTGACCACTGGTCCTAACAAGCCTGAAATTATTGGAAATCTATGATTAAAAATAATTAGTGAAATACTGTACAGTAATCCATCCCAGAACATTCTGTAGTTTGTACTGATCTTCAACATGAATCTGACTTGCCCAGAAGAAACAGATTTTTTTTTAACCTGATGAGGAAAATTAACAATTCATTGCACTGCAAAATTATAATTTTCTACTCAAGAGAACACTCCCCTCCACCCCACACCCTCCTTCCTACTTACACTCCAATCACTGAATCAGTCTCTCAATGGCATAAAAACAGAAAAGAAGGAAAATAAAATTCATCACCAGGTTACCTCAAACTCCAGCATTTCATTCCATAACTTTTCACGTTTTGCCATAAGGCTAAGCACAGCTTCATGTTTCTTGTAGTAGTCATGCATTTTCTGGAGTTCTTGTTCATGTATCTCGAGCAGCTCCTCCGTATATGTCTCTGAAACAGAAAACATAACATTACAGATGCATATCTAAGAAAATAAAAATCTGTTGACCACAAATGACCTTCTCCAGGTCAAATCCAGTACAAAACTTAAATCTACAGTGTTTCTAGAATAACTTCTTGACCTTAAGGTTAATCCTTAAGCTAAAGAAGCTCCTTGGGTTCTAATTTCTTCTATGGACAATAATTACATAACCCCATGGTTGACAACAAAAATCTAAGTGTCATTTTCTTTGATCTGAGGATCATCAGTAAATTCAAGAAATTATTGTACATGATACACAAACCATTTGACATGGTGTCTGACAGGCTCACTCGTAACGAGCAAACTAAAATAGATTTGCTGCTTCTTAATAAGAAAAGTTCTTTAGATAGGATTCCCACAGATTTTTTCCCCGGAAAAAATCCAAGACTTTTCCTTGGTTTTGCTAGTAAGTTTCAGAAACAGTGCATGATATTATATCAATAGGCTTAACTCTGTTTCTGAGACAGTGCATGATATCATATCAATGTGCCTAACTCATGACACTGTCTGAATATAGTATGACTGATGCTCTTTCACAGAACTTTCAACAAATGTTTGCACTGTCAAAATTAATTCTTTTTTAACATGTGCAGCTTGCTTGGCATTCTCAGCCATCTGCACAAGCAGCCAATCAGTCTTTGTTGTTTCTTTTGGATCCAACTATTGTTGAAAACACAACTGCCATTCCCATCTTTGCAAAGATCAAAACATATTTCCAATTCTTGCCATAAAACAACAGTGAAAATGAGACATGCTCACTTGCCTCAAAATAAAAATTGCAGCTTCAGTGCATCTGTCACTTTTTTCCTCACCCCTCTTAAGTGAGTAAAACACTGACACCAAGAGGTCATGTCACAGTGCACATGTGCACGCCTGTTAGGGAATGGGATGGAAGAGTGCAAGAGAAACAGTGTGGTGGTCAGCATAGCTGTGTTTTATTTCAAGTGAGCTGCTGACTGCCCTTTTAACAGCAGAAGGAAGAGAAGGGATTTTTCTCTACGTATAACTTGCCGGTACTCAGTACCTATGCTGTTATTTTCTTCTGGCACAGGACAAAAATTTACTGGTAAAAACCGGTAAATGCAAATTTAGCAGAACATCTGGACTAAGCAAGAAGGAAGGAAAAGGGGATGAGGGAGGGAAGAAAGCAGAATAAGTGTAGAAAATGGAAGTGACAAAAGACAGAGAGAAAGAGACAGTGACAGAGAAAGAATCATTACAAAGAATTTTTTCCTGTAAAGAATGCTTTACAACCACAATAACAAAAAGTAAAGACAATTCTCTCTTTTTCATTTAGCTTGATATTTAGGCATGCAATCTTCAAATTCTCTTTCTAGCTCACGACAACACAACTCTTTTCTCAATGTCCATTGTCAGTGTCACTTCCGACATCACACACTTACTACTATTTGCTTATGAGCATGAGATCAATTTATTAAATTTATCTTATGATCAGATTTGTTCTTTTTCTGCCTAAGGAAGGTCTAATCAAACATACACACACAAACAAATTAGGTGATAGCATCATGTCAACACAACTCACAATGTGCAAAAATTGTCATTTTTATGCATATGCAATATGTGTGTGTACACACACTAAATTTGAAACTGATTGTAGAGCTGTTTATCTTAATGTAAGTGGATGTATCTGTCCCCAGTCTGCTGATTTACTGCTTGTGGCTTTTCTTAATGTGTGTGTGCATGCGTGCGTGTGTGTGCATCTTTTTGACACAGATAGAGCATTAGCGAAACTTGATGCTACGTACTCAGAGAGCTCAATACATTAATTTCCTTACACATACACACACAGTCACCAATAGTATTTGTCAAGATTTAAGCTTGACTACAGAACAAGGTCTCTTTGTTTCGTTGTTTTTGTTGAGGAGTTACATGCTGTAGATTTCAGAATTTTCTTTCTTCATTCTCTGGGCACTCAAAGTTGCCTGCTGCTTCTGTATCAACACTAACTGAATTAAGAGCAATCTGTCTCTGGTACAGCTACTGTGAAACTACCATTTTGTGCAGTTAGGCCATATGACCCTCCACCTATTGTGAAATGAGATGAAATGTAACATGGAACTGCAAAAGAGAATTGTGCAGGGAGTCTGGAGCGAGTGTAAACAACATCCAATTTTAATACAGTACTCCCTTCCCCACTCTGCATGCATAGCCCTTATTCTGTAACCTTCTCACCACCATCTACTTTGATGAGATATATTGGCATTTCTGTGTCAAAGCTAGGGAACAGTTGACAGTACTATTCCACTGGAAGTTCTACATAATTTGGCATGCTTACCATCTGGTAGACCATCAAATTTTAATTCCTAGCACAATAGTATCATTTTTGAATTTTAATGAATCATAAATCTATTCTACTAAACTGAATGGAACGCTATGTCAAGAACAAAAATACAGCTGAAATGTTGGAATCATGTATGCAGAAAATAATGTTAGCCCGCTGATTTGGAATATCATGCAAAAATGTTAAAGTCTGTGCCTAATTCTGAAGCAATTAAACTAAACTCAAGAAACCTAAGTCCATGCATAAAAAGTATGTCATGAAGGACATTATGCGTAAGACCAGCCCCAGATACAGAACAGTAAACCATTGTGAATCAAAATTACTTCTCTTGAATGATTCTGTTTGTGTGTTGTATGTCATGAACAAGTACATGCATACTTTTTGTAATTTGTATGACGTTTCTTTTCAGAAGTCTACATTTTGTTAGCACACATGTAACAGAACACACCAGTTTGCTGGAAAATGGCCCTGATATGAAATCAACTCACACTCACCATCAAGATATGAAAGAAAAGCATCACGCTGTTCCTTGCTGAAGTAGCACTGGTTCCAGCAATCCACCAGCTCCTTGCGAGCACCTTCAATAAAACGCTGTAAATTCTCATGCTTCAGCTGTTCGCACCGGAGGACCTCATCACGAAGGCCAGACAGAACACTGTGCTTGTGACCAACATGGTGGGATTCAAACTTTGTCCTTTCAGACTGTTCTAAGTCTAGTCTATCCCAGAGAGCATGGATGCGTGCCCACAGTTCCTCTACTTGTTGTTTCACTTCCTGATTCTTCCTTTCCAGCTGC
Organism: Conus canariensis; assembly: GCA_033310375.1. NCBI lineage: Eukaryota > Metazoa > Mollusca > Gastropoda > Neogastropoda > Conidae > Conus > Conus canariensis. The sequence goes on from CM065716.1 coordinate 90,104,161, forward strand.
ACAACCAAGAAAAAGCAAAAGTCATGTACCGGGATTTGTTCGGACTAAATTGTGGAGTAGGAAAGCTTTAAAACTGCATCTTTTTTGTGTACTTTCCAAAAAACAATAATTCAGATAAAAATCTTATATTATCCCTGTGCAATGTAACAGACAGAATATTAACCTATACAAAGTTTTCTATGCTAATTCATTCATGAGAGCAATGCACTACTGACTACTGTAGAATGCTCCTCCCTTTCTGGCTATGCCTCAAATATTAACATTTCCAACATTAATGTAGCAAACATGCCACAAAAACAAAACTAAGCGATGAAGTTCATATGCACAAATTTCAGCCATACTACTACAGTGTGAGTAAGACTTGGAAAGAGAGAAAGCACATCACTGGTTTAAATTATGACCATTTCTGTCATTAAAGCAGCAAAAGGTGCTTGGCGCTGGGAAATATTGAATCTCAGTTGGTTCACTCGACAGTGAAATGGAAAGTTATGTCAAATCATTTTTCCATAAAAATCAAACATTACACAAGAATCAAGGACTGAAAAACTAGTGCACATTCATAATGTCCACATAATACACCTCCTCTAAAGTTTTAAAACCATACAGAATAAAAGATAGACAAAGGAAAAGAAAAATACCCTACATTGTGCAATGCTGTCTTCAGTGATTCCATGTTTTCTGTAGACAGTTGAAAAGCATCATCATCCTCACAGATAAGATCCCGTTCAAAAGAAGTATCTGGATCATAATCCATCTCGCTGCACAGTGCCACAATCTTCCGCTTTGTGGACAAAAATTCACTATGACGTTTTTCCTGAAAATTAAACAAACCCAACAAATCAGTTTTCAAAATCTCATACACTTAATCATCTGTACATTCGGCTTTTCATTCCATTCCTCCCATTACCCTCCACCCATAGACATGCTTTCACCCAGTTATGAGTGGTTTAAAAAGATTACATTTAAACCATAACCAGGGGTTCTAGTTTTTATGCAGCAGTAAAACAGATGGTGCTGAAATTGCTCTGACAAGAAAAATGCCAACCCATCACTAGCCTGCAGTTACTAGTACTGCAATTGTGAAGAACTTTCAGCATGTACAGTAGCCTCATGATTTTAGTGCTAGGATTGTGATGAGTTTCTTGCTTCCTTTAAATACAAAGTTTTACCGATGGAACATCAAAGGAACCTTACTCATTCGTGTGTGTTTTCTTTTTTTCGCTGTCCCATCTTCTGTGCCACATTGGCACTGCACCCATGCCGCTCATTCCAACCCCTGTCCACAGCCACACCCTGGCCCATCCCGTCACAGCCCCAGCAACAGCAATCCATAAGGAGCAGTCAATGTCAAGTGGTCAAGAGGCAACCTACCAGAGGAGAAACTGCACCGCTGCCAAGTCATTTCAGTGGTGTGTAGTGGCGCCTGTTCTGATCCAACTTACACAGGCCACCACCTACTAAGCCCCTACTGACATCAATAATTGCTTAGCTGCAGAGCCGGCATGAGTGAGTTCTCCCACCAGAGGGCGCTACCACGTCTGTCCAACTAAAGCCCCCATGAATTTGCCAATAACCGTGACCCCGACAGAATTAAAGCAAGGTCACAGATCTGGAAAGGACATTGAACCTGAGGTCACCATAAGAGCAGGGCATGAAGAGCCACAGAATTTGAGGCTTTTTTGTGTTGATTGAAGAGAGTGAGGATGAAGAAGATGATACGACAGATTTCCATTCCAGTCTGAGATTGCATAATAGGGCTGTACTCAACACTTAGTTTCGTAATCTATCCTGGCGTCAACCAGGCCTACGAGATACAGACACCTACAGTGCTGGTCAGGAAATTTGAGCAACACTCTCAGAAACACATCCATTTAGTGGATGAAACTTGACTATGTGGTCCCAGTCTTCACAACTGACCCCGTAGCAAACTCAGCTGGTCAGGGCAAAAAAATCCCACATGAATCTCATGGGAATCAAATCCACCATCTCCCAGCTGGGAGTACGCAACGCTAACCACTTCGCCACAGCAGCTGGTGAGCCTTACCAATTCAGTGGAGTGCAGCATAAGTCCTCTTTACATGAATTATATTTCCCAAAACATTCATCTCTATCATGTGCCTATCTAAATGTAATCCTGCTGTAACTGACTCTTTAGTTTCCTGGTTTCACAGTGAGGTGACAGAAGGCTGTGACTGAAGCATAAGAGCAAAAGTCAAATTACCAGGCTGGCTGTCAAATGAATGGTACAAACAAGTTACAAAACAGATACTACAAGTTTGGACCTGTAAATCTTCTTCAGGCAGGACAAAAACATTAAAACCATGAAAACTAGGGATGAAGAAACAGTCACTTCCCTCCCCCTTCCCTCTCCCTGTCTCTCTCTGAGTACAAACTATTTCTCCATCATCAAAAAGAATGGTTTTGGTGATTTTACATCAAAGCTGTCTTATATCCACTAAGTCTAGAGTCAGAGCTTAAATGAACAAAATACAAAGGAAAATATAACACTTTACATACAGTACCTTTCTACTTCTCAAAATGTGCAACAACAATGAAAAAGAACAGCCAGAAAGACATGCACAAAAAAGCCAGACATTGTCAGACAAGCTTCAATAAAAACAGAAATGCCACAATTCTTTCAAAAAAAAGTTACTAAGTTTGTAAACTTTGCACACAAACGTTATAATCCGGCTTGTTTTCATCATGTCTCCACTCTTAATGAACCTGATATCAAAAACAAATAATCAAGATAACTAAGTGGTAATGTTAAGGTAGACCTCCATGATACTGAAAAATGGCTTTGGGAGGACACAGGAAGCGATTGATCAGCAAAATATGGTTTCTTTGTACATCACTACAATTTTTTCTGCTATCTTGTACTGAGCAAAATCTCCATGACATAAGCACAGTACTCATCGCCAGTGATATTAATCATCGACCAATGGAAATGACCACAACAACATGCTTGTTTTCAATCTACCACTGATTTTGTCTTACTGTTCACATACTTTTCAAAATGTACAAAAATTATGAGCAATCATGATCAAAAAATAATTGTTAAAAGGCAATCAAGTCCATAATGAATAATAAACTGTGCAAGAAACTTCACTCGTGTGTAGTGATGTTTCACATGAAAGAAATATGGAAAACCACCCCAGAGCTTAATTAAATTTTGTGTTTAGAACTGAGTGATCAGGTCAAGGTTGCATGAAAGGAAATTTCCAGACTGAGCTACATCACCACAAGAGTTACAATTCAAGTATTTCAACAGTGTGTTTTCAGCTGGCCTGCATCATGTGCATCACACATTGAAACAAAATTACAATTTCCAAATACCATGCAGTCACTTTTACAAATAATGATCAATGTTTTGTAAAAAAAAAAAAAAAAAAATTTGTTCACAGATATGTATGGATTTGAAGAATTTTTCTCCAGGGGGTTGCATACAGACACACAAGTACCTTACCATGAGGCACTTCAAAATCCTAAAAAAAGATCGGAAATGAAATGAGGCAGGGAACAGTAAATGATAAACAGTAAACAAGTTGGGTATTTTTTGCTCCCATAAGAAAACCTAACACAGAGTAACTTTTATTCAAGACTGGCACAGCCTTTTAAACTTGAATAAAGTCAGACAAATACATAGATGAACAATCTAATAGTGGGGGAAAAAACAAGCGCAGGCCAACAACTGAACTGTCTTCATAGTAATGACTTGGCAAAGATTTGGACTTAAGGGGGGGGGGGGGGGGGGGATTTGAAGATTGAGAAACTGGGAACATGAAATTAAGAAAATATGTTACAGATATGAAAACTCTTCACTAGCTGCATAAGGGAACCATCGCAATCCCCTTTGAAGGCAGATATATTTGTATTGCCTGCTCTGAGCAGGCAATACAAATATATCTGCCTTCAAAGGGGATTGCGATGGTTCCCTTATGCAGCTAGTGAAGAGTTTTCATATCTGTAACATATTTTCTTAATTTCATGTTCCCAGTTTCTCAATCTTCAAATCCCCCCCCCCCCCCCCCCCCCCCTCCCCCTTAAGTCCAAATCTTTGCCAAGTCATTACTATGAAGACAGTTCAGTTGTTGGCCTGCGCTTGTTTTTTCCCCCACTATTAGATTGTTCATCTATGTATTTGTCTGACTTTATTCAAGTTTAAAAGGCTGTGCCAGTCTTGAATAAAAGTTACTCTGTGTTAGGTTTTCTTATGGGAGCAAAAAATACCCAACTTGTTTACTGCCTAAAAAAAGAGTCATTTTCCCCCCCCCCCCCGTTTCCTTTATTCATATCAAAAATCTATTTCTTTTACATTACATATGAATACAAAGTTAATGCCTCCCAAAATTTTCAGAATATGGAACTGTGAACAACAGCGCTCATTTGACTTTACTGTGTCGATGACCCATTTTCAGGCACAATTTTGAGTACACATTTCAACTAAAAATAACGTAAAATACATAAGGACAAATTTGTACCCATGTTTTGAGCATTCAGCTGGGTTCCATTTAACAACACATTTTCCATTACCCAGTTATTACCAACCTTCTCTATGGAATCTATTACACAATTAAACATGATCCGTTTAATCACGTAACCCAAAGTATGCGTTTTTTACCTTTTCAGCCTGCAAGCTTTTTATGTGAGACTCCAGTTCTTGCAGCTGCTCTCGTGTGGGCACACTGCCGCTGGAGACGTAGAAGGGTGTGCTGCACAAGGATCGACACAGGGCCTGGTCTTGATCCAGCAGCTCTTTCAACTTTTTCATACGCTCCTGTTTCTCTCTGTTCAGACTGTCCAGTTTGGTTCTCAGCTCTTTTTCTCTTTGCACCATGGACAAGTGTTCACTCACCTGCAAATATCCAAACATTTTGAGTAACAGTAAAGGTAATGTTGCTTATAGCCCAGCCGACCGCAAAAGGCCATATCAGGACACTGAAGTTAACTCAAGTCATTGAAAAAAAATAAATAAATAAAAAAAAACTCATTCACACAACTTTTTCAAACACACCTTACAAAAACACGCCAGGAATTTTGTCAAAAATCTTTCCTCCGTAAAATCTTAGATTTGATGAAAAATGTTAATCTCCCTCAGAAATTCAAAGATCACATCTGAACAAGGTTTTCATAGAGTCTGCTGTAAAGTGTTTATCTCACATCATGCAAGTCCCAACACAGATACATGAGATGAGCAAATACATGAGATACAAACTAGAAATACTCTTATCTTGTTATAATGCTTCTATTGTTTGTTTCCTGCTTGTTTACTGGAGTCGAATGACAATGTAAGGTGGGGTTTTTGTTTGTTTGTCTTTTGGTTGTTTGCTTACTTTTTCTGTTCGTTTGTTGTTGTTTTTTTTAGCTATTCCCTGGGACTGTAGTGTTACTGCAAATGATCTAGATCAGATAGAAGAGTGAAAATTCCAGTGGATCCTCGCCACCCCTCAAAAAAACTGAAAACCTGGCTTGGCAGTTCTGCTTTTGTTCTGCAAAGTTTAAAGATTCTTGTCTTAATTAATGTGAGCAGAATCTTCACAAAACTAAAAGTGGCTGATTAATGAAAAAAAAAATTGCTTTCAGTGTCATGAATAATGCAGGGGGTCAATATAAATTCCAAGTTGTCAGTGTTCATTACACAGACAAGAAAAAGTCAATGGTAAGGACACACACACCACACACACACACACACACACACACACACACACACACACACACACATTCATACTGGATGATTACACAAGCTATTACATGACATGGAGAGTCAAAAATGTTATTTAAGCAGAAAAGAAAAAAAGTATTTTGTCATACTTGATATTGCTGTTATTTATTTTCTCTTTTTAACTTGTTTTCAGTGAAGAAATTTGTTGTCTTTTTTAACTTTTAAAAAGGGATTAAAATAAACCCTTCTTTCTTTACTAGCATTAGGAGCCCCCAGCACTAAAAATCCCCAAAGAAAAAAAAAAAAAAAACGATTTAAGAATAACCGTTTGAAAAAAACTTTCTCTTTTTAAGCTACCGCACTTAAAAAAACCCTATCTTTTATTAATTAATATTACAAACTGTGTAAAGTCACAAGCTCACCCATGCATGTTCAAATGCATACAAACACATGCACATATGTGATAAAGATCTGAACGTTAATATTCTAGGTGACAAGACCAAGATCTTATACTTGCTGTCTAGTTTTCTACAGAAGTGGTAGAATAATGTTTAAAAATTCTAGATGAAGTTTATTCAATCATGGATTATAATCATTGCTTTCATCAAAAGTGTATTACATACAGGTGACAGAAACAGAGGGACAGAGACAGAGAGAATGAGCATAGGATCTTTTTTGTTTGTTTTATTTTAGCTTCCAGAAATTATGCAGACAATTTCTATCAGAACTTTAGCATCACAAGGCACTTTTAAAGTGAAACAGTTAAAATGACCTGCTTACCATCCTGTCAAGTGCCATCGGAACAGCTTTCTTTTTTCTTTCTTTATCAAATTAATGAAAAAGTCTCAGAGAATCAAATATTTAATTATTTTCTATAGGACAGCTGCAGACAAAACGTCGGTGCAACTAAGAAAGTCTGCAGTGAAAACAATCAATTGTAAAGTTCTGTAAAAAAGCACAAATCTGATAGCAATATACATATCTTAAATAAATGTTAGCGAACCGCCAAGAGAAACGTGGACAAACGAATCACAAGACAAAAAATGACGCATTTCGACCTCTTAGGTCTTCTTCAGGCAAGACACAAACAAATAGGACAACAAATATGAACGAGTTTGTCACTTAGCTCTGATCTCTTCAGCATAAAGTAGGCGCTGAATGAAAACCAGGCTGTTAGAAAGGAGATAATGTGTGAGTCAAGGTAGTAATGATGATAATAAACCATCATCATTACTATCTTGACTCACACATTATGTCCCATCTAACAGCCTGGTTTTCATTCAGTGCCTACCTTGCGCTGAAGAGATCAGAGCTAAGTGACAAACTCGTTCATATTTGTTGTCCTATTTGTTTGTGTCTTGCCTAGAGAAGACCTAAGAGGTCAAAACGTGTCATGTTTTGTCTTGTGATTTGCTTGTCCACGTTTCTCTTGGCGGTTTGCTAACATTTATTTAAGATTAGTTTAGATTTTCGCCTGCAGTCATCTCACTTTGCAACTAGCAATATACATGTTAAAGTGTTAATGAACAAGCAAAAATTCCAACCTTTGGAACAGCCACTGCCAGTTCAAGGCATAGAGTTGAGAGCTCATCCATGAATCGCTGGATATTGGCAGCCATCTGCTCATGAAGCAGTACCTCTTCACTGACCATCTCGTCCATCAGGTTACACAGGTGTATGGACACTGTGCCAGCCCTGTTGGCCACTTGGCCTTCGTCAATTCCTATTTCATTCCAGATGCGGTACAATTTGTCCAGTGTCACTTCCAACCTCCTTGTCACCTCCTCCTTCACCTTTTTCTTGCTGTGAACACGAAAGACAGAGCTAAAACTACTGTTATTATACATGTACACTCAAATCAAACAAACAAATAAAATCTGTACAACAGCCACAATCATACCATTTGGTAAAGACTTATTAGAGTTTCAACTATAATCGTGATTAATAAACTTTGTTAGGAATTTGATTTAAAATCTAATTTAAAGACTGTTTTAGCCAACTCCAGTGAGTAATGCCAGTCAATTATCTAAAGTCAAAATGGTGGAAATGTTTATATCTCAAAATTGATTACTGATAATCAGGATCAGGATCAGGATCAGGGGCGTTGTATCAAAAACAACTTAGCCTATTTAGGCTTTTTATGCCCCTTCTGTATATATATATATATATTTTTTTTTTAATTTTTTTTGTCCGTTGGTCCAGTTGTAGGCTAGCTCAGTCTAATTATCAATCAAATTCATATCTTATTTTAATTAATAATTCATGTTTATCTATGAAGTTCTTAAAAACATTAATACTAGGTGCATTTTTTATGTTAATTGTTAATTCATTCCAAAAATTGGTTACTCTGTTAGTAAAATCCATGCAAATTTTCTCAAATTAGTTCTAGAATATTGTTTAAATATCTTATCTTCACTGTTCCTTGTAGTATTTTTCTGCGGAGTACAAAAAAAGTATGCTTTATCAACATCATCAATACCATTAAATATCTTATATGTTTATAATGTGTGAGTATTCACTAACATTCGTTGGATTACAATTCCTACCAAACTTGGGCCTTTCACTTTACAAACATGCACCATTTGGTACCTATTGATCAACTTATCAAGACCCCATGTCAGTGAGAATCTCTCTCTCTGAGATACTCAAAACTGCATTTGTTTAATGTGTAGTTTTTCCCATGTCTCCTTTTTCTCTGCCTCGCCTAGCTAACCTTGACAAACGTATTATAATCTTATCTTGTTTTCTTTTTAATATGTCAGACATTAAATGATCGCATGTGCTTTGCATAAGAATTTTAATTAGGATTCTGGGCGAAATTTCATAAAATGTTGCTTTGCTTGCTGCTCTGTTTTATCTGGATCTGGATCTCGATCTCCGCCTTTAGTTGATGGTTGGCGGCTAGTTGTAGGAGCCAATGATGACTGTGATACAACTGGTTAAAAGATTAAAAACAGAGGGGGGTGTGGGGGGGGGGAGGGGAGGGATGATGGGGGGTTAGTGGTGGAAAACTGCCGCCTCAACCCTGCCTAGTGCGGTGGAGAAGGCACCAGTTGGCATTCTGCTGCTGGACGGTGGTGTTGTCCAAGAGGTTCCACTCCAGGGGGGGGGGGGTCTAATTATCATTTCAATCACTGGCATCCTATTACAGGGCCGCGTACTTGCGGATAGAGGCTTTATCATTTGGGACGGTAGGGGGTGGGGGTGAGGGGGGGGGGGCAAAAGCAAAGAATCGTATGAGGTGCTTCGGTCCTCCCCCCGTGGGATGCGGGGGGTCAATCAGCCTATGAGTATGACGAATGTGACTGAATGACATGCGGCAAAAATGCAATTCATTTAATGATAGAGGGGGAGGAAGTGAGTGGGCAGACTGTAACAGCAGTTACTGACTGGCTCTCACTGAACTTGTCCACTGAATCAATGAGTGAATGCATCAATGACTGAATAGTAAACGAGTAGAAAATGACGTGTACTGTGAGGGCCTACATCCAAATCAAATTTGACTCCGACTGGCCTAAAATTTGTCATTCTGACAATACCAAGAACAGCATCGGTTCGACTCTGTATGATACGTTAAAGTATGATTATGATGTACTATAGTCTTACCTTGACACAGACATCGCAATAGAGTTTATGAGCTTTCAAATAGTATCAACTTTCACACATCGCATATTGGTAACAGATTCACAACATACTCCATTTGAACGAGGCGCTACAAACTCGGTGCTCATTGGTGGATTTCGAAGAGTTTTTGTCCCGACATACATTGCGGTTTCCGTTGGATGACGAAGACCGAAAGAGAAGATTAAAACAGTAAATGCGGATCATGGTTGATTTGGTTGTTGGTTTTTTTTCTTTTTCTTTCGTCTGTCTTTTTTTCATAAATAAAATTTTCCGTCATGTTCAAAGCTGTTTATTGCAAGCAGGTTACAATGCATAAGGGATCGCCAAGCACACATAAATAAGTTTGGCTAATTTTGCATCATCGGGTAGGGAAGGACTGGTTGAGCACACCACCTGGAATACTTCCATCTTTTAGAGTTGGGCAGCAACTGTCTGAGGGCAACCATTCCCTGATGTTGTTCACCCACAATTAGTATAGTTATATTCTTCTTCTCCCGTCTGGCAATTTGCCTTGCAGGATGATTGAACCTAGGATATGCCCGAACCATTCAGACCATAATGTTGGTTTCAAAGTGAGGTGACACAGACGGAACTTGAAACAAACTTTGAGGAAAAAATACGCCGGACGAAAGGAACAAACAAATTACAAGACAAAACACGACGCGTTTCGACCTCTTTGATCTTCTTCAGGCAAGATCAACAACATTCAGGGCAATGAAAACGAAGAACGAGAAATCACTTGTCTCCCCAAATTGGACGCATTTTGTACGGTCGTTTGTTTGCCCCTTTCGTCCGACGGACTAGTAGGCCTTTTTTTTTTCTTTTTTTTTTATTTTAAAGTTTAGACCCTAATATTGTCTAATCGAGCCACAAGCAAGCTCTTGTATTGCATCAGAAAATGTTCACATGCATCAATTTTTACAAGATGCACATAACAAGATCATTTCGTCATCCTCTTCGTTTTTATTGATTGGATGAACAAGTTAGTCCGTTTCATTCATTGATTTATTTGATTAATGATTCG
>CM065716.1:90119470-90126970 GCA_033310375.1 Conus canariensis
GAGACAGCATGTCAAAGAGCTTCAGTCAGACCCACGTAGTGTTCAGAGACATGTACGCTTTCACGACGATACCAAAAAAGATGCTTTCAATGACACAGTTCAAACTGTTTCAGCGATCCTTGTTTCTTGGACTCTCCTGTCAGTCCCTCGCTTGGTCAACTTGAGCCTCCAGTTCATTGTCTAAGAAAGGGGGTGCCGCCTTTAAAATATCCCCGTTAGAACATCCCTGTTAGACCCACTCAGTTTGAAGTGACATGTGCCACGTTCGCGATGATGCCGAAAAAGTTGGACCGATAGTGCGACTCATCAACTGAATGATAAGACTACCTGCAGAATCACCAATCTCTCACAACGAAAAACTGGTAAATGTCGTTGTCCAGGGTGTCACTGCTGATTTTATGCAACTGTTGAAACAACTGATTTTTTTTTTTTTTTTTATCCCGCGGCCAATAGATAATTGGCCGGACTCCAATGGTGTAATAAGGTCGGTTGGAAACATCGCATGGTACTCTGCTTTCTATTTTTCCTGTGCCACAAAGATAAATTTCGTTCCTGTGTGGGAGATGTACTCAGCAAACACTGTTTTCGGTCCTACCTTTGACTACAGGTTTCATTCAGGCTGCACTTCTTTGTCCTAACTTTGACCGTAAGTGATGTTCAACCAGCACTACATTGTCTTACCTTTGACTGCAGGTGTTGTTCAACCAGCACTACATTGTGCTACCTTTGACTGCAGGTGTTGTTCAACCAGCACTACATTGTCTTACCTTTGACTGCAGGTGTTGTTCAACTACATTGTCCTACCTTTGACTGCAAGTGTTGTTCAGTCAGCACTATATTGTCCTACCTTTGACTGCAGGTGTTGTTCAACCAGCACTACATTGTCTTACCTTTGACTGCAGGTGTTGTTCAACCAGCACTACATTGTCTTACCTTTGACTGCAGGTGTTGTTCAACCAGCACTACATTGTGCTACCTTTGACTGCAGGTGTTGTTCAACTAGCACTACATTGTCCTACCTTTGACTGCAGGTGTTGTTCAACCAGCACTACATTGTCCTACCTTTGACTGCAGGTGTTGTTCAATCAGCACTATATTGTCCTACCTTTGACTGCAGGTGTTGTTCAACCAGCACTACATTGTCCTACCTTTGACTCCAGGTGTCGTTCAACCAGCATTACATTGTCCTACCTTTGACTGCAGGTGTTGTTCAACCAGCACTACATTGTCCTACCTTTGACTCCAGGTGTCGTTCAACCAGCATTACATTGTCCTACCTTTGACTGCAGGTGTTGTTCAACCACCACTACTCTGTCTGCCTTTGACTCCAGGTGTCGTTCAACCGGCACTACATTGTCCTACCTTTGACTGCAGGTGTCGTTCAACCGGCACTACATTGTCCTACCTTTGACTGCAGGTGTTGTTCAACCGGCACTACATTGTCCTACATGTGACTGCAGGTGTTGTTCAACCAGCACTACTTTGTCTTATCTGTGACTGCAGGTGTTAAACAACTTACACTAATTTGATCTACCTTTGACTGCAGATTTCTTTGAACGAGTTCTAAGTTCGTTTGTTTGTTTGTTTTTTCTATTTTTGATTGAAGGTGTCGTTCTGTTTACCTTTGCTAATTTTCGGTTATGAAAACAAACAAACCATTTTCGAACAGTGCCGATTTCCGGTACGAAAACAAATAAACAAACAAACAAACCATTTTCCAACAGTTTTCATAGAACGCGAACCGTTGGATGCTGAAATTCAAAATGGCATGCAGTGAAATCCTGAAGAGGAATGAATGCATCCCTCGCACGAATTTGTCCTCTCGGTTTTCTTCGCGCATGGATGACATCTGGAGATGTACAGAAAAAAAAAAAACTACGTCAAATGTTTACATTATAAGAATTGAACGATAACATGCCTAAATATTGTGTAATCAGATTGCTTTTCACGTTACATGCTCATTCCAGAAGCAATGGTAGGTGATTGATAACAAATGACAAAGCTACATATTACAGATTCAAATAGCACGAAGCAAAAAGATAAATGAACGCAAACAAACACTACTGCAAACAAAGACGAACACTATTGCAGACAAAGACAAACGCTACTGCATCGTCACCTCGATGATGCACAACAACAACAATAACAACAAAGAAAAGAAACAAACGCACAAAGAATAGGTAAATGGAGAGGAGAGAGAGAGAGAGAGAGAGAGAGAGAGAGAGAGAGAGAGAGAGAGAGACAGACAGACAGACAGACAGACAGACAGACAGACGACAGACAGGCAGGCACACAGACAGACAGACAGGCAGACAGTCAGAGACAGAGACAGACAGAAAGGCAAACAGACGGACAGACAGAGAGACAGAGACAGAGATTTTTTGGTATCGTTGATGCCCGACACAGTTTACTTACAGAAAGTGCAGAACACTTCTCACTCTTACTGCATCGCCAAGATTACATCACTATTAAAAGGAATACGATGCTCACTCTTCCCTCGAATTTCAGTCAGATTAGCACTCTTCTTCGGGGAAATCAAACTCTGGCAATGAATGAAAACATCAACTTGTATTCAAAACATGGCAATATATTTTTTATAAGTCATAACGGATTTGAATCCGACAGCTTACCATATCATTGCTTGAAACCTGATGAAAATAAGAATGATAACCAACAGAGCGCCTAATCTTTACTCAAGCTCAAAGTATTTCACGAAGAAACAGCTCTTTAGATCATTTCAATAACAATACGAAACATGCACACACGTCACCCATTCCTCACGACCCACAGCACACGGACATGCATGTGATTGGGCCAAACACAGGCACTCGCTCCCTATCACCTCTCCCACCAACCTCATCGCTCACAATAAGAAAGACATATCATGGAAGGAAATAAAAAAAAAAAGAGGAAACTAATTGCTGTGACACCAAAAGTGATGTTTTTACAAATGACTTGAAGCTATCCTGGCAAACAGAATATCTGATTTCTGTGGAAGATCGTTCCAGAAAATTTAACACGGTTCTGAAAAGTTAGAGATCTTTCACCGGAGGATTTGGTTCTTACAGCTGAGAACACACACACACACACACACACACACACACACACACACACACACACACACACACACACACACACACACACACACACCTCATTCTCCTCCCCTTCCTGTACAAAACTGTCCCTGTTATCCTTATAACTATTGTTGTTAACAGGTCTATTAATATTATCGTGTAATTTGGCAGTTTGTCATGAATGAGAAGTGTTTTTCTGTCTGCTTCCTGATAATTACTTCATGAAATGAAATAATTATTTGTCTAAACTGTGTTTTCTTTTGTTTTCATGATGTTGCTTACTATCTTTCACTATGGTTTTATGTGTCAAGTGTGTCGTATGGAGCTCTAACTGCAATGACAGATATGTAAGAAGCATTTTTAGTATTGTTATTAGTATTTTTTCTTCATCGCCATTGTTTGAAGTTGAATATAATGTCTTTTCTCCACTCCCATAACTTTTTTCTCCATCTCTTTGATGTTTGATTTGAAAATCAACATATAGTTTTGTTTTTGTTTTTTTTTAAATTGAATTTGTTTATATTTTGCCTTTGTTTTCAGTGAAACTCCGCCTGTGCTCAACATATTTTGTACTCATATAAACATGTCTAGATATGACCCCAGATACAGATTGATTTACCTATGTAAAATATGTTGTGTACACAGATGAATCTTTTAACAACGGTAAGATGAAAATTGTCGAAATACCTCTTGAAGACCGTAATGGTCGTATGAGTTTGTGATTCTCCTACAAATGAAGTAAATACTTCAAACTTGTTACCAAAGTCGGCCTTCCATGAGTCTGGTTGTGATTCAACGAGAAATGAGAACCAACTATTGTCATATAGGCTACTTCAGTCAACATTCTGTGTTCACTGACGTGTTTTCGAGGAACGTGAGTTTGACTCCCAGTGTAACACGCCGGTTCATACATGTATAAGAACTGGCTGTGGGCGTGTCCGACAATTTGAACCGATAAAATTAAAACTTCTCTCTCTCCTCTCTCTCTCTCTCTCTCTTCTCTCTCTCTCTCTCTCTCTCTCTCTCTCTCTCTGTATATATGGCACGTCCTCATGTTCTGGATGATGAAAACATACATCAAAATGCCGCTGGTCTGAGTGCAGAAGATTTAAGCAAGGTTTGGGGATATCCGGAGGATGTAGATCTTCACTGACTCCAGCTGCATACTGAAAGCTTCTGCTGAGAGGCCATTTCCGCGGAACCGACTGTTTGTAGAAAGTGATGATATGTGCGGTAGACAAGTTACGGAACTGGTTGATTATGTTGCTTGGTATATTTCATATTTACGGTACACTGGTATGATATGATTATGAGTCACTGCTTGGTGTCGTAGTTGATACCCACAGTACTGGTTGTTATTCACTGCTTGGGTGGGATATACTCTTGGTGACATTCACAATGTATGTTTTTACACACACACACGCACACGCACACACACACACACACACACACACACACACACACACACACACACATTGTTGAAACGCGATTTAGCCGGTAGAAAAAAAAATCGGTAACAAATGTAAGGTTAATTATGTGTTCACATGGATTTGGATATGCATGAGAAATGCAAGATGTTGGTAATGCACCCATATTTCTTAAAACATTTAATGAAAGTCTTTTTAATGCTTATCGGCAAGATTGGCATGATTCTCTCTCCTCCTACTCAGATTACCTGAATTACCCTCCTGAAATGTGCCGAGCAAACTACATTGGTCTTGTTACATCCTTTGAACATCGTCGTACTGTCTGCTTACTAAGATGCAGTAAACTACCTTTGAACGGCATTGCTCGCTTTGGAAACCTGACTTACAATACAAACTGTAGCCAGTTTAATGGAAATGTGATAGAAGACCTATCCATTTTTTTTTTACTAGTTTGTCGAAAGTACCCATCTTTGCGAAAAAAAAAATCCCATCTGTTATTACAGATTCCCTACAAGTTTAACGGTTCAGTGCTCAGCTCCCTCTGAAAAAATAATTGTTAAATTAGGAATGGATGTGGTAGAAAGTCTGAAGACATGAAATTAAGCAATGTGCATGTATTCGTATGAATTCTTGTTCCTTGATCAAAATGTGTACATATTTGCGTGCTTAACACGGTCAATGCCATGAATGATTTATGGCTGCTTCTGCCTACATATTTGATCCTACGGGTCTTGTAAAAACTTAAGAAAATATTTTTACTCTTTTTTGTATTTTGTATTTTGTACACACACACACACACACACACACACACCACACACACACCACAAAATTATTATTCTGTTTTTGCAAGTGGTTGTTTATTTCCCTCTGCTTGTCCAGACTAAAGGAGTTCTGGTGCTTTGTGTCAGGTGTATGCACATTTGCAATATCATACATACGGCATAATGAAATCAGTGATGCTTTATTGATGAATTCTCTCTCTCTCTCTCTTCTCTCTCTCTCTCTCTCTCTCTCTCTCTCTCTCTCTCAATTCAGAAAAACACTTTCAAGCTAAACTTTTAAAAACATTTCACGGATTGAAAATCAACCTTAGAGTTCATTTTGTTCGCACTGTCATGCAGATACCAGGATTTTTTCAATCATTCTGCTCACTCACAACAGGTTTTTTGTACATTTTTTTTTGAATGAATCAAGAAAGAAATGTCAAGCTGAAAATGAACATGTGTGGTCATGGAACTGATATGTTATCTTTTGTGAAAACAATGCCAGTGATAGTATTCAGACACATGAAACTGATGATAGTGTCTCTTTTGTAATGTTAGTTCTGTAAAAGAAATATAACAAACAACTTTTGGGGGGGAACATGGGACAATATATACTTTTTCTAACAAATATTAACATTGAAATAAATGAAATTTAGAGCTGATATTGTGAGTAAACTGGAGTGTAATAAGTCCTATGACTTTTTCGTTTTATTTATTCATTTATCTATTTATTTGTTTGTTTGTTTAATTATTTATATTTACGAAATAACCAGAATTATTCTGATTTTACGTGCAACGTTTCTTCTCTCTCTCTCTCTCTCTCTCACCCACACACACACACACAACACACACTCACACAAAAGTGTGGGCGTGGGTGTGGGTGCGTGCGTGCGTGCGTGTGTGTTGCGTGCGGCGTTTACAATAACCCTGCATACTTTTCTTTGCTCTAACTCTCGTCTGAAATCTCCTTGGGACTTTCCGAGATGCTTCATCTTTCCTGGTTTAAACAAAAAAAAAACATTTGTTCTGATCGATAGGCCTGCGTGGATTCCGATCAAATTTGATTTAGAATGGTCTGTGAGTCTAATGAGTGGATTGATTCGGGATTTTCTCTTCGGATTTTAAATCATACACATCTGATTTTAGTTTCTTTACAACCCTGATAAGGCTTCCGTAATCGAATGAACTTGAAATATATTTCACCTTTTGCGATTAAGATATCCATTTGATCTAGCCAATTCATAAACTGCGATCTCCGCCTTGGCTTAAGGCTGTGTCAGACCAATTGACATAGGCTAGAACACCAAGGCTACATCAAAATGTTATGCTCTGCATAGTTATGCGGGGATTGTCTTCAGTTGTGACAAGCTCCTAGCATAACATTATCAGTCTCCAAAATCCCCCGAAGTCAGAGTGTGGCTGCCCATGTGGCGGGGTAATCAAAAACGGTCACACACGTAATGTTCTCATCCCCAGCTGATGCATTTGAACCATTGTGTTCAAGTACTTCAGCTGTTTGGATGATTCCTGGAGTCTTTTAGCCAGGGTACGACAACAACATAAACTGTGATCAAATTTGGTTCAGTTTGGCCTTTTAGTGTAATGAATTCATTTCATCCACGCATTTTTAGATCGCGTGCATTTCTATTTTGAATGCACTTTTATCACTGATATGGCCTTCGTGACAGCCGGGTAATAAACAACATCAAAGATGCAGAGGGAAGAGGGTCAGTAGGCCTATCTTTCCTCGCTTCCCCACTTCATTGGAGTCCCATTAGCTTGCGCAGGTTACTGATCACTTCCAGGCGAAAGAATTGTTTAATTGGCTGTGCTGCCCTCTGAGGCAACCAGGTGTTCTTGGTTCTTCGTTTCCACTGTCTGCGCGTAGTCTCTCTCTCTCTCTCCCCCCCCCCCCCCCCCCCCCCCCGTACTCGAACCACCGTGTGTGTGTTCTTCAAACTTGACGTTCTGACATCATCGCCTATGAAATGTGGTGATCAGGTAGCCAGCCCCGTGAACAGGTGGCAGGCACAGAGCCAAAGAGCAACAGGAAGTGGTTAATGCTTTCGAAGTGCGAAATGGAACTCTAAGGAGTGAAAGACGAAGACACTGATCCAATCCTCTCTGCCTCTTCGACAACATGAACCGACCCACTTTGACCTATTTCCAGTGTTGAGAGACGAGACAAGACTAACCTACGGCTTTCCTGAAAACAAACCAAACTTCCAATGAACA
>CM065716.1:90131970-90136970 GCA_033310375.1 Conus canariensis
ACTGACTCAAAGGCACAATGTATGAACACGGCAGGGCAAGACAGAATAAACGGCACAACGTGTAGACAAGCAACACAGGATAGAATTAAAAGCACAACGTATAGACTGGACAGCGCATGACATACCAAAAGGCACAACGTGAAGACATGACAGCACGTGACAGAATTAAAGGCAGAATGTATAGACAGGGAATGCAGAATAGAATTAAAGGTACAACGTACAGACAGGTGACACAGGATAGAATTAAAGGCACAACATGTAGACGTGACGGAACAAGACAGGAGTTAAAGTCACAACGTGTAGAAATGGCAGCACGAGGTATAAGCATGGCTGGACAACGTATGAACAAGGCAGCGCAAGAAGAATTAAAGACACAGCGTATAGACATGGCAGCACATGACAGATTGAACGGCTCAACGTATAAACTATGGCAGGACAAGGCAGAATCAATGGCACACAACACGTGGTCTCGAACGCACAGAACAAATTCAAGACACAGCGTATTGACAAGGCAGCAAAAAGCAGAGTTAAAGGCACAACGTATAAACATGGCATCATAAAACAGAGTTAAAGGCACAACGCATGCATGTGGTACATTCACATTCTTACTGACTGGTTTTAAAGACTTATCAAGCAATTGCACATCAGTTTGTTCTGCTTGGAACAAAATGTACACCTCAATACGAAGAAGAATAATCACGACCATTTAGAATGTCCTAGGAAGCCCGGATTATTTCTCCTAAAGAAATCATACAGACAACCGTTCACCTCGGAGTCCGTTAGAATTCTAAAGTCTTTATTTCTCCAAAACGTTGGCGGGGGGAGGTGGGGGGAAGGAGAGAGAGAGAGTGCTCATAAAAAAACAAACAAGCAAATACAAGAACATTAAAAGTATTAACAGACCTGCCTGGTCGTAATTCGAAACAGACATTATCACCATACTGTAAGGACAATAAAATCAGATACAGATAAATGTTCAGTTTAAGGCCTACGGCCAGTAAAACGTACAGGTCATTGTAACGAAAGTATATGCGGTGTTTCAAAGACATCTCTCACAACGTTTCTAATCCAATTTTCTCCATACCCATAGTTCTTTCTTGGTACTGGCATATTTTGTCAAACAGATGTTTTTCCATTAATGAAAAAGCTCTTGACATGCGTACAGTTACCATTCCATGCTAGAGAATTCAAACATGGCTCAAACAGGCGAAAGGTATGCATATGATTCTGCTAAGAGGATTTTGGACACGGTCACTTCTTTAAACCGAGATCTACATATATACATTCTCCTTTCAAACATGCAACCAAAAAGCACCAGCGCGTAAACGCATAGACACGTACACACACATACATGAACGCGCGCGCGACACACAAAGAGTGTCACTCTCACTCACTCACACACACACACACACACACACACACACACACACACACATACACACACACACACAGAGGTTACGCACGCACGCGCGCGCGCGCACACACACACACACACACACACACGCGCGCGCACGCACACACACACATACACACACACACACACATACACACACACACATACATGGAGGGGAAAATTTTGAAAAAAACAACAACAAAAAACAGAAAAACAAGCACTCCCCATTCTTCCATTGTTTTATTGCATTCAAGTAGGCCTATCTTCAATCCACCTACCCAGCTTCCACTCCCCCCCCCCCCCTTTCTCTCTCTCTCTCTCTCTCTCTCTCTCTCTCTCTCTCTCTCTCCTCTCTCTCTCCCATAAGTGTTGTCACCCCTTGTGTGCTGGCCTACCTTTCATCCTCTGTTTCCAAGGACAACGCCTCAACACATCAAAGCAATTAACATATACGAAGGACGTGCATACACGGAATATTTCTACCTCCTCCTCCCCCCCCCCCCCCCCCCCCCCCCCACACACACACACACACTCACTCACTCATCGACTCACTCATTGACTGTGGGCCTGTATACACTAGTTCGCATAAACATTATTTCTATATCTGCAATACACGGCAGTGCAGCGATCATCAGAGTACGGAACAGGCTGACATATTATTCGTGAGAGTCGAACAGGTAATGGGTGTATGTGGAATGGGGAGGGGAAGAGAAGGGGTGAGGTGGGAGAGGGGGAGGATGGCAGTAGGAGGTGGAATGAGAAGTCTTGCTCTACGTGAAAATTAGACGCCGAAACATACTGATATGAAGCATTGTAGAGAGAGAATAACATTTCCAAAGTTTACGATTTGGAAAAAAGAACTGTATGGAAAGGAGGCATGCGGTTAAAAATATCTTCCGAGTGGATGAGCATTAATAAGTTAAACAGCCAACATTTTGCCATCCAGTCTCATAACTCGGATTGAACACACTAGACATTGTCAGCGAAAGGTTAAGAGACTCGATCTTATCATGAAGAGGCTGAAAGTGAGTTCTTGTACTAGTACAATCACGTAAAAAAAAAAAGAGAGGAATTCAAGAATCTGACCACATGCACAAGCAGGTACAGGTTTTAAATATCTGCCTAGCCATCTATCAACCCGCAGCCTATGTATTAGGTTACGGTTTGGGACAGGCCCTAGGGATTAAAACATTTTCTTGTTGGATTATTCATATCCCATCTGTGCTTCGGAGCTGAATCTTCGAGGTATTGTTTCTGTGTCATATTCCAGACTGAACTTGTGAGAATGGGAATAGCTTCAGGGGAAGAAAGAGGGACATCATAATTCAAAACATCGGATGTATTTCCATCAGCTTCCTTTGCATAAAAATCAGCGAAGTCATTGCCACGTTATCTGGTTACATCGGTATCCCGCGTTATTAACTGATGAATCAGAAATAAGATCTTGCATACCATATCTGAACAACTAGATTTCGATTGACAGTGCAGAGCCCTAAGCGCCGATTTTGAATCCGATTATATAGGTTTTTTTCTATGTTAAACAGGCATGTCAAGAATACATCCGATGATACATGTATTTTTGTATGTAAAACAGGCATATCGAGAATGCAATCTATTGCTTTCAAATGGCAAACAACTCTGCTGTAAATATAGAGCATCCGTTTGTGATATGGAATTTATTTTCAATATTAAACGTTAATATTTGAGATGGTTCTTGCTCTCACTGTAAAATTACAGATGCAGATTAACCTGTGTTCATTTAAGGGTAACACACCAACTTCCTTGCACGTCAGATCAACTTAATCCCAGCGGGGGAGTTCTAACGCAATTTCAAAAGCTAACGAGTCAATGCTGGTTAGTTTATGCAAATCTGTCTTTGAAACTAAAAAAAAAAAAAAAACTTCTTGGCCGTACGACAGAATTGAACGAACTAGCCCTGAAACAACGTGGACAAAATTAGACCCCCAGGTAATCAGAGGTATGCCAGAAAGTAATTAGAAATGTCATCTTGTTCTTAGCCTTTTTTTTTTTTTTTACAAGGTAATTAATATGTTTATTCAAAAAAAAGTTGATTGTGAAGGTAACACAGGGAAACTTAACTTGCTTGCTTGGATATAACAAAGTGTTATCAACCCTTATGTTGACAGCTTCTCTGCCTTTAAACGATAACGGTTTCTTTGTAAAGACAACAAAAACCACTTTGTGTTCAAATAAATCGAGCCCATTTGATTACATACAATGAAAAATATTGTCAACTAATTCTAAAACTGTTTGAAGATTTTATTTCTTTTGGTTTTATTTTTGAAAAAGCTTACACTTCACATTTTTCCAGAGGGCACGTCATCTGCATAAAGAGCTAATGCGGCACCTTTTACATTAACCTGTTTAATATAACAAAGTATTAGCGAGAAAGGTGTTGGAGCAATCACACTTCCTTGGGGGACAGCCATGTCAATAGTCTTAGAACTTGACAATACTCCGTGTAGACTGACTTGGACAGTTCTGTCCGATAAGAAAGCTTTTAAAAACTGAAAGAAACGACCTCGTATCCCTCTTTCATGTGCTTTGTACAACAATTTAGAGTGCAATACTGAATCGTAGGCTCAGTGAACATCGAAAAAGGTTGCAAGGGTCGAATGACCCTTGGTTAAAACTTTTTTTCGCATGTGATGATAAATGAACCATGTGGTCTGTAACTCCTCGCCTTTATTAAAACCAGCCTGAATTAAAGGCAAAACTCATTTTTTCCTCAAGGAAATGTTCTATTCTGGTTTCATAATTCTTTCGAAAAGTTTTCCAATGTGAGGTGTTAAAGGAATGGGTTGGAAACTAGAGGGACGAGTTTTAGGCTTATCTTGTTTAAGGATTGGGACAACAGTAGCTTTCTTCCAGTCTGTAGGGAGCATTCTAGCATATCTGAAAGAACTCCAACAACTTTGATAACAGACCCTCTGGAAAATGCTTGATCATGTTATAGGAAATAGGATCTGAATCCGTAGGTATCTTACCTGTTTTTCTACGATTAAGTGAGAAACAGGGTTCTTGCATTGTTAAGTTTGTGTTTGTATATGAGGTGTCAATTTCTACGCTGAGCTGCTCCTAGTTTTGGTGTGTTTAACTTGAAACTCCTTTCTCCGAATGTATTCAGCCTCAGACAAACGCTCAGCTTGACTCATTGATGCGAAAGTATCTGCAAATAATTCAGCCTTTTCTTTGTCAATTCTGTTTATTTGATTGTTAATATACAAAGCAGGCTGAGAAAAATGGTATGTATTTATTATTTATTTTCCCATGATTTGGAAAGGTCGTCTGGATTTTTCGAACAAGGCATGATCAACTTACCATATACAGTTCTTTTTTCTTTCAGCAGGGGCTACTGCTTTTCTTCTTCTTCTTCTTGTTTTTCTTTTTTCTTTTTTTGTTCTTTATACTTTTACTGTAATCATTAGCAATTTTGTATTTACTGTGAAGTTCGTTTACTATGTGGGGAGGGTGTGAATGACGACTGTTCATCCAGTTTTGAAACGCTCCTGTTTTCATTTTTACGGCTAATCACGTGAGAAGTTCCACCAACGGTTTGAGGTTCCCTTTGAATGGTCTTTGAACT
>CM065716.1:90139470-90149469 GCA_033310375.1 Conus canariensis
TTCGCTCTGCCTTCGTCCTTCTTGAAAAGAAGTTACACGCTGTCGATTAACAAGGATACGCGGGATGTTGTGAAGATGCGAGAGTAAACAATGAAAATAAAGAGGCAGTTTGGCTGGATGCTGGAAAACCTTGACAGGCATTTCGTGTGCTGAGGAAAAGACATCACATTCTGCACCTCCGCGTCTTGCCTTTCGTCACAATTTACACAAACTGAGAGAGAGAGAGAGATTCAGATTCAGATGATTTATTCACATAGTTGGCTAAGGCCCCTAATGAAGGGGTGTGTGAACACACAAAGTACAATTGTCAGTTGGCCAGTGTGGCTTGAGAAAGGTTGAAATAAACCGAAATATTGCCATTATCTCATGAGTGTTTTGTGGCTTCTATTTTTCATCTTCCACACAAAGTACAATAGTTACATCAATGCAATTGAATTCCGAAATGAAACAAAAATAATTCGAAGGCGATTTCAAGAAGTGAAAATGTCTCTGTACTTAAAGGCTTTGCACAAAAGCAAAGAAAAATTTCTTAACAACTTCAATAGAAGTAGATGAAAGAACAATTAACAATCTTTATTTCTTCAGGCCCCCAGCCCCTAGAAATGAGGTCAAGTTAGCACGTAATCAGCTTTCTAGCGTGAGACTATCAATAAAGGTTTGCCTTAACTTCATGGCATTAAACAGAAATACACCAAACTTCCTATTATTGAAAATAGACCCATTTCTCAACAAGACTGCATATGGATTGACACCAAAGTTAAGATATTTTTTGCTTATGTCATTATACAGAACACATTTATACAATGCATGGTCCTCATCTTCTAAGACCTTACACATTTTGCACATAAGATTAGCGTTATTGCTGAAAGTTCTTTTGAAAATCGATCCATTGATTGGTAACACACCATGCCTCAGCCTTATTAGACAATTCCTAAAGCGACTAATGTCCATGTAATCAAAGTCTTTTTTACATTCGAAATTAGTTTTAAACGATCTGTATATTTGATATATATCTTTATTCATAACAGACTGCTTAAATAGTGAAACAAACGTTATTTCACAGCCCACCCCCTGTTCAAGCTAGACATATCCAAACCCATGGCTAAATAATGTATTCTTTATAAAGCAGATGAGAGAGAGAGAGAGAGAGAGAGAGAGAGAGAGAGAGCGAGCTCACAACTGACCTTGGTCAGCCACTCCAAGGTCAAAGACGGCACGTTGTAAGCCTCCTCCGGCAGGGTAGTCAGCACTGTGTCCAGCAGCTGACCCAGATCCACCACTCTCTCAGGGACGAAAGGCGACTCCCCGATCTCCCCCACCTCCTCCAGCTCCGCCCCCAGGCTGTCGATGTCCTTGTCCAGGTCCTCAACATCCTCCACGGCCTCAGCAACTCCATCGTTGTGGGCGTCGCTGATGGGGGTGCTGTGTCCGTTGATGCCGCCGGCCTGGACGACTCGGCTACCGTCCCCAGCATCCCTGTTGATGGCCTGAGACACGTACCGCACGGCCATGTCCGCCAGCACCGACTGCAGGACCCCGCGGTCCAGAGCTTTCTTCAGCAAGTTGGCGAACCAGTCCTCCGGCAGCCGGCACAAGCTCTTCAGCATCTGGTCGTCCTCCGCCGTGCTCAGGCCAGGGGCTGAGTGGGCCTGGGACGGCTTGGTGGGCATGAAGGCGCTGCCCTGCAGGCTGAAGGCGCTTCCGCCCGCGGAGCCTGCCGACAGCCCTGTGTGGGAGGGCGGGGAGAACTTGGTGGGCGACCTCAGCAGGGTGTCGACCAGGGCGTCGGTGCAGGTGTCCACCACCCCGCAGTCGGCGGCCAGCTGGCCAACCACGGCGCAGTGAAGCAGGAGGGTCACCAGGGGCGAGGAGGAGCGGCTCAGTTTGGCGGAGGTCAGGATGTCCTTCACGTCAGTAGAGAGAGATACTAACAGTTACGGCGTGTGAGTGAGTGAATGAGAGAGAGAGAGAGAGAGAGAGAGAGTGTGTGTGTGTGTGTGTGTGTGTGTGTGTGTGTGTGTGTGTGTGTGTGTGTGTGTGTGTGCGTGCGTGCGTGCGTGCGTGCGTGCGTGCGTGCGTGCGTGCGTGCGTGTGTGTGTGTGTGTATGTGCGTGTGTGTGCGTGCGTGCGTGCGTGTGTGTGTATGTGTGTGTGTGTGTGTGCGCGCGCGCGTGCGTGCGTGCGTGCGTGCGTGTGTGTGTGTGTGTGTGTGTGTGTGTGTGTGTGTGTGTGTGTGTGTACAACTGCGTGGGAATATGGGGGTGGTGGTGGGTACGCACGGAAGTATGTTATGTGTGTATGCGTGTGTGTGCACGCTCGCGCAGGCGTATACTAAACCCATGATATACATGTTGATAAAGAATACAACAGTATGAAAGATCGAGCACGAACCGAAACCCTGCTAAAATAATGTTCATTTTCTTTTTCAAATATATATTGCCTGTCACTTCTCTCAGTTTCCCATTCATCCCCATGAGCTCTCCCCCCCCCCCCTCCACCTCTAATCTCCCCTCTCTTCCCTGTCTTCCATCCCCCCTTTCCACCTAGACACAACGTACGCGCGCCGTCTTGTACAAACGTAGAGATAAAGACAGGTCCTGCCCAGACGGCTGTGGTGCCTACCTGGAGATACCTGTCTGCGGCCTCCGCCAGGTTGGCAGGACCCGTCATCTGCAGGAACTGGGCGGCACAGCGGAGCTGCACCACGTTGTCCTTGGTGACCTTGGGCGCCATGTTGTAGCAGAAGTCCGCCACCACGCTGAACACTTCCTGTCCTCCCGGGAAATCGGTCAGCTCCACGCGACACCTGTGACAGAGAAAGAGAGGGGGGGGGGGGGGGGGGATGGATGGATGGATGGAGAGAGAGAGAGAGAGAGAGAGAGAAGAGAGAGAGAGAGAGGGGGGGGGGGGGAGAAAATCAGAATCAAGAAACAAGGTAAAGAACCCATAACAAATAGTTATGATTATTAGAACACAACCGAACAAAAATAAAATCAACCATTTGGATGAATTTTGCAAACACACTATTTGAACATGACAATAAACGCTATTAGATCTATCACCAGTTAAGACTCACACGCTTATCTTCTCTCTCATTGGACTATAAGAAAATAGCAACATTTTTTGGCTGCAGGTCATTTTCTAGTTACCACTTGACTTATCGCAATACTTCATTGAATTAAAACAGTCTTGGGTCCCCATGTGCAAACAACAAGGTGAATTTCTTACTCTCGTGAACTTAGAAAAGCCTACATTTACAAGAAAGGAAAGACTACATTTATAACTGTAAGGACTTTAAAAAATCTGGGTCGCTTAAAACAGACCAGACAATCAAACGTTTGTGATTACGGAAGTGATTGTAATTCTCTGCAGAGAGAAAATATCTGAACATTACTTAGCATGAACTTTGCCGCAGTGCAGGTGGCGATTACCCACAACCGTCAGAGACGGAGTACCGCTGCCGTGTCTCCACACCACAGCTGGGTCCCACGACCAGCAAACAATATGAACTAAGCATCGTTCCTGTACTTTTCATCCCCCTCCCTCATCCACTCCCATTCCCTTCCCCGCATGAAAGAAAGTCAAATATTTGCTGATACAGGGTTACAAAGAAAGGGAAGCAATCCGATACGCTGAATCACTGAAACGTGTATTCCGCTGAATCTTTAAACAGCGGATACCGGGTTCCATCAAATCAGTTGTCTCATACCATGCAGCCCCATTCAATAAGCATGATACGTCAACAGCTTCTGCGGAGTAGTTGTGTTTTCGAGACATGGTGGCAAACAGCCGTCGTGGTGGTGCGGCGGTAAGTACTAAATATTCATGATGTAAAGGCTGTGGGTTCGAATCCGGTCAATGACATAGGTGTCATTGTAAGTTGTTTTTTGGCCCAGGCTGGCTCCTTCCCAAACTCCTTTTGCTCTGGGATGAAGTGGGAACACCAGAATCATACTACTGAGTCTCATGCACGTCACAGATTCATCTTTTTCATTGCGTTGCTTCAAGCGCCATGATCGAAAAGGCTGGCGACTCCATCTTTCGGGCCTCACTATCAACAGGATATACTACAAACGGACAAACTGGCACCATTTTCTTGTACAGTTTAAATGCATCTCCTAGCGCCAATTTCATCATCGACATCCTGACGAGGAGGGAAGCACTATACAGGGACAAGATATAAACTGTTTACTGCCTTCAGAAATGTATCCGAGGCAGTCCTTGCCCTTTTCGTAAAACATTATCAAAACAACTAAATAAACAAAAATAAAATGAAAAATATTGAACGATTTCTGGGGTAAGAATAAATAAATAAATAACATGAAACAAACATTTTGAACGTTTTCTGAGGTAACGTTTTCTGAGGTAACGTTTTCTGACTGAAATCTCGAGAGCCCAAATCTGACTTTTTTTCCGTCAACAGAGGCAGTGAGCTGATCAGCAGTATTAAGATTGAATGTGCACACCCACGCACCCTCTCGCCTTTAAAATCATGACTATTCACACGTTGCTTTAATCATATACATATCTACTTACTTGCTGACAGAGGACGTTGACGGGGTCATCCCTGGCCCCCTGGCCACGCCACAGAAGTAGTCAGATTTAGCGTAGAGCGGAAAGCGGTGTAGGTGATTCTCGTGGCCCTCCACCACCACCACTATGTCGGACAAATCGCCTGAGTCGCGAAACTTGGAAAAATCCATGTCTTTGACTATACAGAGAGAGAGAGAGAGAGAGAGAGAGAGAGAGAGAGAGAGAGAGAGAGAGAGATCGGTCAATTTGACATGAAATACTCTAAACTTTAAATGAAAGCATAAAAGATCCTAACCATCGCCTGTATTATGAACGAATATGCCTACACCAATAACAAAAACAACACATATATAAGTACAACAATCTAATGTGTTGATTTAGTCAACAACAAATACAACAACAGTTTCAGTTTCATTCTACTTCAGCCGACTGCACAGTGCTTTTTCAACAGAATCAGACCCAGATGGGCTCGCTATGTTGGCTGTACTATGTTCAAACCTTCAGAAGGGACTTGGTCAATCCAAATTCGGAGTTCGAGTATGCAATTCTACCTTTCCTGAGATGGTGTGTGGGTGTGAGTGAGTGAGTGAGTGAGTGAGTGAGTGTGTGTGTGTGTGTGTGTGTGTGTGTGTGTGTGTGTGTGTGTGTGTGTGCGTGCGTGCGTGCGCGTGCGTGCGTGTGTGCGTGTATGTGTGTGTGTGTGTGTGTGTGTGTGAATGCGTGTGTGTGTGTGTGTGTGTGTGTGTGTGTGTGTGTGTGTGTGTGTGTGTGTGTGTGTGTGCGTGCATTTCGATGTTTCAGCTTTTATGCTTCTTTTTTTTTTCATTTCAAATGGCAGAAATGTTTCAGCTCTGGGAGAGGGAAGGAGGGACGTTGTCCCCAGGCACCCTCCCCCCACCCCCACCCTCACCCCCGACGCTGTCCCTGGACCCTGCCAGGGCCACCTGTACTCCCTGTGTAACGCCCTCCCCCTCACTTTTCCCAAATCCGGCCCTGTTCAGGACTGTCATCAGACAAAGAAAAAAAAAAAACATTCCTGCTTTGGACAGAAACATATACAATGTACACTGTGCATACCGCAGTTCTTCACATATTAATCTACACATTGACATCTGTTCTTAAGACACATTAAAAATACACAGCTTAGAGTGCACAAGAAAACCCGTTCTGGTAAGTTTTTCGCCATCAGTATACACAGAAAAAGTATAAAGCTGGAATCACTAACAAAATAAAATAAAATAATCAAGGGGATTAAACACACACACACACGCACATACACACACACACACACGCACGCACGCACGCACACACACACACACACGCACACACACACACGCACACACACACACACACGCACACACACACACGCACGCACGCACGCACGCACGCACACACACACACACACACACACACACACACACACACACACACACACACACACACACAGAGCAAGCCCACATAGGTCAACAGCATTGCGAAAATGGGCAGCTCGTATCTATTCCTGTGTGTTCAGTTCATGTTGTTCATAGCCTGGCTGACAGCAAAGGGCCATACATACCAGGACTGTCACCTCGTTGAAGTAAACACTCATTTCTGGTGGGTTGATTCATACTAGCCATAGAAACTAACATGTTGTAAATCCCAACAAGAGAAAAATTACAGGGCAAAGACTTTCCACAACAAAACTGAATGGGCCACAAAGGAAACACAAACTAACAAAAGACAATAATAACAAGTAGAGCACAAAAAGAGCACAATAAAGAAAGACAAAAAAAAGATGCAAAGCTTATAAATGTACTCTCAGTACAGTGACAGACAGGAGAGACAATTTCCAGTTAGTGGAAGAAAAAACTCGACAGTGCGGTGGTTATTTCCCTTATCAGACTTGATTTTTTTTTTATTATTATCATTTATAGCCATTAGTAACGGCTATTCTGGTAAAATAAAACATCGGGCATCATCCATGACCCATAATGAACATACCTACAAATTTTCAGAAAGATCGGCCCAGAAGTTTTGTCTGGAGCGAGTGGAACACATTTTGACCACACAGACAGACAGACACACACACACAGACAGCATTTCTTCTTTTCCATTGTAAAGTACTCCCTGTTCTATAAGAAATGGGAGTACAAAAAGAAAAAAAGGCGGGAATAAAATTCATACGGAAAGATTCCCCCTATCCCCATCCCCATCCAGTTCCCTTCCTTCCCCCTCTCTGTCCCCAACCCTCCGGCATCCCCCCACCCCTCCCCCCGAGGGGAGAAACACTACCGCAACAACGGCAGCGAGAGATCATTCAGCTCCAATAGTTCAACGCGTTGTTTTACCTTGTAGAGTGAGCGACGGTCAGACAGCCTGTCATGTGCAGTGAAAAAGATCAAAGGAACCTCACCGCGGATCAGTCAACTAGCCCTCGTTGTCTGTTTGTTGTGGGAACACAACAGTACCACGAGAAGGGTGACACACAGAGCACTGGAGACGGGTTGGGGTAGGTTTTGCTGAGGTGGGAGGGGGGGGGGGGGTAGAGGTATCAGATTGGAGTGGGGGCAAGAAAGAGACAAGCGAATGAACTTTGCCAGAAAGATTGAGCCTTAGGCCGAGAGAGAGAGAGAGAGAGAGAGTCAAAGTGGGGGCAGGAAAAGGGAGTAGGTATAGAGACGAACAGCGAGAGAGTAGAGTGGGGAGACAGAAGGTATTTGTTGATCCATGAATGCCGTAACAACGGTCCAAACACACAGGTAGTGACTGAAACAGCTGTGTCGTACAGACGCAGAATTCGTGCGTAGGCGGCCTAAGTCCCTCGCTCTCGACCACCGACCAATCTTACCTTGTTTAATTGCACCCATGCTCACACATTCTACCATAAACGAAACAAACTGCGCATGAAACTGCGCATGAAAGGCTCGATAACGGCTTAAAAACTTACGGTCGCAGGTGCGCGCGCGCGCGCGCGCGTCTGAGAGAAAGAAAGAGAGAGAGGCAGACAGAGAGAGAGAGAGAGAGAGAGAGAGGCAGAGAGAGAGGGAATGAGTTTGGTGCCATGCATACCCCCCCCCCCCCCCCCCCCTAGTTCTTCGGTTGATATCCGGAACACGCAGTTCAGCCAAACTGCAACCCTGTGTTTGTACAGTTTCATTGCAATGAAGTCATTGGGATGTGTGAGTGTGAGAGAAGGGGCGAGAGGAGCGGTGCGGGAAACGGAGGAAACAGTGTGTGTGTGTTTGTGTTGGGGGACGGGGGGGGGGGGGGGGGGGGGGGGGGGGGCAGGGGGGGAGAAGAATCGGAAGCGGTTATAATGTAGCGAGACAGTAATCTGAAGAGGGTACAGGGTTTGAGGTAGCGAGGGAGGGGGTCGCAATAGGGGAAGGAGGGGTGGTGGTGGTGGTAAGGAGAACTAAAACCAGAAGTTAAGGTGTTGTAGCTAGCTATCCAACTTTTTGGGGAGAAAAGCCAGAAGCTGACGTTCTCTGGTGACACGGTTTTCTGGACAGGGTACAGGGATGGAGGGAGCGAGGCAGGGGGTGGGGGTGGCGTTGAGATAAACCAGTGAGAAGTGACGCAGCTTTCTGGGAGAAGAGCAACAAGTCGATGTACTGCAGTGTCACGGCCAGCACGTGTTCTGTGGGGAGAAGAGCCATGTACAAAGTTGACGTAGAGACACAGTTTCCTGAAGAAAGGTTTCGTGAAGAAAGGGTGGGGGCAGAAAAGTCAGAAGTTAATGTGTTATAGTGACACGGTTTTCTGGGCAGGAGGGGGTGGGGGTGGGGTGAAGAGAGGAATCGGAAGTTGGCCCATGATGTATTGTGGTGACACAGTTGGGGAGGAGAGTCAGGAGTTGGCCATGATGTATTGTGGTGACACAGTTGGGGAGAAGAGTCAGGAGTTGGCCCATGATGTATTGTGGTGACACAGTTGGGGAACAGAAGAGTCAGGAGTTGGCCCATGATGTATTGTGGTGACACAGTTGGGAGAGGAGAAGAGTCAGGAGTTGGCCCATGATGTATTGTGGTGACACAGTTGGGAGAGGAGAACAGTCATAGTTGGCCCATGATGTATTGTGGTGACACAGTTGGGGAACAGAAGAGTCAGGAGTTGGCCCATGATGTATTGTGGTGACACAGTTGGGAGAGGAGAAGAGTCAGGAGTTGGCCCATGATGTATTGTGGTGACACAGTTGGGGAGAAGAGTCAGGAGTTGGCCCATGATGCATTGTGGTGACACAGTTGGGGAGAAGAGTCAGGAGTTGGCCCATGATGTATTGTGATGACACTGTTGGGGAACAGAAGAGTCAGGAGTTGGCCCATGATGTATTGTGGTGACACAGTTGGGGAACAGAAGAGTCAGGAGTTGGCCCATGATGTATTGTGGTGACACAGTTGGGGAGGAGAAGAGTCAGGAGTTGGCCCATGATGTATTGTGATGACACTGTTGGGGAACAGAAGAGTCAGGAGTTGGCCCATGATGTATTGTGGTGACACAGTTGGGGAAGAGAGTCAGGAGTTGACCCATGATGTATTGTGGTGACACAGTTGGGGAGAAGAGTCATGAGTTGGCCCATGATGTATTGTGGTGACACAGTTGGGGAGGAGAGTCAGGAGTTGGCCCATGATGTATTGTGGTGACACAGTTGGGGAGAAGAGTCAGGAGTTGGCCCATGATGTATTGTGGTGACACAATTGGGGAGAAGAGTCAGGAGTTGGCCCATGATGTATTGTGATGACACTGTTGGGGAACAGAAGAGTCAGGAGTTGGCCCATGATGTATTGTGGTGACACAGTTGGGGAAGAGAGTCAGGAGTTGGCCCATGATGTATTGTGGTGACACAGTTGGGGAGAAGAGTCAGGAGTTGGCCCATGATGTATTGTGGTGACACAGTTGGGGAGGAGAGTCAGGAGTTGGCCCATGATGTATTGTGGTGACACAGTTGGGGAGAAGAGTCAGGAGTTGGCCCATGATGTATTGTGGTGACACAGTTGGGGAACAGAAGAGTCAGGAGTTGGCCCATGATGTATCGTGGTGACAGAGTTGGGAGAGGAGAACAGTCATAGTTGGCCCATGATGTATTGTGGTGACACAGTTGGGGAACAGAAGAGTCAGGAGTTGGCCCATGATGTATTGTGGTGACACAGTTGGGGAGGAGAGTCAGGAGTTGACCCATGATGTATTGTGGTGACACAGTTGGGGAGAAGAGTCAGGAGTTGGCCCATGATGTATTGTGGTGACACTGTTGGGGAACAGAAGAGTCAGGAGTTGGCCCATGATGTATCGTGGTGACACAGTTGGGGAGGAGAGTCAGGAGTTGACCCATGATGTATTGTGGTGACACAGTTGGGGAGGAGAGTCAGGAGTTGGTCCATGATGTATTGTGGTGACACAGTTGGGGAGGAGAGTCAGGAGTTGGTCCATGATGTATTGTGGTGACACAGTTGGGGAGGAGAGTCAGGAGTTGACCCATGATGTATT
>CM065716.1:90149569-90212320 GCA_033310375.1 Conus canariensis
ATGGAAAGTCCTTTTGACAGCGGAAAAGACTGTGACCCGAGATTCTGCAGTTTGTCTAATTTCTTTCATTTGCTTTTCGAAAGAGCGGAGGGGATGTGTCTTAAAGAAATGTTCATAAAAAACGGGGAAGGGGGGGGAGGGGGGGGGGGGGGGGGGGGGGGGAGGAGGGAAGTGAAGAATTTTACAACACAGTTTAATGAACACAACAAAGGATGATCACAACACACCTAACTCACACACAAAGAGGATGATTTACAACACATTTTAATGAAAACAACATAGAATGATTTACAATACACTTAAACGAACTCAACATAGGGTGGTTTGCAACGCATATTACTGAACACAAAATCATTTACATTTACAGAACACAACGTGGCATTTATAAAACAGTTTGATTAACAAAGCACATGCTAACTTACC
Organism: Conus canariensis; assembly: GCA_033310375.1. Lineage (NCBI taxonomy): Eukaryota > Metazoa > Mollusca > Gastropoda > Neogastropoda > Conidae > Conus > Conus canariensis. The sequence continues at coordinate 90,149,993 of CM065716.1, forward strand.
ACACATTTTACTGAACATAACACGGGAGGATTTATAACATTGTTTGTTTATATGTTTTTTAGTCTGCTTATGAGGAGGGTGAGAAAATGTGTGATTGTAAAAGATTCATGATTAATACCATCTGACTATTTCTGCTGGTCTTGTTTCGTTCAGTTACAAACTGAGCGAAACCAGACAAGCGTAATAAACTTTAACTAACTGAGCAAAACAAGTAGTAATACAATGAAACAAGAAAAGCATAAACTTTTACTAGTGAAAAAAAAGAAGTCAAACATAAACTTGCACTATTATTGAACGAAACAAACTATAAATTTTGAGTAATGATCGAACAAAATAAGACTGTCATAAACTTTCATTTATGTACTTATTCATTTATTAATCTATTTTCAGGTATTGTTCTTTTTGTGATCTGCATCGCTCACACACACACACACACACACACACACACACACACACACACACACACACACACACACACATTGTAAGCGCGTGCGCACACCAAACTACACACACACTCACACAGAAGGGAATGGGAGATGAGGGGAGGTTGACAAGGTGTGTGTGTGTGTGTGTGTGTGTGTGTGTGTGTGTGTGTGTGTGTGTGTGTGTGTGTGTGAAGGGGAAGGAAACTTGGGAAAAGTTTCGACAAGATCAACCGAATCTTACAGATAATCCGGTATTGGCAAATATGGTGTCTTCAGTCTGAACCTTTCCAAGTGTTAACGGCTTAACTCCCCTCCTTGTGGTTCACCGCTGTAACGCCCCAGACAGAGAATTACTCTCGCAGGAAGAACTAAAGATCATTTGTTTTCAAACATGATTTCTCTCCGTCCCGTTTCCATTCCGCCAAGGATCAAAACGAACTCAGTTAGAAAACACATCAACCTGTCTGTAAAAACGCCTCAAGCACAACACACAGGCTGACACGATCCGACCTTAGCATTTGTCAGAAAGCTAATCGTCAAAGGGAGAGTATTTTTTGTACTTCAGACCCTTCTTGAAAACTCAATTAGATAGCTTCCCTTGGTAGTGTATTGCGCCTGTGGCTTTCGCAGTACAAGCTTTATCCAGGCTTATAACTTTCTTTTGCTCTGCTTCTGCGCACGCTCGTGTGTGTGTGTGTGTGTGTGTGTGTGTGTGTGTGTGTGTGTGTGTGTGGTGTTCGCTTTTCTTTACTCTGGTCAGGTGGGGTTTTTTCCCCTCAGTTTTTTTTTCTTGCCTATTCTCACGTTTTTGTCACGTTCCAGACAAATTCTCCCCCCCCCCCCCCCTCCATTCCCTCCCCTCCCATTGGAGGTATTTTTTCCTCTTTTTTTTTCTTGCCCATTCTCACATTTTTATCACATTCTAGAAAGTCTTGTAGCCCCCCCCCCTCCCTTCCCCTCCCTTCCCCTGTGATAATAATTCAACATTCAAGTTTTTGTTGTGATCTGGTAACCAGGAACTGAACATTTTCACAGAGAGTCCAGAGTGAAGGACACTGCTCAGTTCTGCCACGTCTGTTCGCTCATTATGCCTTTCCAACATACATTTTGTTACAGTTAAACGCTTCCAGTAAATTTCTACTTCTTCCTTCCTTTCTTTCTTTCTTTTCTGACTGAGGGCGAATCTCAAGGAGGATGACTTGCCTATCTAACCTTCGGAAGAGAAGGCCAGTTTGGCCGCTGGTATGGGTGACACGTTTGCACGTAGCACGCACCGAAAGAATGAAAATATGAATGAAAAACTGATTGATTGACTGACTGAATAACGCGGAAAACGACTGAATGTGGCGCCAGCAGGCAGCTTTTTAGTGGGCTCTACCCAGATAGGCAGCCCGATGCGTAAAGGAACGTGTGGACTGTGAAGCGCTTAGAGCTTGGTCTCTAACCGAGATAGGTGCTACACAAGTGCTCTTGATAATAATGATAATAACAAAATAATAATGATAATAATAATAATGATAATAACAATAACAATACTACTGCTACTACTACTAATGCTGCTACTACTACTACAACTGCTACTACTACCACTACTACTACTACTAAGCAATAATAGCACAGCCTTGTTTCACCCCTCCACAAGATCTCGATGGTTCGGCAACCACATTATTAAGTGCTCGATATACGCAGTTATTGTCTTGGTTAGTTGTTTCTTTTTCCAGGATGGTGCAATCCCCTCCCCCCCCCCCTCCCCTCCCCTCCGCGTCGACATGTTTAAAAAAGGCCCACAGTAGACATCATCCTTGTTTCTCTTTCTTTCAAGATCGAACCTATTTTTTCCCCCTTAAAGCGTTGACAGTCTTTATCAAACAAGCCCTGAGTAGCCGGCGAGCCCATAATGATTTGCAGGCCTACTGAAACGAGCTCAACCTCCGCTTGGCGGCTAACTCAGTTCAAAGTAGGTCAAGAACACAGAGAAAGCAAAACAATGTGTAGAGCTACGCCCCAAGACAAACGTTAATCAGAAGCAACTTGGAACACAGTACACACACCACGTTTTCACAGGTGACACTTAATAGCAAACTCTCTTACCGCAGGCCATGTGACGGTGTCGCAGTCCAGAAAGCGGCCTTGGGACTCGTTTTGTTGTCAAACCAAGGGACGAGTGCCACGTGCCCACTGACTGCGTCACGGACATTTTGTTCACGTGCTGACAGCTCTCTCTCTCTCTCTCTCTCTCTCTGTAGTATGCCAGTTTTCCACGGCGCCAAGTGTGTGTGCACGGGCGCCCCACTTGTTTTTGTGTTTTGCAATTTCTGGCTCTGGCGTAAACTAAGAGGTTCTCCAGAACTAATGATCACGAATGTTTCTGTGTCACTTATCATCTGCCTCTCAGTGTGTGTGTGTGTGTGTGTGTGTGTGTGTGTGTGCGAGTGTGCTTGCGTGTATGTGTGTGGTGTGTGTGTGTGTGTGTGTGTGTGTGTGTGCTTGCGTGTGTGTGTGTGTGTGTGTGTGTGTGTGTGTGTGTGTGTGGTGTGCACGGGCGCGCGCGCGCGCGTGTGTGTGTGTGTGTGTGTGTGTGTGTGTGTGTGTGTGTGTGCACGCGCATGATAGCGCGCGCGCGTGTGTGCTTTCGTGCGTGCATGTGTGCGTGCATGTGTGTGTGTGTGTGCGCGTACGCGTGCGTGCGTGCGTGCGTGTGTGTGTGTGTGTGTGTGTGTGTGTGTGTGTGTATGCGTGCGTGCATGTGAGTATGCGTGTGTGTGTGTGCGCGCGCGCATGAGACTGATTGCACTTGCATCCTTGGCAATCTTGAACCACATGACTTGGCATTTTTTCAAAACTACTGCGTCTAAGTAGAGCTCTTATACGTCATCATTATTGGTGGCGGTGTGTGTGTGTGTGTGTGTGTGTGTGTGTGTTCATAAACGTTGATGCCGAGCAGCTCAGCTTGGGTGACTTCGTAGTGGCCTTGAAAACTTATTTCAGTCAGCGAAAGCCTTTATTTAGTAGTCTTCTACTGATGACACACCAGAACTGCACGTGATGCACGAAGTATACAGATGTGGGGTAGACTGTGTGATTTTTTTTTTTTTTTTTTCACACTGTCAGAACTCACAGGTACGTTTTGACAATTAACGTCTCGGTGTGTGCTCCCTGTGCACGGTAAAAACAAATCAGTGTTTTAACCTGCGCTAGCAAGGTGACGTTTTTCCCCGCGCACCGTGTGTGTTGGTTGGTTGTCTGTCTGTCAGCGAGGTCATGATAAAAGCACTGAACCGACTCTAACCAAACTTGGTGGGCAGATGAAACATGACCCCTGGACAAAACTGCGAACATTTCATATAGATCCGGATCAAAGGGCGGATCCTGGATCCCGTTCATCATAATCACACACACACACATTACTGAACCGATGTGAACAAAACTTGGTGCAGAGATGACATGGGGGCAGGCGGGTCCATTGGCGGACGTCAATGGTGTGAAGAGTGCGCACAGCTGCAGTGAGAAATGAATGCATGTATATCTTAGTCCCATGCACATAGGTGCAGTGAAAAGTGACTGCATGGACATTTTGGTGCCATGCACATCAGTCCAGTGAAAACTGATTGCATGCACATTTGGTGCCATGCGCATAGCTACAGAAAAAAAAAGCATGTACATTTGGTGCAATGCGCATAGCTACAGAAAAAAAGATGCATGTACATTTGGTGCCATGCGCATAGCTACAGAAAAAAAATGCATGTACATTTGGTGCCATGCGCATAGCTACAGAAAAAAAGATGCCTGTACATTTGGTGCCATGCGCATAGCTACAGAAAAAAAGATGCATGTACATTTGGTGCCATGCGCATAGCTACAGAACAAAAATAAATGCATGTACATTTGGTGCCATGTGCGCATAGCTGCACTGAAAATCTAATGGATGTACATTTGGTGTCATGCACATAGCTGCAGTGAAAAATAAATGCAAGTACATTTGGTGCCATACGCACATAGCTGCAATGAAAAATGATGGCATGTACATTTGGTGCCAGTCCATGATCAACCTTTTTTCTTTCTTCTCAGAGTCGCTCCCCCCCCCCCCCCCCACCCCCCTCCGTCCACCATTTGGAGGTTGTGGGTGGGGGTGGGGGGAGATATGAAAAGAAAAGGTTTATGGGCATATCTGTTGCCTCACACTGTGTCGCTGATGAAGACACGAGCTCTGTATAGCAGCGCTTTTTATAGAACCACAGATGTTTCCCTACATGCACTGTTTTAAGCTCTTAAGTTTTGAAAAGAGATCAACGTACTTCATCGTATGCGATCACAATCGAACATTGGTCTTGATATTCTTACTTGTACATTGTTGTATTTTCTTCTTCTTCTTTTTCTGTCTTCCTTTCTTTTTCTCTTTTTTTCTTTTCTTTTCCGGATAAGAAAAAAAAAAACGGTCATACACACAAAACTCCACTCCCTTTGTTGGGCACATGGGTTTAATACTTACCCGTCTATACAGGGAGTGTGCGCAGAGTATCAGCCTGCGTACGCATAAGAAGAAGACGAAGACCTCATGAGTCGTTCAAACTCACGACCATCTGCTCCACAGCCGAACGCGCTGACCACGTGACTGCCGGCCCCTGAAAAGACCTTTGTAAATACACGGTGTTTGGCCAGAAATACTACTTCTGACAGGGTGGGCGGGGTAGTAGAACAAACTGCTTTTTAAGTACTGCAGGAACGAGGAATCGGAGTGAACACTCCTGTTTTACGGAACGATGTTAAAAGTCTTTATGGGGTTGCCTAACCTTACTGAGTGCGTTTTGACAGTCTTTCTTCGCACAGTTATATGTTCGTTTAATGACGTCCTCACCCTCTCTGTTTCAAATCACAACGAGCTCCCTCCGTATACGCTATGGTTCCGATGCGGCCGTAAACAATCAGGCAAGGACACAGTAGGAAAGGACGCGCATGCGCGACGTTCTCCTATGTTAAACATCAGAATATCTTGTTTGTCCTCCCCCCCCCCTCCCCCCTTCCCTCCACTTCTAGTTTCCCCCACCCCGCCACTAAGGTTTTCATGGAGCAGGTCTACGAACGAACTTTCTGATCGTGAACCTAGTTCGTCTTGTTCGCCATTTGAGGGCTTTTGTCTTTGTTTCAAGCTACCCGATATTTTGGTCCATCATCAGTGAGGGCTGTGCACCTCAGGGTATTTAAACAAGAAAAAAAAAAGGATAGGTCAACATGTTCTGAGAATAGCCCGGATTTACGCAAAGGGAATTAACCATGTGAAAGCTCTCCTGTTATGGAATCAGTTTGTGACAACTCTCAAGAGATTGAAATCACTTTGCGGTGGTTGACCTAAATTTCCATTTTCTATGCACCACTAAATATTTCAATTCCGAGAGTCCGAAATGTTCGAGTTCACAATGGTTTGGAAATGAATAAATGAAACTGTTTGACCAAGAGGTTGCTAACATCGATTTCACAGCCTTTACAGAACAGTTCGAAATTCAGTGGGCCACAGTCAAGCACTTGTGACCTGCCAAACTGTGAGGTGGGTTTGGAAAACTGGCTGAGTTGTAGCAAGTCGGGTTAACTACAAGCCAAAAGCAGCTGTTAGTAAGAACTATATGCCGCTACCGAGATCTTTGAACTGCTTGCTAACCAATGCTATTTTTAAGTCCAAGGTTAATTGAGAAACTGAACAGAAGAACATTGTTTTCCTCACGCCTTATCCTTAATAATCATCATTATGATTATTGACAGTACTTACATCGCGCTTTTCCTCGGTTACAGATAGGGTTTTAAGCACTGTACATTCGCACGCTCCCGTCTATACAACGGGCTGCCTACCCGGACAGAGCCGACTGATGAACTGGTAAAAGACCCTTAAACGTCAACATGATTACCTAAATCACACACACACACACACACACACACACACCACACACACACACACACACACACACACACACACACACACAGGCTTTTTCACTGTATTTTTTTGAAGAGGTGGGAGAGAAACCTACATACTGTGGACTAATCAGTATTTCTCTTTCGCTGGAAAAAATGGGGAGTCGTGGGCTGGAGAAAAGTCCACGAGAATCAGCCACCATTTGTAAATGTATTGACTTCCAACCGTTTTCTATTTTCCTGCTTTCTATATGAATGACAAGGTGTCAAGACAGGAAGGACAAGTTGTTTAGCGTTTATCCTGGTCTAGTTGCCCTCGTTGATTTTAATCGGAGTTTGTTTCTCCGCACGATGTAAAATCATGGGGCATGTTGCACACATTTTTGTTGTTGTTTTCAAAGTTCGCATTATTTTCCGTGTGATGTAAAATTAGTGTTGAACAATGGATGTGCATTTAAGTGCAAATTATGCACTGACTATGATATCAAATCGGTCTATATTAAGTGCCGATTTCAGTTTATCATACTCCTTGCAGAACACACACACACACACACACACACACACACACACACACACACACACACACACACACACACACAATACAAACTCACATACAAACTGTCTCTTGTTCTGGAGGCAGAGTTGCCAGAATCTTCTTTCGCCGTGTTCACGTGTGTGTGTGTAAGTTGGAGGGGGGAGGGGGGGGGGGGGACAAGGGAGGGAAGGAGAGGGTGAAGGCAGCCCGAGAGCATCTGAACTAATGAATGTGTATTGACACGAGTCCAGAAGTTGTGGCATCTACTGCTGTGAAAATACCGGTTTTAAAAACCGGTGCCGTGGAGAAACAAAACAAAAACGGTTATAAACTGGTTTGGATTTCCGAACTGGTACCTAGCCCCTGTCAAAAGGTTTAATACTTATGGTTACCGGTTTCAATCCATAGAAATCCCCCGAAGTCGGGGTGTGGCTGCCCACGTGGCGGGGTAATCAAAAACGGTCACACCCGTAACGTTCTCATCCCCAGCTGATGCATTTGTACCATAGTGTTCAAGTATTTTGGCTGTTCGGATGATCCCTAGAGTCTTTTAGCCAAGATACGACGACGACGACGACGACAACAACAACAACAACAACAACAACAACACAACAACAACACAACAACAACAATCCATAGAAAGAAGGAATTCCTCCTGCAGCTGGATTTAAAGGCAGGAAGGAGATAAGTGGGAGACCGGTCAAGTCGATCTTGTTGGAGGTTTTGGGGTGGGTCCCCGGAGGTGTTGACAGTAACCTCTCCATGGTGGTTCTTGTGGGTGGCTGCCCGTGTTGCTGTGCGCCTCCCGTCTCAGAATAGAGTCCAGTGCAGCTGTCTGAACGTGTCTTTCACACCGGCTCCCGTCTCAGAATAGAGTCCAGTGCAGCTGTCTGAACGTGTCTTTCACACCGGCTGGCTGTCAGTGCAGACTGACCCTCCACGATCCAACACCTGTACCTCTCGGCTGGTTTGTCATTTGGCAAGGTAGAGATCCAAGACAGGTGACGCACACTCAATACTTCAGTGTGGGTCGTAGCGTACCAAGGCTACGTACGCTTTCTCCAAGTTTACAAGCTCATCTTCATATTTTGGCGAAGAAAGGCAAGGTTTTCTTTTATTTGCTGGCTTTGTTTGCGAAACTGATAATGTGGGTATCCCACCAAAGATCACTGCAGAAACAAGACGTAAACGTTTAGCTATGCGCACTGGTTTCCAATCAATGAGGCGGCGACCTTTGGTTTTGGGGTTTTATACACACACACACGCGCGCGCGCGCGCACGCACACACTACGCGACAGGAATAGTCTGCATGTCTGGGTTTGTAATCGGTTGTGCCGGTCTGTGTGCGCGAGCGGGCGTGTGTGTATATGTGTACATGTGCAGTATGCATGTATTTATGTGAATATGTTTGTATCTTGTAGATGTGTACATTTGTGGTTAGATTCATGTCGGCATGTGCACGAGAGAGCAAGACAGTGCAAAAGAGCCGGGCGGGGTTCTCACAGGGTTTTGCAGTTTATAGCGTCGACTTTCAGCAAATAATGGAAATGCTGGCGTCTCTTCGTGCAACACGGACAAAACGCCAGAGAAATGTGGTTTCCCTAAAGGCCATTTGCATGGTGAACTCGATCATGACCCCACGAAGAAATGTCCGTTTCATGACATGAAAATGGCTGCTGTGACCCTATCCCCTCCCCCATCTCCACCAATAATGACAACACACACACCAACGTTAAGGAGGCATTGCTAGTAATTAAACCCAGCAAACCCTACATTCGGTGTAAAGGGAGTGTTGACGAGGGCAAGAGGTCACATGACCCAACGTGACCCACTATAATTTTCCTTTCGTTTGGAAGGGGCCCATAATAAGAGCCTTTTGCTTCTCTCTTATCCGTTACTGGTAAACAGCCAGTCGCACTACAGGAGGGTGCACTGCAGCACAGAGCTGGTAACTTACTTCGTAACAACAAGTTTACTTCTAATAACAAACAAGAGGGACAACTACTGCTTGACCTACTTGTTATTTACTGATCACTGTTCCCTGCCTCATTTCAGATTTTCTTTCATTCAACATTTGCTTGGAAGCAATGTTCTTCTCAATGTTGAGCAAGTTCATTTTTTTAAACTAGCGAGTGTTCTCGCAGTTACGACAGTGCAAGGTAGGAAAGAGATCTAAATAATAACCCCGTTAGAAAAAAAAAAAAAAAAATGAAGAAAAAAAGTGTGCAGAAAGGTTAGTTGAAATAAATAAAGTTCAGTAGCAGAGTGCTGTGGTTCTACGTCGCGGGTTTGAATTCCCTGTGCCCGATATAAAAATCATCTTCGCGACCCATCTTAAGGTGCCGCTCGACTGGTGCTGTCCCCATACACCCCCCCCCCCCCCACCCACACCCCCCCCCCCACCCACACACCACCCCCCCACCACCCACACACTCTCCTGCGATGGTCCCCCACCCACACACTCTCCTGCGATGGTCCCCCACCCACACACTCTCCTGCGATGGTCCCCCACCCACACACTCTCCTGCGATGGTCATTTCTTTCTCCACGTCACCTATAGAAGGCACTGAAGTTAAGCATGACTGTATTGTACCAAGAGAGGGCTAGATGTTTGGACAGAGACCTTGACGTTCAGCATGAACGTAATGCATTAAGAGAGAGCTAGGTTTATGGACACTGGCATTGACGTTCAGTATGAACGTAATGCACTAAGAGAGAGCTAGGTGTATGGACACTGGCATTGACGTTCAGAATGAACGTAATGCATTAAGAGAGAGCTAGGTGTATGGACACTGGCATTGACGTTCGGCATGAACGTAATGCACTAAGAGAGAGCTAGGTGTATGGACACTGGCATGACGTTCGGCATGAATGTAATGCACTAAGAGAGAGCTAGGTGTATGGACACTGGCATTGACGTTCAGAATGAACGTAATGCAGTAAGAGAGAGCTAGGTTTATGGACACTGGCATTGACGTTTCGGCATGAACGTAATACACTAAGAGAGAGCTAGGTGTATGGACACTGGCATTGACGTTCAGCATGAACGTAATGCACTAAGAGAGAGCTAGGTTATGGACACTGGCATTGACGTTCAGAATGAACGCAATGCAGTAAGAGAGAGCTAGGTGTATGGACACTGGCATTGACGTTCAGAATGAATGTAATGCAGTAAGAGGAGCTAGGTGTATGGACACTGGCATTGGTGTTCGGCATGAACGTAATGCACTAAGAGAGAGCTAGGTGTATGGACACTGGCATTGACGTTCAGAATGAATGTAATGCATATGAGTAGCTAGGTGTTTGGACACTGACATTGACGTTCGGCATGAATGTAATGCAGTAAGAGAGAGCTAGGTGTATGGACACTGGCATTGACGTTCAGCATGAAGTAATGCATTAAACGAGAGAGCTAGGTGTATGGACACTGGCATTGACGTTCAGCATGAATGTAATGCATTATGAGAGAGCTAGGTGTATGGACACTGGCATTGACGTTCAGCATGAATGTAATGCATAAATGAGAGAGCTAGGTGTATGGACACTGGCACTGACGTTCGAATGTAATGCACTCAGAGGGAGCTAGGTGTATGGACAGTGGTATTGACGTTCGAATGTAATGCACTCAAGAAGGAGCTAGGTGTATGGACACTGGTATTGACGTTCGAATGAATGCATTGCAGAGGGAGCTAGGTGTATGGACACTGGCACTGATGTTCAGAAATGAATGTAATGCACCAAGAGGGAGCTAGGTGTATGGACACTGGCACTGACGTTCGCATGAACGTAATGCACTAAGAGAGAGCTAGGTGTATGGACACTGGCATTGACGTTCGGCATGAATGTAATGCACTAAGAGAGAGCTAGGTGTATGGACACTGGCATTGACGTTCAGAATGAACGTAATGCAGTAAGAGGAGCTAGGTGTATGGACACTAGCATTGACGTTCAGAATGAATGTAATGCAGTATGAGGGAGCTAGGTGTATGGACACTGGCATTGACGTTCGCATGAATGTAATGCACTAAGAGAGAGCTAGGTGTATGGACACTGGTATAGACGTTCGGCATGAATGTAATGCATTAAGAGAGAGCTAGGTATATGGACACTGGCATTGACGTTCAGCATGAATGTAAGTGGGAGCTAGGTGTATGGACACTGGCATTGACGTTCGAATGTAATGCAGTAAGAGGGCGCTAGGTGTATGGACACTGGCATTGACGCTCAGCATGAATGTAATGCATTGAGAGAGAGCTATGTGAAATGGTGCACTGGCATTGACGTTCAGCATGAATGTAATGCACCAAGAGGGAGATAGGTGTATGGACACTGGCACTGACGTTCAGCATGAATGTAGTGCACTCAAGAGGGAGCTATGTGTATGGACACTGGATTGACGTTCAGCATGGATGTAGTGCACTCAAGAGGAGCTATGTGTATGGACTCTGGCATTGACGTTCAGCATGAATGTAGTGCACTCAAGAGGGAGCGAGGTGTAATGGACACTGGCATTGACGTTCGAATGCAATGCATGAAGAGGGAGCTAGGCGTATGGACACTGCATTGACGTTCAGCATGAATGTAATGCAGTAAGAGGGAGCTAGGTGTATGGACACTGGTATAGACGTTCGGCATGAATGTAATGCATTAAGAGAGAGCTAGGTATATGGACACTGGCATTGACGTTCAGCATGAATGTAATGCATTAAGGGAGCTAGGTGTATGGACACTGGCATTGACGTTCGAATGTAATGCAGTAAGAGGGCGCTAGTGTATGGACACTGGCATTGACGCTCAGCATGAATGTAATGCATTGAGAGAAGGAGAGCTAATGGTAGGTAGGCACTGGCATTGACGTTCAGCATGAATGTAATGCACCAAGAGGGAGATAGGTGTATGGACACTGGCATTGACGTTCAGCATGAATGTAGTGCACTCAAGAGGGAGCTATGTGTATGGACACTGGCATTGACGTTCAGCATGAATGTAGTGCACTCAAGAGGGAGCGAGGTGTATGGACACTGGCATTGACGTCAGATTCAGCAATGAATGTATGCACTAAGAGGAGGAGCTGTATGGACACTGGCATTGACGTTCGAATGCAATGCATTAAGAGGAGCTAGGTGTATGGACACTGGCATTGACGTTCAGCAAAATGTAATGCAGTAAGAGGGAGCTAGGTGTATGGACACTGGCATTGACGTTCAGATGAATGTAATGCAGTCAGAGAGGCGAGGTGTATGGACACTGACACTGACGTTCGGAATGTAATGCATTAAGAGAGAGCTATGTGTATGGACACTGGCATTGACGTTCAGCATGAATGTAATGCATAAGAGGGAGCTAGGTGTATGGACACTGGCATTGACGTTCAGCATGAATGTAATGCACTCAAGAGGGAGCTAGTGTATGGACACTGGCATTGACGTTCGAATGTAATGCATCAAGAGGGAGCTAGGTGTATGGACACTGGCAATGACGTTCAGCATGAATGTAATGCACAGAGGAGCTAGGTGTATGGACACTGGCATTGACGTTCGAAATGTAATGCATTAAGAGAGAGCTAGGTGTATGGACACTGGCATTGACGTTCAGCATGAAGTAATGCAGTAAGAGGGAGCTAGGTGTATGGACACTGGCATTGACGTTCAGCATGAATGTAATGCACTCAGAGGAGCGAGGTGTATGGACACTGGCATTGACGTTCGAATGTAATGCATTAAGAGGAGCTAGGTGTATGGACACTGGCATGACGTACATGAATGTAATGCAGTAAGAGGGAGCTAGGTGTATGGACACTGGCATTGACGTTCAGATGAATGTAATGCACTAAGAGAGAGCTAGGTGTATGGGACACTGGCATTGACGTTCGAATGTAATGCATTAAGAGAGAGCTAGGTGTATGGACACTGGCATTGACGTTCGAATAGTAATGCAGTAATAGGGAGCTAGGTGTATGGACACTGGCATGACGTTCAAATGTAATGCATTAAGAGAGAGCAGGTGTATGGACACTGGCATTGACGTTCAGCATGAACGTAATGCAGTAAGAGAGAGCTAGGTGTATGGACACTGGCATTGACGTTCAGCATGAATGTAATGCTTTAAGAGGGAGCTAGGTGTATGGACACTGGCATTGGCGTTCAGCATGAATGTAATGCATTAAGAGAGCTATGTGTATGGACACTGGCACTGACGCTCAGCATGAATGTAATGCATTAAGAGAGAGCTATGTGTATGGACACTGGCACTGACGTTCAGCATGAACGTAATTCACCAAGAGAGAGCTAGGCGTGTGGACACTGGCACTGACGTTCAGCATGAACGTAATGCATCAAGAGAGAGCTAGTTGTATGGACACTGGTACTGACGTTCAGCATGAACGTAATGCACCAAGAGAGAGCTAGGCGTGTGGACACTGGCATTGACGTTAAGCATGAATGAATTACGAACTAAAAGAGAACTAGGCGTGTGGAGAGGAGACAGGACGCACATTTCTCTTAGAAAGATATCTTTGTGAGGGTCAGTTGTCATCCCATGATTAACGTTGTCAGGATGCTGTCACAGATGGCTGGGCAGTCAAGAACCTCCAGAATGACCTGTCGTTGGTCATGTGCAACATTGTAGAGGGGGTGTAACCTCCGGTTCCTTCGATGCTTTACCTGTGGTCCATCTCTTGGTGTCTGCTCTCCACTGTCCACAACTGAAGGCAGACCACTCTTTCGAACATCACAAGTAGTTTACAAATTCGGTCAGTCACGTAGCCCAACATAAACATTGAAAACAGACTGCTGCAAATGACTCAGAATACAAACAAACACAAGTAACGCAAATTTAATGGACTGTACATTACATTTGCGTTACTTTACATCTTGTTTTGTGTGTTTATTTGTATTTTGAGTCAGTAGCCCAACATGGTTAATGCTTCTAGATAAAAGAGGCAGAATTGCAAAATAAAGGTGAAGTGTCTAGTTTCCTATTCAACCTTTTTCCCCTTTTCACAACCACCTCATCTTTGACATGGACAAATTAAATGGTGTCTTTACAGGTCAAAGGGGAAAATCGTTTCAGATTTAGCTGGTTTTTTTTTTTTTTTTCTCTCATGCCCCCTAAATGTACTGTCCAGTAATGTTAAGGCTGCCAACGTCCTAGTACCAGGCAACATCAGGGCTCCCAAACATTAATTTACAGCACCACATTTGTTCCTCATTTCTCTGTGGAAGCTGTGTGGCAACACTGGCAGAGGCACCGTATGTTTAGCTGCCAACCCTCTGGAGTCAATCTTCAGGAATCAGAGGATGAAAGGGTGGGTGGGGTGGAGAGGGGGCAATTCAGCCTTTGACTGAAAGCATTTCTTATCCCCTTCTAGTGCAGTTGACAAATGTGGGGTTAAAAAGATGATGTACATCCCCCCTTACATGTAATTGCCGACATCCACGTATCATTTCGGCTTTATTCTGTAACACTTTCATCATCCATGTTCAAAAATATCCTCCAAGCCCCACATTTTTAAACCCCCCCCAAAAAAAAATTCTAAGTTTCCTCACGTAATTCGGGATTTAGGGGAAAATTTCTCAATTACGTAAACTCTACAAAATTTGGAAAGGTTGGAAGCTATGCTCAAGTTACCCCAGAATGTCTGGCTTTTCCATCCTCCAAGTGCATCAGAATGGGTTACTTCACCATTGTACTGGCCATCGAACACTTCAGTCATGTCATTTTGGTCTCTTGGAATAAACTGACTCGGTGATCGACTGGGAAAGTAGAATGCTACCAAAACAATGATAATGCCTGATATAGAGACATAGAGATATACAAGCATCAACTTAATTCTATCACTAACAGACTATTACCTGGAATCAAATTTTCAAAGGACGAGAAGAACAAAGATCAAACAGAGGAGAGAAAACATTTTCCATCCATGCATGCACACATATATCCCCACGCCATACACATTGCTGATGATAGGCATATCCTTTATTTTCTTCTCTCAGTATCCATTTTCACATTTTGAGTCACCTAGTATATACACAAATTGGCACGAACAAATCAGACAGCATAGACATGGAAACAGATGACCAAACTGGACAGAAAATAACCTTATTGAAAAGATTTTAGATGATGGGTGAAAATGTCTAAAAACCCGTTTCCTTTAACAAAACCTGCAACAATGGACTTGACAGACTTTCATTTCTGACAACAACAGATTTGGATTTGACTTCAGTTTTAGTACTTGATGACACGTTAAAAAAAAAAAAGATGACAGACAGAGTATAACACCCAAAAGCAAATTCAAATACCTCTGATCATCATTCCACCTATATGACCGATTTCCCTTCTTCTCTCCCATGTTTACCATTTTAACAAGTTAATACTAATGATAAAATAAAACAGACAGCAACACTGCATGGTCAGTGGATGGAGAGAGAGAGAGAGATGGTATTGCTTATCGCCCATCCGACAGCAAAAGGCCATATCAAGGCTGTGGACTCGAGAGAAGAAACCAGAAATGCTTTCTTAAACCTACAGAAACTTGCTACTCCATGTTCTGAGCCAATGGCCCCAGTTGTCGCCCGTCCTCTTCATGTCGGGCTACTCTGCCAGCACTACAAATTTTATGGCATTGCCATCTTGGGAGTTTTATCAAAGTGGCAACACATAAAGACAGCTGAGGATGACATGCTTAAAAATTTATTCATATTTGGACAATGGCATGCTTCAATATTTTCTATTTGGACAGTAATAGCAAATGAGATGTCTGAATTAGAAGTGGTAGCTAGGACAAAGAACAAAGTTTGACAGTGAAAATGAATTTCAGATTTGTACAGAACAAAAAATCAAAATGCTGTTGCCAATAATCTTGAATACAAATAATCCACATGAGCTAGAACACATGGATGAAATGTCACATAACTGGTTTCTTCTCTTTCTCAATTAACAAAACTTGACAATACCCTCGACTAATTCTGTGCAGTCCTTTGTCACAATCCAGACTGTGCTGTTTAACCCTTTCACTGCCAGCAATCATGTGTGCTGCTAGCACTTTCTGTGCTGCACAAACTGAAGTCCATTTCATGATAGCACTTCTCCTGGACAGCTTTTCAACAGGTGAGATTTTTATTTCTAAACTGTTTCACTACGCTGGGATGCACTTTGCAAATGGATATTTGGAATGCAAAAGCTGAACTGCCACATGGGCTTCCTTTTTTAACGGAAAGTAAAAACTCCTACTTGGGAGAGAGAACCGGTGGCTTACTTCTTATCAGAAAGTGAAATTTCTACTCTCCCTGTACCAGTTTTCTGTTTGGGTACTTATGATTGGGTAGGGACAAGGTCAGTAAGCTGGTAACAAAAGATCTCCTTCCTTTCAAAAAAGATATGCAAGACGACGGAGACTGACTAGTCCATTACCAGCAGTGAAAGGATTAAAACTGGCCAATGGATTTGTGATAATCTAGACCCTACATATGCCAGTCATCTTTTTCTCCTCCACAAATTTATGGGGTTAGACTGCAACAAAGCATTCAACCTGCCTGTCAAGTAAGACGCTTCACCTTTTTCATATTTACTAACACAATATACTGCCCTCTAATATCTGCCAACAGAACTGCTGTCCATGTGTCACAGAAACAGTAAATCTACTTCCCTATCATGTCTGTCAATAGAACTGCTGTCCATGTGATAATATAAATAGTATTATCATTATGTTATCCGTTTTTTTCCCCCTACCATTTTTGTTTTTTTGTTTTTTCTTTTATTTTCCATTATGTTGTTCTATATAAAGTTATTCTAATTAAAAAAAAAGTAAACTGAGAGAATTCATTTCTCCCCATACAGTAAGGAGGAATTGTTCAGGAAAACAGGATTTGCCATCATTTATCAGGCATCAGAAATATCTAAACAAGACCAACCCAAGCCAAAACAATTTCATGAGTCAGGCAATTATTTTTAGTTGTGTCCATCAGACCTTTATAAAAATGTTGGTTTTCACAATGAATTGCCTCAGGTTAATAGTAGTTGGAGCTTCACAGTGGACTGCTTTTTCTTCTTGGCCACTTCAGATGAAATAGAGGTCTGTTGCTAGTCTTTGTGCTCATTCAAAACACTAAGGTCCCTTATGGAGCTAGCACTTAGCCTCTGTAAATTGTTCCTGACAGCGATGCAAACTCCACTTTGAGAGGCTGACAAAACCTGCACAGATACTAGCAAGAAAAGGTGGGTGGCCTGGTTTATGGGTGATGTGCTGTTCTCAGAAGACCAGTCTGAATGTTGCACACACAGATTCCATGCAAGGCAACAGCTACAGCACACAACTCTAATGCACTGTATCAGATGAACAGCATCAGTTGTTGGCCGAGGCAACTCCTCCACTGAAGAATCCTCCCAGCCCAGGTGCCAAAGAACATCTGTGCATCCGTTGTCAAAAATGGCTTTAAGAACCTACCGTTTTACCACCTGCTGGGTTTAGGGCAAAAATGTCACTGGGGATGCACATTCATATTTTTCTCTCCTCCCCCCACCCCCAAAGTTCTAGACAGTTCTGATGCCTATGGTGCTCCATGAAAATCTGGACGATTTCATGGAGGCATGGAGACATGGAGCATCCATGATAGTGTCAGAGAGACACAAAATCCGAATACAGACCTGCCAACTCCTTAACTATGAGCGAATGCTTGAAAGTTGTGGGGAACCGCAAAAAAAAAAAAAAAAAAAAGGAACCCACAAGGAGTTATGTCATTCTAATTTCTTTCAAATGTTAGGCACGGACATTTACCAATGCATGCTAGGGAAATATATTCCGCAGAATCCAGCATGGTTGGCAGGTCTGCAAGTAATCCATGTGAGCGATGATCTGTGTTTATATCATCACTCTTTTACCATCTATAGGTGATGGTGGCAGTCAAAATTACGAAAATTTCCAGCCATATCTAAAACTGTTCATGGTTCAAACTTTGTGCATGCGTGCGCACACAACCGTAATGAAAACCATGATTGAACAGTTTCCCAGCAATATAAATTTTCACTAGTTTGCTACAGGGAAGCCCATTTCCCTGTCTTTCGATGGACAGCACACAGATCCAGGAATATTCAGTTCAACTCCTACCCCCCCCCCCCCTCCCCCTCATCCAAGGCAACAACTAGTTATACTGCCTTAAGGGACAAGAAGTGTCTAACACTCTTTTAGAAATGATGTCCTTCAAAACAGAAATGCTAAAAGGCAGACAAATTGTTAAGGTAACACTGAATGACTTGACAGTCTAGCCGACTTCAGAGGCCATTCAATGTCCTAGCTGAAAGCTGACCGAGTGTGAGAAGAGAGAGAGGACTGGAGGAGGGGGTGGGTACAGATGCAATACAAACACTCATCATCACAACGACACTGGACAGATTACACGTACCAATGTCAAACACAACACGGTATGTGCATGTAAAAAATGACGTGTTCCAATTGCAATGATTTGGAATGAAATCCCAAGACAAGATCACAACATTACCAAAGTAACACATGACTGGGATCTTGTATCACCATTGTGTGAGCCTGGTTGACTGTCCAGGACAGGGGTCCATTTTTGACACCAAGATAACTATGCTTCCCCTTTGTGGAAAGAAAACAATACACTTCCAACACACAGTAACCTGTCTGCACTCAATAGTGAGGGATTATAAATCAACACTTTGCTGGAACTACTGAAGAACTGTTTATGGCATTTTCCGTGAGTACCCCCCCCCCCCCCCCCCCCCCCACTCCCCGAGTAGTTACCTGAATCATTGCTGACCGAGTCATTTCACTGTTTATGATACCTATGAACATGTAAACTTGTAGTCTACACATTAAAATCATTCCATTTTCTTTACTTCCTGCTTTTCTTGGTCTATGATCAGAAAGTCTCAAGAAGGGACATGTCTGAAACCCTTCAAGGATAGTCCAGGTGCTAGTCTTTCTGATGATATGGTCCGGAGTCAATGGGGAGGTTGTAGATTAATGCACCGAAACAAAATCTAGCAGCTTGCAGTGCTTGACCCCCTCCCTGCACAGACTTAATGTACTACTTGTGCAGCATACATTTCATGCAAAGGTTTGTGCAGCAAGCACTACCTTTAATTTGGTTTCCAAACAAAACAAAAACTGAAAGAAAAAAAAGCACTTCACCAAAATCAAGTTATCCTTTCCTGCTGACCTAGCTAAAAACTACAGCTTTGACAAGCTGTCTACATATCCTTACTGGACGGGGAGATCTGACACAGAAAATGCCATCTTCAGAAACTGTTGCTCGCTTGAAGTGCATGATGGTGAAGAGCTTCCTAACGGTTCTGAACACACCAGAAAGGCAGGTCCTTTGGAACACTGGATCCATCCAATCAGGACAGTCATGCCATGGGTAGATGCTCTTTCCAGTGCCTGCAGTGTATGACTTAGATTTAACTAAACACTGTCTTAATTTCACTAATTACTGTCTTATGCCAAATCCAGCCATGCCAACTGGAACACATCTTCACTTGGTGTAGATGAGAGAGGATCAGAACCGGGATCCAGAGACTACCTTGTCAATGATTATGCCATTGAAGAATTGGTTTGCAAACGATGAGGGTGAGAAAATGTCTTCTATAATTCTTATTCCCTCTTCCGTCAACTGGGCTTAAAAAAAAAAAAAGAAGTTTTTTCTTGTTTTACTAATTTACTTCACACTGACTCTTAACATTCAGAACAAAAACTGCTTTGACTTGTGCACAACTCAAGAACATAAATGAGGGCCGACTGGATGAAGTGGAAATACATGCCCTCAAGAGTTCAGCAGTGTAACACAGACAGACCCCCTCTCAGGGAGACAAGCCTGGTGTCGACAAGTCCAGAATAACAAAGCCCCAAAACAGCTCTTTGGGATGGACGCATTCATGCCAGCTCATCAACAGAGAGCCTTCGAAGGTGTCTCCACCTGACAAAGTCAACAACAGCAACACACACATGGGCACAGTGAAAACAATGACATGTGCAATTGACCATGTCCACATTCCAGTGTACACTATGTACAGAGGCACGCGCATCCAAGGCTGCTGCTGCCAGAAGCAGGAAAAATCTGCTTCATCCTGACAAGGCATGCACAGCAGGTGCAGGCCACACCGTGGCACCAAGGGGTGGACAGACAGGAGAAAGCCACCTAGTCCCAGCAGCCAACAGGAGGTCCAAGGGCTGGATGAGCTTCAAGCCCGCAATACAACACGGCACACCCACAACACTAGGCTAACAAACTACCACTACAAGGGTGCATGGGGACGACAAGGTATCGGCTACAGTCACTATATACAGCAATGTGAACTGTTGACAGGGGAGAGGGGAGGGGAGGGGATGGAGAGCAGAGTGACTAACATACATGGACCCGGGCACAGCCACACACGCATATCACTCACGA
The DNA here is from genome assembly GCA_033310375.1 of Conus canariensis. NCBI lineage: Eukaryota > Metazoa > Mollusca > Gastropoda > Neogastropoda > Conidae > Conus > Conus canariensis. Next base: position 90,170,263 of record CM065716.1, read on the forward strand.
GCTGCGGATAGTTGCTCATTTACGCTCAACCAAAAAACAAGGATGACCTCCTCCTCCCATTCTTTACAAATAAACAAAAGGGCTGAAGCCGCCAGAAATGACGTACACTCATCAACAACAAGCCATGAGCACAGTTGACACAGTTATGCTCGATCCACACAGCTTTCCATCACTTACTGACTACACCTGTCAGACATTCATGCCATTGTACCACCATCTTACCATGATTGCACCTCGTTGGTAGACTAATTCAGTAACTGAGCTTGTCAGGATTTCCAGTTCATTTAAACGTCATGAAGTTTCAAAAACTGGTCAACTCCGATTTAAAAAGAAAAAGAAAAAAAGGAAACTTCCACAAAAAACGTTTGTCACTACCCTGGAATATTAGTCAATTTAGAGCTTGTATTAAAAAAAAAAGAAGCTAAAAAATAGATACGAACTAAAACTGAAGTTTGCGTTCCCTTTTCCTTTCCATCACAAAGTCTACACAGCTGAAAGTTCTAAGCGAGCCAACCAATGTGATGCTGCTTTTGTTCTGCCGTGGTTCACTTCCACGAATACTCCCTCATATTTTGACAGGGAAAGATACCTATGTGTCTTTATTTTGAAATTTTAATTAAGTATTTCATTCTAATCAAGGATATGCCATATAAACTAGAAATTAGGGATTACTAAAAATCTTAACAGAACTTGGTGTTGCTTTCAAGCTTTGTAAACCACCAACATCTGCAAAAGCTACTGGCATTTAGTGATAAAATTCGCTGGAACATCTCCTACACACACATGTATAACAAACGCTCGATACTTTTGAGTCACAGCTGCAACAGCATCCCTAAAACACACGCACATGAGGAAAAAAAAAAAGACACCGCTGCCATTGCAACGTAACACATATATATATAAACGTATACATATATAGATGAATATACCGCGTGTGTCAAAATTACAAAATGACAATGGTGTCCACTTACCAAATACAACACTAACATGCAAATTTGTGTGTTGAGAGCTACACGGGTGTCCGACAACCTCGACCACCAGTATGTACAGGCACAAAATACATGTCATTATCAAATATATCATTTCAACATACTCAACGCTTCACACTCTGAGGTGAGTTGATCCACCTATGGATGCTCCCACGTTTGCAAAAACAGAAGCTTATGAGGAAAGGGTATGTATGGGGTGTGGTGAAGGTGGAAGGAGAGGGGGGGGGGGGATCATCCATCATACTATGAAGTACACTCATACACTCTCTCCACTGCCAGTTGGACTGATACACCGATTTGTTTCCCCCCACAGCACAACACAGTTGACCTCATCTTGCCCTCTTATTCAACCGGGCACATCCATACATTCTTTAAGACGCAAGCTCTGTACATAACATACAAACATGGCAACCATAACTTAGATCATAGGAACTCTACCACAATCTACACAGGTCAAAACAAGACAAAATAATAAAAAAAAAGTTTTTTTTCCCTTTAATCATATTTTCTGTTGCATATCCCCCCTTGCCCCACGCGACAAAACAATTCACAAGCACAAAGACATCGGTCCTAGTCTACAGCATGATCCATGAGATATGTACAAATGCATCTGGTGAACATACTACACTAGTTTCAGACACAAGTACCCACCACCAGTCAAACCACATCACTAACATCACTGTTAAAGGAGCAACTTCTGTCAACTTGAAATGGCGACGTATCAACACAGAAGCAGCAAGTCACACTATGTGGACTTCATTGCATATTTGGGAGATCGTCTCCCTCTGTGAAGCCATCCTCCCCACCCACCCACCCTGGCCAGCCCAAGCACATCTAACTAATCAGCCTTGCCCTTGGATAAGGTATCTACCCCATTTTTGCTTTGAAATACTTTTCACCATCCACTTCCCTAAAGAGGGATTTTTTTTTCATTTTTTGATTTTTTTTTTTTTTTAAATTTTTTTTTCCTTTTTCCTCCCCCCCTCCCCCCCCTGCCCTTCCCTTCCCCATGACTGACAGCATTTCCCAATTTTCCCTGCCCATGCTCCCCACACACTTGAATTACTTAGTCACTAGGACAATGCTGGCGCTTTGATCATCCAGATGAGAAGTAATTTCAAGAGTACTACTGTCCCAACATCAGGCAGCATCAGCAGCTACAGCGACCCATGGGGGTGCACGCCCAGACCACACCGAGCACGAGGGCCAGCAGGCCACTATGAACTAAATGAAGGTCACTGCCCCAGGAACCCTGCAACACAAACCACACAGCTAGGTCAGTTCACAGGCTGCACTCGTCTTTCATGACCAAAACATCCACAACTGAACTTTTCCTCCCACCCTCTCCCAAAGTCCTCCTCTGCCCTCCTCCCTCTCCCACACCAAATGTCCTCTCAAAACATAAATTTGCAGCAAATTCAGTTTTCTAATCTTATGCTTGCTCAGCTAAGGCAGGCTGATGGATTTACACACGTGGACATACAACCATGCATCACATCCATCAACACCAGTTCAATGATGAAAACCAACATTTTATATGGTTCAGCATGTGGCAACCGTATCAGCCTATTGCTTGCTGTGTGTTAGCTAAAAGAGGGGCTTTGGGATGATCTACACCAACACCAAACACTGATCCATTGAAATGGGCAAGAAGAGAGTGATCCAAAGCCAGTTTCTTCCAGTCTGTGCGCAGAACCTCTACCAGACCGTGCATCAACACATGGTGACCTGAAACCCAGGGCTGCTACTTATCTTATCTGTGTATTGTTCAAACTTGGAACTTATTTTCATTGCCAACACTACAAGAGTGTTAACATTTTGGCACTGGCTGCTGCACAATCACTGCTACTACACTACTCAAGCAGTCATTGGCATATCACTCAATCTTGGGCTGAAAACACACCAGACTGGTTCTGAAGGCCACCTAATCAATCAAATGGGTCAAGCACACTTTCACTACCTTTCAGGCACGCAAGGAAGACCATCTCTTCTGAAATCCATACCAACATGGATTTCGATGAAAACTACACATCCATTTGTGGAGACTCATTTTTGTTCAGTGGAGTGCATCACTGCTGCTACAGAGTTTTGACATGCGTAGACACACACTGTGGACTGATTAGAATGGCTGTGATGACCACCACTACATGTTCACTCCTCTGCCTTGGCACATACGGTCATTCTATCCTCACAAGAACAAAATCCATGCCAAAATCTGCAGCTTGGCAACTGATTGCACCGTTTCCAATGTGCACAAGCTGCTTCATTACAAATATGAAATAAACAGGTGGTTGTTCAACCTAAAACTTTCAACAAACCTGTTAAAATCTAGTATATTTGTGTAAGAGAACCATTTCAGGCTGTCAATTCAAAATCGACTGAAACATGTCAGCAAAACATTTCAAAGTGCTAACAGTGTGTCAGCTCAGCAGAGATTGTTCAGTCTCCAACTGACCCTGGGGTCGAGTCACTGTCACCCTCACTGTCGTCTTGACAAGCATTCTCCTCTCCTGTCAAAACATCATGTCCACAACACCATGAGGCACACACACAGACGCCGGCTAACACCAATGCCTATCGTCTATGTCTATCCGTAAGAGCTGACACGGCAAGGCTCAATGTGACTGAACCACTGCCCGAACTGGTGCACACAGCAGGTGTCATCAAAGTTAATGACCAATACATAAAACTGCCTGACATGAATAGAAACGGCAATGGCAATTTCACAGACATTTCCCAATGAAAATTAATGTAGTTTATTGTGCAATTTCGCACAAAGAACATTCACTAGTGCCCTCCCACCCTTCCCTCACTCAAAACATCAGAAATTGCAAGGCTGTTGGCCACATGCACACTTGAACAGCACTTGTCAGGAAGCAGCACTGAACATCCAAAGCTGGCACACTCCCAACCGTCAACATCACAGTTTACAGGAGCCAAAACATTCAGGACGGATGGTCATCATCATCATCATCATCTGAGAATAGCGACAATGAAAGAGCGAGGTAGAGGTCTCTGCCATTCTGCCCTTTAACATACCCATCTATTGTACGACTCTGCCCAGTTTTTAATTAGCAGGTGAAGCAATTTAAATACATCCAAATGCCATTTGAACTGCATCCTGCTGTAATTCGGACAAGATAAAAATGACCTTGATTGTCCCTCCCCCTCCTCCCAGTCAATCTCCACTACCCCCTTTTAACTTAAAAAAAAAAAAAAAAACCTCTCTCCTCCACCATTCTGTACCCTTAAAACTCCATTAATAAAACCAAACCAACCATTAACTCTTAACCACACAGGTCTGTTTTCATTTAAAAAGAAAAAAGTTTAAGCGCATTATTCATGCAAAAAGTCTATTTTATCTGGTCAGAGACTGGGAAGAGTTGAGTGGGGAGAAGAACCTCATCACGACAATGTGCCAAGAACAAAATAGTAACTTATGATAAAAGTCAAAGATTAAATGTCAATGACTGGATTGTAAAAATGCAACAACACATAAACATAAAGCCATAAACAGATCAGTCAAAAACCTGAAGAAAAAAAAAGAAAATCTCAGTATAACAATATGATAAAATGAATACCAAGAAAGAATAATAAACGTTGGGAGTATTACAAGCAACCAAAAACTATGTAACATGAGTGTTGAGAAAAACAAATCAAAAATAAATTTCAAAAAGTAAAATGAAGTAAAAGAATGAAGTAATGAAGCCAGAAATGAAATTTTAAAAGGCAATTTCGAAATGGAAGAAAAAAATGGAAACCTTACCATCTTACCTCAACAGCGCCTACCCCGTGGCCTCAGTAGGGCTCTTCCATTTTCTAACATGTCAACAACCCAATTGGTCAAAATCTTTTCATGAGAGAACAGACCACATTACACTTCATTGGATTGAAAAGTGCATTATAAATCACCGTTTTCCTAGCTTAAAAAAAAAACACACAAAAACAAGACACCAAGAGAAACATTAACACAAAATTAACTTTTTTTTTCTTCTTAAAAATCAGTTAATTCTGGAATGATGTTACTGTGTTTCCACAACAGTTAAGGCTGCAAACATGCACTAGTTTGCTGACAGAAAATAAAGCTTGTCGAGATTTCATATTCACTGTTAATGCAGTACAAGGATGCACAATGAAGGGTCTATTAAAAGGAAGGAAGAACTGGTACAAACACCAACTACACACGGCGCCCTATACCAATCTAAATCAGTGATGTGCTATGGTCATTGTCACAATTAAGTGCTGCAAGGCAAGAGAGCAAAAGAAAAGATGGCAGCCTGGACAGCACAGCATTTCCGTTATATGGTCAGGTAGGGAGGCCAGTACACACACCTCAGGACAAGAGTTCAAAATGAACAGGGCGTTATATACATGTGTCAGGAGAGGAAGAGGACAGGACAGACCACAGAGAAATACAGAGGTGGCTCCACAGAATGATAAAGATACAGAATGAGATACACTCCATCAGGCCAGCACATGAAATGCAAGCTACACAGCCAAGATTCCAACCCTCCCTCTGTGTATAGAGGCCCTAGGACTTTACATCTCCATACCAAAACATGAAGAGACAGACACAGGTGACTCCACCACAATCTGCACCACCAGCTGGTCACAGCTGCTCCACACACACTGATACAAGACCACAGATACAGTCTGGCAGCTGTTTCACTGCTTGGACAGTTCAGAGTTGAATGACCGTGACAAGTACTATGCACAGAAGATACCGCAGCAGTAGACAGCTGATAATATAATGGCAACAATGACAGTTGAAGAGAGAACAGAAATCCACTGCACTTCAGAACAGAAACAAGAGCAGGCAACTACTGCCTGTGCCATTCTAAACATGAAAGGACTTGTCTAGGTGGCCCATCCCCTTTGTCTGATTGAACCTTCCTGCTCCCCAATACCATCAGCATTTTCTACGATCCATTTGGAGGAACTGGCTCAATTTCACCATGTCTCAAACACTCTTCATCCCATCCTTCCTATCTATGAGCTTATCCTACAATGAAGTTTTGCAGGTTACTGAAATCGCACCATCAATGATGCATTTCATCAGGCGGGCCTACTGTCTGAAATTTTACTGGTAAAATATTTCTCAATTCTCAACATCAGTCTTCACCACTCACAAAAAAAGTGCGCTAGAATCTTCCTCTCCAATATTCTTCTCAGTCATTTTACAAAACAAGCAGCACGACGAGTGCATAAGCAAAACGTTTTTGGAAAAAGGTTACCGTTTTCTTCTTATCTGATGTATGAAAGCCCAGCCCCCCCCCCCCCAACAAATCTTCTGCTACTAGAAATCCATCATACAAACTTACCAAATAATTTCCTTTTCATGAAGTTTGTTCTCATCATTATTACTTCATGCAAATGCGTGAATAACTTGACGAGAGTTTGATGTTTAAGGCAAAGCAGGCTTATCAAACAAAATTGAAAAATTTGACCCCTGTGAAAAGGTAGCTGACTTTGTGTTCAAAGTTATATATTATGGAATGGTAGTCTTACAACACCAATTTAAAAATGTGACTATTCAAATGTTACTTAAAAAAAAAAAGGCAAGTCTGTCTACAAAACAGATAATCTATAAACCCATTTCCCTTCCACTTCATTGCATTCTGACACTTGACACTTGATAATTACGTTAAACAAAAAAAGATGTTGAGAGGAAGCTGTCCCACAATTATCCCTTTGTGTTTTTCTCTATATGCTTAGACAGCAAGGGACTGGCAGAGATAAGGAGAGAAAGAGAGAAAAAGAAAGGGAGGGAGGGTGGAAAAAATGAGAGAGAGTGACAATAAATGAGAATGTGAGAGAGAGACACACAGTGAGAGAGAGAGGAGATGCACTGACAGAGTGACAATAAATGAAAGAGAGAGAGAGAGAGAGAGAGAGAGAGAGAGAGAGAGAGAGAGAGAGAGGAGAGAGACATGTAATTCACCGTGTCACCTGTTCACTTCAGGTATTAGCTAAATTACAAAACAAAAACAGTTATGTGAAGGAAAGCACGAAGACTGGTGTCACGGCAAACACAGAGACCACATAATGCCATGCTGAATGACAACATGACCATGGCAAACAAAGAAGACAGCATTAGCCGATTACTGTCAGGCAGTGACTTCAGCCCACACCACACCACAGAACAACCACTAGTGCTAGAAACTGGCTCAGTACACAGAGTATGGAAAGGGTACAAGCACACACGCGTTTGCAGTATAAAACGCACGGTGCAGTTTCGTCATACATACACACGTTTCTGTACCATTTTGCCGGGGACCCTTGCGAGTGGGTGTGTGTCCTTTCAACATGCTAATAATCAACAGAGCCATCTAAAAAAAAAAAAGAAATAAAAAGAACACACAGGGGAAAAGCTATAAGCATCAAATTAAACCTTTAAAAAATGTTCACAACAAACTTTATTTCATTTAAAACAAAGGCACAATGATGTATTTTGACCTGAATAAAAACTGTTTTCTGCATTAACAATTCATGGATATCAATGACACTTTGGGGAAACATGGATATGAGCATAATGGCAACAAATAAGCCACACATTAAAGGAACAGCACAAACCACATGCACACAACTGCTCACTCGCTCGCTCTCCTTCACGTCATACAGACAAAATGTGCACATAATGACAAATGGTATCAGCATGGCCTACTTTTGCTACAAATTTCATTTTAGATATGGTTATAAAATGCCACTCCAATAGCTTTTCATTATCTGAAGTCAATCCACAGCTGCTGGAGTTCAATGTCTTTATCCCGAAGAATCACAGAATGCAATGACTTTTTACCTTCTTCCTATGGTCATCGAAAGAAAAAAAAGAATATTTATGTCAGTATCAGCATCTCCATGGGTGAAACTGGAAAGAAAAATTGAAAAACTGAAAGGTTGGGGTCCAGGGGCCGTCTAGGCCCCTGGCGGGGTCCAGGGGCAGCACCCCTCCACCTGCCTAAATTGATTTTTTGAAAAATTCAGACAGTTTTCGTGGCCTCTGGTGAAAGGAAATTTGGAACTGAGGCCTTGTTTGAAACATATTTATTGCTTACATGTGAACAGAAGTCATCATTTTAAATTTTAAAAAAAGAAAAAAACTTACCCCCCAAAAACCAGCTTGGTTGGTGTCTTGGACATAGATGGGAAGAAATAGAAACCTTTAGTAGTTTTCCCCATCCTTTTTCCAGAAAACTAACCCTCATATTTATTTTTCTTTTATGCTTTTTCTCTTTCTTTAAATATTTTTTTTTCATACTATTATGTCTCTCTCTCTCTGTGCCTTACATTCATTTTTGCGTGTGTGTGTGTGCATGCGTGCGTGTGTGCGTGAGTGCGTCACTAGGGGTAAGGGGGGTGGGGGGGGGGGGGGCATGGAGGGCTGCTGAAAAAGATTTTACTGAAATTCTTACCTTCATGCTTTTAATATGGTCCGGACTTCTGGCATGCTTTGCTAGCCGAGATTTTCCATTGGATCCATACTTGAGGTCCGAGTTGCACACGCGGCAAAACGCTACATCAGGTTTGTTCGTTTTCAAACACCAAACACAATGTTGTCGTTTATCATCTATTTCGTTCAGCCAACCCAATCGCCACTTATTAGTGATGCCAGTGTCGATCTCCTCAACTGAATCACCTTCTTTAAGACAGGACATTCTCACGGTTTCCAACGAACTCCAAATCTAGATTTCGGCAAATGGTGCTTTATCTTTGTTCCCTAAAATAAAGAGTACTTCCGATTCGGCACTTCCGTAAGACGCACTCGATATGTAATTTGCGCAATTTCAGAGACTGTTCTGAACCCCCCCCCCCCCCCCACAAATTTACGAAAAACGGAAAATTCCGTTGCGAATAATTTCATAAAACGGATTCCGTCCTGAGACTGAAGTTTCACCCATGCATCTCTCTCCTTTCAAGAAAGATGAAATCATTTTCACTGTCATTACCGACTAAAAAGAGCCTAAAAAAAATGTCTCCCTGTGCCCTATCAGTAGTGTGTGGTCCATTAATCATCCTTCGTGGGTTCTTGGTTTCAAGACCTGAATTCATCTTGGTCTATCATCTGGAAATGTCTCTAGTAATATTTGAAACCCCATTCCCGCATTATAGTTAGAAGCAGAAATGGAGACATGGGGCCCACAGCTAATGAGAACACTGTCCATCTCTTTCTTGCATTGGTAAGACCAAACTAAGATATATGACAGACAGTGGAGGCGTCATTATCCAACTACCATTATCAGTCCAACATTTTACAGCTGCTGATCATCGTTTTCTGATATGTGATGGTTCAATGCTATAGCTGCAGTGAACTCCCCCCTATTTGGAAAACACAAGAGAATCTGTATTTCTGGCCCTAGTCATGAAAAGACTTGATATCAAATCAACATCATTCCCTATCAAAGCAATCTTATCAGAATGGTAATTTTTTTTCCACACACACACACACATTCACACCCTTACCCTTTCTTTTCACACCAGAAATGGCAGAAAAAGCTTAAATAATATTCAATAAGACTGCATAAATGAACTCAAACCATGTATTTAATCAGCCAAAATCAGAGTACAAAAAAGAACAAAATTCTATAAGCCCACGGAGAGTGAAAGAAAGAGAGTGCCAAAATCACGTCCATTAGCAAGTAAGGTTAAACTGTATATAAAATATTATTCAAAAGAAAAAAACAATTCTATGCCAGGGTGAAGATTACATCAATAACAAAAAGAATCCACACAGAAAAGCTAAAGTTTAAACTGGGAGGAAAAGTAGCCAAAATTGCAGACAGATAACCAGAGGGAGAAAAACATGGCATGACAAAAAAAAGGGGGGTGGCATAGTCTCCCTTGCACAGACGAGGGGGAGAGAGAGAGAGAGAAAGAGGGAGAGAGAGAGAGAAAGAATGGGAAAGAGAGGGAAGGGATGTGGATGGAATGGGACATGCAATACTAGCAAGAAGCCACCCAACCTCAACTTCCCCTCCTTTCAAAAGTGGATTTGCTCATTGACTGACTGACCCTCCCTCCCCTCTCTCTCACAGCCCCATCCCATCTAACAAGAATACAGCTACAGAAACTTGTTCTATTTCAGAACCAAGACTTTGGATAAAGCTCGAACGACCACTGGCCATTCTCACCTGAACTCGAACCTGCCACCCTACTGTGTGGTACCTGACCACCCAAGATTCCTGTCAACACCAAACTAGAGGCAGACTGACAGCAACATCCACTTCTCCTCAGGGCACTGGCAAAAACACAACCCATCACCTTCCTCCGGAACTCCACACACATGGTAATTTCTGATCCAAGGAAAGCAAGTCGACCGAAGTACAGGCCAGATGAATCAACACTAGAGGAAACAATCACCAATCGCGATATTTTCTGAGTGGTCCACCGACTCCTGAGGACAGCCTGGGTGGATGAGAAGATGGACTGAAAGGAGCGGACAAGGAGTCACTGGGAGTGAGGGAAGGGGATGGGGGAGGATGTTTGAAGGAGGGTGGGGAGAGGGGAGGGGCAGCACTCACTGATCTAGAAAGGTACAGGGCAAACTGTCAATCTCACCCTGCTGCATGGGGTAGCCGACGATGCCCTGGGGTTGGCTGTACTGTTGCTGGCCCAGCTGGGGAACTTGCTGGCCCCACTGCATGTTGGGCATGGACCTGATCAAAACAAAACTATGGGTCAGGTATCAGAATCGCACGTCTTACTTTAAACCAGTGGTCAGGCCTAAAACACAAACTATGGGTCAGGTATCAGAATCGCACTTCTTACTTTAAAACAGTCATCAGGTCTGCAACACAAACAATGGGTCAGGTATCAGAATCGCACGTCTTACTTTAAACCACTGCTCAGGTCTACACAGTGATAATTCTTACGCACAAATGTGCGTCTCTGATGCATAAACTTCCCATCTGATGCACTGGAATTCAGGCCAGTGCATCACAAAAGCATACCAAAATTTACCGTGACGCACTGATTTTCTCCTGCACACATTACAACTCTGAGCAGCGCATCACGCAAAAGGGCTTTCGTTTTATCTGCCACGACTGAAGTTAAAAACATAAATTTCGACGTTTTAGAACATTCTGAATCGATGAACAATCGGCTTGAGAAGTCTTCTCTACTACAACCACAGAGAACTCTTCTCTACTGAAAACCAACAAGAGTCGTCAAAATAGACCAGGCCTATCCAGTCTATGACTGGACCACAAGATCACGTGATTCAGCTAAGTGGGAAAAGCATGGAAAACCATAGGAATTTCGGCTTTTGGGAATCAAAATCGGACAGTTCAGCTGTTGCTTGTGGGTGATAATCTAGTGAATGGAACAAAAGTCAAACGATCTATGCAACATGACCACTTCGGATAATTAAAATGGCTCCGTTCTGGACGTATGAATGTGTTGCTCTCGGAGCAAGAATGGCCAGTCTACAGTTTTGTCATAGGTTCCACTGAGCTTCCCATGATCATTGCATGGCGCCTGGAATTTGGTCATACAATAAAATATTTCAACACTGAAGGAAATGGCTTGCACAGTGGAAATTCTGTGATCATAATCGAAGAGGACATCCCACAAATCAAGTTTCACTGTTAAAATCCTGACATTGTAGGTGCTCACATTTACACATGTTAGTTGATAACACTTTAAAAACATAGGAACATGAATATGAACAGATAATACTTAGCACCATCTTGTTTTATTAACTTTATTATAAACACATCTTTTCTAATGTACTTCTATCTCAATTATAAACACGTCTTTTCTAATGTATTTCTATCTCTTTCTCTGTGCATTTATGAGCGTGAGCCAGTGAAAGCACACTCGTGTGTGTGTGTGTGTGTGTGTGTGTGTTGTGTGTGTGTGTGTGTGTGTGTGTGTGTGTGTGTACTACATTTTCTAGCAGTTATTAATGGTGACCCCCTAGAAATTTTTGTGACCCCCTAGAAATTTTTGTGACCCCCTGAAAATTTGGAAGCGAGTTTTTCATACCGAGTCTGACCGCCTAATTTTTAGGAAATAATTATCACTGCTACAACACAAAATTTGGGGTCAGGTATCAGAATCGCACATCTTCCTCTTAAACCAGAGCTCAGATCTATCCTCTTCATACATGGACCTGATCAACACAAAACTATGGGTCAGGTATCAGAATCACATGTCTTACATTAAACCAGTGCTTACGTCTACAACACATAACTTTGGGTCAGGTATCAGGTATCACGTCTTATCTTTATACCAGTGCTCAGGTCTATCCTCCTCCGACATGATGAGAACCAAAATACGAAAGTGATACAAGAAACAAGCTTGGTGATCATCACATACGCAGATGCATATGAACACAGAATCCTCTTTATTGCATTTGCTCACTGAGAAGGAAAGAAAACCCTTACTATTTTCAAATCAAAGTGTTAAACATCTGAAGCTGAACGCGCCACATATCAGACTGATCTAAACCTAAGCTTACTCAAAATGGTTTCTACTTGATTGTAATATTCACTTATCAGACATTTCTTTGTACAAATGAGAGCTACAACTGGAGCAGTCAGTCTAGAAAGCTAAGGGTTGATTACATTCACAAATTGCTATAGAGGTGACCTTATGAGAATAAAAACCACTGTAACATTAAAAACACTTCAGGAAAGTTGTTTTTAATCGCACATGTCACTCATTTCTACTTTGTTTTTGAAAAGTTTGGTTAACATTAAATACAGTCATGAATTTTTAAATCAAGACAAGCACCTGATATCTTATGACATGTAATGACAGCAAAGTGATCACAGACACCAGGCCAAAAAAGAGCAGGAACGGAAAGCACTTACCCATAGGGCTGGTAGTTGGCAGGGTAAGTGGGCTGCCACTGTCCCATGTTGTTAGGCTGGATGAACTGCTGCTGAGCAGTGGCTGCTCCCACAGCTGGGGCATATGTGTTGGGGTAGGCCCCACCGTTCCAGTAAGTGGCGCCCTGCATGTTGTAGTACTGTCCATAGGCTTGAGGCTGCTGTAGGCTGGTGGCCTGCAAATACAGATTCTTTGATGTTCACTTTAAATTTGACATGTACAGCTGCAAAATGGGGGAATCAGTGAGCAGAGATTAAAGAAAATCAGCAGCGAGGCGACACTGTGCCAGTCTCATAGTGATGCAACACCTCTCCACAATGTTATCAGTAAGAAAAAGGCAAATAATGTTCACAACTGTGCTGCACATCAATGAAAATTAACTTTGAGCTAAAAAAATTGTAAACACAGTTAACATAACTGTTAACTAAATTTTTCTAACACTGATTACATTAAAACTTTGCAAGAATACTGGTAGTTTTACCCGTTTTCAGTGACAAAAGATTTTGCTGTGAATTATAATTTACAGTAATGTATTTGACTGGATGGCCAGAAGCATCTGAACAGATGTTTCTTCATCAACTTGATTTTCATATTTCAAATATCGTAAGAAAATGACTCTGATAAAAAAACAAATGAAACCAAAAAAAAAACAACAAAAAAAAAATTCATAAGCATTTTAAATAATACTGAAAAATAAGTGTGCACGGTAGGTGTACATGGATTATATACACACACACACACACATATACACACACCACACAGATAACTGGCAGTTTGGAGTAAGCTCTGTTGGTACAATACGATTTCCTTTGTCGTTTTGATCCTGAAAATATGGTATACATCAATCCGATTCATTTAATAAAGATCTGACCACATCACATTCCAATCACTGGAAGATGAAAATTTGCCCAGATCAATTCTAACCGTTAAAAATTTTTTTTGTAACCAGACTAATCCAAGTCATTCAGACATGAAAACCATCTGACTAGATCCATCATGATCGACGAGGCATGACAATAATCTGATTAGATCATTCCTAGTCACTGAGAGACGCAGACAATCTGACCGATCAATTTTCGTCACAGACATATGAACATCTACCCAGATCAATTCTAGTCACAGACATGTAAACAATCTACCCAGTTCAATTCCAGTCACAGACATGTAAACAATCTACCCTGATCAATTTTTGTCAGAGATGCAAACAATCTGGATGCATCACTGAAGGACCCCCCCCCCCCCCCCCCCAAAACGGTAAGTTTTTTTTCCCTTATCTGCCTCATCTCTGAAATGGCTCCCCACACACACAAAAACCACCCAACAGTGGCTGAAAACACTGGCAGCAAGGCTTGCAGTGTTGAAAAAGTGAACAATCCGGACTTACGCATCCACTTTGAAAACTCAACAGTCACTCTGAATCGCAATTCATGCCACATCCCTCCAACTCCTCAATACCCCACTAGGTTGGTTGGTTCACGGCTCTGATCAGAAATGCCTGTTGGCTTTTTACAAATTGCTACACACAGGGTTCCCACAGATCTCAAAGAAAAATTCAAGGACTTCTCCAGTGCCATGCTAGTAAATTTTAAGGACTGAAAGTAACGCATCTAACACAGTAAGAAGTATGCTAATGTTAACCCAGCCTGATTATTTTAAGCTACAAAAAAAAAAAAAAAATCCCCCCCCCCCCCCCCCCCCCCAAAGTTCACATGCAGAATTCAAACAAGCACAATGTTACATAACTCCAGCAGCAGACAGCCAGCGGAACTGTCATCTGCTGTGATCGTGATGTCGCATGGTCAACAAATTTGAATTTTTCATTCAAAATTATTCTCTTTGACTGATTTTTTTATTTTTTTTTAAAAATTTTTTTTAGGAGAACAATTCTTAATCTTGTTGGCTTGAGAATAAGAATATGGTCAGCAGGTTTAGAAAATTCCAGGACTATTCCAGGAGTTTGGGGGCCTATACCGTTTTTCCAGCACTTTTCCAAGCCGTGGAAGAGGCCTTGCCAATTTTCCAGGACTTTTCAAGGTTTCCAGGACCTGTGCAAACTCTGTACACATAATCACCAACATGCTTCCCATTTTCCTGCGCAACCCATGTTTCCACACACCCACGCCATGCTGGCTTTCTATGCGAAGTTCCACTCACCACAACACCAGCGGCCTGTGGTTGACTGGACTCGTTGGGCTCCTTGCCCCAGGAGCACTTCACGACCTGGTCGTTGATGGTTGTACCATGGACAGAGCAGATAGCATTGGTAGCTGCCTCCTTCGTACAGAATCTGCACAATCACCCTTCTCAATGAGGACTGAACTGCGTTTCAGAATAAAGATGTCTATTACACGTTTGTTAGTTACTTACCACTATGTACAGTTTTCTTCCCCCATGCCTGTATGAGTTTCTTGAAGATTACAACTACCATTTTTGTTAATCCCCCAAAGCTGTTTTGAAATAATTGCGTTACAGCACCAGCTATAGCCAAACACCTCTGAAACTGCTCATTTGGGAAAATTCTGCATACATACCTCATTACTCTAATATATGTATGCCAATATTGCTGCCATAACATGCCAATCAAGTAAACCAGCCTGTCACAATGTTTGTTGAGTGACTGGTCATCTCACACTCAAGTACATGCAAACAAAATGTGTTCATCCCACAATACTATCCCTTCCTGCTTTTCTGGTCTATTCTGGATAATTTTCACATACACACCGCTTGCAAACATTCTGTCTTTCATCTTACCAAAATGCATTTTTGTTAATGCACCTTTGCTCTCACAAGCACATTCTCCTTCCTTTCAAACACACACTCTCATAGAGTTATTGCCTGATCCTCCGTCACAACAGATCTGCCTTTGAGATCCTAGTTTCACACAGCTATCCAACACTCTCTGTAATACTTGGAGAAATCCTAATTACATACAGCTATCTTACAGCTATCTTAAGTTATAACACTCTACAATCCTCATTCTACAGAGCCATCCAACATAACAAAACTCTCCAAAATCCGTCTTTTACAGAGCTACCCCATCTAATCCATAACACTGTTCTGAGATCCTAATTCCATGAGTTATTCAATGTAATCCTAACAACCTGAGATCCTAATTCCATGGAGTTATTCAATGTAATCCTAACAATCTGAGATCCTAATTCCACAGAGTTATTCAATGTAATCCTAACAATCTGAGATCCTAATTCCATGGAGTTATTCAATGTAATCCTAACAATCTGAGATCCTAATTCCATGGAGTTATTCAATGTAATCCTAACAATCTGAGATCCTAATTCCATGGAGTTATTCAATGTAATCCTAACAATCTGAGATCCTAATTCCATGGAGCTATTCAATGTAATCCTAACAATCTGAGATCCTAATTCCATGGAGTTATTCAATGTAATCCTAACAATCTGAGATCCTAATTCCACAGAGTTATTCAATGTAATCCTAACAATCTGAGATCTTAATTCCATGGAGTTATTCAATGTAATCCTAACAATCTGAGATCCTAATTCCATGGAGTTATTCAATGTAATCCTAACAATCTGAGATACTTATTCCAAAGCCATCGGATGTAAACAAAAAAACTCTGATACCAATTCCACAGAGCTGTCAGATGCACTCAACAACACTCTCTGGGATCCTTGTTTCGTAGAACTATACAATATAACCAATAACAGTTACACACACTTTGTTGCTGCATCACTGTCACTGCATAACAATATCCTAGGATGGAAAACTATCCATTTTTATAATGAAAATAATAAAATGCACACATAAACCATTAGCTGTTGCATAACAGCGCACACATAAACCATTAGTTGTTGCATAACAGCAGGGGCAAAAACGTGAAATACACAGGCTGCCTACCTGATGAAGGCATATCCCTTTTCCTTGAAAACTCGGACTTCTTGAATGCTTCCAAATGGTTTGAAGGTAACACGCATGAGTTCCTCTGGAAGACAGAATACAAAAGTGAGAACCCAACAAGTCATTATCCCCCCCCCCCCCCCCCCCCCCCCGACTTTTGACTCACAATGCACAAGACACACACACATATATTTCACTCTTTCTAGAACTCCAGACTTACACATTCTAATCCCTCCTGTCTGTGCCAATTACAAATGCTACATATATATCAATTACTTTGTAATTTAACTATTACATGTTAAATTTCCATAGTCATTACTGTATCACTTTGATGAAGAGAAAGCAAAGGGGTGGGCATGGTTGGAGGACAGTATTGCGCTTATATATATGTATACACACACACACACACACATATATATATATATATATATACGTGCGAACATTGTGTTTAATTTTCATGTAGGAGGAGGAGAGTAGATATTATTTCCATGTATCCCTGGTACTTTTCGACTGATGACAAAGTTACGACGAAATCTCACCAAAAATAATGGATTAAAAAAGGGCCCCTGGGAGACCTCTAGCCAGGCTGAACGAGTCTTACATCTCCCCATTCAGTTTATGTATCAGCACCCCCAAAAATCTGTCAGGGTAAGTAACTGGTGGATCAGACTGAATGAGCCACTCTCTAGGTAGTTTTGTGATCAAAAGAAAGTTAATACTCTACGAAAATATGCTTTGTTGGTAGTTAACTCATACCAGTAACTTTAAATGTTCCTGTTCAAGGAAATGTTTATAATTATACTAACGTGACCAGATCCTAGATCCATCCATGGGGAAAGGAACTGTTGGCACAGACTGAAGGAGTTACTCCCCATGTACTTTCATTAATCTTGCTGAACAAGTCCTGACCTGCCCTTTAACCCTGATCCACACCATGCCATTATTTCATGGGTTTGTTTGCCCATGGATCATATTCCATCTTTTTAACACAGTTTGGTTACACAGCCAGACTAACCACCTGCCCAGGTGAAAACCTCTTTGGTGGAGGTCTAAAACCACAATTAGGGAGTTGGAAACATGAAGTACACGTTCAATGGGGGAAGATGGAGGACAGTCGCACAGAAACTTATTGCCTTTCCATGTCTGCATGCTGTGACCCTGCCGACTGCCTCCAATGTCACCTCAACAAACAGAGAAAATCTAGAACACTCATCCCAGGTACCCAGGGGGAGGGGGCATGGGCCAAAAGCGGGTGAGGCCAGTACCTGTGCACGAACAGATCAATACTCAACCCCCCCTGCAAAGGTACACCCAGTTAGGCCGACTGCTAGGACATCTCCCCTCCCTCCGCACCCCGGCCCACCCCCTCCCTCCACACACCTCTCTGAAAGAGCGACAGATAAATATTTGTGCAGCTCAGCCAGGCTGCCCTCCGGGCAGCATGCATCACTGCTAGCGTTCTGGCCCTCTGAAAGAATCCCACAATGCACTGCATTTCCTGCCATTCCAGGGGTCCCTCCTTTCCCTCCGCCACTCTTTTGTTTCTCTCCCAGGCACAATCAATGCTTGCACCATGTTCAGTCCACAGCCATTAAAGAGTACCACCAACCCATTACTCCCCCTAACCTGTATCTCTCTGTTGGCTAACTTTTCCTTATTTTCTTCTCTTTTTCGTTCTTCCTTTTTTGAAAACCTCTCTTTCTGAGCAAATACAACGTCCTATGAATTATGCAGCAGACAAAGCCTTATTCTTCTCACATATGAAAATACGATATTTTAATGACCAATGAATACATTTCTGTCTGCATACACATATGCATGCATTCGCACACACACACACACACACACACACACACACACACACACACACACACATGCTCTCACACATACACACACACGCATGTACATCAGTATACACACATGTTCATCATGATAAATTGTGCAACAGACCTGTCAATCCAGTACTAACACCGCCGCAGTACACTGTGCAGTTTGACTGGCTGCTCTGGTTAAACACTTCTTCATAGGACAGCTGCTTCACATCTGAAGGAAGGCAAACGACAAAAAGGATTTATAGTTAACTACACATGTCTGCAGTTTCAACAATCCAATCTATTTCCTATTCAGTTACGAAGATTCACAGAGCTTTAATTCTTTCATCACTTTGGTCTGTGGGAAACTACCACATTCACAGACTGAAAATCTTCAGTACTGAAAGTATCAATAATTTAAAAAAATCATTTGGCAATGAAAATCGTTTAGCATCCGTGTTCTGCACATTAAAATCTGATGGAAAAAAATGTTGCTGCAACTTTTGATAGTTTCATGGCAATGAATTTCCTTAAATCCTCATTCAGTCTATTTGGACACAACACCTATCCCCTTCACATCATTCATAACATAATGGTTGACTGAAATGACTATTTCATGGAAAAAAAAATGACATCAGATTTTCTTCATGACCTCTACCGTGGATCTGTGCAACATCCTTATGGAAGAAAAGTGGAACTATAGTAGAATGATAAAACAGATAAACCTTTGTTATTAACTATATCAGCATCACAATCTAAAGACCGAGACTTGTGAAATCAAGTCTGAACTCCTTTTAGTGGTCCTCTGAACCTCCTTTTAGTGGTCCCTTTGTGATCTCTTGACGCCCTTTGAAACTCTTCATTGACATTACTGCAGTTTATTTTGCAGGCATGTCTGGACCTGCTAATCACAGCCAGGCTCCTTCTCTTTCTCATAGTGAATTAACCTGAAGCTGAATGAGAGAGGTAGACTGAGAGAGACATTTCACCACTTCACATGGTTGGACAATGAACCACCCAACACCACAGGACTACCCTTCACACAGACAGACAAAACAAAACCCGTCATTGGCTGGCTACTTACTCTCCTTGGGCACTGGAGCAAGAGGTTTGCGGGTGGCCCAATTTGTGCGTATAGGCCGTGAGCCTAACCACTGTCCATTCATGTGAGCAATGGCATTTTCTGCATCCTGGACACAAAAGAATGACAAACAAGGCTCATCAATGTCACAGAAGAGCTTCTGGTTAATGGCTTTCATATTCTATGAACAATAAAGGGTGTGCAGAGCACAGCCTTTGACTACATCAAGCTGATGTTTCAGCACTTAGTTCTATCATCACATCAAACCAAGACAGATATGGAAGTTAGGGCTGCTTATTCTAGGTCTAAACTACTCGTATCTTTCAAATGTTGAATTATGCACACACAAAAATGCAGCTCACAGCGAACACACTGGTAAAACAATTCCAGGTGGGGCAGCTTAGCAGTTTTACAATATCCTGGAGAGAAAGAGAGAGAGAGAGAGAGAGAGAGAGAGAGAGAGAGAGAGAGGTACGCAGGTGTACATTCATATACAACCGAGTGAGAGCATGGGCAGACAGAGCCTAAAATTACGTGTTTATGTGCATACATGTCACATTGCTAAAAAAGTTTAAATACTGAAAACCACACACACACACATGAAAGATATGATCAATGTTTTACATGCTCCCTCAAGATTATGACCTGCATGTATCCAAAAGACGTGCAGTAGTTGCACAATTTCAAAAAAGGTTCAAAGATTCTAATTTTCTGTTTCCAAAGATGAATCTGCGAGACTTCAGGCACTGAAAGGAGAACATTATTACTGACACTGACGATGGGCCAAGTTTTCAACACATTCTGAGCAAAAAAAAACATTACAGAAATAAACTGATATAAAGCACAAAAAAAAAAGAAAAAAAAAAAGAAGACACATGAATCTTGAGGGAAAAGACTCTCAATGACTTTTTCAGCTGTTTCACATCCGTGTTTTTCTTGCTCGATGTGAGAGGGAGGGGGTGGGGGTGGGGGGTGAGCAGATGGGGGAAGGGGGTAGGTTAGGGGTAGGGGGTAGGAAGGGGAAGGGGGAGGAAGTGACAGGATGAGAAGACCACAAGCAAGTTCATCGTCTTATTTCTGGTTTTGTTGTTTGTAGGTCAAGATACATCTCATCACTTTTCAGGCAACATTTCAACACAAAAAAAAACAAACCAGAAAACAGCAATTTCTACAAACTTTTCCCTAATAATTAAAGAAAAAAAAAAATCTTCTTTCCTGTAGATCTTCAAGGACCAGGTGAACCTGAACTAAGCCACACAAGATCTGCTCTGTCCTTGGTGTGATGATGAAAGCAGAGAAATGTCAAGTGTGTGAAAAGTATTAGCTTTGTAAGAAAGAAGCTGACTGGAAACGGCCTTCTGTCCAGCAGGACAACGTCATCCCAAATGTCATGTGAGTGCACTGGTGCTGAGGAGCTCACTGAAACTTGTTAACCAGTACCTTTCTATTATTTCAGTCACAGTGGAGTGGTTTACAAGTTGCAGACCGTTAGCTGATGAGGTCAGATGCCACCAGTAACAAGACTGGAATATAAAGATCAAATACTAACTGGCATCAGTTCGGTCTACCTTTAGCTTGGGTGTACTCATGGAATTTAAAGAATGGAAGTTTCTGCACAAAATGTTAGGCTGATCACAGAGCAGAGCGGTTTCTATTCACCAGTTGTTGAGAACACAAAATCATATGATTTCCTTTCTGATCCTCAGCCCACAAAGACGACATTCATCTTCTTTGCATCAAAGATTAATGTCATTATATATGGCAAGAAGCTGCATCAGTGACTTAAAAAATTTTTTTTTTTAAAAAGCTTTCTTTCTTTCCCTCCCCCCACCCCTTTCCCCCTCTCCTCCCCCTTTTCCATCTCCATCTCCTTTATTCATTATGAGTCAACATTTTCAGTTAATGCAATTTGCCAAGAACTGTGCACTTTTTCAAGGTTATGCCAGCATTTGGTGCTGTGCTCGTCATTACCCTTGGAAAATTTCAACACAAGAAGGCACACATATTGTTCATGATTCCAAGGATAAGAATTCATGCATGTGGAACCTATCAATCCAGTTGTGCAGTCTGGTGGCAACAAAGTCTTTCTTTTCTTTTGTATTACTTCATTTCATTTTTTTCAAACTCAGTGTCCTCTTGTTATTTACACTAAAGGATCAGTTTCAAAATGTTTCTGCCAGTCCAGTTCCAACTGATTATAAAATAATTCATGCTTGCAAACATTCCTTAAAACTGTTATTGTCTGTAATGAAACCCCACCTAATCCCCCTCCGCTCCCCCATCCCTCCTTTTCAGAGCAACCCCTTATCCCATCTTTTCTACCTTGAGGCACTGCACCACACATTCCCCAAATTGAAAAAACAACAAACAAAAAACCCCCCGCCTAGACAGCCTACTGCATTCAACGCAAGTGTTGTGTGGAGCAAAAATCAATGGTTGATAAAAAAAAGCACTGTTTTCCCTGCCTGGAGATACACGACAGGGTGGCTGGGGAACGAACCCCTGGCAACATATGTTGCACAGAGTCCACAATGGCCTGTACAACTGTGCACCAGCTGTCCCTACCATGTGCAGAGCATTACCCTGTGAAACCAGGCACAACCCACATCAACACAGCCGAACTCATGGATTATCTATAGTTTCCAAGAGCTGGAAAACTGGGAATGAATCCATCAAGATACAATTAAATATAGATTTGTAAAAGGCCTGGTGGTGTAGGGATGGGGCGGACACCACAGCTGCCGATCCAATACGTAAATTACAAGGAGAAAAGAGGGGAGGACAGGGCAGGAGGAAGAAAATACCCATAAAACTACAGGGGTATTGGAAAGTGGACCAGTGATCACTATCCCCCACTACCTCCATCGCTTGCAACATAGATATGGAATTGATGATGTGAAGGAGGGGTGCAGAGGGGGGAGGGCGCGTGCGGGGCAAAGGGAAAGGACAGGACGGCAGAAAGAATGATGGGCCTGGTGAAGATCTGAGACCACATCTAAAAATGAGGTCTGCCACTCCCCTCTCTCCTTGTAGCCTGCAGGGAAGTCTTCGGAAGCTGTCCAATCAATGATCTGAATTCAATGCTAAATTCCATGTTAAGAGCGAAAATGCCCTATCAATGAACATTCTTTGCTAGGATGAAAAGGAAAGCAAAAGATCTTGTTGTCATGAATTCCTACACTCAAAAATGAAAAAGAACCAATTTCTCATTTTTATGCTGCAAGGGGCATGTAAGTGATCCACTGTCTCGCATTCTGATGCAACAAAAGGGGAGAAGAGATGACATTGTCCTGCATTCTTAAAACTGTAAGAGAAAGAGGAGAGATCCATTATCGTGTAATCCTACACCGCAAATGAAAGGAGATCCATTCTGTAACCCTACACTGCAAAGGGAAGGAGAGATTCATTATTGTGCAATCCTACACCGCAAACGAAAAAGAGAGGAGATCCACTATGTAATCCTACACAGCAAAGGGAAGAAGAGAGATCCATTATTGTGTAATCCTACACTGCCAAGGGAAGATATGAGATCCATTATCATGTTATCCTACACTGCATATGTAAGAAGAAAGATCCACAATGTAATTTTACTTGTTAAAGGAAACAGAGATATTCATTACCATGTTATCCTACAAATGAGATCTATTATCATGTCATCTTGGACTGCACAGAGAACAAGAGATATCCATTATGTAATCCTAGCACTGCAACATGAAGAGGAAAGATCAAGTGCATTGTCAACCTCCATTACAAAAGGGAAAAGATGAGATCTCGCACGTAAACCCAAATTGCATGGGGAAGAGTGAGATCTGCTACAATCATAATGTCACCCTACACTGCAAAGAAGAGATCCACTACATAATCCTACTCAGAAGAGGCGAGATCCACTGTAAGATAATTTTCCACTTCCAAAGGAAAAGGAGAGATCCACTCTGTCAACCTGCACTGCCCAAGGAAGAATACCCATCCAACATCTTGCATTCCTAAGTGCCAGAAGTAAGAGTTACATTCCTGCATAGCATGCTCCTGCACATTGCCCATGGTAGAAGCCAGAGAGAGATCTACACTACCCATCCAACATCCTGCGTTCCTAAAATAAAGAAGTGTTACATTCCTGTACACTGACCAAGAGAGGCCAGAGAGAGAGAGAGAGAGAGAGAGAGAGAGAGAGAGAGAGATCGCACTCTCCTGTTCCATTCCTACCCTGCACATGGAGAACTAGACAGAGATCTATTGTCCAGCCTTCTTGCCAACCTCTTCCTCATGCTCCTCCTTTCCAGCCCTTGACGGGCAGGAGGACCAGGGGAGAGACGGGGCCTGACCACAACCGTGGGGTTGGTGAGGCTGGCGACAAAAGGCAGGCCGGCGGACGGGCACCATGTGCAGGGCTCAATTTGGGAACCCTGATCCAATTAGGCGCGGTTTTAGCTTAGCTCCACCGGCGGCAGCTGCCGCCACCACGGCCACCCGGCCTTGCCGCACGCACCCCCCCCCCCCCCCTCCCCGCGCCATTCTTTGGCGCAACACCCACCCACCCATTCTCACTGCCTTCTCGGCCCCCTCCACTGTCCCCCCCCCCCCCCCCCCACCCCAATATAGACTGGCCACCGCCGTACCTTGCCCTATTGAGAGCAAACATTGCACAGCCTCAGCAGCACGGTGGATTGGGTCGGGTGGGGGGAGCAAAGCAGATGATGATGGAGGGAGAGGGGGGACGGGGTGGAGGGGGGGGGGGTGTCAATGGAAAGCAAATCGCCCAAGCTTCAACTCTTTACCCCCCCCCCCCCTCCCCGTTACCGATGACGAGTGTTGTGTCATCAGCACGTTACGCTCATTGCGCCGCTTCCCTCCCATCGCACGCCGGGAGAGAATTAGGCCAAAAACATGGGGTGGCGCTTAAGTCGGTCAACCAGGTCACAAGAGGGCAGCAGTGCATGTATGGAAAGGAGGAAAGGGGGATGGGGGTGGGAAGGGGAGAGTCAGGGAGGGAAGAGAGAGAGAGAGAGAGAGGGAGAATGAAATACATGTATGGTTAAGCAAAATGCTTACGGATAAGATCATGAGCGGAAATTCTGCTGGTGAGGAATAGGCTATCTGCCTCTTGAAATTCAGAGTTTCAGAGTGGGTCATCAAGACTCCTAACAGTAATCACACCCCTGCACCGAGCATCTTCCGCCAGTCCAAAATATCTGGAATCACTGGGGGAATCACCGCCTGAGGACTGGACACAATCGCCTGCTCCACCACATGCACACAAAATTTGGCATTGGACAGAGTGGAGAAAGCCCTTGTGGTGAGGGACAAATGACAACTGACCACATCCTTCAAGTCTGCACGACGTATGCAGCATCCAGGAGAAAGTGGAAACCAAGCTGTACGGCACCCTTGAGGAACTGCGACGGACGGCAGCTTTCATCGAGGACACCGGGCCGCTCATCTAACGGGATGGCGAACGAGGAAGAAGACTGGGGGAATTCTGCCTTGGCTTAAGACTGTGTCAGACCAATTGACATAGGCTAGAACACCAAAGTGACATCAAAATGTTGTTATACTCAGCATAGTTATGCGGGGATTGTCTTCAGCTGCGACAAGCTCCTAGCATATCAGTTTCCGAAATCCCCCGAAGTCGGAGTGTGGCTGCCCATGTGGCGGGGTAATCAAAAACGGTCACACTCGTGATTTTCTCACTCCAGCTGATGCATTTTTACCATAGTGTTCAAGTACTTCAGCTGTTTGGATGATGCCTGGAGTCTTTTAGCCAGGGTACGACAACAACAACAACAACTGGGGAATGCCACAAAGATAATACACATTGACAGCACTCATGGACATGGAGCGGCGGACGGAAGGTAGTGAAGGCCGCTACTCTTCGAAGTTAGAGGCAGGATGGAGCTAGGGAACAGGAAAGAAAGAAAGGAAGAAAAAAGTTAAGAAAGAAAAGAAGAAAAAAGGAAAGAAAGTGGCGCTCGTGTCGTGATACTGGCACGATAAACGCCGTGGATTAGGAACCTCTTGTGGAGGAGGACTGGCCTCATCCCTTCTCTTCGGGCCTGGCCCAGGGCTCTCGCCGTCACATCGAGCACATACAAGCATAAAAAAAGTGGTACAATCCACTCTGTCCTTATCGAAAGACATGGCTCGGCCCTCCTTCCTTTCTGGCGATTCGGGGTCCCTCCACCACCAACCCTGCATGCCCCTATGCTGACTACTCTCCACCCCTCCTCCTCCCCCCCCCCCCTTCCCCAATCCCTGTTTTGAAGATTTCCCCCCACACCACGCCTTTCTTCCAGCACTGGGCAAACAGTGCCCGGCTTCGACAAGATACCCCATTCTCCATCCCCTCCCCCAGATGGTTTCTGTCCCTCTTGAAATGGATTCCATTCGCTTCGGACCAGGGGGTGTTTGTTACCGCTGTGTCAATCCCAAAATGGCAAGGGGGGTGGGGTGGGGGTACGAGGTGCCTTCCCTATGCGGTTCCAATCACCGCGGTTCCATCTTTGGTCAATTCAATGGGCCCTTGGAAGAAAGAAAAATTGAGGAGACAAGACGCTGCATAGCTGTTCAGCTTCCAAGTTTCTCATCAAGTGCCTATATATGTTTCATATTTCTGAACAGGTTCTACAGAGAAGGCTGACGCAGGACATGCCACCTTCGGTGTGACTGCATGCATACATCACGCTGATATCAGCGTTACGCTATTATTATGGGAAATACGGATTGATTTTTAAAGTAGCAGTAATCTGTTTTACAGTGTGTGTGTGTGTGTGTGGTGTGTGTGTGTGTTGTGTGTGTGTGTGTGTGTGTGTGTGTGAGAGAGAGAGAGAGCGAGCGAGCGAGTGTATATGTGTACAAGCGCGCGAGTATGTGCGTGCAAAAGCATGTGCGTGCAAAAGCGTGGTTGTGTGTGTGTGTGTGTGTGTGTGTGTGTGTGTGTGTGTGTGTGTTGTGCGTTGTGTACGCGTGCATGTTGTGTTTTTGAGCGAGTGCACATGCGTGTGCACGCGTGCATGTTGTATGTGTGTGCGATAGTGCGTGCGTGTACACACGCATGTGGCATGTATACGCATGTGTGTGTGTATGTGTGTGCGCATGCGCATGTTGTTTTTGAGTGAGTGCACATGCGTGTGCGCGCGTGTATGTTGTATGTGTGTGTATGTGTGTGCGATAGTGCGTGCGTGTACACACGCATGTGGCATGCATACGATTTGTTTGTGTGTGTGTGTGTGTGTGTGTGTGTTGTGTGTGTGTGTGTGTGTGTGTGCGCGTGCGTGAGAGAGAGAGAGAGAGAGAGGGGGGGGGTAAGTATTGTCGTCGCTTGAAATCAGTGGTGAAAGTAGCCAGCTGAAGGTCAAAGCTGCAGCCCGCCAAGGCAAGGCAACAAGGGCAGGGTAACAAGGGGCGGTGATGGGCAGCAAATTGGCCCAATCAGGACCCAGCCTGGCCTGGCCTCTAAACACTGCACATTACGGTCATGCCCTTCTGACGTCCCTTCCCCCACCGTACGGCGCACCTCTTCACGACACTTGCTGCTTCCCTCCATCTCCACCCCCCCCCCCCCTCCACCCTCTCTCCAGCGACTCAAGAATGGCAGAGAGGAGACAGACAAGACTTGGAGGGGGCCAGAGAAGGAAACAGGAAAGGGAAGAAGAGCAGCAGGAAAACGAGGAGGGGGAAGGGAATTGGGCGAGAGGGTGGTGGGGGTGGGGGGGTGGGATGGGGGATGGAAATACTGGGATAGATGGGACAGAGAACACACACACACACACACACACATTATATATATATATAGATAGAGAGAGAGAGAGAGAGAGGAGAGAGAGAGAGAGAGAGAGAGAGAGAGAGAGAGAGAGAGAGCGACATTTATTTAAAAAAACAAACAAACAAACAAAAAACATTTACACAAATACCATCTTTCCTCGTCTAATAGGATCACTTAATGTCTGAATCTGTGGTAACAGACAAAGAACATTACTGCCCCCCCCCCCCCCCCCCCCACCCCCACCCGTCTAAGATGTGGGTCGTGCGGTCTGACGGATGGCCCAGCGATTGAATGTGACGGACAGAAATCATCACAAGTGGGTACAGGCGGAAGGAAAGGGAGGCGGGGAGAAGACATGCCCGCAAACAGTCGCGAATCAACCCACGGCGACCTCAGGATCAGACCTCGCCCATGGACCGAAAAGGACCCCCCCCCCCCTCCCCCCGGTAAAATGACAGAATGAGGGTGGGGATTGGACTGATTGGCTGTCGACTGCCATGACAGCCTCCCTCCGCCCTTGTCTGCCTGTCTGTACCGTCGGGTGCAAAAACTGCACCGTTCCACATCATCAAAAATCAGTCTCGCTTGCAAAAAGCGTGTCCGCTTGACACAATTACGCAAGGCCGTCACGGTCTTACCGGTGAAGCCGATCCGAAACAAAGAGGTGACAGCGCTGAGAGGGAGGGTAGTAGGCCCTTAGATCAATGACGTCATCTCGCTCTCTCCATTGTGCCAATCAAAACCCGCTCTATCCGTTTAGGCAGTAACACTCGCTCCCACTAACGGGGTGTGGGACGAATTTACTGAGAACGAACGTTGACAGGCGTTACGAATCCTCGCGTCTTTACCCCTTCTTCCTCGTCCACGCACACTCTCTCCTCTCTCTCTCTCTCTCTCTCCCACACACACACACTGGGAGAGAGAGAGAGAGAGAGAGAGAGAGAGAGAGAGAGAGAGAGAGAGCTGTAGATGTCTCGGAGAGATCAACAGCAGCTTTTCGCAAGCAATCGCTATGGCTTGATCAAACGAGCAGCCGAGTGCAGACTTCGGTCAGAGCTCATGCGACAGGAACGCGCAAGGGAGGCGTTGCAGCAACATGCCGAGGGTAGGTAGAAAATAATTGCATTTCTTCTGATCATCTTCCTCAACCCGATTTGCCCGATAGCTGCGCAAAATCTTTCTATTCTACCTCCTCCTCTTTCTCCTCCACCTCTTGGGGGGGGGGGGGGGGGGGGGAGGAGAGAGCAAGCGAAAGACCGGGGGAGAGAGAGAGAGCGAACGGAGATGGGAAAGGGGCGCGGCGGATAACGTCGAGGCACTGTTGCTGAAATGCTTTAATAAATACCCAAGCTAACTGGTTTTAAATCACTGCCCATTTATAACCGACTCTTTCATAAAGCAGTCGGCAATCGCCCAACCTCGAAAAAGGTTTTCAGGGTCTTCATTTTCACATCATCGGTTCTGGAATAGAAGTCTTAAGAGCCGTTTCCTTTGCGTTTTGATCACCCACACGTCCGGTCAGTGTCTAAAGCCGCCACCCAACTTCTCAGTCCCCAAACGAGGGACCCGACACGGGAAGAGAGGTGGGGTCCCCAATATGAACGACCGAAAAGCGAGGAGATGACACGGCTGTCAACCTTCTGATGCCAATCTGCTTAATGGCTGTCAACTGCAAGTATTTCTCATACTCCCTGATGGGGGTACAGATCATAGCGTCGTCGCCCATGGGTATTTGTAATCTCTTAACATTTTGGCTTTGAAGCCCCCTTGGCTGGAATCGGATAAGAAATCCGTGTGTGTGTGTGTGTGTGTTGTGTGTGTGTGTGTGTGTGTTGTTGTGCGTGTGCGTGTGTGTGTAGACGAGGCGATCTGAGGCTCACCAGGACATGTACCTTCCACCTATTTCTTTCTCGTCATGAGTTGGAAAAACATCTTTTTGGATGTACTACTACTAGACGGTGAAAAAAAAAGTAATCAAGCAAGCAGACGTAATCTGAATCTCTCCGCAAGAACAATAATGTCAGGAAATTCAAGACTTCTTGGACAAAATACCGGCTTGATTATTTATATATTAATTCTATTTTACTTATTTCTTATTTTTGGGGAGTCAATTATGGAAAATCGTGAATAAGATTACGAAGGATTGGAAGCTGCGGGGTGGTTGGAGGTCAGGAAACGCTGAAAGATGGACAGAGCAGACTCAGCCAAGTGGCCCGTGCAATGCCGGGAGTGAGAGGGGGAGGGAAGTAAAGGCATACACCACAAACACACGGGGCAAGGGGGCTGAGAGAGAGAGAAGAGAGAGAGAGAGAGAGAGAGAGAGAGAGAGAGAGAGAGAGACCCATCGTTGCTTTGCTACGTTCGCACGCACGTGCACAAAATTGGGTCACCGCTTTTGGAGAATTTGTCCCCAGTGTCGCACCTTAATTGGGCACCTAATTACAGAGCCAGAGTCTCTTGGCGCGATGTCGTGCCGTCCACGCATGCCGCGCCGGTTCTCAGGAGGCATCCCCCCCCCCCCCCCCTTCCTCTCCCTCCTGAATGGCAAATTGGCAGGCTCCAACCAGCTTCATACTGGCTTCAGCGCCTGACCTATGCAACAGAGGGGATTCGGAGAAAGGAAAGCTGGGGGAGGTGAGACATGGGCTGATGATGGAGGAACGGGTGGGGGGTGTGGTGGGGGCAATTTGTAATCCGGAATTTAATATTCATATTTCCGCCTGTGTGTGGTGGTTCAAGCGATTTCCATGGCCGAAGCCAATCGGCTCCAGCGATTTTCCTTTGATGCAACACGCCTTTGCGGGCTGGGGGAGAAAGTAGGGGTGGGGGAGAGGGTGAATCCTTTGAAGCGTCAATAGACCTCTTGAAGCCAACAGATAAGGCTATCATTATCTAGGCTGTGGACAAGCGCCTAAGCATGTGTTGCTTTGAGTGTAAGCGCTTGCGTGCTGGTGTATGTGGTGTATGTGTGTGTGTGTGTGTGTGTGTGTGTGTGTGTGTGTGTGTGTGTTTCATTTGTGTGTGTGTGTGTGTGTTTGTGTGTGTGCGCGCGCGCTTAAGTGTGCGTGCGTGTGTGCGTGCGCGCAGCCCATGTGCACTTGAGTGTGCACGCTCAGATGCATGTTCGTGCATGTATATTTGCACGCATGAGCAATCAAGGTGCATGTTTGGGAGGGGAAAAAAAAAACCTATGGCATAACACAAACGATCCAGTCATGTGAAAATGTCACTCCAACGAGCGATCGACGTTGTTTGCAAACAAAACAGCGATCAATGGAGTGCCGTAATACGAAGCAGTCATTAAAAGGGCATTGTGCGGGTTACATCATCTTTTAACGAAGAAAAAAAAAGTGAAGTATTCACGTAAAGTTACTACGCACTATGCGCAATGTTCTTGAGTTACACGCAGCGAGTCAAACCTTCGAAGCGATGACAATGGTGGAGGCACCACGCCATAAAAACGATACTGGTTTTAAGCTTTCGTCCATGCATTTTGGATGCGAATGCGTTGTTACGTGACAGGCCATAACATGCTTTCGCTCGTGTGAGCTGAGACAAACAATGAGAAACATGATCACGTGTGTGTGTTGGGGGGGGGGGGGGGGGGGGGGGGGGGGTGGGTGGCTGGGCAGTGAAACAAAAAGGAAGAAAAAAATAAAAAGGGAAAAAAAAGCTGCACCCGAGTGATAAAGGTTTTCAGCAACCTTGTCGTGGCAGCATCCAGTTCCGAGTAACATGATAAAATGTATGATGACATGACAACATCCTGACACCAGAAACAACTTCAAGCGGGACGGACATGACGGCTGTCTATTCCCCTCTGGCTGAGATGTGCCAGAAGGCACGTGCCCATATTGGAGGCGGGGGTGGGCTCTACCAGGCGGGGGGATCACGCGCCAAGAGCCGGGGAGCGCTCCCCACCATAAATCACCAAGCCCGCTGAAAGCCGCTACACAAAGATGCCAGTTCTATCGGGGAAATAACGTCTGACACCTTCAGTCCAGCCTGCCCCTAGGAAATGGACTTCTTTACCCAAACATGAAGAACTTCCCACTCCATTCCTCCTAACACCTCGTGCCTCCCATTTTTCATTCACCCCATTTCTCAATCACAACGCCTGTCAGAAGACGCGGTATATAATTATAGTGTTGTCCACTGGCAGTGACACCACCGCCATGATGAAAGCGAACTCCGCACCTCCACTTTTCACCCCCATCCCTCAATGACCATCACAGCGCTCAGTCACCAGATGTGCTATAGAGTTTGTCCACATGCAATGTGATACAGCCACGACGAAACCCAACCTGAAGCTCTACAAGACCGGACTTCAGCAGGGTGACCATGCACCACAGATCCAGCACAGTCTGTCACGTGACGTGAGACGTCCAGGTTACGAGTTAGAACTCTTTCGCTCAAAAGTAGAGCACCAAGTCACCGAGTTCGAATCCCGATGGCCAACGACATTACTTCCATTTTTTGTTGTTGCCCGCATCATCATGTCGTTCTGGTGGTTTCAGTGTAGCATTAGGTCCCCTCCTTCTACTCATCTAGGATGGTAATCCCCGTCCGCCACGTCACGTAATGGTAAAAATCAACGTAATTTACCACTTCTGGGTGCCTATGTAGCTCAGAGCCATAACCTGTAAGTTCTGGATCAGGCACTGCAGGTTCGAATCCATGCCTACGCTTGGGTCCAACACATATATAAAAAGTAAAAGTTGTGCTGCTGATAGTGACGAGTCCTGGGTGCTGGTGATAATAATCCGTATATTTAGATAGGTCTCGCCCTACTTCCTCCTCCACCTTCCTTGGCTCGGATAGTTAGCCCCCACTCCACCCTGTCATGTCATCTTTGGGGGTGGGTGGACTCATTCTGGATGTGACCAACTTTCACATCAGCTGGATTCTGCTGTCCTCACCAACGACCCCCTCCCACACACTCCCCCCTCCCCTCAATAGTTCAGCTAACGAACAGACTGAACGGCCACACAAACGGTCTCATTTCCCTGGGCTGTGTCACCGCTACACACAATCACTAGTTCTGATGTGGTCTGACCTCCAGCCGGGGTGGTGGTAGTTGTGATGAAAGGTGGGGAGGTGTAGGGCTGGGAGGAAGGGGTGGTGGTGTTTGGATAAAGGAGGGGGAAAAATACTGCTCTTTTCGGATGTTCAAGGAAGGGCACTCTTAAACATCCCGAGTGCCGGTCCCAGCAGATTTGACCTTTATGCCCCTCACCCTCCCCTCTCCCACCAGGCATTTGTATTCCCTCCTTGCGAAAGTGGAACGACCACCCTGCCGAGCTTCCCTTGAACTCGATTGTACATTCACAGAATGGAAAATAGAGTCGAAAGGGAGGGAGGTGTTGAATTTTCACATCACCACCACTGCCGTTAGCTAAAGTTTTTGGTGTCACTATTCGCACGCCCACGCATGTAGTGTGTGTGTATGTGTGTGTGTGTGTGTGTGTGTGTGTGTGTGGCGCGCGCGCGGCGCGCGCGCGCGGTTGTTCTTCATGTTAACGTTTTGTGATGCCTCCGAACATCCCAAACGGACAACGCAGCTCGCGGTCCTGTCCTGTCCTTGTGAAAGCAACTGATCGGATTTCCCAGAATCGACTGTTCAGGCACAAGCCGAGGCAGTTTAATATTCTTCACTCGCTCGCCCGAGTTGGTCAGCTTCACTCTTCAGTTCAACGTCGACAGCGCGGTCCATCTTCGCCCAATACGACCCCCCCCCCCCCCCTCCCCAAATCCTCTCTTCCTCCCCCCTCTGAAAATTCCTCTTCTCTTTAAAAAAAAATTCTGTGCGAGGAATCCATCAAACTGTCCAACTTTACCGCAGTTTTCTTGCATCTGTCCATCAGATTAGAATATGTTGCTCACACCCATGGGACCCGCTGTTTTTCGGGAAATGTCACGCAGCGAGATAACCTGCACAAGCTCAGCAGGACCGCTCACCGCCTGGGAGAGAGAGAGAGAGAGAGAGAGAGAGAAAGAGATTGGGGCGGGGGAAGGGAGGGCAGGGGGTGGGGGTGGGGAGGTATTGTCACGTCATATCTCGCGTTTTGATACGTCAACCGATCTGTCGACGCGCGTTGCACTTCAACAGGAAGGCCATGAAACAATAGAGCGGTCTCCACCAAGCCTGTTCAATAACAGCGGGGAAAAAATGAGGTCATTATTTTCCATTCATCCATTTAGACGTCTGCTCGGAGGGGAAAATAAAAGACAAACTTGTGGCGTAACTTGTTTTTGTTTTTCTTTTAGTGTTTTTGTTATTTATTTCCTGGACCTTATTTTTCATCCATCCATTTTTAAGGCCTGGCAGCCCACACGAGCTCACGCCCGCGAGGTGAACGACAGCTAAGGGGAGGGAGGCGGGTGGGGTGGATTGCGGTGGGTGGGTGAAGGGCTCAGGGAGCGGAGGAAAAATAACGGGACGGGTGAAATATGGAGGAGGGGGAGGTGGCGGGGTGATGGACGGAAATCGCCATGACAACGCGGACAACAAGCTAGCGGGAAGAGATGAGAGCCGGGAGGTCAATGGGTCCCTTGACGGCTTCCTGGGTGAGTGCAGCGCCATCAGCCAACGCCACAATCCATCCCCCCCCCCCTCCCTCCCCCCGTACCCTTCTCCTGCTTTACATCAGGGACTTCACTAAGGGAGTTGACTGCTTCCTTCAACCCCCCCCCCCCCCCCCCTCCCTAAATGTCCCCTCAAGCACCTACTACAGACGCCGCACTGCCGTCAAAAAGCGGCAGAAGCCAGACACAGCGAGTTCTGGGCACGGAAGGCATCTCGCACACACACGCACGCATACACGCACGCCACGCACACATGGCACAGCGTATGGATGACAATATCCCTCCTTACTCTCTCACCCTGAATGATAGTCCTCCCTCCTCACTCTCCCACCCTCTCATAAAGTCATACAAACACAAACGCGTGCGCGCGCGCTGCACACTCTTCTTCACTAATTTAAGTCCTCTGGCTTTGTCGTATATCACTGTTTGGGCATCGAACCTTTCATATTCTGTTACTGTCCTTTTTTCTGTACTTTTTCAGTTGTTATATTAGAGGTGCAGACGCTTACAAGAGTTGGGTTGCTCAGAAAAGGCCAGGGGTATGGTGAGAGACAAGACCACGTTCACGTCCAAACAGCCACTGGGCCTTCTTTCAACGTTGCCAATACGAAATGAACTGTGCAAGAACCCCCCCCCCCCCCTCCCTCCCCCCGAGAGCTTTGTGCAGCTTGAGCTGTCACTCCAAGGATGATTCGGAGGTCGAGGGTGTGTGTGTTGTGTGTGTGTGTGTGTGTGTGTGTGGACTCTCTGGAATCGGATGGTTAATTTTCCCCAACAGTCATGACCGTCAGTCAATCCCATGATGCACCGCCTACACGATAAGAACAATAATCATATGCGAGGTCAACGTTCTGACCTAAACTTAAAAGTCTACAGTTACCAGCGAAACCTTACCGATGAGCATACTGCAACTGATTTGAAAAGAGGAGGGAGACGGGGGGAGGGGCGTGGGGAAAAGGGAAGGAAAGAAAAAAAAGGATGGAAATGTTAGTTTTCAACCAAAATATTGGTTCTGCAACCCTTTAGTACAACTACAAAACGCTGACCTCTTTAGAGAAAGATGATCAAATTTCAAAGAGATTATGCGTCTAGACAGGTGTGCTCACCATCATCCTATCGATCTAGCTAGCAGTTTTTTTTTGGTCAGATTTAATAATCCTGGTCTAAGCAGTAAAGGCGGTTTCCGAAGAAAGGCCAGCGTAAAAACTGGAGCTTGGATATCCCAGGCAGACTATCACAGCTGCCACGGTTAGGCTTGATGACTGTAAACGATTTATTGGAGAGGAGAAGAAAAAGATATTGTTGAGAAGGGGTGTGGGGGTGGGGGTTAGCACTCAACGGAGGCGGGAGCAAGGAACCGAAACTGCCTGAATATTAATGAAGGCCGCACGATAACGTCCTTTCTCTACTCCACTGGCCTAAGAGCACTGAACAAATTTTGAAATGTAAAAGGGACAGAAACGGTAGGCACCGATGAACATAAATAGCTCATGACAAGTTTAAAATGGCTGTTCAGCTCGTCAATTCACAAGTGACAGCCACCTACTGCCATGTTCAGAAATGAGTAGCAATGCCTGACGCTTTACTGAAGAGGGGTTGCAACAAGTGCAGTGAAACCATCAACATCCCCTCCGTCCATTCACTGTTATCTTGAGGTACCGAATCCAGTGTGCATGTTTGGCTAAAATCCCCTTTTAAAAACAAGGGAAAAACACGAACCAAAAAAAAAAAAAAAAAAGAAAGAAAGAAAAGAAAAAACAGTAAAGCAATATCGGCGTAAGTGCTTAGGGAAGTGCTGGCAGCTCGATCGAAAGGAGATGGCAATTCTTTGACCGTGTGTGCTGATCGATCTGATCGCCTCCGAGCGAACGTCCATTTCCAAGCATTGGGCGGCCACAGACAGCTATCCTCTTCATCTTTCCCTGATTGTGGCAAAGCTTCAATGGCTTGTTCTGCTCGCCGTTTCAAAACACAGACCGCAAACTCAATGAAAAAGATGAGGCCGGCTTAATGTTCCATTTTTCCCCCCCTTGCTCTTCCCTTCCTACCCCCCCCCCCCCCCCGCCTCTTGGGGAGATAATCACATTAATTTCCTCAGACTGTCCTTGCTTTCTTCCTTCAGAGGCATGAGCGACGATGTCAATATCGGCTTTAGCGGCAGCTGCCTTCTTTTACGTGTAATTACTCTGCTCCTCTTCATTGGGCCAGAATCCGCAGCCCATCCAGCCTTTCCTTACAACCCCTGCCTCGCTCCAATCACCTAATCATTTCAATCTTTCTCCCAACTCAGGACAGCGAGAAGGGCTTTGAGGATGGGGGTGACACACAAATACACGCACACCCACACACTTTTCTCTCCAACTCGGGACAGCGAGAAGAGCTTTGAGGACAGGGGTGACCACACAGAACAGGGATCTGTCTTCATATGTTTCTAGACGCACTCGCAGGTATATTCACACACAAAAATAATGTATATATACACACGCCAGACTTAAAGGAAGAGAGAGAGAGAGAGAGAGAGAGAGAGAGAGAGAGAGAGAGAGAGAGAAGAGAGAGAGAGAGGAGGAGAGAGGCGACAGAATGAGCAGAACATAATATGGTACAAACGGGTACTCACTGGTCGGTTGACGAAGGAAACAAATCCATAGCCTTTGGACTTCTGTGTGGCTGGGTCTCTAATGATCTTGCAGTCTCTGCAAACACAAGAGGCAAATCACATCGGTAGGAAGACTGTTCATGTCGGAACTGGTAACTGTCTGACCCCCCCCCCCCCCTCCCTTCAAACACTTGGAATTAATAGCTCTGAATCAGTATGGGGGAGGTGGCGGGAAGAGGGCAGTTGGAAGGGTGGTTAAGGGGCCGGTGTAAGGAGAGAAAATGTAAACTGTAGGGAAAGACTATCGTTAGCTGAGAATATGCATGATAACAAACCTACACCAAATTAACAGCGATTGGAAGCATATATATATATATATATATATATATAACACTCGATATTCAAGAAGTAGAGTACACAATAAAGAAAACGGAACTACAAAACTGAAGTGCACACCCACACACCTCAAAATAAGAAGAGTGAAATAAACCAAGAAAGGATCTGAAGGGGAAAAAAAGAAAAAGAACAAGAAGAGTGAACTAAACCAAGAAATAAAAAGAATAAAAATAACAGAAAACTCAGGGAGCAAATGAAAAACGGAAAACCTCGGAGAGGGAGGGGTAGGGGGGGGGGGGGCGAGAGAGAGAGAGAGAGAGAGAGAGAGAGAGAGAGAGAGAGAGAGACAGAAGCAGAAGACAGACAGACAGACAGACAGACAGAGGGGAGGGGGAGGGAGAAACAAAACACACCAGCGTATGAGCCCACACATGCACAAAACACAACAACACACACACACACACACACACACACACACACACACACACACACACACACACACGCACGCACGCACATACGCACTCAAAGAGTCGGTCTGCTGAGGATGACATAATGTAGCCAAACTGAAATGCATCTTAGGGACAAACGACTGAAGAAAACAACTCATTCCGCTCTCTTCTTCCTGCAGCTGACTTCATCATCCTGGCACCAGCAAGACAGAACACGGGAGGGAAGGAAGAAGGGAATTGGAGAAGGATCTGGCTTGGGAGATGGAGGTAGGATTGAGGAGTTGGGAGGGGTGATGGACATAGGACTGGATGGGTGTGGGCTGAAAGGGACCTTAGGTGGAGGTGGGGGGGGGGGGGGGGGGGTCGGGGGTGGAGGAGAGAAGAGGCTGAGGAAAGGGTGCAGAGGGGTTTGCAAAGAATGTAATCGTGTTAAGCTTGAGGGAAGGGGCGGGGTCGAGGAACAGGAAGGTGGTGGGAGAGGAGGGGTGGGGCGTTAGGAGTGTGCGGGTGGGAGGGGAGGTGGGGAATGTTGGAGGAGATTTAGAGAATGTGATCAAGCTTGTTGCGTCTCCCTACTCGCAACAACTCAAGGTCTCCCTTACTCCTTCAACTACTGAAAATCACATTTGGTCCTCCTGGGGCTGGGCGGTGAGAGACAGAAGCAGAAAGAATTAGCTAATGATGAGACAAGTGCCAGAGGGCAGAGACAGCACACACACACACACGAGAGCGAGAGAGAGAGAGAGAGAGAGAGAGAGAGAGAGAGAGATATGAGTTGGGGGGGGGGGGGGGTACACAGCTGCCTGACAACTTGATGCGACAATGTATAGCTTAACATTAATTCTCCTCTCTAATCAACCACAACTAATGTAGATAAAATGAAGTCGCCTCCCTCAAGCTCTAATCTCCCGTACACTGACCCACTGCCCCCTTCCCCTAACAAACTTTTTTTTTTTCTTTTCTTTCTTTCTTTTTTTTTTTTTTCCTCCAGAGCTCCATCTTGATGTCTGCACTGTGTGCACAAGTCTCCCCTTCTCCAGCCCTCGCCATTGTAAGACACACGTACACGGGACTTGGAAACCAGGCCTTTCCAGACACAGCAAACATGATCTCCAGACAGTGCCGGAAATGACTGAGGTAGATCAGGCCCGTTTCTGGACGTGCCTGAAAACACTACCTGGTATGGCAAAGTTGAAAATCCACCCCCCTTCCTCCCCCCTCTTCCCCCAGCCCACATAGGAGGGGGGGGGGGGGGGTGGACCCTCGTCAATAGCTTCCCCCCCCCCCCCCCCCCCCCCCACAGATTTGAAGTTTTGACTCTTCGCCCCCCTTCGATCACTAGGCCTCAAACACGTCCCAACGTCCTGTCGGTTTCGGTTTCCTTCCGGCCCGGCCGACCAGACAAGGCTCTGAATGTCAGGTCATACGTTACACCAATCAGCCGCGCCACCGCACGTGCATGACGGCATTTGATCAACCAGCACCTACGTTCTACCTCCATGTCTGACGG
Source organism: Conus canariensis (assembly GCA_033310375.1). Lineage (NCBI taxonomy): Eukaryota > Metazoa > Mollusca > Gastropoda > Neogastropoda > Conidae > Conus > Conus canariensis. The sequence goes on from CM065716.1 coordinate 90,209,087, forward strand.
AAGCTTCGCCACTGCTTGGAAAGCAGTTCTCTTCCACAGTGCAGCGTGCATTCTTCAGAAACAGTCCCAGACAGTACCGGGAAACGGAGGAGACGTCTTCGGTTGGGAGTGGGGCTTTGATCTCAAGATGATGATGAGAACGTGCACATAACTTTCATTCGTTTCATGTCTGTTACAGTGCTGCCGACCACGAAAGCCTCTTCAGGGCTGTCCTTTCGCGTTTCATGTCTGTTACAGTGCTGCCGACCACGATGGCCTTTTCAGGGCCGTCATTACATAAAATAAAAAAAGAAGATTCTATCCGTGTCTTAATCTTTAAATAACATTACCTCTCCTGGTGGAAAAACGACCCCCCCAAAAAAAAACAAACAAAAAAAAAACAACAACAAAAACACAATAACAACAACAACAAAAAAAAGAAAAAAAGAAGAAAACACACACACACCAACGCGCCTATTTACAACCATTCATTAATGCAAGATCTGATCTATTGAAGAAAAATCCAAGGAAGATACGAGACCACTGACTGACGGTGCCAGACATTCTGCTGATTTTTTTTTTCCAACTCCAGGTTAAAAAAAAAAAAGGCAACGATAAGGACAGACATATATAGCAGATACTGCCAGAGATCTAGGCAGTGTTCCGTTTTCACCACCTCGTCGCCAGATTACAATTTAAAAAAAAAAAAAGGGGGGGGGGGGGTAAAGACTTTCTAGTACCAAAAAAGTTTGAATAAGTTACCGAGGGACTAACCTGGCTGGTACCGAGACTACTAAGTGAGAGTTATTTTGCACTTCTTGTGCATCTACTTGCATTTTGGCCTGCACTGTGGATCAAACGATATATTATGACAAGGGTTTTTTTCCTTCCGAATTTTGCAATAAACATTCCATCACTGGAAGGGTGGAAAGAAATGCAATATTCTGACCAGTCAGCTTATAATTATATGCTCTTAATTTCTCGTTCTTCACATACTAGCACGCATGGGTGCGCATACACTCACTGCTCATGTATTATCTAAAAACAAAACAAAACAACAAAAAAAAACCCCAAGTCAGCAGAAATTTTAACAAAAGATTGTATTATTGAAATAAGTTATAAGTCATTCATAACTAAACTTAAACAAAAGGTGGAAAACAAAATCAGAAGGCGAAAACTCCTTACTAATAGAACTGGTGAGCAGATGCAGAAAAAAAAATGACGGGGAGAGAGAGAGAGAGAGAGAGAGAGAGAGAGAGAGAAAGGGAGAGAGAGGGGGGGAGAGAGAGAGAGAGAGAAGAGAGAGAGAGAGAGAGAGAGAGAGAGAGTGAGGGGGGGGGGGGGGCGGCGGCACAAAAAGCAAACCAAAGCTCAATCCCAGAAAAGAGGCTGACGGGCAGAAGGTGAGTGCAGGGAAAGGCGAGGAGCCCGGTCTGAGGGCCAAAGGGGGCGAAGACTGACAGGACGCTATTGGAAAAGAGTCCCCCGCGACTCGGGGCCTCTCCGTTCACCATCATTCCCCTGACCACACCCTGTGACTGCACTATTATCCGCTGGCTGCACACAGCCCCCAGCACCCTACACTAATCCTCTCCCACCACACACTCCCCCACCCCCCCCCCTCCTCTTCCTCCCTTCCTCGCCCTGCCCACCCTAAGGCAATGAGGCGGGGGGGGGGGGGGGGGAGAGACAAACTGAAAACTGGGAAGAGGGTGGAGGGGGGAGGGGAAGGAAGGGAGCAGCGGGGTGGGGAGGGAAGAATTCCCAAAAATCTGATTTTGATCATCAATAACCACTGGCTGCGACGTCAACTGATTTGATAACGGCAAACACAATCCCAGCCCGATTTGCAACACACACCACACAAAAGCATGCCGGTGGACTCCTCAACTGGTGGAGTGTTGACAGAGCCGAGTGCTGCGTGCAGGGGAACGGAGCAGGAGGAAGAGGGGGTGGGGGGGGGTGGGGGGGGGGGGGGGGGGGGGGGGGGGGGGGGGGGGGGGGGGGGGGGGGAGTTTTCTGAACGGAAAAGCACGAAGCCTAAAAAGCCGGGGATGGGGGGGGGGGATGATCAAAGACACACTCTGCCTTTTGCCAGTCCATTGCTTTCACAACATCTTTTGTTGAAAGATGGGCCGGAGTGAAGGACAAAACAAGAGAGGGATAGAGGGATGGAGGTAAAACAACACCTATTGTTTGTTTCCTTGGCAAAGCAGGGCCTGTATAACCATGACGGGAAAGGAAAAACCCCCACAAACAAACAAAAAAAAACAAAGAAAAGCAACAACAGCCTATTGCCTAAACACTGACAGGGTAATCTTGGGAATCAACCCCCCCCCCCCCCCCCATATCAAAAAGTCTAAATGAAGGAATACACACACACCCTCACACACACAGACACGCACACATACACACCGCACACACCCATGCACTACTACAAACGGAAACATATTGAAAAAGTTGACGCAGCTGGCAGAATAATTTCCGAACAATTTCAGTCAACACCAATGAAAAGATAAACAAAACAGAACACAACACAAGACACCCGAATTAAGAGTAATTATAAAAGTTCTTGCGCCGTAACAAAGACAATCAAAAGCTTCCTTACCGCAAAACAAAAATAACCATCACAGCGCCTGTCCAACTGTGGTCTACGGCGAATCTCATGTGAAATTTTTGTTATGTGTAATTCATCCCCTCTACACCTTATCTACCCTTACAGCAAAAGAGTTTTTAGCATGCACGTGATCGAAGCTTGGTAACCCTGTATGGAAATTAATAGCCGGAGGGGGAGGAAGGGGGAGGGTTGGATGATCAGGGAGGGGGGGGGGTGGGGGGGGGGGGGGGGGGGGGGGGGGGGGGGGGCAGTGGGCGCGCAGGGGAGCGAGAGACGGATATATGCTCTCTTTCGTCCACCATTCGTGTGCCAATGATGAGTGAAGAGACACGACCAAAAGGGACACACATACACCAAACGTTGCGGTGTGCCCATCACGGGCTCCCGCGGACCAGCCTGGCAGCCGGCTGCCTTTTGTCATCAGCCACGTTCACACAAGGTCTTCAGTAAATAATACATCATCAGCAACAGCTCACTGAATGCCATCGCCAGCCCGATACCGGCTTTGAAAAACCAAACAGGCCCATCAAATATGCATTCGTCTTTGGGCCAGCGGTTATGGAATTGCAGCATGCAGCCCGTCATTGTGCGCGCGGGCAAGGGAAATTGCCTCACAAACTCGGCAACACCAACAAAAA
>CM065716.1:90212420-90239042 GCA_033310375.1 Conus canariensis
CCCCCCCCCCCCCCCCCCCCCCCCCCCCCCTCCGTTCCTTTTTTAAACTCGCAAACCTTTTTTTCCTAACAACTCCCTTCCCCCCCAAAACCCCCTCCCCCATTTCCTCCGACAGCATTCACTGTATTTCAATTGTGAAAACTCCATTCTCTCTCTTTCTCTCTTCCCCACCCCGCTCTCACCGCACCAAAAACCCCCCCCCCCACCCGTTCCCTGACTGCCGCTACAACAGCTTGCTGACGGGTTTTTCAGATATTCTAACTGCAGCAACACTTTCCCTTTTTTTCTTTTCTTTTAGAAAAACATACACTAATTTTTTAAAAAAAATTGGTATTCTTCCTCAAATTACTAAACATCCTTTTTTCAGTACAAGGGGAAACATAGTCTTAACAATTCAGTCATCTGTCCTTCAATAAAAAAAAAAAACAGTTCCTTTCACAGTAAATAAACCCCCCCCCCCCCCCCCCCCCCCCCCCACCCCCCCCCCCCCCCCCCCCCCCCCCCCCCCCCCGACCTAATTTAAACATCGTTTTTCAGCTTACTTTTATAATTACCTCTCATCCTGGCCCAACTTTTAAATCGTTTCAGCTTTATTTTTGTAATTACTCCCATCCTGGCCCAAATTTAAACATCGTTTCAGCTTTTTTTTTTGCAAATTTTTCATCCCCCCCTGGCCCAACCAATTAATTATTGCCTTTCAGCTCTTTTTTTGTAGTTCCTCCCACCGGGCCCAAATTTTAACATTTTTTTTCGCTTACTCAACCGATTACCCCCCTTTCCTCCCACCATTCTAAGGAAAAATACAGAAGTTGGGCCCCTCATAGCGAATTTGAGAAAAGCACAGCGTTTGCATAACAGTATACCATGTATTTTTAAAGCTATCTGCTCCTGCAGCACCTCCACTTTCTCTCACATCCGCCTCCCCCTCTCCTTGCGAAACAATAAAAGGAAGAACGTAACTGAATACATGTAAGGAACTTGCTCCTAACTAGTGAACGAGATCCATCTACCTATGAGGGTGAAAACAGGTGCAAGGCTACCTGCGAACCTTCACGACATGCATCTGGACAATGGCAGCAAAGGGCTTGGGAGGAGTGGTGAGGAGGAGAAGCTATCTGGCCGGCATTCAATCTCATTTATGTCGGAACTGGGCAAAATACACCAGCAGTTTGAAAAAAAAAAAAAAAAAGGAATATAAAAAGCGATTGTCTAGGAAATAGCAAACAGTATTAGGTGAAAGAATGAAGAAAACATGTTAAAAAAAAAAAAAAGAAGAAAAAAGACCGGAAAAAAAAAAGATTTGTAAATGTATAGCAAAAAAAAAAAAAAATGTATATAATCGTTCATTGAACTACTTGTAGAAAATGAAAAAAAAAAAAAAAAAGGAGGTAAAAAAGGTACCATACTAAGCTTTAGAATGTCTCCATGTCTTTCTACATGGCTGATGTCCACGGATGGCCTGTGGTCAGCAGAAAAGCACACAAGGAACAGTTATTACTGGCTCAGATCTCACATCTCCCCATCTTATCCAACACCATTACCACTTTTACCCGTGATACCCCCCCCCCCCCCTCCCCACCCCCACACCACACATTTATCAATTCTGCCCACGCTCCACTCACGCCTTATTCAAAACACTGCTTTACCAGTTCTTCCCAAGCACCCTCCCTCCCCGGCTGGGGACAAACAATAAATTCTTTTTGGAAGCAAGTGTGCACCAACCACTTCTAACAGAACTCTTACTGCGAGCATCACTTGAAACCTTGAATTAATAACTGCTGGGGAGTCGAGTTCTTTCTCCCCAGGCCTCAATGGCCCATTTCAATTGTTTACGATCACTCACAATCAAGGGTGAAGGAACTGGTTTTAAGATGCAGTGTGTAAATGTGCATTATGCGTGTCTGGTGCTGTCACGAGAGAGAGAGAGAGAGAGAGAGAGAGAGAGAGAGAGAGACAGAGAGAGAGAGAGAGAGAGAGAGGAGAGAATGAATAACAGTGTGGTGATTGCACGCGCACGCACATGCACTTGTCAACACTTGCTCGTGCAATACGCACAAAGGACAGAGTAAAATGGAACTGGCTTAGGATTCAACTACCATTTCCCCCAAAAACTAAAACTCCAAAACAGAAAAAAAGGGAAAATGGGTCTCAAGTGTTTCATACTGTTTTTTTCTTTCTTTTTAAATCAACACAACAACTGCTCCTTTAATGGATAAAATAAGGGAGAGGTAAAACGAAGGATCAATAGGCGAGCAGAGGCAAGGGAGCCAGGGCAGGCAAAGGGACAGACCTGTTAAGTGGTAGAGAAGAAAAACATAATCCAATAAATCGAGGGCAAAAACGCGAGAAAAGGGGAAAATATGTTTCCGATGAGCCTGGCCACTCGCGCCGGCAAGCTCTGTCAAGCAGGAAAGCTGAGAGAAAGTGAATTACTCCCTAAGAAGCCGGCCCACCTCCACCCTCTCTCTTCCTCCCCCCCCCCCTTCCCCTTTCAAATCAATAACGTTCCGATCTTCCAAGACTCCCTTACTCCCACCCCACCTATCCCCCATCATCCACCCTTTTCATATCCACATTCTCTTTCTCTCTCTCTCTCTGTTCCGGCCGGCCCTCCCTGCAACTGCTGAAGTTCAAGTGTTTTCGTCAACGTATGAACTGCAGTCCGTTAAAACCGGGTGTTCGATTGTTTCACACTGAAGGGTCTGACATAACCCCTCCCCTCCCCTACGCCCCCTTCCACCTCCACGCGCAGGCCGTCCCTCTCCTGTTCATCGCGACACAATTAAACTGTCAGGATACAACACCAGCATCCAATAAAACCCACCTTCTTCGCTGTGGGTGGGTGGGGTGGGGTGAGGAAATGTATAGAATGGGTGAAGGCGGAGGGAGTGGGTGGGGGCGCGGAGAAGGGACAGACGGCGTGAAGTGTGGAATTCCGCCAATGACAACTCGTTGGTTGGAAATTCAATATCGATGTGAATGACGAGAAAACTGAATCAAGCTGCTCGTAGCAGTTACCTTCTGTCCCATCCTTGCCCCATCTTCGATCCATCTATCACTGGACTGGCTCCCCTCGCCTCCCTCCCCTCCATCTCTCCTTCAAACCGAATCAACATGCTCACGTCTGATACTACCATCCTCGTACTCTCCCATCCCACTTCTGATCCATCCACTTCTGTTTTTCCCCGTGTGTCAGCCACCATCTCTACCCACCCCCCTCCCCGCCCCCCTTTTCAGTCTGCCTCTGTTGTGTTGTGTGTGTGTGTGTGTGTGTGTGTGTGTGTGTGTGTGGTGCGTGCGTGTGTGCGTGCGCGCGCACGCGCGCGTGTGCGTGTGCGTGCATGCGCGTGCCTGTGCAAACATACATGTGTGTGAAGAACAAAGACTTTAACTGTTGTTGTGACCGTGAAGCTGAAAAGCCGAAAACAGTGCCAGTGTCACGTATCTTCTTCGCAAAACAATCAATACAATTTGTGTGGCGGCGGGGAAAAAAAAAGGAGAGATGGTGGTGGCTGCGGGTGAGGAGGGGTGGGAGTGGGGGATCAAGTGTGATGGGTGGAAGTAACGTGTGGCGGGGAAGGGGAGGCGGGTGGAGTGCTGGACATCAGGCAAACAGTGTAGTGTGATGGCCGATGCCAGCACGGCCCAGCTCAAATCTGAAAAACAATCGTCGGTATGGGAGGTAACCAGTACCCTCCCCCCCTTCCTTCCCTTCATCTGGGCGGGCCCACCTCCTCACCAGCGGCAAGGCAGCATAGAAGTGAGAGATGGTCGACTATCTCCCATTTCTCTGCAAGGCAGTCTCGGTCTTGTATAGCTCATCTGGCTCACTGACCTCAAGGCCATTCCGTCGTTGAGCAGCTTGCTGTCAAACATCGTCACCCAGGCCATGGAGTTCTTACAGACGTCGATCTGTTTCAACACTCTGACTCGACTGTCCATACACTCCGGAACAGCACTGCATATATCTTATTTGTGTTCCGCTGCTTTCTGTTGTATTCCGAAACGGGTGAATGAGAGAAAGATACAGACAGGAATGGGGTAAACGTCAGGTAAGTATGTGGTAATGTTGGTGGAAGGAGGAAAAACCCGAGGCGAAGGGAAGAGTGAACGAGTCAACATCATTGGAAAAAAAAAAGGATCACACACACAAACGCAAACACACACACACACAAAAGACACTTGCTTTATATAATAACACGCCAAACGCGCGCGTGCGCACACACACACAGCCCGAATCCGTGCGCATGTGTTACGTGCATGTCCATTCAATAAGTTCAAGCGAGCATGAAAAAATCGTTTGACTCTGATCACCACCACACTGTGTGCGGTCTGCACTAAAGCTGCCAATCCTGCACGACCACCATCATCACCACCTCTCTCTCTGCCTTCAGGCCAGCTCCAGACATGTCGACCTTGCTCCTTCTTGCATTCATAAAGTCTGACAGCAAAACTACGTACACGCCTAAACAGCCGGCCTTTAGACGGTGGAGGGAGGGGGGGAGGGGGAGGAATTCCTCAGCTCTCTTGCTTTCCCCATCATGTGTCATAATCATCCCCCTTCCCTCTCTCAATACCTAGTACAAGCGATGATGGTCAAACCGGTACATCACTTTTCGCGTAATCACAAATCTCATAATCTCCTTTGCCACAGTTCATCACGGTTCCATGCACACGAACCCTGTGTAAGTTCTTCTGTATCCACCATCTTTCTTTTCTTCCTATCGCCGCTTCGTCAGGAGTCCAGTCAGCCAGTGGGGCACCACACTGAAGGAAAATTCTGCTTCCTCCAGTAATGCAAGACAAGGCGCCTTCTATGAAGATGTGGAAGAACTCCCTTTGGAGTCGGAAATGCTTTTTGTGAAGGGTTCGCAGGTTAAAGATCTGTTCGATGATACCTCTACCTTTCGGAATTCAGCTATTTCTTCAGCAATAACAGTATTTGCTGGTTAAAAAAAAAAAAATCTATTCAGAATGATTCTGACCATTACTTTGCTGGCGAGGCTGATCAAACGATTGTGTGATAGTTCTGGTAGTGTTGTAAATTTCTTTCCTTGGGAAGGGTGGCGAAAAATGATCGAGTCTATGGCGTAAGCCACTCCCTAGCGTTCCAGGTTTAACGTTTCCTACTATGTAGAGACTTTCTAAGATCAGGTTTCCTACGATAAAATCAAACATATCCTCACGTTATTCCAAACGGTATAAAACTAAGAACAGAAACAACAACACCAATGAACAACGACAACGAACACGAAGATGTGTCCCAGAGTTTTAATTAACAGTGGACTGTGCATACGCAGGCATTCATAGGTTCCTCAAGGTTTCACAAGAAAGAAGTTACAGTCAAACTAGAATGGTTTTTAATCTTTCTTTTGGCTGACAAGTGTTTTTTGTTTTGTTTTGTTTTTTGTTTTGAACCGACGCGGTTGTTCTGCCCCCTTAAATCTAAAATCTAATTCCCAACAACACATTTTTCATTTTGCTCAGTTTCCTTTTCTTGATCAAGTCGATCATCAGTAAATGCTGAACACTGTTCCTGTCCGCCGGAAGAGCGCTCGTCTTTCTGGATCTCCTCTACTTCAAAGAGCTCGTTTGAGCCTGGGGTCGTGAGCTGCCATAACATGCGGGAAACGCTTTAACCCACAGGAATCAAGGATTAATGGGTGGTGGGCAGAGCGTTGGGAACGGAGGAAGGAATCGAGTTGGTTCGACTCTAGCCCGATTATTTCCGCAAATCTCTAGTTGTCAACGTCGTGGCAATCTTGTTTCTCTTCGGGATTCAAGCAAACAAAATTAATGTTTTAAGAAGTAGTTTTTTTTTTTTCCTTCCTTCCCGATCTCGCCTCTCCCTCCAGGCCAGTGAGTGCATCATTACTGATGTCTCCTGGCAGTGATGACGTCTGAAAATGGATGGCTTCAGAGTTTGCCTTGGCACCAGCGGGTTTTGTGAGAATGATAAAGTAAATAAACAAGAGGGAAAGAAATGTTGAAGTCTTCGAGGATGCAACATCTCCCTAAGCGTCAACACTGCCCTCATGGAATTGTAAATTTTCAACAGTATTATTGTCATTCATATACTACTCCACCTCTGTCCACCCCCCCCCCCCCCCCGCCACCCCCCCTTCCTCTCCTCTCTATCTTCAGGCACCGGCAGATCATGTAGGTCTTCGTCAAAATCAAAGGCCAGCCATCCTGGCAAGACCCTCCCCTCCCAGTCTCTCATCAGACTAAAAGCAAGGGGCCGGAAAGACAGGGACGGAAGAGAGGAGGTTGGTGGGTGGGTGGGCTGGTGGGGGATGAGAGGGGCGGGGGGGGGGGGGGGGGGCGTGAGAGACACATCCCAATTTCTATCCAACTTTTATTTCCCCAGCGTCCGCGCGCCTGCCTCCCGAATGTCCCGTATTACGACAAGCACAATGGTCAAATTGATTACTGTGTGAGCACCATTAGAACGTCAGGGGGCCTCAGGCCGCGCAACAGGCCGAGAAGAGACCTAGCCAGGGCCACAACAGTCCGGCCTGTTGTTGTAGTCTTTGTACTCACTGCTGGAGTCAGGTCTACAGTCGCTGACACCGCCAGTCCTCCCCTCCCCTCCTCTCCCTCCCCCAGCTGAACTGAAAACCACGGCACAACGACTCCTGACAATGGTATTTACGAGAGAGAGAGAGAGAGAGAGAGAGAGAGAGACAATGAGACGGGAGGCAGGGGACGGGGGGAGGGGGGCGGGACGGATTGGTGACGAGTTTATCGACCCAGGGATGCGTCCCCTACCCCATCCAACAGACTTTTCCGTGGTCATACTGCTGAGCATGTTAAACGATCCATATTTGACTGCTTAACACTTCAAGTTTAGATCTGTATTTATCTTTACTTTCATGTCTTATATCAGATTTTTGTTTTTATTGTCTTTCTCCCTTCCTTCATGAGATTAATTAATTCATTTGTTAGTCTTTATCATTTGTTAGTCTTTATTATTCTTTCAATTATTCGGATTTGGGAACAGGGGTGATATATATATATATATATATATGATATATATACACACACACACGCGCGCGCGCGCACACACACGCACGCACGCACGCGCACACACACACACACAACATATATATATATATATATATATATATATATTGAGAGACAGAGAGAGACAGAGAGGGGGGGGGGGGGGGGAGGTGTGTGTGAGTGTGAAGGGACAGTGCCAACCATTTTATGGACGTTGTCAAGAGCACACATCTTATCCTTTCTCCCTTTCACATTTCATCGTGTACAACTACAATTCCCTTTGAGCGCCGATGAATAAGTGCTTGGAGAAGCAAGGGTGCTGGCCAGACCCCAGGAGTCGCATTGAACGAGAGGCACGCGACTTGATTTATTTCCCATCTCGGGCTCTTCCGACAGACTCCTCCCCCCCCCCCCCCCCCGATCCCCACACCTCAGAGAGGCCCGGACACAGCGAGGGTGGTTGGAGGCCACTAAACCACAATCTGACAAGCAGCCCAATAACCCAGCTTAGAGGCCGAATAAAACATGACCCATGTTTAAGACTCGCAGCCAAACACGGCATCGATGTAACAGACCGAATCCATAAATCAATGGGGGTTTCCTTTACACCACCTAGCATCCTCAATGTTTGCTTCGGCCAGGGATACATTGATCAGCCGTGTCTGTTTCCCTTCCGCCACCTCCAGCGCCCAGTTATAGGGATGAAAGATGTTCTATGGCTTGGGAGGCGAGGGAGGGGAGGGAGGGGAGGACGACGGGTAGGGTGTGGGGGGTCTGGTCGTACCAATGTTTTCCGAGAGCTTCTTGAACATAGTTCCCTTCCGATTGATGTCCATCCACAGCCCCAGCCACTCGGCTGGAGAGTCTGTGCATGTCGGAGGCCCTTCGTCACACCCAGGCCCGGGTGACTGCTCGTGAAAGAACAAATCAACATTGTCCCAGCCGCCGTGGTTAGGGGGGCGGATAATTGTCTCTAACTCGGTTGTGAGATGTTCCCCCCCCCCCCCCCCCCCCAACCCTTCACCTACACTCCTCCCTGCTGCCTGATTTACTTAGCCAGCACCCAGTGCAGAGAATGGAAATCAAATCCACACTTTTTTCCCCTGACAATTTAGTTATCAGAAATCAATCACCTGTAATCCGCACTTGGTCTTGTTATCGGAAATCAATCACTGTACGTGTGCATCAGTCATGTTCATGGCCAGCCCGACATTCCCTTTTTTCCACGCCTCTTTCCCCCTGGTTTGGGTCACCAGACAGTTCACAATGCTATGCGTCAACCTCAAGCGGAACCTAATACTTTAACTGTCACTTGTGGAAACCACCGGATGAAGAGGAAACCAACCGATGGTCTATAACGGGGCTGTCAACAACGGCTCCATTTGACGGATTAATACAGGGAATTGATGATTACGAAATGAGTCATGGTAACATCTTTTTTTCTCTCAAACCACAACATCAGAGAAAAGCACGATCCATTAACGATAGTGAACAAATGTTTGAGTACGTGCTTCCTACTCTGAGTTCCTGACGCAACAGTTTTTGTTTTCATACTGTCAAAACTTGACAACACGAGCAACGGGCACTTTCTTCAAACGCTGCTGGCACACCATTTTAAACACATGATTACATAAAAAAGGAATATCTAATTTCTTAGAACACAATAACGGGGACACAGTTTCTTACAACAGTTATCCACCACATAAAACGAAACATCAACCGGCGCAAAGTCAAAGTCTTTCATGAACTGCTCAAGGAGGTGAACCTCATCAGCTACTGGATTAATCTTGGGGTAAGTATAGCATTACACGATTACCTACAGCAAATGACAGGCAAACTGAATTACCCCTGAAATAACCCTAGTGAAAAAAACAGTTATTGGAATAATCATAGGGTCAGCACAGCTATGCATGAAAATGATCTACAAAAGACAAGACACTTGAACTGCCCCGACCTACAAACGATGACAAACACATCTGAACCACCTTCAAGAAACAGTTTCAACAGTCTGCGCCGATTCCCAGATGCAGTCATCAAAATAAAACCACTCGCCCAGAACGAGTGTGTATGCATTCATGAACTCTCAGTAAAAAGACTACACCACAAGATCCTAGGATCACTAAAAAGGGGATGGGAATGGGCACTAAGAAAGACAGCGAAACAGGGAAACAAGGGACAACATAGACAGGGAAGAAGGGGAGTTGGGATAACGTACAGAGAGCGAAGCAGTTGGCAACACATACGTCCAATGGGTACGGGAGGAGGTTCCAAGGAGAACAGTCACAAAAAAAAAAACACACAAAAAAAACACACAAAAACAAAGGACTAGAAGTCCAAGGAAAGAATAGAAAAAAGAGAGGGGAAGGGAGTGTACAGTTGGGGAGACAGAGAAGATAACAAGAGGCATGTGTATGTGCGTGCCTGTGTGTGTGTGTGTGTGTGTGTGTGTGTGTGTGTGTGTGTGTGTGTGTGTGTGTGTGTTGTTGTTGTTGTTGTTGTCTTCAATTTAACGTCTATCCACATAGTGATATTAGACGGGTGTGTGTGTGTGTGTGTGTGTGTGTGTGTGTGTGTGTGTGTGTGTGACTCTGTGTGTGTCACTGTGTGTGTGTGTGTGTGTGTGTGTGTGTGTGTGTGTGTGTGCTGTGTGTGTGCATGTGTGTTTTTACTGGTAGGGTGGGAGGGAGGGAGGGAGGGAGGGAGATGGGTGAATTGAGAAAGGGACGGGGGACGAAGACTAACAGGGTGAGGCAGACACAGAAAGAGATTCAGGAGGCGAGAAGAACGTCAATAGACAGAGGTGGATACCTGGTGTGTATGTGTGTGTGTGTGTGTGTGTGTGTGTGTGTGTGGTGCGTGGTGTGTGAGCGAGAGAGAATGAGGAGGGGGGGAGGGGGGAAAGAGAGAGATGGGGAGAGAGAAAGTGGAAGGGGGGGGGGAGAGACAGAGGAGGAGAGGGTAATGGGGTGGGGTCAGAGGGGGATGGGGGAGTAAGACAGACACAGAGAAGCAGGAGATGACTAGAACGTGAATAGTGAGGGATGGGTAGGTCATGGAGACAGAATGTGAGAAGCGGGTAGGTCATGGAGACAGAACGTGAGGAGAAGCGGGTAGGTCATGGAGACAGAACGTGAGGAGAAGCGGGTAGGTCATGGAGACAGAACGTGAGGAGAAGCGGGTAGGTCATGGAGACAGAACGTGAGGAGAAGCGGGTAGGTCATGGAGACAGAACGTGAGGAGAAGCGGGTAGGTCATGGAGACAGAACGTGAGGAGAAGCGGGTAGGTCATGGAGACAGAACGTGAGGAGAAGCGGGTAGGTCATGGAGACAGAACGTGAGGAGAAGCGGGTAGGTCATGGAGACAGAACGCGAGGAGAAGCGGGTAGGTCATGGAGACAGAACGCGAGGAAAAGCGGGTAGGTCATGGAGACAGAACGTGAGGAGAAGCAAGAGGTGACAAATACGTCAAAGGGGAAAAGAGAGGTGGGAAGGTAGAACAGGATGTGGGTGGAGGAGTGTGTGCATCAGTGGACGTGTATGGGTGGACGTGGGTGTGTGTGTAGGCGTGTGTGTGCGCGCGCGTTCGTGTGTGTGTGTGTGTGTGTGTGTGTGTGTGTGTGTGTGTGTGTGTGTGTGTGTGATTGCTGGTTGGAGGGGGGAAGAAAGAGCGAGAGGGAGAGCGAGAGAGAGAGAGAGAGAGAGAGAGAGAGAGAGAGAGAGAGAGAGAAGGCAGAGCGAGACGCACAAAAAGAAACGGGAGGCAATAACGTCAAGTAGAGACGGAGGGGGGGAGGGGGGGGGCCGCATATAGAGGCAAAGTGAGAGATATAGAAAGACACGAGGTGACAAGAATGTCGGGGGGGGGGGGGGGGGGGGGGCACAGAAAGAGAAGACAAACTGTATGGGACGCAGGAGGTGATAAGAACATCTGTGGAAGGGGGGTTCGGGTAGGATGAGAATATGGAATATGGAGGCAGAGCGAGACAGACACAGAAACAGCATGTGACAAGAACGTCAAATGGGGGGGGGGGGGGGGGGGGGGTCTGTGAGTTGAGGCAGAGAAAACCGACACAGAAACAGCAGGTGACAAGAACGTCAATTGAGCCGGGGGGGGGGGGGGGGGGGGGGGGGGGGGAGTAGAGGCAGACATAGAAGACAGACACAGAAACAGCAGGTGACAAGAACGTCAATTGAGCAGCAGCAGCGGCGGGGGGGGGGGGGGGGGGGGGGGGGGGGGGGGTCTGTGAGTAGAGGCAAACATAGAAGACAGACACAGAAACAGCAGGTGACAAGAACGTCAATTGAGGGGGGTAAGCGAGTTGAGGCAAACACAGAAGACAGACACAGAAACAGCAGGTGACAAGAACGTCAATTGAGGGGGGTAAGCGAGTTGAGGCAGACACAGAAGACAGACACAGAAACAGCAGGTGACAAGAACGTCAATTGTGACCAGCCGCCGTGGCGAAGTGGTTAGCGTCGCGGACTCCCGGCTGGGAGGTCGTGGGTTCGAATCCCATCAGAAGTCATGTGGGTTTTTCTGCCCCGACCGGCTCCTACCCAGAGTTGAGTTTGCTGCGGACTCAGTTGGGAAGACTGGGACCACACAGTCGAGTTTCATCCACTTAATGGATGCGTTTCTGAGAGTGTTGCTCAAATTTCCTGACCAACACTGCAGGTGCCTGTATCTCTCGGGACTGGTTGACGCCGGGATATATTATGAAAGGAAGCGTAGAGTACAGCCCTGTCATGTAGTCTCAGACCGAAATGGAAATCCGTAGCATCATCTTAATCATCCTCATTCTCATTGATCAGCATTAAAAAAAAAAAAGTCTCAAATTCTGTGGCCCTTCATGCCCTGCTCTCATGGTGACCTCAATTTCGATGTCCTCTCCACGTCTGTGGCCTTGGTTTGGTTCCGTCGGGGTCACCGGTATCGGCGAGTCCATGGGGGCTGTCGTTGGACGGACGTGGTGGCGCCCTCCGGAGGGAGAGCTCACTCACGCCGGCTCCGCGACTAAGCAATTATTGTCGTCAGTAGGGGGCTTAGTAGGTGGTGTCCTGCGTATGTTAGATCAGAACAGGCGCCACTGAACACCACCGAAGTGACTCGGCAGCAGTGCAGTGTCTCCTCCGGTGGGTTGCCTCTTAATGACTTGACATTGACTGCTCCCTGTGGATTGCCGGTGCCGGGGCTGCGGCGGGACCGACCGGGCTGTGGCTGTGGACGGGGTGTCGGAATGAGCGGCGTGGGTGCACTGCCTCTGAGGTGGCGCAGAGGTTGGGACAGCAAAAAAAAACCCGGATTTAGAAGGGGGGAACTTTCTTGTGTTCAAAGACAGGGACTAATTGTTTGTATACCAAAGGGAGATAAACCAAGACACTTTGTGAAGAACTGGAGACCAATCTCGTTGTTAAATGTTGTATATAAAATAGGGTCATCGTGTATAGCCAACCGTTTAAAAAATGTGTTAGCTGGTCTCATCAATGAGGATCAAACTGGTTTTGTTAAGAATAGATACATAGGGGATAACATTAGACTCATTTACGACACAATTGCTTATTTAGAAGAACACAACTTACCAGGGCTTTTATTAAACATTGACTTTGAGAAAGCATTCGATTCAGTGAGCTGGGATTTTATGTTTAAAGTATTGAAAGCGTTTGGATTTCAACAGGGCTTCTGCAAATGGATTGAAACATTCTATAAAAATATCAACTCATGTGTCCTTGTTAATGGTCAAGTTTCTAGTTGGTTTGAGATAGACCGCGGATGCAGACAAGGTGATCCACTATCGCCATATTTATTCCTATTATGTGTTGAAATTCTAGCATTAATGATACGGGAAAATGTAAACATACGTGGAATAGTTATAGATACAGTCGAACATAAGCTTTCTCAGTATGCAGATGACACGGAATTTCTTTTAGCAGGCGACATAAAATCATTTGAAACATGTATAAACGTACTGGAAATGTTTGGTCGAATATCGGGGTTATATATGAATCCTGGAAAAACTAGCGCTGTTTGGTTGGGGAGCTGTAAAAATTCTGCTGTTCGTTACATGGACCATTTAGGTATGGAGTGGAACCCACAAAAATTCAAAATTCTTGGAATCTGGTTTACCAACGATTTGCAAAACTGTGCAGATATTAATTATTCTGAAAAATTAGCGGACGTGAAACATTTGTTCAAGATTTGGGTGAGAAGGCAACTAACTCCTTTGGGCAGAGTGGCAGTTTTAAAATCGCTTATATTATCAAAACTCATCCATTTGTGGATATTACTACCTAACCCACCTGACACTTTCTTTCAGACTTTACAAAATTACTGTTACAAATTTGTGTGGAATAAAAAGCCAGACAAAATAAATAGAAAAACTGCTCACAAAAGTATTCAAAACGGTGGTCTTGGACTACCAGAATTAAAAACGTTTGCTTCTTCCCTAAAATTGACGTGGCTGCAAAAAGTTCAGACTACACACCACAAATGGAAAACTATTACAATATCTAACTTTCCACTTTTAAGCGATATTGAGAAATATGGACCAGAAATACTTTCTTCCTTCTGTAAATCAAATGTATTTTGGACAGAGGTATTTATGGCGTACAAACATTTTTTCTACAAAGTTAACTGTAAGACTTCATATGAACTCCTTGCGGAACCAGTCTTCTATACAAACAGAATACAAGTTGGGTAAAAGACTATTTCGGGAAAAGCATGGATCAACAAGGGCATATATTGCATTGCTCATTTTTTGCTTGACAATGGCCAGTTTATTTCTTACGAACAATTTAAACAAAAGTATGATGTAAATATTAATTTTGTCACTTTTTCTGGTATTAAAGCAGCTATTACTGAATATATACAAAAAACAAAAATCAAAGTTGAAAATACAAATGAATGTTTAAATATGCATGTATGTTACAAAAAGTTAACGTCAGTTTGTAAAGGGTCAAGATTATATTATGACATTTTTATAGATAATCATACACACCCGAAAATCTGTACGAACTGGGATATAAAACTGAACGTTGAAAATGACTGGAAAAACTGTTTTCTTTATCTGAGTAAAATTTGACATAAAAATGAAATGGTTACAGTTACGAATAATACACAGATGTCTTGGTACTAATGTTGTGCTGAAAAAAATGGGTGTATTGAACAGCGATGTTTGTACTTTCTGTACCTCTGTTAAGGACAGTATTACACATATGTTTTGGTATTGTACGGTCATACAACGTTTTTGGGAAACGCTGGTGGTTTTGATGAATGAAAAATGTATGTGTGCATTTAATTTGCAGATAACTGAACCATTAGCCATAGTTGGATTTGATAAAGATATACATATAGACCATGTATTTTATTTTATTGTATTATTTGCAAAACACTATTTATATCAGTGTAGAACATAACAGAAATCACCCAGACTTCAGGTTTTTCTTAATAAGCTAAAATACAGATATAAAACTGAAGAATGCATTGCTCGAAAAAATTCTGTATATAACGATTTCCTTTCCAAATGGCACCCATATACGCCGATGTTCGCAGGCTCAGAATGAATTACGAATGATTATGACATTGTACATTATACGAGTACAAGTATGATTATAGTACCCTAAAACTGTTATACCGCCTAAAACAGCCCCTTTGGATATAATACAGAACCTTCAATATGTGTATGTATATGTATATATATGTGTGTGTGTTATATATATATATATATATATATAATGTATGTGTGTATATGTATGTATATGTGTATGTATATATATGTGTATGTGTGTGCATATGCATATGTGTGTATATGTATATATATATATATAAAGAAAACAAAGACAAATATGTAAAATTTCATAATGCACTAGGCTTGCCTGATGTGCTCTCTCTCTCTCTCTCTCTACCACGTAAAGAGACTGTAACCGTGCCTTAAAAATGTAGAATGGTATTGTAGCTGTGCTTAGTATGTTGATTTCCTCTATCTATCGTTTGTTTGGATTTGTTCTTTTCTATTTTATATTCTAATGTGTTGTACTGTGTCGACTTTTGAATTTAAAAAAAAAGAAAAAAAAAAAAACGTCAATTGTGGGGGGTCTGAACAGAGGCAAAGTGTGGCAGACATAGAAAAGATGACATTAACAACAACAACAAAAAAGCATACGGTTACCGTCAGACCGGGGTTGTGTGTGTGTGTGTGTGTGTGTGTGTGTGTGTGTGTGTGTGTGTGGTGGGGGGGGGGGGGGTGAGGGGCAGAGTCAGTCAGACCCAGTGAGAGGTAACATTCCTAAAAAGAAATGACAGACCTAGAAAAAAGACACAGGAGGTGAAAAATGTCAACTGTAGGGTGAGGGTGGGGTGGGTAGGGAGGGGCAGATGGGGTATGGAAGTAAAGTACGACAGACCTAGAAAAAAGACACAGGAGGTGAAAAATGTCAATTGTAGGGTGAGGGTGGGGTGGGTAGCGAGGGGCAGATGGGGTATGGAAGTAAAGTACGACAGACCTAGAAAAAAGACACAGGAGGTGAAAAATGTCAATTGTAGGGTGAGGGTGGGGTGGGTAGGGAGGGGCAGATGGGGTATGGAAGTAAAGTACGACAGACCTAGAAAAAAGACACAGGAGGTGAAAAATGTCAACTGTAGGGTGAGGGTGGGGTGGGTAGGGAGGGGCAGATGGGGTATGGAAGTAAAGTACGACAGACCTAGAAAAGATGACATCTACACAGAAAGGGGAGTTGAAGAACTTGAAAACTGGGGAAGGGGGAGGGGGAGGAGGGGGGGGGGGGGGGGGGCATTGGAGGCACACAAACCTAGAATGACAAATGAAAATTATAGAACAAGATGACAGACCTAGAAAGCGAGGCAGGAGAAGAAGAGAGCGAGACAAAGAAGCAGGTGGTTTCGAGAACATCAGTAGGGGAAGAGGAAGGGTGTATGGATGCAGAATGGTGTATGGATGCAGAATGCGCCGGACACAGAAGTAGTAGTAAAGAAGGTAAATGGGTTGGGATGGGAGTGGGAGGGTGGTGGTGGAGGCAGTGATATAGACACAGGAAGAGAAGCAGATGACAACGTTCATGGAGGAGAGAAAAAAAAAAAAAAGGGGGGGGGGGGGGGTTTACAATGGTTGAGTGATACAAACGTAACAAACCTAGAACGAGACGTGACATGACAAGAACGTCAATTTTGGCGGGCGGTGTGTGTGTGTGTGTGTGTGTGTGTGTGTGTGTGTGTGTGTGTGTGTGTGTGTGTGTGTGAAGGTATGGAGGCAGAATGTGACAGGCAGAGCAAGAGAAGCAGACGGTGACAAGAACGCTAATGAGGAGGGGGTGCGGGTGAGGTAAGAAAGCCGAGTGGGACAGACACAGAACAGAGACGAGAATGACAGACACTGAAAGAGAAGCACACGATGACAAGAACGTCAGTGATGGCGAGGGTATGGAAACAGAATGAGACAAAAGACAGTTAAGGTGAGGATGATAAGAATGTCAATGGGGGAAGGAGTTTACGAAGGAAGAGTAAGGTAAAGGACGAGACATGACATGAACGTCACTGGTGGAAGTATGGAACAGAATGAGACACAGAAAGAGACGTGGTGGAAGTGTAGCAGCACAATGAAGACACAGAAAGAGAAGCAGGAGATTACAATGTCAATGGTGATGCAGGCGTACAGGCAGAATGAGATACAGAAAGCAGCAGGTGACAAGAATTTCAATTGGAAAAGGGGAGGTGGGGTGTGGGGTGCGGAGGGTATGAAGGTGAAGTGAGACAAACGAACAGGCGAGACAAGAAGTTAGAACGTCAATGGTGGTGGAGGTTTGGAGGCAGAACGAGACAGATATACAAAGAGAAGCAGGAGGTGACACGAACGTCAATGGTGCTGGAGGTTTGGAGGCAGAACGAGACAGATATAGAAACTACGAAAGAGAAGCAGGAGGCAACACGAACGTCAATGGTGCTGGAGGTTTGGAGGCAGAACGAGACATGTAGAAAGAGAAGCAGGAGGCGACACGAACGTCAATGGTGCTGGAGGTTTGGAGGCAGAACGAAACAGATATACAAAGAGAAGCAGGAGGCGACACGAACGTCAATGGTGGTGGAGGTTTGGAGGCAGAACGAGACAGATATACAAAGAGAAGCAGGAGGTGACACGAACGTCAATGGTGGTGATGGTTTGGAGGCAGAACGAGACAGATATACAAAGAGAAGCAGGAGGCGACACGAACGTCAATGGTGGTGGAGGTTTGGAGGCAGAACGAGACAAATATAGAAAGAGAAGCAGGAGGTGACACGAACGTTAATGGAGGGGAGGGGGGGGGGGGGGGTGGGGGTGGGGGGAGTGCGGTGGGGACGCATGGAGGCAGAGTCTTGGAAAGAGAAGCCGGAGGTGACATCAATGTCAGGGGAGAAAGGAAAACAGAGACACGGACTGGGAAAACGAGAGAGAGAGAGAGAGAGAGAGAGAGAGAGAGAGAGAGAGAGGAGAGAGAGAGAGAGAGAGAGAGACAGACAGACAGACAGACAGACAGAGGGGCGCGACAAAAACGTCAAAGGGCAGAAGACAAGTTGGCGACCTCGCAAGGCAGGGAGACTTCAGACACGGGTCCCCGGTCTGAGACGGGTGGGGGCCACCTCGCCAATATCCCTCTGACAGGGGATGGAAAGCAGCCGCCATCTCCAGAGGCCAGACCTCCCATTTTCCCTGATCCTTGCGCTCCGCGGGGACCTTCACATCCCACTACCCATCAGCCAGCGCCAGCACACGTTGCTGCTCCACTGGCCACCCTCCCTCTACTGTTGCCCTCACAAACGGAGTTTTTTTTTTCTTCCTTTTCTTTTTTTTTTTTTTTTTTTAAACAAAAACAAAAAAAAAAAATCTTAGTTTTCATCATTGTCTCTCTTTATAAGCAAACCTCACGTCCCATGACCATCTATCTATCTACCTCTCTCTCCTCGAGACTTCCCTAATCGCCATAATTACGCTCGCCGTTTATGACGTACCACGTTCCCCTCGCACGGACACAAGTCAGCAACAGGGGGTAAGGGAGAGCCAGGACGGGAAGAGATGGCATGATCAGGGAAGGAGATAATGAGAGGAAGACCGAAAGAGTACCCTGACATCTTTCACCCTCCCTCCCCTCCCCCAGACCTACCCCGCTCCAGCCTTTCTGCCCCCACCCACCCCCCTTTACTCCAGCGACCCCCAGTGCCCTCATGTTGAAGTGGAGCGGGGGCTGGCAGTTTGATTTAAAGTAAAAGTTGGACGTTTAATTCTGGTCAGACGACGAATTCTTTCATTTCCGTGTTCCAGTCCACCGCTGTCAGCCTTGTCTCTTCTATCATTGGAATTGCGGTCGCAGATGGCGACTGGGAAGGGGGGGGGGGGGGGGGGGGGGAGAGACGACAGAAGGTGATCGACTGGGACCCCTTAGACAGGACTATCTCATATTGCTTTTCACCCCCCAGACAGTTTCCGAGGTGCACCGCTTTTCACCCAGGCAGTTCTAGGGAGGTGTAGTGCTATTCATCCCCAACACTTATCAGACGGCAGGAATGAATGCATCACGTTTTGGACGACGGTGATGGTGGCTATAGTCTCGTGTCACGATGAAAATGTTATATTCCAAGCGTCCTCGGGTCTGCTGTGTTCCGATTGTGCTCGGTCTTGAAAGACACACAATTGCCTCTGGCTGCCGCTCGTCGCCCGGGTGGGGAAGAAAGGTATGTACTGCATTCTGTGCCGTTTCATAATCCTGAGAATGAGATCCAAAAAGACCCCGCTCCAGATCCAGGAGAGTGAAAAGCTGCTTTACAACGCCTTGCCCAAGGTTCAGCACAACGCTTTGCTCTGTGGAGTGGTTGGACGGCGGCGACAACACGCGAGGAATACAGCACCTCACCTCCCCCTCTCTCTTTTTTTCTTTTTCTTAGGGATAACCTAAAGGACCTTATCTGATCGAAAAGTGACAGAATTCTGCACACGTTTCATCCTAGGTACGAAACGTTCTGAATCAGCCTCTCATGAAATGTGACAATGTTCTCTTCAAGATTTATCCCAGCTGGGGAAATAAGGAAAGAATCGGACCCAGAGAGAGAGAGAGAGAGAGAGAGAGAGAGAGAGGGGGGGGGGCAGAAAATAAAGTAAACTAGGCGGAGGAGAGAGGGAGAGAGTGAGAGAGAGGAGGGGGAGTGTAAGCGTGTGCGTGTGAGCGAGGAGAGAGAGAGAGAGAGAGAGAGAGAGAGAGAGAGAGGGGGGGGGGGGAGGAATAAAGCAAACTGGTGGGAGAAGGGTGGACCTGTTCTTCTTCCATTAAGATTTCACAATACTTTGGGGTTTTCTTGTTTGTTCATTTGGAGATTCTCTCAAATGCATCAAAATAATGTGCACACATTAAGTCTGATCATGCAACAATACTCCCCCCCCTCCCCCTTCCATCCTCCTCTCCTCTCTCTCCCCGTTCACCATCCACATTCTCCCATATCTCTTTCAATAAATATGCTGAGAACGACGATCAAGCAATGCAATTCCCACCTCACCCTTTCTGCAAAGCAAAATGGCACGTAAATTTTCCAACCCAGTGAAAATGATATGACAGGGAAGGGGGAAAAAAACGGACAGAATGAGGGAGAAAGGGAAAGAACGAGAGTGGGGAACGGGGGGAAAAAAAGCACACACACACACACACGCGCGCGCGCACACACGGAAAGAGTGAAGGAGGAAGGGAGAGCGGAAGGAGGAAGAAAGGGGGGAGCGGGGAAGAAGGGAAGGAAGAAGGGGGAGGGAGATGAAGGGGAGGGGGAGATTGGGGGGGGGGGGGGGGGAGGAGGAAGATGCCACCATCCAAACACTCGCCCAATCTAATCAACAAGCATTAGAGCGAGAAGAGCTGTGAAAGAGCATGGCCAGCCAGCATCTCGGACGACCATCTCCTTTCTCCTCCGCTGTGTCTGGCCACAGGAGGCGCTGGGGGAAAAGGACCAGGGGTGAGTGGTGGTGGGGGCGAGGTGGTTGTCTTATTGGCAGGCCCATGATGGGCGACTCCATTCACTCCACACTGTTTTCACCCTAGTCACCGGCAGCCCTAATAGCCGCTTTGCATAGATGACCGTCTCCTGCCCGGCACGGCTTAAAAGCTCGGAATGCCGGTACCTAACTTTACAGCTCTTCCCCTTCTAATCTTCGCTACTTTGCACCAACGGCTGCTTCTGCCAGCTCCCCCTCCTGCTGTCTACTCACGCAGTCAATAATCGGCTCGTTCAACTGGTAAGAGATGGGGGAAAGATACGCCGGTACTGACAAGTAAAACCCCCCCCCCCCCCCCCCCCCCCCAATACCCGCCTTTTGTTCCACTGCCACCACTGCCATTTTCAAACTTCTTTAAATTTTCTCTCTCTCTCTCTCTCTCTCACACACACACACACACACACACACACACTTTCACAAGTGGGAGAATGAACAAGGACTGAGGAGAAATAATAATATGCGACACTAGCTGTTCCAGTTAAACAAATGACTCCCAACTGATCATCTACAAAATACCGACTTAAAAACCAAGTCTGAAACCACGAGAAAGCTAGTCATGAACAAACATACAAACAAAGGGGGAAAAAAAACTGTATTACTATTACCCCTCAATGCCACACAAGACAGAAAGAGAAATAAAAGAGGAAAACAAAAGCAAAGCGACTTACGAGACTTCTCCAAATCCACTGAAGGCTTCACGCAACTGCGACTGTTCAATTTCTGGACTGAGGTCCCCTACAAAGATATGGTGGTGCTCTGCAACAGATAACACACAACACACCTCACCATGGAACTCAAGTGCAACAGGGAATCAACAGGGCTGTCTAAATCAGTCAACTATGGTTAAGCATGCACAATGATTTGGAATATTCATGTAAAATCACAGGGGGTGGGGGTCGGGGTGGAGGAACGCTAAACAAGCAATCAGTTTCACAAAGATGCGGCTCTGCCAATTTCTTAAGATACTACTTTAACTTTTGCACGAGATGCACGTATTGTTTTGATCATCATTTTCTCCAAATGACAGTACTTCCTTGAATCTGTCCAGATCAAGCGCAGACACCCAGGCTCTTACTGTTGCAGCCTCAGCTCTGGCAGTGTTTTTCAAGCAATAAAGGTTATCATGAGAGAACCCACCAGAGGAGAAACTGTCCTGCTGCTGATTCACTTCAGTACTGCTCGATGGTGCCACTTCTGATTCAACGTATGAAACAAACCACCCACCGAATCCTCTTATGATGACAAAACTTGTTAAGTATCGAGCAAGCTTGAGCCCGTGCCCCTTTCAAACAGTACCACAACACTGTGCGCCTCTTTCATATTGCTCCACCACATTATTAATCGAGTAACAGATCGTATAAATTTGCCAACATTAAATTCTTCACAAACTCACCATGGACATGGTGGTGCAAAATGATCAAAACTGAGGCGACAATGCTGGTCATTAGGGGCACAACACTGGAAACTTTTTAAAAATAAGAAATTTTTAAATGATCAATGAGGATGATGAATGTGAATCACGTTTCTTGTAAACAATAAAACAGATTTGTTTGCCCTCTACCGATCCTTTTTAACACATATTCAAAATAATTGTGAGAACTTTTTATTTGGAGGAAAACTGTATACTAAAACAATAGTGTATAAAGATAGAAAATATCTTGCTGAAGCTGCAGATCTGGATGCAACAGCCATCAATCAATTGGAGTAAAGAACTTTTTTGTTGTTGTAAGCACATTAGAGCAAATGCAGCTGATAGGGTTTTGTTTTCACTTTCCTTCCATTGAGCGATTCCCCTTGCGACTCATTCCTCCGCGTGTGCATGTATACACACACACACACACACACACACACACACACACACACACACACACACACACACATACTTAATAGTGATATACAAGAACGTAGAAGCTGCACAAATTTGTTCAAGAACTTGGGAAACTTTCAATATTAAGCTTTTGATACAAAATTAAACTGAACAATCAGCAAATGGATACTAAGAAATGCATTGGGAAGAGTATTATTACAATGGATTGAAATGAGAACTTTGCATATTCGACACTACAGTGAGCTTTGGGTTGCTAATCCCTGGAGTAATTAGCTAGTGATTTACAGATCTCATACAGTTATTACCAAGACTATGTGACATTAGGCGACTGTTCGCTTTAGTGTTATCGGTTTTTGAATCTGGCAAATGTAACCACCTAGGCAATTGAGTGCAACAGCATACACTCGCCCAATTCAGGGAGCTGAACATCCAATTTTCTGGCGAAGGTGATCAGCCAATCATAGCAGCACTGGTAAAGATGATGCGTCTTTCAACCAATAATATCCTCTAAAACATGATTTTTCTGTTGACTTTGTCCAATGTTCTGTGTTTGTGTTTGTCTTCAGCATGAAAGAAAATTCATCCTCACTTTCAGGTTCAGAGTCAAAATATGGTTCCATCGTAATTTCGATAACTCCACTGAAATAATGAAGTCAGAATACCCCGACATGGCACTGAATAAACAAAACGGTGCGAACTGCCGAAGAGAGGAGAGAGTTCCATGTGCATTAAATGTGTTTATTGGTGTACTGACTGCTTTCCTGCAAACCGTGTGGCTCGGGGAAAAAACAAGCAGATGACCTGCATGTGTTTCTTGCACATGTGCAGACAGACTTGCCTAGTACGGCATGGGCTTTGCATGTCCAACATTTTGGTGAACAATTCATACGCTGGTGTTTAACATGAACGCAAGATCAACCAAAAACTGAACACCGTTTGAATCACACAAACTCATGTTAAGCTGTGATGCAGACAGACATCTGCTGTTTACTTAATTTAACCAGATTAAAATTTTTTCTTCTACAGCTTCAGGAAATAGCTTTGTAGACTAAGGAGATTCCTTTACAGTCACAAAGCTATTTACTTAAGTTAACCAGATTTTATTTTTTTCTTCTATAGCTTCAGAAAATAGCTTTGTAGACTAAGGAGATTCCTTTACAGTCACAAAGATTAAAACTTATCGAAAACAACAACAAAAAATACATGTTAAGAAACAGACAATAACACTGCACAGCAGACACAAGTGCTCATCCCCATAGTTCAAAGACCACCTTCACTGTAATGCTGGAGAGGAACAGTGCAGCCAGCAAGCATCTCAAGCACAGCATATACAAGATTCACAGGAAAGATACATCGTTCTGACAAAAAACAAAACAAAACAAAAATGTGAAAAAAAAAAGGTTTACAAAGAAAGTAAGAGAGTGGACAGGATAAAAGCTCTTGACATAGCTGGGACCAGTATTTAACATTATGTGAAAAACAAACAGAAAACACCCTCACTTTCCACGCCACAGCTATGTGTAGTAGTGGACGCTGTATATTATAAAAAAAAAAAAAGAAAAGAAAAGAAAGTAGTGGATCCTGTACATGTGTGCTAAGTCAGTCATTATCCAATAATAACAACAGGGTTGATTGTGAATTTTCTGAGGCAACAAACACAGCACTTTGGATTGCAACCCCGAGAAGGCATCTTGAGATCTTTTTTGTTTTCTCCTCTTCTTTCTAAAAGAAGGTCCGACAAACAGAAAAGTTCTACAAAGCCATTACAACAATTCATCCCCATATTGATCCTCTTGACATGTATATTAAGCAGTTTTTAAGTATGGGTTGTCCATGTATTCTCCCCCTCTCTCATGTATTCTCCCCCTCTCTCATTTTTTTGAGCTGAGAATACAAGATTACAACCCTCAATGCCTCTGAGGTTCATGTGTTTATTTTCAATTTCAGCTTATAAAACCAGCATATTCCCCTTCATCTGTTATTGATAAACTGGTTTGATGCCACAGCAGCACATCTTAAAAAGAAAATGAGTTCGAAAGGTCCAAAGTGAAACCAAGTTTGTATGTGCACAGACCATTGAATGTATGATGACATAACGTGAATGCAATATTCACCGTCGGAGCATGCAATATTCACTATGTGTGCATACAATATTCAATATCTGTGCACGCAATCGTCTGATCATTTGTGAGCATGCAACTAGGTAGAATGCAGGAAAAGGAAGGGGAGTGTCAGAGAAAGAGAAGTGGGAAATCAAGGTCACAGCTTACTGGGGACTGGAGGAGGTTTGGGAGGAGGACGGGGGGAGAAGTGTTACAGAGACTGTATTGACAGTAGTCATGGCAGGGAGTGTGTGCGTGTGCGTGCGCGCGCGCGTACACGAGCGTGTAATTGCGTTATGGACAGCTTAGTAGAATCAGTGACAACTAGGGGTGTTCTTGACAGTTTGCTGAGAAGTGTTACTAGCACTACAGTGACAGCTAGTGGTTTTGCTTACAACTTGTTGGAAGAGGGGGGTCAGTAATAACACTAACGCAGCTATGCCGGAATAAGTTATCAAAACTACAGTGACAGCAAAGGGGTGTTGCTCACAGCTTGCCTGGCGCGAGTGAGTGTAGAGTTACAGTGACAACTGTTTATCTTCTGGACAGTTTACTGGGGAAAAAAGTGTTCGAAGAACTTCAATGACAGCTACGGGTGTTCTGGACAGCTTACTGGCTGAAGTCTACGCAGAACTAAAGTGACCTCTTGATGTTTCGTGGATAGGTTACCGAGAAAAGAGTTAAAATACAGCGACAGATAAGTGTGTTTCTGACAGCTTGCCGGGGACAGGAGGGGGTAGGTTGGTGGTGGTGGGGAAGGTAGCAGGATGACTGCGACAGCTTAGGGTGTTTGTGATAGCTCGCTGGGAGGAGCGTGTTCGCAGAGAAGTTCAGTGACAATCAGGAGCATTCTTGACAGCTCAATGGGAGAAAAGTGTTAGTAAAACTACAGTGTCAAACGACAGTTACAGGTGTTCTTGATATCTGACTGTGAGAAGAGTATTAGCAGAACTGCAGTTACCACGAGGGGTGTTCTTGACAGCTTGCTGGTAAAAGACTGTCGGCAGAACTATGATTCAGTAAAAAGGTTTTACTGGATAGCTTGATGAGGATTAGTAGGATTACAATGACAGCAAGGTGGGTTTCTTAACAGCTTACAGGAAGGAGTGTTAGGACTACAGCAACTGCTGGGGTATTCTTGAAAGCTACCTGAAAAACGCGTTAGGGCAAGAGCCTCGCATGGGAGCATGTGTAGTCCATAACGTCTGTCAGAGGAATATTCTAGTCAGCCGATATATCTAC
The DNA here is from genome assembly GCA_033310375.1 of Conus canariensis. Lineage (NCBI taxonomy): Eukaryota > Metazoa > Mollusca > Gastropoda > Neogastropoda > Conidae > Conus > Conus canariensis. Next base: position 90,237,617 of record CM065716.1, read on the forward strand.
CAACGAACATGCATCAAAATCAATAAAAGTAAGACATAAGTATCACTACACAAACAGCGTGCACTGACAAAGTTCAAGAGGACTGCATTCCCAAAGTGTCCACCCTACACAAAGACATTTAAGTCTTATATCGCATGACTTTTTAATGACACCCCCCCCACCCACCCACACACACACAATGACTCACCCCCCCCCCCCCCCCACACACACACACACAATGAATCACAACCAATTCATACTTGTGAACCTTGGGGCATTTTCAGTTATTACATGTCCCTCCACTTCTCACAGTAAAATACCTAATTGTTCCTAACATTATTTCAACTTATATCTAATTATCGTAATAAACCATTAACTGTACAATATTTAGCGAGTAACTGGACAAAGGCTTTTCTTGACGGTTCACTGGGAGAGGAGAGAACTATAATAACAAGAAGGCGGCGTTCTTGACAGCTAACTGGGAAAGAGTGTTTAGACTATAGTAAAAGGATTCAAAACCAGCTAGAAAAAAAAAAACCCTCCAGTCTCTTTAAAGATGCATCACTATGTGAAATAGACTACGTCGCATCTATCAAACCATGAGACCATAGCGCTTTGGGTTTACAGCATCAAAAGGGCATTTTTCAAGGTGAAAAGAGGATCTCATGGACGAGAGTTAGCAGATGCCTGACCTATGCATTAAGCCGAAGTGGGGTTATGGAACAAGAATGCTCAACTATTGCGACACCAAAGGACACGTTCTTGACAACCCAAATGCTGGTAAAACTAAAATGACAGTATGGGTATGTTTTTTTCAAGATTACTGGGAGTAGGAGGTGTTTGAAGGTTCCAAACACTCCAGAAGAGAGCGCTCATGGCAGCTTACTTTAAAGAGACCCGTTAGTGTGACGACCATGACGGCAAACAGATGACCTGAACATCTATCTGGATGGCGTGTTAGGATTACAGCCGCTGCAAGGGAAGACTGTGGACATATTACTAGCAGTGTTCGGACTTCAGTGAAGGCACGGGAAGAATTTTGGTTAACTGACCAGGAAACGAGTGTTAGGGCGACAGTGACATCAAGGGACTGTTCCTGACAGATTACCAGGAGGATATCAGGACTACAGTGACAGCAAGGGACAGAACCAGACACTTTACTGGGCGAAGAAGGTCAGGACTACAGTGACAGAAGGTACAGCTCTGAACAGTTTACTGAGAGAAGACTGTTAGGACTACAGTGAAAACATGGATATTTACAGTTTAATGGAGGAGAAAATTAGCGGGACTGCAGTGACACCGTGCATGCGTGGATGTATTCTTGGCAACATACCAGGCAGGGGAGGGGAGTCAACACAAATACACTGACAGCACAGGCTTTTCTTGACAGTTTTCTGGGAAGTGTTAGAAGGACTGACACAGTGACAGCAAGAGTTTTTTTTTTTTT
>CM065716.1:90239142-90259564 GCA_033310375.1 Conus canariensis
CTGGAAAAATAAAATTTATAATTTTATATATTATATAATATTATATTATTTATATTTTATGCCAGTGTCTTATTAGGCTGTCACTCCCAACCCATGAAGCCGCTTCTTAAAGTAAGCCCCTTCCTGACCCCTTTTTCTTTCTTCTCTCACTAGCTGTTGCTCCGTTGAACCCCGCGCAAAAGCGTAAAAATATGAATTTTATTTAAATCAAGAGCAACGAAGTGAAAGGGCTTATTAAATACGAAACAAGAAGAGGGCTGGGGTGGGGGAGGTTAAAAAGCGACCCCCGTACCTTTTATTTCGACACTCCCGGGGAAATTGTTCAGTGCGTTCACCCCGAAACTTCCCCTTTCCCAAAAACCACAAGGACATCCCCACTTGAACCATTTTGTGAAAATCAATGTTCAGCAGTCCTTTTTTCCGGTTTAATAAAGCTCTTGCCCCTTTTTTTCCTTCCCTGCGTCACCCCTTTTTCCCCCATCGCTATGCGACTCATAGAAAGAAAAAGCCCAGTGTGGACACGGGGAAAGGGAAAATGGGGGGTTACCCTTTAAACGTCAACGGGAGCTCAGCCCTTTAAACCCTGTCATTCCAGAAAACTTTTAATGGCCCCCCCCCCCCCCCCCCCCCCCCTCCTGAACCAGATTGTCTTTCCCTAGGTTAGAAGCACCCGGGGTTGTGAAATAAAAATTGAACGGCGGAGAAGGGTTGGTGAAGCAATCGGCTTTTCTCAATTTAAAATTCTTCTATATCGATTTTTTTAATTTCGGTGATGTAAGTACCCCCGATCAGTTTCACCCCCCCCCCCCCCCCCCCCCCCCCCCCCCCCCCCCCCCCCCCCCCCCCCCCCCCCCCCCCCCCCCCCCCCCCCCCCCCCCCCCCCCCCCCCCCCCCCCCCCCCCCCCCCCGAATCCAACTCTATTCTTCTAGATAAAAAAAGACTATTTGTGCCCGCCCATTACTCCTTTATCCCGTTCTTCAAAGATTAATTCATTCTCTCACGTTTGTGCCCGGGTGTTCTCCCTCTCTCCACTTCTAAGACCCTCCACACGGTTAGTCCCTACCTAAGCAGCACTCTAACCTGCACTCGGCAGTGTGCCTACTTTTCCACCCCTAATCTTTCAGTACAGGAATGCGGAAAGTGGTGGGTGGGTAGGAATAAAAGGAATCAACCAAAACAAAACAAAACAAAACAAAACTTTGTATAGATGTTATAAAAAAAAAATAAAAAAAAAGTAAAGGATATAGATTTTTTTTTTTTTAAAGCTACAGAGCTGGGTCACAGAACCAGCCAGCTTCCAACCTGACCTCCCAGCCAAACGGTTCCACAGGCAGCATGCTCCGGACCCAAATCCGCCTTCTGAAGAACCAACCGTTCGTGTTGCGTATTGTGTGCGTCTTCCATTCCATGCAGGCCATCTCCCTCCCTCCCTCCTTCCCTCCCTTTCTGCCTTTGAACCGGTCTGACAGACTTGTTTCTCCAAGTCCTGTTCAGCAAGCAGACCCATTGACCGGGCGCGGCTGACTCCATGGAGAGAGAGAGAGAGAGAGAGAGAGAGAGGGGGGGTAGCGGTGGGGGGAATGGGGGTGTGGGCAGGGCAGCCCAACACTTTCACATCACTCCTCTGTCTAAAAGTCCTGTACCCGATTCAGCCAGGGAAACTTGCGGGGCCTCAATGTGGCGTACTGGCGTGAGGATGAATATGGATCATGGATCACCCTCGTTCACTGAAGAGGCTCGCATGCTGTCTGTCCTTATGCTGGCCGTGGAGGATGGGGGTGGGGGTGGGAATGGAGGTCTGGGAAAGAGGGATGTCTGTCTCCCTCCCCTCCCCTCCCTCCTTCCCCTACCTTTTCAATGTGTTGATAATATTTCTCTTTCCTAGGGCTTTCTTTACCCTGGATCATTACTGCCTATACCGACCTGCTCGTTGTTTTCATAACGTGGCACTTGTTCGCCGCTTGAGAGAGAGAGAGAGAGAGAGAGAGAGGAGAGAGAGGAGAGAGGAGAGAGAGAGTGTGTGTGTGTGTGTCTGTGTGTGCGAGCGCGCGGTGTGTGTGTGTTGTTGTTGTTGTTGTTGTTGTTGTTGTTGTTGTTGTTGTTGTGTGTGTGTGTGTGTGTGTGTGTGTGTGTGTGTGTGTGTGCGTGCGTGCGTGCGTGCGTGCGTGCGTGCGTGCGTGCGTGCGCGCGCGTGCTCTCATGCGTGCGTGTGTGCGTGTTCTCCCCAATCTCAGCCTCTTTGGCAAGTTACATTATATAGGAGCGCTTGCCCATCCATAAATGGTGTGTGTGTGTGTGTGTGTGTGTGTGTGAGGAGAGAGGAGAGAGAGAGAGAGAGGAGAGAGAGGTGAGAGAGAGAGAGAAGAGAGAGAGAGAGAGAGAGACAAGACAGACAGACAGACAGAGGTAGACAGACGGAGACAGAGAGGTTTTATGGTCTATATGATATGCCAATACTTTTCGCCGACATCGCCAGAACCCCACAAGCCCCCGAGTTCAAGACTCTTCAGCTCTTCACTGAACTAACACTTTTAGCGCCAATGTGTGGCTTTTTGAAATATGCATTTCTCTTCACTGCCCGCGCCCTAGGCAGGCTTCGACCGTCGGTAGAGCTAGTGTCCAAAGAAAAGAGCGTGGAAACGCACACACATGTACGTACGCGCGCGCGCGCACTCACACACACACACACACACACACACACACACACACACACACACACACACACACACACACACACGAGTCAGCAGCGGTAGTGGCGCTGTCGGCGTGGAACGCCGTGCAAAATCAAAGCAAACATGACAAAAAGTCATGCATGAACACTTTTACCCAATCCATATTCTACGCAATTAAAACAATGAGGTATCCTCCCCCTCTTCTCGCGTTTAACACTCTTTCCACTTTTGACAAAGATGGTACGGATTGGGTGGGTGCTATGAGTGAAGGGTGGGGGGAGGGAGGGAGGGGAGGGAGGGAGAGAGAGAAAGCTGTGTGTGTGTGTGTGGGGGGGGGGGGGGGGGGGGTCGGGGGGTCGGGAGGAGGTAGGGGTAAAAACGGATGGGTGGGAGAAGTTTGAGCGGTTTCGAGGTCCAAGGAGTCCACCCGGTTTCCGTTAAAGAAAAGAAAAACAAACAAACAAAACAAAACCGGGAGGTGGTGTGGTTGAGGATATGGTTGAGGATATGTCTTAATTTAAATGCGAACCCCGGACAGACGGCTAAACTCTTATAACATAAACCAATTTCCACGCTTTTTTTTTTTTTTTTTTAAATACACTTTTAAATTTCGATCGAAACAGACATTATCACATCGACAAACTCGTCGGGCATTTCAAGCTATTTCCCCGAGTCTGAAAATTCGGTGAACTTGGGTGGAGGGGCACTTGAGGTAACCATATGAACGTTAAATTCAACGACCCGGCACGAAATCAATTTTCAAAAGAATGGGATAATGAACCGACGATCAATCCTTCACAAGAAAGGCAGAAAACGGCGACCTTTCCCTGGCCGATCTGATTATTTCCAGACCAAGGATGATGGTTTTTCTTCTTGGAATTAATTGCTGGCGAGGTTCAGGAGAAGCCGATGAGACAAAAGGGTCAATACAGGGATCCAATTCGACCATCAGACAAGATTTCACTCGGAAATTACAGCGGAGGGCGGCGGGGGTGGAGTAGAAAGGCAAACAATACAAACACACACACTCACACGCGAGCGCGCGCGCGCGCACACACACACACCACACACACACACACACACACACGGGCGCACACACACACACACGCGCGCGCAAACACACACACACACACACAAAACCGCGCGCGCGCGCACACACACACATAATGAAAATAGCAACTTAAATGGATTTAAAGAAAAAAAATATTGCACGTGGTAAACAAAAAGGTGACCGTACGCCGTGTGCTTCAAATGATTAATAACAGCTTACGAATCGTGGGGAAATGAGTGGGAATTCAAACTTCACAACTGAAAATAAATAACATTCCGTTTCCTTAAACCTCTACTATTACCTGTCATCTAGAGTAGAGATCAAAACCCAGCGAGCGCGGGTGCGACCGAGCGAGTGAACAAAAAGAGGGGGAGGGAAGGGGGGGGGGGGGGGGAGAGAGGAGGGGGGGGGGTGAGGGAGGGATGCTAATCCTGAATTCAAATATTTGATGTGGGATTTTTTTTTATACATACAAATACAAGAAAACTGAAATAAACAAGACATTTTCACGCACGCACGCAATCACGCACGCAATCACGCACGCATGCGCGCGCGCGCGCACACACGGTTTTTTTTTACCTCGAATGTCCGACATCGGCGGCGTTCTATTTGCTGATCTGTTCTTTAATTCAAACCCATTCAGCGTCGTGGATGATTTTGCACTGTATCTGTTCTTTAATTCAATCCTATCCAACATCGTGGATGGTTTTGCACTGTATCTGTTCTTTAATTCAATCCTATCCAACATCGTGGATGGTTTTGCACTGTATCTGTTCTTTAATGCAATCCTATCCAACATCGTGGATGGTTTTGCACTCTATCTGTTCTTTAATTCAATCCTATCCAACATCGTGGATGGTTTTGCACTGTATCTGTTCTTTAATTCTATCCACTCGTGGATGGTTTTGCACTCTGTTCTTTAATTCATTCTATCCAGCTCGTGGATGGTTTTTGCCTGTATCTGTTCTTTAATTCAATCCTATCCAGCTCGTGGATGGTTTTGCGCTGTATCTGTTCTTTAATTCAATCCTATCCAGCATGGTGGATGGTTTTGCATCTGTTATCTGCTTGCCTTTAATATCAATCCCTATAACATCTGGAATCATGGACCATTTCCCCAGATGACTTAAACTGATTCTAACTCCAGATCATTCTATCAGCCTCTGATGGTGGTTTTGCCTTGTATCTGTCGATTTACAGAATTGTTCCTATTGGCCAACCATTATATTCTGTCCGATCTTACATTCTTTTTTAAAAATCAAAATATTCAACCTCACGTTCCTCATATTAAGCACCTCTACCCATTCAACTGGGGAGACGACAGTGCGCGAAGCCAATCAAAAGCTTTTATTAGGCGCCTACAGCAAAGCGATCACCGTGTCATTTACCCTCGCCCTCCTCTCTGTGGGTGCGCGCGCGCGTGCTTAGGTGCGTGTGCGCGCGCGGGCACAGACCTGTCAGATGTGAAGCTGTCTAAATGATCATTCTCAACATAAAGACACCACTTGCGCCATCAATGCCTTCCTCGCAACAACGGTAATTAGGTCAGCGCTGAACGCTGCCATTTTCTCCTCACACTAAAAAAAAAAAAAAAAAAAAAGAAAGAAAACCGGCGCTGGACAAATGACGATTCCAAAAATTCTGGACGGGGGAAAGGGGGTAATGGGGGCGTCGGTGCAGCAAGAGCATGGGGGAGGGGTGGGGGTGGGGTCGTCAAGGAAAAAAAAAAGGGATAAACTAAGAGCGAGCTAGCTACCCGGTGATTGTGGTCGCTTTCAGTCGAGCCTTGCATGGCCATACTAGCTGTACTAATACTATAGGGCAGATTGTTGCAATCTTTTTTAGAATAATATGCAGCAGCAAGGATGTAGCCGCAGCTAATTTCTTTCTTCTTTTAATCGCGCCGTTTAGGGCAGGTTATTTTATTTTTTTTCTCCTTTTAACCTGACTTGCCAGCTCACGTTTGAAACAGAGCAAAAGCGGGACCCTGTCCTCGTCGCTAACGAATCTTGATGGCTGGGCCTAACCATTGTTGTTAGCGCTGTAAACACATGGCGCGTAAGCCACTAAACATCATGCTATCGTCAGCAGTTAGGGCCTACATCGCCAAGTGATTAGAATGCGCTGGCCAACGTAACGACGGAGATCCCTCATGTCCCCCTTCCTCCCCTTGTCGGTGAGTGACGTGGTCCTGAAAAAGAGGGGAACACAAAGAAAACCTCCGGTGTGAAAGACAAAGAAGCCAGGCACACCACGGGTTCTATAGTTGCCTGGAGGCTCACGACTCATGACGCAAGCCGGCTTCTGGCTGTGACACGCCCCAGGCGGCTGTCTCAAGACCCCCTCCTTTCTCGTCTTCCTGTCCTTTCTTTTTCACTGCCCCTTTACACAACCACCACCACCACATGTTCGGGCCTGGATTCTCACGAACTCGGCTCCCCACAACAAAGACGGAGACTGTCACGACTTCGGACCGACGGCTCGACACTCCACCGTCAAATCAATGCGAGCTGTGGACGAGGGGGACATTTTTAAAGCGATTTTCGACAGATGCCCTGTCAGCCGGGTACATGTTCCATTCAATTCCCATGTCCTTCAAAATTCGTTCCGTCTCAAACTACGATTAAAACAAACAGAATTTGACTGATAAAAAAGAAACCTATCCCGATGGAGAATGGTGGGGAAAAAAAAAAAAAAAAACCCAATGGGATGACGAGGGATTGAACAAATTAAAGTTTCGTTATATTTTCTGTATATATCTGTACGGAAATTAAAACCGTTTCTACCGGTTTTTCTCTCTCTCTCTCTCTCTCTCTCTCTCTCTCTCTCTCTCTCTCTCACATTATCACCTTTGGAGGACATACCAAAATCGACTGAGAATACAGACAGAAAAGATGACAGAACACACGCCTTTGCCAAGTCATTGCTGTAATGACTGAGAAATTGTTACCCAGCATCTGTTTTCCATCTTTTCTCATTACTTCAACATAATACTATTTAGTCAATCAGTGTGACATTGAATCACTTAGGATATTCAAGTCGAGAAGATCCAAGTAGTCCCTGCACAACTCTGGGCAATACTCGAGTTAATGAACAATAGCCTTGACCACTGACTTGACGGCTTACCTCCCTTGTATCCTTAAATGGATCCTCAAGCATAAGTTTAAAAGATCTTCCCTTACACTGAATACTCTTTAAATAATTATCTTAGTTTTTCAGCAACTTAATTCCCAACAGCGCTTTCTTCTCGTTTTACTTTCTACTCTTCACTACATGCTATGTTTTTTGAATCCGTGGTGGCAAGAATACCAAAAAATTATTGACTGTGGTACTACAAGACAATCAGCCGTATCTGTTGTAAAACGAAAAAGCGACATAACCAGTTCACATTCAAAATAATATCAAATGGACTCAAACTGCTAGCAATTGATTTTTTTTTTTTTTTTTTTTATAGACAATCTTTACATTTCAACTGACATACACCACCTAATGCTCTTCATTACTGCTTTGCTCTCCAATAATTGATAGCAAATCAGAAAAAAAAATGTTACCTAACTCGATACAAAAAAAAAAAAAAAAAAAAGGGGGGGGGGGGGGGGGGGGGAGACAAGAAAACGTGTAAAACAACATACCATGTCTTGCCGGGTTGATTGACACAGATCCGTTTACTATATATAGTGCCTACACACAGACACTAGTCTACTGACGTCCTACGGCTGGCTCGTCGTGCGCGGCAAGTCTTCGGCAAAAGCAACTACTAAATTGACAATCCTTTTTAAGACAAACTATCTTCTTACCCTGTGGGCTCTCCAACATGTGCCACCCTTGTACTCGGATTTCACTGGCAGTTATTTTGGGAACTAGAGTCACATTCACCCCTTCCAATGGACGCTAAATATACGTGATTTTGTTTGTTTGTGTGATCTAGCAACGAGCATGAAAGTGATTTTTTTTTCCCTGTCTTTGTGTGTCTAACAGCGAAGAACACCAAACCATGTGTATACTCATCTGACTCACTACTGAGAGCTACTTCATATGAAACATACCTGCACGTCAGTTCCTCTTCTGATCCAAAATATATAAAATAGTGTTGCCATTCAACCTAGCTGCCGAGTTTGAGAGAGAGAACGAACGAGCATGTGGAACTTTCCGCAACAAAGCGATTCCCTAAGCTGACGCAGACAAAAGAATTAAACCCTGTACAACACACACACACACCACACACACTATATTATATATATATATTTTTATATATATATATATAGTCCACGCTGGGCTATAAAGCAACATGACTTGACCAGGACTAACAGAATACGTTCCAACGACGGGGTTTGTCCGGGGGGTGGGGGTGCGGGTGGGGGTTAGCTAGCTCATTGTAGCGCTTTTTGGCCATGTCCGCAATTGCCCCTGTAATAGAAGCTTACTGACAGAAACATGCTTTCTCATTTGTGCTTTCAGCTTTGCGGGATCTTCCTGTTCAACAGGACACAGAAAATAAGTTATCCATTTTTACTGCTGAGTCACACACACCCAGTTTTGTGTGTGTGTGTGTGTGTGTGTGTGTGTGGTGTGTGTGTGTGTGTGTGTGTGTGTGTGAGAGAGAGAGAGAGAGAGAGAGAGAGAGAGAGAGAGAGAGAGAGAGAGAGAGCGACGGGGTGGGGGTGGTAGCAACTACTGAAATATTTTTGTACTATTACCAATATCCGTTGTCTTTTTCTAACACTCTTCTTCTCCGCCCTTCCCGCAAGCACACTGCCGGCATATCAAAACTATGGGTAAGGGACGGAGAGGAGGAAAGAGCAGTATCTCTGTGCACAACAGCTGAGAATCGGGACGCTTCTGGAAACCTAATGGAACTGTTTTCTCTCTCCATGAAATCCACCAAGGTTTGCTTCTGCATAATGTTGTCGAAAAGTACAGAGGCCTTCTAAGACAGAGCTGACCATTCACGTGCCCACTAGGTGAAGCAATGCCGTCAACGTTCCAAAGCAATGCAAGTCCAGGGACATTTCTTGTTTTATGTTGTTTGAAGACAACCCAGTCGTCCGGGAACTGGGGAGAGGACGGGGTCGGGGGGGGGGGTAGGGAAGTATATGATAGCTGTCTCATCGTCAAAATCGATTCCATATACGTTTCCAAGGCGGGAAAATCAAAACTGTTCAAAACTGGGTCTATTTCCTAAAAAACAAAACAAAAAAATCTTTGATCAAATGAAAGGAGAAAAAAAACTTTTTAAAAAAAAGGAAAAAAAAGAGCACTGCTGCTGGAACATTTTCGAAACAAGGCCTTCCCTTACGTTTTTAAGTCTGAGGGGGAAAGACACACACACACATGCAGTAAACACACACACACACACCACACACACACACACACACAGCTGACTCACCAACATTACAATGTTCCAAAATTCCTTGTAACAAGCTGTGTCGCACGTGCCGTGTGGACTGTGTTGCTTGGTGTCACCTTTCCGAACAGTCCCACACTTAAGTGCTCTGCTATTCCTTGGAACAGAAACGGATTCAACCCGGCGTGTCGGGACTTTACCACTGAGAAACACAGACACGATGACAACTGGCTTTCGACTGAAGCCGACGGCCAGGCTTTATGAGTTGGGCACGGCCGGTCTCAATGTCCGTCCGTCCATTGGTGAGCGAAGTTTCCTTTGTTCAATGCCTGTTACCTTACGAGTCACGAACTGCTTGCCTCATCCGTGCTTCTACGCTGTGAACTACACATGTACTTGTATACGCATGTCCCACGGGTGTACAACAACGTTGCCTGGCATGTCTCGAGCGACGCGCGTGAACTCGGTAACAAGCGAACCTAGCTTCGTTCCTAACGACACGAGTTCAGGCAAAGGCACGGCTTTGGTTCGTGAAGGAAGCGAGCACGAGAAAAAGATACCTGTACAAGGGAAAGGTGGGGTGGGGGTGGGGACATAAGTGAATCAAAAAGAAAAAGAGAAAAATGCGGTGGGAGCTGGGGGGGGGGGGGGGGGGGAGTGGGGATTCAACCAGCGGAAAAGATCCAGCGAGAAAGTCAACGAACGAGCAAAATGGACCGAAAGTTTCATTAACTGCAGTGTTTTATGTATCAAGACCTGTCAGCTACGTCATCTACGTGCCTCCTGCTCGCAGTGACACCTAGCAAACACGAGTTCCGAGGACAACCCTCATCCGCTTGGTAAAGGAGACCCTCCCAATCTGTCTGCACTTACAACCGCAGACAATGAGCAGTCTCTCACTTGATGCTCGACAAGGTGACATTCTGGAACAAACCATTTAAACTACAAGGGCATCCGAGTAAACGCATACGCCCCACCAAGGTCGAACACATACGCTGGTCTGCAAACGTACTATGGGACTCGTGTACACGACTAATGACGCGATCTGAAAATAACGTGAACTGCTGGACATCACTACTTTCGTCCTGTTTGTTGCAAAAATCATAATTTTTTTTTTCAAATTAAAAAACAACAACAACAAAAAACCCGTTATATAGTGGGTAATACACGAATAACGGAAAAGGACGATTCGGGATGCCCCGCTAAATCTGGACTGGCATCATGGATCCAGTCTACAATGCGAGCTCCGGGGCCACCCTCCATCTTGTCAGAAAACGTAGTTAATAGATCTTAAATAAATGTTAGCGAACCGCCCAGAGAACGTGGACAAACGAGTCACAAGACTGTGTTTCGTCTTGTGACTCGTTTGTCCACGTTCTCTGGGCGGTTCGCTAACATTTATTTAAGATTTGTTTAGATTTCCGCCTGCAGTCCTCTCGCTTTGCAACGTAGTTAATAGAGGCAAGGGTAGCTTATAAAATCCTACTCCCGGAAAGTCAAAGTCAGCTACTGTGTGGCTGGGGGAAAACCTATCCTGCTTGACGGAGGTACTGATCACCTGGTGTAAAACAAGGGATCTCACCGGGATCACCAAGTTCATAAAGCGCGCGTGCATGCACAGGAGAAGGGGAGAAAAGGGGGAAGAGAAGAACGACGAGAGAGAGAGAGAGAGAGGGGGGGGGGGGGATGAAGGGGATGGGATGGGGGAGGGCGAACGCCTATAATAGTTAATACATATATGAAGTCGGATTGGTTTCCGTCCCTGGCACCCTTTCGATCTTTCTCCTCTTGTGTGCTGAACAAAGGCCATCGGTCGATCAATAGACGGTTGTATAAAAGTGGTCACCACCTATCCAGTCCCCCCCCCCCCCCCCCCTTTCCCACCCCTCAATCTGCCAGCCAATACAGGTGAGTTCTGGCGTCCGTCCATCTTGGGCTTAATCAAGTGTGATGAAGCCAGATCACGACAGGCTCCAATCAATCACTGAGCCCCCTCTGAACGCATCTCACACCTTCGCACGGTCACAAAGGGGGGTAGCACAATAGCTCGCCACAACCGACTGAACTGGAAAGACGGCAGGGGCTGGAACTCGGCCGCCGACAATGCCGAATGGGGAGGACAACGAAGAGAAGCAACGTGTGTGTCCAAACTATTAGCTGGAACGTTTCAAAGCAGAGCAGGGAGTGAGCTTTTAAGATGAGGGTGGGGGTGTGGGGGGAGCATAACTGTTACTGAACGAGAGAGAGAGAGAGGGAAAGTTACTATCATGTAGTAACAGCCTTCAGTCAAGGGGGGTGAATTACACAATTGTGAGTACTTGTCAGTCTGGTGCACCGATTTCTCATTCAGTCACACACACGCACGCACGCCCGCGCGCTCACGATCATGATTATCGTTTCCAGAGATGCACTGACACAAGCATTCACACTCTCCAGAAACAAACTTTGCCCTCACATATGCACACACACTCGCTCACATTAGATCCTCACAAAAGTGACAGGACATCTCAACAATATTTAAAACAATTACATTCACCCCCCCCCCTCCCCTCCCCTTGTCAGTACACAACACAAATTACAATAATCCGTACTACTGGAAAAAAAAAAAAAAAGAAAGAAAGAAAAAGTGGCGACTGAGACGCCGACGCACTGCCCCAATTGTCTTAAGTCCACTGGAGAGCCAGGGCGATGAATAGCCGCTGGTGGAGGGGAGACGCATTCCCCTACCATGGACTGCCTATTTGATATCTACTTGTCAATCCCGCCCCCATCCTCCCCTCTTTGGACGTGCGAATTATTCCCCAATTTATCCTCATGTTTCAACATCTTACTCTGGGTAGATGTGGCACTGGAGTTCCAGTACTTGAAGAACCAAAGGAACTAATTCCAAACATGCCCAAGGGACTGGAGAACATTTGGCCAATTCATCACACTATCACAATCATTTCAATCCTGGTTTACTTTTTATTTTCTTCTTTTTTCTTAAATTCTGACTGTTTCTCACATTCCTTGTGTAAGCTATGAATCTAGCATCCGACCAAACTTTATTTCTGTTGCTGGCTGCTTGAGAGTGTTTCTCATTCTGATCTGGTCTGGAATCATGGGAAACGATTCTAGTTCGCAACAGTTCTTACAAATATCGTCAAAGGCAGTGCGGTAGAATTCTAACTTTTCGTTTTCTATGAAACTGTCACACGATGGGCAAGTGCTGTAAACACATTTTTACACCACACACTATCAACTCTCTCTCTCTCTCTCACTGTGTGTGTGTGTGTGTGTGTGTGTGTGTGTGTGTGTGGTGTGTGTGTGTGTGTGTGTCAAGTAGTGGTTGGGAGGGACTGGGGGAGTATGATAAAATAGTTGTCCAGAGTCTGTGATGACACCAGGTCAATTTGGAAATGACTTCTGTCTGCAAAACTGATACTGTGTGCATCCACCTGCCACTATCAAATTATTCATGGAATATTCAACATCCTGGTTTGTTATATGTATGAGTGCTCTCTCTCCTCTCTCTCTCTCTCTCTCTCTGTGTGTGTGTGTGTGTGTGTGTGTGTGTGTTGTGTGGTGTGTGTGTGTGTGTGTGTGCGCGCGCGCACGCATGCGTGTTTGAAAGAGTGTGTGTAGTGTATTGAGAGAGAGAGAGAGAGAGAGAGAGAGAGAGAGAGAGAGAGACTGACAGACAGACAGACAGAGTCTTGGCAAGGAGCTCCGCTAATCTTGCCCCAAACTACACGTTGGGTCGTCATAGATTCTTCCTGCAAATATATTCCTGCGTCTGCCCCCCCCCCCCCCCCTCCTTTGTGGAAGGGGAAGGAGTACCAGTTGATATTGGAGCCGCCCGCCACCCGACGTCATGTCATTTGGCGCTTGTTCCCATTCATAACAACACACAGTCAAAAACATACTCACACGCACGTGTGTGTGCACACACACACACCACAGCACCACCACCACCACATAACACAAGCAGCTGATATGCGAGAGAAGAGAAACAAGAACAGGGGGGGGGGGGGGGGGGGGGGGGGGGTACACGTGCACAAAGCCTAGTGGTGCAGGACAGAACAGCCAGCAGCAAGTGAAGATAATAAATTATTCACACCCACTGGCTGTCCCTGCGTCCCTGTGCTTCCTCCATCCTTCCTCACCCCCCCCCCCCCCCTCCTTCTCCTCTCCTCTCCTTTCCTTGCCCACACCAGTTTTCGATGGTGCCAGAATCGTGGGGGACAATTGGCATGCTGGTCAATGGCGGCTATGCCACGAGACTGGCAGGCCCCAGTGACCACTGCCAACACAGAGAGAGAGAGAGAGAGAGAGGAGAGAGAGAGAGAGAGAGAGAGTGAGAGAGAGAGAGGACTGCCCGCTCCACTGACCAGTCCGAGGAAAAGGACGTGGAAGGGAGGGGGCGGCAAGAGGCGGGTAGCGGATAGGGGTGGGGGGAGAGAACGAGGGAGCGAGGAAGGGCCAGCAGTGAGCAGCCGGCAATCACACACACACACACCCCCACCCCCTCTACTCCCCAAATGAAGGCGGGTGGCTGCAGGCAGCTAATGGAGCCCGCGTGGCCATCCACCTTTCATGAGGCCAGCTAGGGGACCGACCCCCTTCCCAAATGTCAGCCTGTCTGACAAGCCCGTCCGTCGTCCGCCATAGCCGGCCCCATGATACCAGGGGACCAGTGCTTGCTTGGCAAGGACAGACAGCCCTGGAACACACACACACCACACACACACACACACACACACACACAGCCCTGGGGGTCAGGGCTCCACACCTACCTACCAACACAGGGCGCAAGCAAGCAGAGTGTCATGATGATGACGGCCACCTTGCCAGAGACACTGAACTAACCTCACCCCCACCTCCCTCCCCCAACAATCTACTCCACACACACACACACACAACCACAAACACAGAGAGAGAGAGAGGAGGAGAGAGGAAGAGATGAGAGAGAGAGAGAGAGAGAGAGAGAGCAACCACAGACGACCACCGCCATCACAAACACCACGGGAAGAGAGGTCATGGCGATTGGGTGTTGGGACTGGACCACACGAGTACTGGTTCCAAATGTTACCGTCACAATCGGTATGCTGAACTCCAAGACACAACACCACACACACAACACACACAAACCTGGGTGGGGGGGGGGGGGGGGGGCTGGGAGAGAGTTATTTGAGAGAGAGAGAGAGAGAGAGAGAGAGAGAGAGAGAGACAGACAGACAGACAGTCAGAGAGAGAGAGAGAACTACCATCTATCCAAATCTTGGCTGAGGTATCCCTCCATCTACCGTGTCCCGATCAATTTCAAGAAGAGAAAGAAGAAGAACCTTACCTCAAGGCACGGATAAATATAGAACACTCCATCATTTAAAGAACATAGTCACAGAGCTGAATCACTACTCGACAATCTCTGTCACGGATTCCTTGGTCATCAACGAGAACACTCGCACACAGGGTTGTAGTATGTCCGATGCCTTATCCATTCTTTTCTTTCCCCCAGTTCATTAGGGTTTCAAAAACAACTTTCATACAGAGGTTGGAAAATTCGTGGCTATAATCCAGTGTGAATCACATACAATATTAGTTACAGATTCAACACGTTCTAATAAAAAGTGAGACGCAGCAAAAGAGATGAAGATCAAAATGTTCAGATATCATTCTTCGTTTGGGGAAAGCAATATTTCTGGAGGCTTTTTTTTTTTTTTAATTGACTTGTGTGTGTGTGTGTGTGTGTGTGTGTGTGTGTGTGTGTGTGTGTGTGTGTGCTGTTGTGTCCGTTGTTGTGCGACAGTGTGTGTGAGATCATTGTGGTGCGTGCGTGCGTGCGTGCGTGCGTGCGTGCGTGCGTGTGTGTTGTGCGCGCGCGCGCGCGCGCGTTTCTGTGGGTGTGTGTCAATATGCACCCTTGTTTGTAGATGCATGGTAGTTATTGCAATAGTTATCTTCTTATTGGTGTCATTTATGTTTCCTTTAACCTTTTATCTATTTGCAAGCGCTTAGGGCTTATGATGTAAGATTAAGCGCCATCAATAATCATTATTATCATTATTGTTGTTGTTGTAAGTACATGATGTTGTAACCACACAGTAGGAGTAGGGAGAGAAAATAAGTGCTTAAGACAGAACTGGGTGCGAATGACTGGATCCTTGTCTCACAGCAGACAGGAAGGTCCGCACAGTCAATATTCAATTTAACATCCCCACCAGTCCTCCTCATTCCTTCCTCCACCTCTAGCATTGATGCCTGTCACACAACTGTGTGACATCAACTTTTTCTTTTCTTTTTTTTTTTTTTTTTTTTGGCGTGAGATACAGAGGGGGAAGGGGGTGGGGGGCACGAAAAAACATTCGTCCAGAGACTCCGCAGACTGCTCTGTATGCTTTGGACAGTTCTTCGACAGTGGAGGTCAGCAGGACCAGCAGGGGACAGCTGTTCTGCTCTCTACAGAGCTCTTCGGCCCTGCTCCTGGATCCCCCCCCCCCCCCACCCCCCCAGACATCGGCTAGACCCTTCTGCCCATTCTGAAAGTGTCTATCCTGTACACACCACACACACACACACACACACACACACACACACACACAGAGTCTGTGTGTGTGAAAAGCAGCACCATAAGAGGTAATCCAGACGAGGTCTGTCACAATGCCCCTTCTCTGGAGAATCCATTCGGCTACTGCAAACACCACACACACACACACCAAAAAAAAAAACAAAAAAAAAAACCGCTCTCGCGCGCACCGCTGCCCCCCCCCCCCCCCCCCCCCCCAAACCATCGTTTCCCACTGGCATTCGCACCCTGTCTCCTCCCCCCTCCCCTCTTCCCCAATGTCCTCACCCCAGCCCAGTCCCGGCCCTGCCCTCCCTATCAATCCCTCGCCTTAACAGTCTATCCCTACCCTTATCCCTGGAATAAATCAAAAGCCCCGTGGGAAATCAGTTATAAATAATTGACAGTCTTGCGTGAGGGAACAAATACTCGGACACAAACTTGGGTTTTACAACTGACGGCTCAAGTGGGGTCTTAGGAGAAGACGGAATAGGGAACGAGAGTGGATGGAAGGCAGAGAGAGGCACAGAGAGAGACAGACGGGGGGGGGGGGGGGGGGGGGGGGGGGGGGGGGGAGGGGGGGGGGTAAGGATTTACTGCGAAAGAAAGGCAAGCTGAGATTGAAGCTGCCTTCCTCAATGCACCAAAAGGCAGACACACAGGGGAGACAAGATGTAGGGGAGGGAGGGAGGAGAGGAGGGGGGGGGGAGGGGGAGATGTTTGCTAGTCACGTGCTGATGCTGGGCGCGCCCAGTACTTTCATCAGTCGCTGCTGTCGGCAGAAAAGTACTGGGACGAAGCAGCAGCAGGGGCACTGGGACAGGGGACAGAACAATCCTACACAAGGGAAGTAGGGCGAGAGGCAGCAGCGACAGACACCACAGGGAACGAGGGGCAAGGAGCAGAGACACAAAGGCTGACATCAGGGAAGTAAGGGTGAGGAGACAGGAGGAGCACAGACACTGAGGTCGACTGCAGGAAAGGATACAGGACATGAGACAAATAAGAATTAAACAAATTGATAATAAAGAATAATAATAACAACAACAAATCAATACATTAGAGCCACAACCATGTATCTCTGAACTAATTTGTGTACAAACATATAGGGCTGTGGCTCTACATGTCGACAACTTAGAATTAGGGGGAGGCGACCAGAGACACAAAGGTCTGACAACAGAGAATAAGGGGGAGGGGACCAGACACAAAGGTCTGACAACAGAGAATAAGGGGGAGGGGACCAGAGACACACAGGTCGACTACAGAGAATTTGGGGGAGGGGACCAGAGACACAAAGGTCGACTACAGAGAATTAGGGGGAGGGGGGGGGGGGGGGCAGAGACACAAAGGTCGACAACAGAGAATAAGGGGGAGGGGACCAGAGACATAAAGGTTGATAACAGAGAATAAGGGGGAGGGGACCAGAGACACAAAGGTCGACTACAGAGAATTAGGGGGAGGGGACCAGAGACACAAATACTGACAACAGAGAATTAGGGGGAGGGGACCAGAGACACAAATATTAACAACAGAGAATTTGGGGGAGGGGACCGAGACACAAAGGTCGACAACAGAGAATTAGGGGAGGGGACCAGAGACACAAATACTGACAACAGAGAATAAGGGGGAGGGGGACCAGAGACACAAAATACTGACAACAGCGAATTAGGGGGAGGGGACCAGAGACACAAATATTAACAACAGAGAATTAGGGGGAGGGGACCAGAGACACAAATACTGACAACAGAGAATTAGGGGGAGGGGACCAGAGACACAAATATTAACAACAGAGAAATAGGGGAGGGGACCAGAAAAACAAATATTAACAACAGAGAATTAGGGGGAGGGGACAGAGACACAAAGGTCGACAACAGGGAAGTAAGGGGAGGGGACTACAGGCAGAAAGATGGACAACAGCCGAGTATGGGAGGGGACTAGACATACAAAGGGCGACATCCAAGAAGTAGCTGAGATGAAACCAGAGACACAGAGCGCAACAACAGGGAACAAAGGTAGACAACAGGGACGTAAAGGGAGGGAACCAGAGACACAACAGGTCAATAACATGTTAGTAAAGGGGGGAAACCAGAGACACAAAGGTCGACAACAGGGAAGCGTAGGGAACCAAAGACACCAAGGTCAATAAAACATGGAGGCGAGGGAACCAGAGACACAAAGGTCAACAACATGTTAGTAAGGGGAGGGAACCAGAGACACAAAGGTCAATAACATGTTAGTAAGGGGAGGGAACCAGAGACACAAAGGTCAATAACATGTTAGTAAGGGGAGGGAACCAGAGACACAAAGGTCAATAGCATGTTAGTAAGGGAAGGGAACCAGAGACACAAAGGTCAATAACATGTTAGTAAGGGGAGGGAACCAGAGACACAAAGGTCAATAACATGTTAGTAAGGGGAGGGAACCAGAGACGCAAAGGTCGACAAGAGAAGTAAGGGGAGGGAACCAGAGACACAGGGTCAATAACATGGAAGAAAGGGGAGGGAACCAGAGACACAAAAGGTCAAATAACATGGAAGGGGAGGGAACCAGAGACGCAAAGGTCGACAAGAGAAGTAAGGGAGGGAACCAGAGACACCAGGGTCAATAACATGGAAAGAAAGGGAAGGGAACCAGAGACACAAAGGTCAATAACATGGAAGGGGAGGGAACCAGAGACACCAGGGTCAATAACATGGAAGAAAGGGGAGGGAACCAGAGACACAAAGGTCAATAACATGGAAGAAAGGGGGGGGGGGGGGGGGAGAGCCAGAGACACAAAGGTCAATAACAATGGAAGTAAGGGGAGGGAACCAGAGACACAAAGGTCAATAACATGGAAGTAAGGGGAGGGAACAGAGACACAAAGGTCAATAACATGGAAGAAAGGGAGGGAACCAGAGACACAAAGGTCAATAACATGGAAGAAAGAGAGGAACCAGAGACACAAAGTTCAATAACATGGAAGAAAGGGAGGGAACCAGAGACACAAAGGTCGATAGCAGGGAAAAAAACCCAGAGACACAAAAAAAAAGGTCGATCACATATAGGGAGGGAACCAGTGACACAAAGCTCAATAACAGGGAAAGTATGGGGAGAAAAACAACAGACACCAAGGTCGACAACAGGGGAAGTAAGGAGAGGGAACCAGAGACAGCAAGGTCGACAACAGGCAAGTGTGTGCGTGTCCAATAACAAGGATAGGAAGCCAGAGACAGCAAGGTCGACAACAGGCAAGTGTGTGCGTGTCCATAACAAGGTAGGAAGCCAGAGACAGCAAGGTCGACATCAGGGAGGTAAAGGGAGAGAACCAGAGTCACAACGGTCGACAACAGGAAGAAAAGGGGAGGGAATCAGAGATACAAAGGTCGACAACAGGCAAGTGTGTGTGTGTGTGTGTGGTGTGTGTGTGTGTGTGTGTGTGTGTGTGTGTGTGTCCATAAACAAGGGTAGGGAACCAGAGTCACCAAGGCCGACATCAGGGATGTAAAGGGAGAGAACCAGAGTCACAATGGTCGACAACAGGGAAGTAAGGGGAAGGAACCAGAGACACAAAGGTCGACAACTGGCAAAGTGTGTGTGTGTGTGTGTTGTGTGTGTGTGTGTGTGTGTAGGGAGAGAGAGAGAGAGAGAGAGAGAGAGGAGAGAGAGAGAGAGAGAGAGAGAGCGAGTGATGGGGTGGGGAGCGGTGGGCGAGCAGAGAGACAGGACAAAAAGGTCGACAACGGAGACGTAATGGGAGGGAGCAGAGACAGGATAAAAAGAACGAAGGCAGTGCCACCCTTCATTTCCCCAGGCCACCTTGTGCCCGCTTAGCTCTTCAATCTCCTTTACCCATCGCATATCCATCCACTTTACTCACCCTTCTTCCCCACCCCCTTACCCCACTCTTCCCC
The DNA here is from genome assembly GCA_033310375.1 of Conus canariensis. Classification (NCBI taxonomy): domain Eukaryota; kingdom Metazoa; phylum Mollusca; class Gastropoda; order Neogastropoda; family Conidae; genus Conus; species Conus canariensis. The sequence goes on from CM065716.1 coordinate 90,258,648, forward strand.
TTCCCCGAAAATGGATGAAATGAAATGCGCGGGCGTAAATATCCTCTCCGCTGCTTGCGCCCCCCACCCCACCCTCACCCCACCCCCAGCCCCTCAAGGCAGAAGGGTATGTACCGGTGAACAGAATATCAAAAAGGTGAAGGAAAACCAAGTAGACTCCCGCACATACTAATGCCAAAACACCTCTTTCAAAAAAAAAAAAAAAAAAAAAAGAGGTGTGTGTGTGTGGGGGGGGGGGGGGGGGGGGGGGGGGGAGGGGGGGGGGGATGCTGCGGAAGGTCAGTCGGTATCCATGCCACCCGTGTTTTGTTTGCTTGGTTGTTTGTTTTTTTGGAGGTGGGGGTCGGCGGGGTTGGGGCTGGGGTTGGGGGGTAGTTTGACCAAGATTGTGACAAGGGCTACCTAAGATGCGTTAACAGCCATCGGTTCGCCATGATGTAACGTTCAGCACGCCAACTAAGCACGACTATTCGAATTCCAACGTACTGACCAGTATAAAGTCGATGATGAGGGAACCCCTCCACCCATTTTGTTTCACCCCACTTCATCATCGGGGCCTGCTCCCTGCTCAATCAGCATGCCCTTGATGGTGGGAGGAAAACGACACCAGAAGCGCCGTAGCCCCACAACGCATTTGAACGACCTGATGTATTTCCATATTCACTTCAATAACTGAATAAATACAATAAGCGGGCAGCAACCCAGCACCAGCTACAGAATGGCACTTGTGCGTGCTAAGTCAAGCAAGCTTCGCTCGCTCTTCTTCGCCGTATGATTATCACATCATTATCATCATCATCGTCATCATTACAAAAATCATTACTTCAACCGGCAGTGATACTATCATTTATCACTCTGCTCTCCGCTACTCCTACTGCATGCACACACACACACATTCGTGTGAGCGTGCGTGCGTG
>CM065716.1:90259664-90269664 GCA_033310375.1 Conus canariensis
TTTTTTTTATTTTTTTATTTTTAACTTGCTATTGTTTTTCTCTTTTACTATTTGTTTTTTCAGTTTTGTTTTTAACTTACTTTTGTCTTTCCTTTTCATTTTGTTTCTGGCGCCTCTCGTCCCCCACTCAATTTCCCTTCCCGTATTTTGTCAAATTTTCATTTGGGGAAACGTAGCAGAAGGGGATTTTGCATGAAATGGGTGGAAAAAACATCACACATCTTTTTACCCCAGCTCCCCGGTCAGGCAAAAGCACGCGTGCAGGTATTGGTGGCTTTACATCCAGTACGCGCAGCGGGCTTTCTCCCTCTCTCTTCCCCCCCCACCCCTATCCCCGAGTTTCTCCTACCCCTCACCCAGCCGAAATGAAGCGTCCACATCTCTCGTCACACACCTCGATATCTAAAAGCTAAATCAAAAGTACACATTTCCGTAAGAGGATATTGAAAAACTGCAAGAAATTATGTACCTTTTTTAAAATTTTTGGCTTCTTTTTTGCGTTCATTTTCACCACTTTTCTTGCGTGCTTTTCATTTTTAAAATTTTTTTTGGGGGAAGGAGGAGTTGCCGTGATGAAAACCCGTCTGCACATAATCCAAGAGGGAAAAACCGTTCCGGAAATTAGGTAATTTGAGGGGAAATTTTCCCCGGTGGTCCTGCAAATTTTTTTTTTGAGTATGTATTTTTGCTTTAAAAGTGCCATTTTGCGTTAATGTGTATTTTTTTACAGGCTAATCAAAGCTGCCTGGGGGACCTGGGGACAAGGGTTAGGGTGGGGGGGGGGGGGGGGGGGGGGGTGGCAAAAAAGAAAGAAACGCTTTTAGAAAGTTTCAAAATCAGATATGCAGCTTGGGGCCGTGGCTGTTTTGGACGGTGGGGGTTTTTTTATTCTTTCCGAACTTCCTGTTTGCGAAAACCCGGCGAAGTCATGATGGAGGAACAATTAACCTTGGGAAAATAAGGTAAACACTGCTTTTGATCCGTCAGGGGTTTTGTGGGTTTTGTTGGGAGAAGCGTGCTTTTTTGGGCCCCCGCGTCGCTGCGGGGACTGGTTGTGGTACATTTTGGGGGTCCCCCCCTGTCAGTTTGGTTTGGGAGCGTTCCCCCCGTGGACCGATCTGAGTTCGAACCGTTCACGGCCGGGGGGTCAGAATTTTCCGACTTGAAAACCGTCTGTGCCTACCCGCAGAAAAAGTAAATGAGGTACCTGAACAGTTAAGGAAAGGTTAAGGCTGTGGAAAGGAGAAGGTAGGGGTGCGCTTTCCATAATGGTATGACCCAGACATGGTGAACGTCTGCCAGAGCAGTGCCCCTGACGGCCATTATTTAGGTAGTGAACTTTAACCTTTAATACTATCATTCCGATGCATCAGCGGTGACGGCGTCAGTAGGCTGTACTGTGGGCCGCTAAAGGCAGGAAGTACTGAAGGTGAAGACAACGAGGCTCCTTTCCCGCACAGGAAGCACTTTGACTGGTGTGACCAACTGTCTTCCACAACATAGCGTGTGATTTGAATGTGCTGCTTTGTCTCTTTGGTTCATGTGTGGTCGTTGCCATTTTGTGCTCCGTTTGAGGTGAACATAATATCTTCCCCACTTCCGTCTGTCTCAGCTTCACAAGATTGTCACGTGCTCCCTCCTTTCACCCCCTCCGTCTCCCCTCTTCTGTCTGTCTGTCTGTCTCTGTGTCTGTCTGGTTGTCTGTCTGCCTCTCTACCCCTCCCTCTCATATCCCCCCCCCTCCCCCTTTCCTTCTCCCTCCACATACTACCCCCCTCACTCCACTGTCTCTCTGTGCATCATTTTGTCCCGGGATGATTCACCCTAACGCCGCGGATAACATCGATGCAAAGATAACAAGCAGCGTTCCAGAAACCTCGTGGACTGAAACTACAGCGGGGACCCGGAGCCAGTGTCGGGCTGTTGTCCTAGCCCACAGCTGACGACGGCGGGACCCACAGAGTCGGGTATCCTGATTGTAGCATTAACCCCCCAGTTCACTAGCTCGTTTGGGGCCGGCCCCAAACGGTGTCGCCAAATGAGGTGCTGCTCCTTCCTCCTCTCCCTTTAGGAAATGCAGACGTCAACACCGGAGTTAGTTCTGACTTGCTAATGTTCATTGACGGGCCCTTTTCGATGCTTTGTGAATGCGTAATCTGCTTCGATGTGGTCAGATGCAAGAGAACGGTGTTGGTGTTCCGGGTTATATATAGAAAAGTTTGTATTCAAGATACAGGGTAGAGATTTCTAGTTCTACATTCTCTCCCCTCCCCCCCCCCCCCCCATCTTCCCCCTCCCCTTCCCATCTCCCGCCCCCCTCCGGTCTAAAAACTGATGTCATTGCTTTTCCGCCTTTTGTCGTTCAGTTTAAATCGGGGGGGGGGGGGGGGGGGGGGGGGGGGGGGGGGGGGGGGATCATCCACCAAACCAGACACTTGTTATGAATAAAGCAGACCCAAGATATCATAACTAGGTCAGAAAAGTAACTCAGCAGTCCAAGACTTCATGTCTAGAGAGACACAGTCTGACAGATGTCAGCGGCGTATGAAAAGCTGTCACAGGCAGACGTCCAGACATCCGATATTTCACCGCTGTCTGTGCTTCATTCATTCTTTCATTGACTCACTCACTCACTCATACACTCATTCTTTCATTCAGCCTGTGACCAGCTCTGAGGACCACAGTGATAGACGCGTGAGAAGTCGGTGATGTTCGGAGCCTTCTGTCTTCACACCAGGGTAGAGGTGCCGTGTCCTGTCCAGTCCAGTCCGTCCTGTTGTCCACACAGAACTTAGATTTCTGCCACGGCATCACTGGCCCTCTTCTCGCACCACATCGGACGGTTCTGGATAGGGGGAGTTCGACGTTCCGTGATTGCCTGGTGATGTTCTGTCTGTCAGGCTGGTTTAGTGCTGTTCCTCTCGGGTTTTCAGCATCAACTGCCAAGAAGCCACAAGAAGCACTCGTTCTCAAACATGTAGATGTTACTATTGCGGAGAGAGCGAGCGAGCGAGAGAGAGAGGAGAGAGAGAGAGAGAGAGAGGGAGGAGAGAGAGAGAGAGAGGGGAGAGAGAGAGAGAGAGAGAGAGGAGAGGAGAGATCTGTTGCAACGGTCAGCTCTGGTTCTCGCCATCGACGTTATAGAGCTTTATCTGCACTTGAGCGCTCATAGAGCTGCTTTTCTAGATGTTCTGTCGTAGCAGGATGAGGAAGGCAGCTTTTGGATGCTGCCCTGTTGTGTGTGTGTGTGTGTGTGTGTGGTGTGTGTGTGTGTGTGTGTGTGTGTGTGTCCTCCGTGGTCAACCGGGCAGTGCACACATTGGCTAGGATGCTGTTGGTGTTTCATTAACCCAGCAATGTCTCCGCAGCGAGGACAGAAGTAAATAGAGCTGCCGATTGCATTAGACCATCCCCCATCTTATTGCGAAAGGAGGTGGGGCTGGCTGCATTTAGAGGATCACATGAAGACCGGAGATTGGATTATGCAGGGGATCTTTTCCAAATATGTTTTAAAAGTTTCAAGTCTCTGCCCTTCTTCAAGATAAAGAAAACAAGCGTGGGTGATCAATCCTTCACTCTTAAAAGACTTGACAAAGTTGAGGAAATTGGATATAAAAGACAAGGTGCACCGATCCAAACTTTCTCAGGATAGTTACTAGGGGGCCTTTTCAATTTCATTCAGAGCTGAATGCTTCTTTCTGTACCACACATGTCCTCTAGAAAGGAAACACACATGCCATGGAGCGCGGGAAAAGTCCATCTTTTACAGACACACGGACACGCATATACATGCTCGCACGCACGCACTCACGCGCGCGCGCACACACACACCTACCTATCTATCCACACACACACACACACGTGGTGTGTGTGGTGTGTGTGTGTGTGTGTGTGTGTGTGTGTGTGTGTGTGTGTGTGTGTAATTTTTTTTTAAGCCAAGCCTGGTCACTTGTTTCGGGTCTGCAGCTCCTCATCAGCAGGCTCAACAAATGGCAGAAAAATGTGTTGGACCATGAGACCCAATAAAGGAAACGATTGTTTTAAACCAACTTTGGATTGGTGTGTGTGTGTGTGTGTGTGTGTGTGTGTGTGTGTGTGTGTGTGTGTGTGTGTGTGTGTGTACATATAAACACCAGGATTACAAGGATTCGATTTCGGCGTACAATCGATGTGTGGTGGATCGAGGAGCGAGAGGCGGACTTACCCCGCGACATGGGCTCACGCCTAAGTAACGGTTTACAGTGTTCTTCCCTGTTTGGATTGCGTGAAGAAAATATGTGGCCAGATCGGTTCAAACAAGTTTCAGCGTATGAATGGTGATCGATAGGAGACCGGTTGGCCCTGACGACACCACACATCACATTTCTCCCCCCCCCCCCCCTCTCTCTCTCTCTCTCTCTCTCTCTCTCTCTCTCCCTCTCCTCCCTCTCCCTCCCTCTCCCCCCTCACTCCCTATCCCCGTCTGTCTGTCTGTCTCTGTCTGTCTCTGTCTTCTTCTGTTCTCTCTCTCTCTCTCTCTCTCTTCTCTCTCTCTCTCTCTCTCTCTCTCTCTCTCTCTCTCTCTCTCTCTCTCCCCTCTCTCCACCGGAACAGGGCAGCAGTTTTGAGGCTGGTTTAAAGTTCAGGTGGCTATTGGCGAATACAGTTTTCCAGATCCCCTCTGTTTATCCAGGTTTCCATACCAGCCTATAGGGGGGTTTGGGGGGGGGGGGGGGGGGGGGGGGGCTGTGTTGTCGATCTGTGGCCCATGAGATTTAAAACTGTGCGGCTTTTCTTCCACTGACCCCAGCCCGCCTTGCTGCACGTAAAGACAACACAGGCCGTGCAGCGCCAGAATCGACTTTTCCTCCCTACCCTTTGCAAAGTCATGGTCGATTCCGTGTTCAAACCCCTTCTCTGTGCAGATGCTGGCCTTTTCTGCTGGTCCCGGGGATCAGGTAGGTGCTGGAGAGAGAGAGAGAGAAGAGAGGAGGAGAGAGAGAGAGAGAGGAGAGAGAGAGAGAAGGGGGATGTATGGGGTAGGTGTGGGGGCAGGCAGTGTTTACTGAGCACTAGAGTGCTGCGTGCGTGTGTGTGTGTGTGTGTGTGTGTGTGTGTGTGTGTGTGTGTGTGTGTGTGTGTGGAGGTCACATTCGTGCCCCGGGCTGCACTGGCCCCACTGATCAGTCTTGTGTTCTTTGACGAACGTTACCGTGGCACACGATTGTAGCATGACCGACGGTTATAATTACGGCATCGGTGTTTTCACACTGCTGCTTTCATACTTTATTTGCCTACATTACCAACCTAATAACCTGTTTAGTTATCTTCCAGCCTACCCATCCTACCTACCAATCTAGCTACCTACCTATTTACGCGCACGCCTATGCATGTATGTCGGAGGGGGAGTGTGACGCCGTTTTGTCTTCCTTTTTTTTATATTTTTTTAGTAGTACTGAGACGCGATTCCATTTGTCTGTTTATGGTCACCGTCACGGCATCCGTTAACGTGTCCGGCACGGCATTGCTCGCTGCATGCTCCAGACGAGAAGAAATGTTCCCGTAACCGTTGCCGTATCCGTGTGGGCTCGTGCCTCCACTTTCAGTTATTGTACCATCGTTTTTGGTGTCTTTAACGTGGATGTTGGCGGGTGGGTGGTGAGTGGTGGTGAGCTTTGAATAATGTTCCATCCTGCGGTGCATCAGTTATACCCTCTGTGTGTGTGTGTGTGTGTGTGTGTGTGTGTGTGTGTGTGTGTGTGGTGTGGTGTGTCTCTCTCTCTCTCTCTCACGTGTGCGCCCGTACGTGTGTGTGTGTGTGTGTGTGTGTGTGTTGTGTGTGTGTGGTGTGTGTGTGTGTGTGTGTGATATTTCGGTCATTTTATTTTTGCCATGATGCCTCCTTTCTCTCTCTCGCCTTCTCTCTCTCTCTCTCTCTCTCTCTCTCTCTCTCTCTCTCTCTCTCTCTCTCTCCCCCTCCCTCCACTCCATCCATCCCTCCCCATTCCTTCCGTCCCTCTCCTCTCCCTCTCGGGACGTAACAATATTCAGCATAGTTTGCCGCTGAGAGTTTGGGATTTATCGTTGGATTATGTGCTCTCTCAGCATGTGGGGAAAAACAAAAGATTTGCCCGGTGCATGTAATCTTAGACCTGTTTGACAGAAATGATTGTGTCAGATTTGCTGCATCGGGTGTGGAAACTGGGGAGGCAGGAACGCGACCCACATCCATAAATTGTTGTTGAACATTCCAAGGAACGGTTTTTGGTTGGCTTGCCCGTTTCTCAGTATGTGTCGGCTCAGTTTAGTTTTGTGTGGAATTCAATCATTCCACAGGTGATGGCATTGTCATCAAATTTTAGGCTCCTTTGTTGGAAAACAAAACAAAACAGCAGCAGCAACAACAACAAACAACAACAGCAACAACAACAAAACGTGAAAAATCTGAGAGGTAAAAGCTAAAGTGTGCATGGATTCTTGATGAAATGTTATACTCACTTGTGCGAGTTGATTTTGAATATTATGCTTTTTCCCCTTTCCTACAGTGAACGATTTGATTTACAGGGATCTGAACTTCAGTCGATACCTGCTGTGTCATTATGAATATACAAGGGGGTGGGGTGGGATCTTTGTCAACATTTCTGTTTTTATTGTGGTTCCTTGTGTTTTTCTTAGTAGAGCGTTGTTTCAGTGACATGTTTGTGGTGTGAGTGGAAGGTGGCAGATGACAGGCAGTGGTCAGTGCTGTCAAACCGGTCCTGTTGCCAGGATGAAAATGATCGTTACAGGCCCATAACTCCAAACCAGTGCTGCTGACGACACCAAATCGCCCAGCAGAAATGCCAACACGGGCACACAGAACAAACAAGGAGAAACCCTTTTCTGGTTTGTTCTGTGTGCTCTGTGTGTTGTCATTTCTGCTGGGGGGATTTGGGAGTCGTAAGCGGCATTCGTTTGGAGTTATGGGCCTGTAATTATTATTTTCATCATGGGAGCAAGAGTTACTCTCCTTGTTATTTACTGTTTATGTTCTCTGCCTCAATGAAAGATGTCCTAAGTCCTATTGGTGAAGATGTTGACACATAGTGGGCTGGTGGGTGCACGGGAAGGTGACGGTTGGATTGCAGTGATCAGTGTGATCAAATTAGTCGCTGTTGGTGAAGAGGTTTTTGCATACAATTTGGAGGGGTGGGAGTGGGGGATGCATTGGGAAGGTGACGGTTGGATTTGGAGTGGTTAGTGACATCTTTTGATGAAAATAATCCCCATTATGAGGAGTGGGTCAAAAAGCCGAAATACTAACAAGCACACAAAGGAACGCTTATTAAAAGATGCGATACAAGACAAGGGAAGCGACTCTCCGATTCCCTACAATGGCTGTTATGACGTGGTAAAGAACAGACACAAAACAGCATGACCCGGGACTGCTGTCAGGTAGAAGAATCGCAGAGAGAGCGACTTCCTGTGATGGGCATTTTAGGGTCTTCTGATGGCCTTCAGTGTCAGGTACTAACTGCAGTTTGACGATGAAAAACCTCACTGTTGTTGGTTCCAGTACCTTTCATTTCATTCATTCATTCAGTCAGTCAGTCAGTTTAGGAAAGGATAAGAGGGGGTGTAGGGTGTTGTGGAGTGCAGTCTCTGCCCGTTCCGAAGCCTGGCTTGTTTATGTTAATCCTGGCCTGAGAGACTTGTTTGGTGGAGGGGGGGGGGGGGGGGGGGGGGGGGGAGGAGAGACGATCGATGTCTGTGAAGTGGGGAGCCTGGCTGGTCCTGTGTGTCCGGTCCTTTTTTCTTCTGCTGGACTCTCGTTGACTGACTGACGGACTCCTCGTTTTGCCTCTGCTGCTGCTTTCTTTCTTTCTTTCTTTTTTCTTTTCTTTTTTTTTTTCTTTCTCTCTTCCCCTTTTCTTTCTTCTGTCCACTGATAGTGGTTCCAGCAGCCAGCAGGGTGTCTCGCCCTTTCTTTGCGGACTTGGCAGGCGGGCGGACTCAGCTTTTCAGTGAACTCTTAACCAGTTGGGGGGGAGGGGGGTTGGACAGTTTTGGATAGCGGGAACACAAGGGTTGTGTTGGCTTGCATTGTTGGCGTATTGTTATGGGTCTCTTTGTGTGTTCCTGTCCACCTAGCCATCGATCCGTCTGTCGTATTTGTATCTTTTATTATCTAGATATTTTCTGTATTTCGGTATGTCGTTTTTTGTCTTTTTTTTTTTTTGTCTTTTCTTTTCTTTTTGGTTTGGTCTGTCGATCTGATCTATTTCATCTTTTAATCAGGAATGTTTTCTTGTATTGATCTATCTGCCATGTTTCATCTTTAATCGTTACGTATCTACATTTCTATGTATTGATGTGTATTGTTTTATCTTTTAATCTGGATATTTGTCACTATTTTCAATCAATCCATTTTTCTGTCTCATGGTGTCGGTCCTTTATTTTCATGCGCATGCTTAAGCAATATTTTAAGATCGTTTTAAACTGCTCAAAAAGATATGTTTTTGCATGGGTTTCGGTCATAATTATATACATTGTTTAAGGGTGTTGTCATGTGCAAAACCGATCAGCGTCACAAGCAACAATATAGCGTTCAAAGTGCACAGCAGTCTTAATCATAATCTCTCTCTCGCTCTCTGGCTCTCTCTTTCCACCCCCACTCCCTCACTCATTTTCTGTCTCTCTCCCTCCATCCCCCCTGTCCCTCCTTGTTCTCTCCCTCCCTCTTCTCCTCTCTGTCTGTCTGTCTGTCTGTCTGTCTGTTGTCTCTCTCTCTCTCTCTCTCTCTCTCTCTCTCTCTGTGAACACTGTTAAGTTGGCTGTGTGCAGTACAGTAATGCAGCACAGTGTAGTGCACAGTTCCGTGCTGCTCCACAATCGCATTGTTCTTAACACTGTAGCATGCTCCACAGCATTGCCATGCACCATGCTCTTACCACACAAACAGTTTATAGCACTATCCAATATGAGTCTGAATTGTTATCCACTGTGCCATCAGTTTGGACCACTGTACCGTGCCACACACGTCAATAAGAAGAATAGAGGGGAAATATTATATATATATTGTGTGCCATAAACAGTGAGATAGAAAAGAACATAATATAAAAAGAGAAAAGAGAGGCGCGAGTTCTCCAGCTGTCGATGCACTGAGTTGGAGTTAACGTGTGTGTGTGTGTGTGTGTGTGTGTGTGTGTGTGTGTGTGGTGTGTGTGTGTGTGTGTGTGTACACACGCCTCACTGCGTGCCGTGTACTGTATTGTTCCGGATTCTCATCGCACTGCATGCCTCTGTGAAGGTATTGAATTGGATCTGGTTGATTTTTCCATCACAATAGAACGGCCATAGCACATTAGAGCTGTTCTGTCCTTGGAGAGCGCGTTCCTGTGAGAGGGGACACACCACACACACACACACACACACACACCACACACACACACACACACACACACACACACACACACACTCACACACTACGCACACAACTCACACTCAAAACCGAGCACTCGCACTGTGCAGATGTCCCGTTGAGTTGATAGAGGTCTAGTGCAGTGTGGTGCGGGGGTTAGAGGGGGGGGGACAAGTTGGGAAACAACAGACTATTGTATTTTGGTCTGTTTGAGGACTGGCGGTTGGCGGTTGCACTGTAGATGTGGTGGAGGAAGGACATGGGAGGGAGCAGAGAAGGCAGCGGTCGTTCCAACGTGAAGGAGCTGACTGAAGTCAGCCTCTTTGGGTGTAGTTGTTCGGTGCTGTCGGCAGGAACTGGCTTTATCGCTGAACAAGCCAATAGAGAACAAGAGATCTGTCCCGCTGCCATCGTCGCCATCACGGCAGCTGCTCTCTCTCTCTCTCTGGCTCTGTGGTGTGTGTGTGTGTGTGTGTGTGTGTGTGTGTGTGTTGTGTGTGTGTGTGTGTTCCTCTCCTTCACTCAAGTATTACATGTACAGTATGATCCTGCAGGTTTCGTGTAGGTCAGCGTAAACTGGGAAAGTTATGATAAATGCAGAGCTTTTTTTTTCAGTCACTT
>CM065716.1:90272164-90289138 GCA_033310375.1 Conus canariensis
GGGAGGGGAGGGAGAAAGTGTGTGCATTTAGCCGCGTTGTGGGGCCATTTTGTGTGAGTTCACAAAAGAAGGGGGGGGGGGGGGGGCATTGAGGGGGGGTGGTGTGCAGAGAAGGGGTGTAATTGCCCTAAAGAAAGGCTCGGGCGGCCGGCCAGGGTCTGTAATTTGTAGTTGTGACTAAGTGGTGTAATTGTGGGTAATTGCGGTCGCCACATAACGAAGCGAGGCCGACCCCCTCTTCTGTGCTGCTGTTGCCAGCCGGGCTGTAGCAGAAGGTTGGACGGCACGGGGCTACACTCATTACTGGAGGAAGCTGCCCGGGTTTGATGGGGGGGGGGGGGGGGGGGGGGAGAAGGGGGCTGGGGCTGAAGGTGTTGATTGTTCCATCTGTTGCCGGATCGAAATGACTGCACTGGGGCAAGTCATGGGAGGCGTGGGGAGGCTTGTTGGCCGTCTGTGTAATTACAGCATTAGTCAGCTGCTTTATAACCACGTATATATTGTTATGTTTTCGTTGTGGAACTGGCAGCTGGACTCGTGTACCGGCCGTTTCGGTGGTGGGTCCAGGTAGGGGGCAGGTGTCAAGTTTTGGGGACAGGTGTAGTAGTAGTGTAGCCGCAGTAGCCTGGACAGAGTGTCGTCTGGTACTCTCTCTCTCTCTCTCTCTCTCTCTCTCTCTCTCTCTCTCTCTCTCTCTCTCGTGGTGTGTGTGTGTGTGTGTGTGTGTGTGTGTGTGGTTTCTTGTTGGATGAAAAGGTTTTTGGGTGATTACAAAAATAATCGCTCAGCTTGCGAAACACTCACAAATGCGCACGCCCCCCCCCCCCTTTCACTCACACACACACACACACACACACACACACACACACACACACACACACACACACACACAGGAGTTTACTTCAGTGGTTGGATTTGTGTAGAGGGATAGGAGGGGGGGGGGGGGGTATAGGGAAAAGGGAAGAGATTATATGCATATATCTATCTCAAAGTAAGTATAACGGGGACCACACCACTTTCCACCACCCATCAAAAACACAAAGATGGTCCAAGAGCCCACCGAGCTTTGGGGTATAAAACAAAGCTGGAAAGCTGCCGATGGGGACCGGTTGGCTGTGATTCACTGCTCCACTGAGCGAGATAGATCATCGGGGTCCAGTCGGAAACGCCGTGATTGTTTTTGCAGTCTGCCGACTGAAGGAAAAACAAAGCTGAAATGTGATGTATGTTAGCAAAACGAGGGGAGAAAGAAACCGGCGGCTGTTTAGTTTGTATTTATGTTTTCATGTTTAATGAAACCCGCAGAAGGCGGTAAAGGCTCGGCTGATATAACCGTTCAGAAGTGGGGGGGGGGGGGGGGGGGGGGTACAGGGAGGGGAGGGGTGCGGATGGTTGGTAGTGGAAGAAAGAAAGAAGACGGGAGAGGAATAGTCGTCTTTGATTTTACCACAGCAAAACACGTTGATGGTCACGGGGACTTCTGTTTGTGTGTGTGTGTGTGTGCGTGTGCGTGTGCGTGTGCGTGCGCGTGCGTTTAAAATTGGGCACTGGCACGCTGCCATTGTTCATGCAAGTCTTTGAAAGCCCTTTGAAGTCCTTGAATTTTGTTAACTGTTCAAGGACAAAAACGTCCTTGAAGTTGTGTATTAAGTGCGGATATGTGTTCAGAGGGCTTGAGCTTGAAAAACGGTTGAAAATAGATTTTGATTAAGCAGAGAATATTTTAATGAGAAAAGTAAAGATTTTGATTAAGCAGTGTATATTTCGATGAGAAAGGGAACAAAATAATACAAAGAATAATGTTTACACCTTTTTGGTATCTTCTAATTTTAGTTTATTTTGTATCTAACGAAAGTGCCCACATTCATGTAGTCTGATGCGATGGTATAACTGGATTCTGCTGAAGTGATCGAATAAAGCAACCGAAGTCTGCATAAATGCTTTACATGTTCTTTGATACCGTCGTCGTAATTTATTTTTGAAGGTCTTAAAAGACTTTCTTTATGACAGTCCTTGAATTTTATTTTTAAAAGTTTAAGAAGAAAAGTCTTGGAATGCATATTTGAAAGTCTGTATGAATCCTGCATTGCCTGTACCTACGAGTTTGACGTTCCATCACACGGAAAATTGGGTCATTTTCTCCTTCGGAAATTCGATTTGAACGTCTGCATCCACGGCCATCTCAGGTGGTGGGTGGCACACGGGAAATAACCGTGCCCGGAATGGGGGGCGGAGGACCTCTCAAACCACTGTGTTGCCCTCGGAATGACAATGGATTAAAGCGGGCAGGGAGAACGCCAGGTTTGATCTTGGGCGTGTGGTGATTGGAAGGGTCTGATTGGAACTGCTCACAGCTGAATGGCCAGGGCAGCTGCTGCGTAGTGCCGTCTGCTTATCGCTGGATACAGACAGGGTGAGCTAGTCCTGTGAATACACAGGGTTTATTTCGCCGATGTAATGGTTGCATTTGGGTGGTGGTTGTGATGGCTGGTCTGTTTTCCTCCTTCCTTCCTTCCTGCAGTCCTTCCGGCATTCTTTCCAGCCTTCTGTTCGTTCTCTCCTCTTTTGTTTTTGTTGTGTATCAATATTGTCGTTGTAGGAAAGCCCTTTGCCACCCCCACCCCCCGTCCATCTCCTCTCAGACCTGTAAAAGCGCTGAAAAAGACCCCTGTGTGGTCGGCTGGTCTAAAATGATAAAGAATAGGCTGTGGGTCTTCGTCTTCGTCTTCTTCTAGTAAAGAAACAAACATTGAGGCCGAAACGTTCATTTTTTATGCTGGGGAGGGTATGAATGTTTTCACCTGCGTCTGTTGGTTTCGGTGTCTGGACACCTGGATGACGCTCAGATCAGTGACCTGATTTTAATGGAATTTGGTAATAAGATGGAATGTGGTCCATAACCAGAACCCATTCCATTTGGTCGCAGATGGCTTCGCGGTGTGGATGTGGCTCAGTGGTCAGGTTCAGGGTTTGCTTAGCCAAATGATGCAGAAACTACGGAACCGATGGCAGTGACTGTTGGTGGAAGGGTGGACTGTAGTCTGAGGACGAACCCATTAAATGGTGGTGGAAACGTGGACATGGCTCGTGGAAGGACCCATTAAATGGTGGTGGAAACGTGGACATGGCTCGTGGAAGGACCCATTAAATGGTGGTGGGAAGACAAAGTATGGCCTGGGGATGAATCCATTGAAAGGCGCATTGTGGCCTGGGGATGAATCCATTGAAAGGCGCATTGTGGCCTGAGGATGAATCCATTGAAAGGCGCATTGTGGCCTGAGGATGAATCCATTGAAAGGCGCATTGTGGCCTGAGGATGAATCCATTGAAAGGCGCATTGTGGCCTGAGGATGAATCCATTGAAAGGCGCATTGTGGCCTGGAGATGAATCCATTGAAAGGCGCATTGTGGCCTGAGGATGAATCCATTGAAAGGCGCATTGTGGCCTGAGGATGAATCCATTGAAAGGCGCATTGTGGCCTGGAGATGAATCCATTGAAAGGCGCATTGTGGCCTGGAGATGAATCCATTGAAAGGCGCATTGTGGCCTGGGGATGAATCCATTGAAAGGCGCATTGTGGCCTGAGGATGAATCCATTGAAAGGCACATTGTGGCCTGAGGATGAATCCATTGAAAGGCGCATTGTGGCCTGAGGATGAATCCATTGAAAGGCGCATTGTGGCCTGAGGATGAATCCATTGAAAGGCGCATTGTGGCCTGAGGATGAATCCATTGAAAGGCGCATTGTGGCCTGGAGATGAATCCAATAAATGAAAGTGGAAAGATGGCCTTGAGAAAAATCCATCAAATAACAGTGAAAAGGTGGACTGTGGTCTGGAGATGAATCCATCAAATGGTAGTGGAAAGGTGGACTATGGCCTGGAGATGAATCCATCAAATGGTAGTGGAAAGGTAGACTATGGCCTGGAGATGAATCCATCAAATGGTAGTGGAAAGGTGGACTATGACCTGGAGATGAATCCATCAAATGGTAGTGGAAAGGTGGACTATGGCCTGGAGATGAATCCATCAAATGGTAGTGGAAAGGTGGACCGTGGTCCAAGAACGAACCCATTGTTTCAGAACAGTGAACAGCAAAGGGATAACAGCAGCAACACTTATCCTCTGTGTGTGTGTGTGTGTGTGTGTGTGTGTGTGTGTGTGTGGAGAGAGAGAGAGAGAGGAGAGAGAGAGAGAGAGAGAGGAGAGAGAGAGAGATTTCCCCATCAAGAGAAAGTGCTGTCCATGATCGTCTGGATGCGCTCCACCGCTCCCTTATCCACCCCCCCCCTCCCCTCCATCCCCGACCCTCCTCCCCCATCTCTGCCTCAACTGCTGAAGCCTTTTGTGGCAGCATCCTTTGTCACTCAATACTCTGTCGAACTTGGTCCATGAACTGTTCGGTCGTCGGAGCCAGGCGGTGGTGGTGCTGAGCTGTTTGTTCAGCAGCCGCTGTTTATCTCTTCATCCCTCCAGATCCCCCGGCCCTCATCCATCTTGGCCAGTGCGCTGTGTGTGTGTGTGTGCACCATTGGCGAACTGCAGGCAGACGTGCTCATGTGTTCACGGGCTGTCAGCAGATCTGAAATCTTCCCTGCTTGCTTGGTTGGGTCATCGGGGCGTCTTGGGTCGGTCGCTTCGTTCATCCGAACAGCTAGCTTGCCCAGGCTGACGCCCCGCAGTCTGTATGGCTGTGATGTCTCCACGTTGTCTGTAGACTCTGCATTGCGTAACTGACATGCTCCTGTTACGTCGGTTTCTGTTTTTCCCCTCCACGATGCCATCCCCCCTCCCCCCTCCCTTCCTTCACACCCCCTAAACACACACGCGCACGCGGACACACGCACGCACGTACGAACGCACGCACGCACACGCGCGCGCACACACACACACACACACACACACACACACGTACGCATGCACGCACGCACACACACACACACAACACACACACACACACACACACACACACACACACACACACACACACGCGTACGCATGCACGCACACACACAGTTTCCTCCCCTTCCTACTTGCTCCAATACTGGAATCGAATGCCTCATACTGACTGACCAGTGCCCTTGTGGTACAGGCTTCCAAACTCCCACCCACATCGTAACAGTTCTGCCTCTTCTTTGAAGCCCTGAGACGCCAGACGTGGCCCAGTCCGGTTGAGATTCAGGAAGAGCTGTGGGGACCGACGGGGGACGCTGCGGCGAACTGCTGACTTTGCCTTACTAACCGGATTGGGGATCTAGCATGGCCGGGAACGCGAAAGAAAGAAAAGAATCCTATGCGCGCTTGCAGGTATAGAGTCTCCCACATCGGTCCGTGTAGTTTTTGAGCCTTTTGGGGGGTTGGGGTTGGGAGGTAATTTGAAAGTAACGTTCGTTTTGGCCTGAGTGTAATTCGTGTGCATAGAGTTTGAGCTGTTAGAGCTTGCTGCAGGACACAATACGCTGCATACGTATATCCTCGCGTGCGCACATACACACATGCACTTAGTACCACATCACACATTAATTTATTACAGCCTCTGCCTGTCTGTGTCTGACTCTCTGTCTGTTTCTTTGTCTCTGTCTGTCTGTCTCATATCATACCTTGAGGTCGCGGGATGTGATGCGAACAGCGTGTACATCTGCTATCCTTTGATTTTCATGTTGTGCAACTCGGATATCAGCGAAAGAACAGCGACTGTCTGGACTGGTGATCATACATCAAAGCGACAGGTGTTCGTGTTTGTTTTGGAGCCCATATAGAACCACTTATTCTTTCTTAAACACACACACACCCCACACACACACACACACACACACACACACACACACACACCACTCTCTCTCTCTCTCTCTCTCTCTCTCTCTCTCTCTCTCTCTCTCCTGCCGTCCTCTCCCCGTCTTCTCGACCTCCTCCATTCTCCAGCAATAATAGGTGGTGAGGAGTGGGCTGTGGGGCTGTGATCTCTTTTTAAGTTGCACATATCTGTAAAGAGAATGAGTAACACAGATCTATGACATTCATCAGGTGAAAAAAAAAAAAAAAAGCAACAAAATAAATACAGGCACTACCCACCCATCCCATATTTTTGAACCCCATCTCTACACAGTGACGTGCCCTTTTCCCCTTTTCTGCGTCCAGTATCCACAAGGTGACGCCACAGTTGCTGTTCTGTCTGCTCCTGATGTCCACATGGTGGCGATGAAAGTGCTGCTCTGTCTCCTTTTTCTGCACCTAATGTTCACCATGTCATGTCAAAAGTTGAGCTGTGTCTTTTCTGTACCCATTGTCCACAAAAGGACCTCACAAGCGTTGGTACGTGACGTCACAAGCGTTGGTCTGTCTTTCTTTTCTATACCCGATATCACAGAGTGACGTCACAAACGTTGTTCTGTCTCCCTTTTCTGCACCTGGTGTCCACAGAGTGACGTCACAAACGTTGTTCTGTCTCCCTTTTCTGCACCCGGTGTCCACAGAGTGACGTCACAAACGTTGTTCTGTCTCCCTTTTCTGCACCTGGTGTCCACAGAGTGACGTCACAAACGTTGTTCTGTCTCCCTTTTCTGTACCCGGTGTCCACAGAGTGACGTCACAAACGCTGTTCTGTCTCTCTGTTCTGTACCCGGTGTCCACAGAGTGACGTCACAAACGCTGTTCTGTCTCTCTGTTCTGTACCCGGTGTCCACAGAGTGACGTCACAAACGCTGTTCTGTCTCCCTTTTCTGCACACGGCGTCCACCACAGAGTGGTGTCACAAACGCTGTTCTGTCTCTGTGTTCTGTACCCGGTGTCCACAGCGTGGCGTCACAAACGCTGTTCTGTCTCTCTGTTCTGTACCCGGTGTCCACCACAGAGTTGTGTCACAAACGCTGTTCTGTCTCTGTGTTCTGTACCCGGTGTCCACAGAGTGGCGTCACAAACGCTGTTCTGTCTCTCTGTTCTGTACCCGGTGTCCACAACAGAGTTGTGTCACAAACGCTGTTCTGTCTCTGTGTTCTGTACCCGGTGTCCACAGAGTGGCGTCACAAACGCTGTTCTGTCTCTCTGTTCTGTACCCGGTGTCCACAACAGAGTTGTGTCACAAACGCTGTTCTGTCTCTGTGTTCTGTACCCGGTGTCCACAGAGTGGCGTCACAAACGCTGTTCTGTCTCTCTGTTCTGTACCCGGTGTCCACAACAGAGTGGTGTCACAAACGCTGTTCTGTCTCTCTGTTCTGTACCCGGTGTCCACAACAGAGTGGTGTCACAAACGCTGTTCTGTCTCTCTGTTCTGTACCCGGTGTCCACAACAGAGTGGTGTCACAAACGCTGTTCTGTCTCTCTGTTCTGTACCCGGTGTCCACAACAGAGTGGCGTCACAAACGCTGTTCTGTCTCTGTGTTCTGTACCCGGTGTCCACAACAGAGTTGTGTCACAAACGCTGTTCTGTCTCTGTGTTCTGTACCCGGTGTCCACAGAGTGGCGTCACAAACGCTGTTCTGTCTCTCTGTTCTGTACCCGGTGTCCACAACAGAGTGGTGTCACAAACGCTGTTCTGTCTCTCTGTTCTGTACCCGGTGTCCACAACAGAGTGGTGTCACAAACGCTGTTCTGTCTCTCTGTTCTGTACCCGGTGTCCACAGAGTGGCGTCACGAATGCTGCACTGTCTCCCATGTCTGCATGTCCGATGTCCACAAGAGTGTCTGACCTTCCCAAGTGCTTCCTTTTCTCCCTTTCATTGAACTCCAGTGTCCACCAAGTGTTTGTCACGAGGTCTGCAGAGGGACAGAAGTGAAGCGAGAATGCTGTTGGATTGGAAGAATTTACAGTAGTTCAGTGCACTGGATCATCTCTGTGCTTTCCATTCACGGCGATTGGTTCAGTCATTCTTTGCCTGCTAGGTCTGTTTTGCTTTTGAACGCTTGAGAGGGCAGCAGGCGAACAGTGTCCTCCAACTTGATAAGGGTATGTATAGAGAGAGGGAAGAGTGAGAAGGGGGCGGAGAGAGGGAGGGGAAAAGGGATGAAGGCGGGGGAGAGGAGGGGGAAGAGAAGGCGTTTGTGTGGGTATTGTTATACCAACCACAGTGAATGAAAGAAACATAGACATGTTCGTATAGTAAGAGCATTGTCTGGCCAAGGTAGCCCATATCCGAGGGGGACCGCTATCCCTTCATCATAGTCACGTCTGTCAATAATTAGTCTGTTGCCATTCATTATTCTTTGTTTCTGTCTGTCTGTCTGTCTGTTCATTATTCTCTGCCTGTCTGTTTCTGTCTCTCAGTCTCTCTCCCTCTGGCTCCACACACACACACACACACAACACACACACACACACACACACACACACACACACACACACACACACGCCCCCTCAGTGACATTGCACCACACCAGCTCATCTAGCTCAGCTATGCAGCTCACTCTATGCACAGCTACTCCTTACAAGTGTTACGTACACAGATCTTCCGCCCCCCTCTCTCTCTCTCTCGTTCTCTTCACCGAGCCTCACTCCCTTCAGCAAGACTCTCCTTCCTTCCCCATCTCTCTGTCTCTCTCGTTCGTCTCCTCTCTCTTCTTCTTCTCTCTCTTCTCTCTCTCTCTCTCTCTCTCTCTTCTTCTCTCTCTCTCTCTCTCTCTCTCTCTCTTCAGCTCTCAGATCAAAAGAAATTGAAATGGGGTCATTTGGTTTTCTTGCAGCAAGCGATAATATTTGCAGACATTTTCTGATCAACTGTTCGATGAAAAACGAACAGTTTCATCTGCCAAAGCCTAAAGGAAAAAAAAAAAAAAAGAAAGGGGGTAAAAAAAAAGAAAAAAAAAGGTCAAACAGCGTCTAACGGGTTAATCGCTTTGCAGGAAATGGCCATCCGCATCTCCGTAGAGGCATTGATAAGAACACACAGCCCAACGCACTCACACACGCTTTTTCCCTTAGCAGTGGTGGTGTGTGTGTGTGTGTGTGTGTGTGTGTGTGTGTGATTGCGCACGCGCATGTGTATGTGCACATGCGTGCGTGCTTGTGTGTGTGTGTGTGTGTGTGTGTGTGTGTGTGTGTGTAGTTCAAAAGAAGTGGGGAAAGTGGAGGGGAGAGCGGTGTAGGGAAGTGGAGCCAGTGGCAGTGTTTGATGGGATTGATTGATTTATGTGGTCATTGATTTGGACCAGGGTGAACGTCCAGCGTTCTCCACAAATGTCATCTCTACAGGAGAGGAGAGAGAGAGAGAGAGAGAGAGAGAGAGAGAGAGAGAGGAGAGAGGTGTCCTGTGCAGAAGAATGAAAGGAGGATGAGGAAGGTGCGATCTACGTCCAGAGTGGAGGAACAGCAGTGTGGCTCATTGTATCGGTGAAGGCTACTCTCGGAAGGAGACGTTCAAGGGCGGGGCACACACACAGCACTAAAGAGCAGATAGGCTAGTAGAAGGGACATTGTGTTGGAAACGGTGTCTGTCTGCATCACACCCAGAGAACGAGAGTTGAGAGAGAGAGAGAGAGAGAGAGAGAGAGAGAGAGAGAGAGAGAGAGAGAGATCCTGGAGAGAAAGAAACTTTGTATCCATAAGAGAGAGAGAGAGAGAGAGAGAGAGGAGAGAGAGAGAGAGAGAGAGGATTGTTTGGGAAAATCTGCCGTTCATACGCAGATCGACGTTCAAGACGCTCCCGCATTACGCGCTGATCATTCATTTACACACGCACGATCACGCGCGCGCGCGCGCACACACGCACGCACGCACGCGCGCGCGCCACACACACACACACACACACACACACACAATCAGCGTGACAGAAAGACAAGGATAACAGCATGTCCGTTGGCGCTCAAGGGGAAATAATGTCATCGGCTAATGATCTGATCTCTGACGCTGTAACGAGGAATACATCGCCATCTGACCAGCAAAATGGAACAGGATATCTTCCCTCCTCCCACCCCTCCCCACTCCCGTCCCTCTCCCGACCCCCAGCCACTCCCATTCCCACCCACCCCATCCCATCCCATTCCGCAAGGTTTATAGTACGTTGATGGCAAGAAACGGGTGGAGGAGACGGGGCTGTTTGGGAGTCGCTGGGCGCATGTCCTTGGACCCAGGGAGAGAGAGAGAGAGAGAGAGTCACGGCTGATGGTCTCCCCTAGGTGCTCGGTCATCCGTCACGGCAGTTTGTGACCAGGCAAGCCATTGAGGGGAACCTTGGGCCCAGCCTCTGTACTTGCAGGCTCAGTGAAGGCAGAGCTTCGTTCGACTGTTTGATAAGGGGAATCATTAGGGGAGGAGGAATGGGGCAGGAAGGAGGGGGGGGGGGGGGGGGGGGCGGCAGTGGAAAAAAGCCCAAAGCGTTCTTTTTGTAATCTGCTTCCAAAAGGACATGCATGACTCAGCCGTTCAGCGTTTTCGAGATCACGACGAGTCGGGATGGGGGAGGGGTTTGGGGGCTAGCAGTTCTACCTTCTGTTTTCGCTATTACTAAGTGAATATACTGACTTTAACTCCATATACTTAATATAATGACGGAGTAGTTGCTAAGCTGCCAGCATTGTTTGTTTGTTTTTGCTGTCGTCACCGTGGAACGCTCAGACAGGTGGGGGGTGGGGTGGAGGTGGCGCTCGTGAAGCTGCCCGCCTGTTGCAGACTGTCCAGTGGTGGTTCCTGTCACGTGTGTTAAGTTACATTGAGCGTTACTGTCTGCAGAGGGCAGATGGCAGACGGATCATGTCTTGTTTGTTCTAGAACACAGTCTGCTGTATGTACCCAGAGGAATCGCATCCTCCAGAGAATGAGCTCTGTCTTGGGCCCAGGATCTCGTTTGTGAGAATAACGACCGACAGCTAGTCTGCAGAAGACGCCTTACGTTTTTTTTAATTTTTTTTTTTTTAATTTTTTTTTTTTTAGGTCATATAACGTCCATTGCACCATTGAAAAGGTGGTAATGGAAGATTCCATGAACAAAACGAAACGCGAAACGTGTTCAGTGAAAACTTGGTTCCAATTCTCCCGAGTTGGGAGGGAAGACCGAACATGCTAACACGTAGAATTGGAACGGCCCTTCCCGATGGTTTCAGATATTCGTTGAGCCGCATCTTGGACGGCAAGCCAGAGAGACACGGGCGGGCAGCAGGGAACAAGAGGTTTTGATTGTAATTGGTGGATGCTTCGGCTCTTGCGGCTTTTAGTTATGTGCCACGATGTGTTGTGAAGATGTTTTCCACTTAATCGAGGAGGAGTAGTAGTATGGAGGCTTGGTGAAATAGTCAATCAAAGCCCTTCTCTCTCCACCCCCCCCCCTCCCCCCAACACTCACTCACCCTCGATTTGTCCTGTCTTGTCTATTCTGAAGTCTGGCGTGCGGAAACCAGCTCTTTACGTACTGCTATTACAGTCCCCCCAAACAACTCGCCCAGGCGATGGCAATCGAAGATCAAGAATTCCGGACCTGTATTGACTTGGAACGTGTCTCGTCTACCCCAACTTTCTCTGGGTGATGGAGAGAGGCTGGATGGGAGTGGGTGGTGGGGAGGGGGGGGGGTAGAGGGGGGAGATAAGTTGGAGAGTGGCAAAAGAGGGAGAAAGAACAGTAACTCGTGTCACTTCTCGAAGTGCATGCGCACCCTTCGGTTTCTCTCATCGCGTCTCTCCCTTTCTTCTTCTTCCTTTTTCTTTTTGCCTGACCAGCAAAAGGATGTTTTGCAGGCGTGTCCAATAAAGTGCACGTTATTCTCAGCGGCTTGGGGGCCCCGGGGGGACGGGTGATAAAGAGTCTGGCTTGGAAGTCATTACACGCTGCTCTCCCTCGGACCTCAACCACCGCCCAGCGCCTGACGAACGACGACGGCAAGTTGCCACTCGGGGTCGACTGGGTTAAAGGAAGGGAGAGAAGATGCAGTGATTATTGATAGGACGGAGAAGGGGAGGAGAGAGAGGACGGGAGGGGAGGCGGTGAGGGTGGGAAAGAGGAAGAAGGAGAAGGTGATTGAAGATTGCCCACCGGCAATGAGGGATTCGTCAAACCGATGGTGTGTAGTGAGTGAGTAGTGTGTGTGTGGGGGGGGGGGGGGGGGGGGGGGGGGGGAGTCCCCATGAGTGGGAAGGGAGAGGAGGAGGGTCGGGGAAGGAGGGGCAGAGGGCCTGTACACGTCGTGGAGAGTTTTTATGACTACACGGCAGAACGCACACAGCCTAGCGTCAGCGTTTGGGATTTCAGTGGGGGCTTTTGTCCCCCGTCATTTAGCGGCGATTCACCTTCACTGCCTTCCTGCCTGGGCCATCCAACGCTTGTCGAGACACGACAGGAGAGGGGAGGGGGTTGGGGGAGGGGAGAGGGCAGGCAGCCAGAGATCGAACTCGGGACAAGGGAAAGCCAGATCACCTCCACTCTCTTCCACCCACTTTCTCTTTCTCTCATCCCCCAGGCCTACTTGCCGTAACCGTCTTCAGTCAGCACCTAGGGGACAGGCGGGGGTTGGCACAGATCATCTCAAACCGCTCGTTACAGCTCAGTGAGCACAGGTGACACACACACGCACGCACGCACACACACACACGGCGTGTTTGGCGTCCCGCGCCGATTGATTGATAGGTTGCAATTTACATAGACACACCTATCGACAGACAGGAAGAGGCCGGGGGAGAGTGACACACAGGCGATCGTCGACACAAGCCAGTGTACGTACAGGCGGGAACCCACGACTGCACATGACCGTCACCGCGTGTGTGTGTGTGTGTGCTTTGTTTGACATAGAGTGCGTGTGAACGAGGCCAGCCACTCCGGGAAAGAGACACGGGGACAACTGAAGTTGATTTCCAACTGGATTTTTACTGCCGCCATAAAGCGAGCTGTGGTGCTTTTATGACGCTTCCTCCTACAACCGACCAACCAGCCGACTACAGCCGATAACTTTGACGGGGGCCAAAAGTTGTGGTGGGATAGGAAGTGCGGCTTCACTGCGAATGTGACAGCAGGCAAGGGAACTTGGCCTGCTGTTGTCGGATTGGCGATACGCGATCAGGCGGAGGATTATCCCATTGGTGGTTGCGCCGTGTGTCGATAGTACTGTGGACCGGACAGGTAGATTTAGAAGCAGTCGGGAGAGAGCAAGCAATTTGGTGATGGACTTTAGCCCAGCAGGTCGGTGGAGACCCTGTCAACAGACTTATCCGTAAGCGCCGCGCTCTTTTCTCTCTCCGTCTCGTGGCTGTCTCTCTATCTTCTCTCCCCGCACTCACCCCGAGTCAGCGGCCACGATTTGCTGCTGCTGCAGGCTGTGACAGCGACCAATACGGAGAGTGGGAAGAGGCGAAAGAGCCTGTCGTAGGGTGGCGCGTGCTGGTGCTGTGCTGTGCTGGTGCTGTGCTGTGCTGTACAGGCGGGCAGCCAAGTCCCGTTGTCCCAACAGTGAGAGTGGCCCGTGCCGCCGCTAATAACCTATTATTATCCAAGCCTCAACAATTGCCCGGCGCCTCAGTGGAACAGCATCACCAGCCACCATTGCGCTCCACACGTACCGGCGGCTGAGGATGCACCCCTACTATTACGTGCAGTACGTGCCCATCACGTTGAAACAGGACCCACTGGTGAGTACTGCAACTTTCTCACTCTATGTACTAACCCGCCACCTTGGTCCTCCGCTCTTGACAACCCGATGGTCGGTCCCCCGCCCTTTTTGTTCTTGTCTCTCTGATGGTCAGTGGAATCGAAGGATGAGAAGTGAGGCAGTGGTCGATCACCCCCGTCATACTGGTATCGGTGCACACTGGTGCCCTTTTCGGCGTAGCGCAGTGGCTTTCCCCAACCGTGTACGATCGTATACGGTAAAGGAACCCACGGGCACATGTCCCACGTCGCCGTCAGACAGGTCTGTCTGCCTTAGGTGGGGGATTGATCGGTGGTATGATTGTAACACAAGGTATGATTGACTGTCAGTTTGTATGCGGTAGAATCCAAAAGGGGGTAATACTACTGTACCAACGCGTAAGATGTCACTCCGCTACACGACCCACTCGGCTGGAAATACAGCCGATTTGAATTGGGAAGTAGTATCGGGTCTCCATCGACAGACCGAGGGATTGTGCGAAAACCAGCCAGCCCTTGCCAGTGCTGTGTGGTGTGGTCAGTCATTCTTCGTAAAGCGTTTTCTAGTTTTCCTTCTAATGGCTTCGTTCGTTTAAAGCGTTTCCTAGTTTTCGTTCTGATCGATTCGGTTGTTTTTTTTTTATTTATTTTTTTTTTTAAAGGAAGAGGGGCACTTCACGACCGGTTTAGTGCGTGCAGTAGAAGTGAGGAAAGAGAACACTTGGCTCGGCAGCATGGGTATATTTAATCCCTGTCAAAATCTCTTTACACAGACATGTACTGTCTGTCTGTCTGTCTGTCTGTCTGTCTCTCTCTCTCTAACGCGCGCACACACACACACACACACACACACACGCACACACACACACACACACACACACACACACACACACGCGCCGCGCGCGCGCGCGCGCGCACACACACACACACACAACACACACACACACACACACAGAGATCTTCTCAACTATCTTGGATGAAATTTCTTGTGAAACAAATTCCTGGTACGAGGGCTTTAACAGCATGGATGGCGAGAGAGAGAGAGAGAGAGAGAGAGAGAGAGAGAGAGAGAGAGAGAGAGAAACTTGAAATGATCTTTACGGCTTTTCAGAAGTTGCTGAAGTTTGGGAAGACTGAGCCGACGGTTTTTGCTCGTCTCTGTTGACTTTACATTCCAGCTTTTGTTTTGCTTCCCATCTGGTCTCCCTTCTCTCCATTAGCAGCTCTGCTCTCCCCCAACTGTGGTCGGCTAGAAAGGTGGCGACATGTCGGAAATTGTTTTAGAAGTGGCTTGAGAAAGTTGATCTCCGCGCGCGCGCGCGCGTGTGTGTGTGTGTGTGTGTGTGTGTGTGTGAGAGAGAGAGAGAGAGAGAGAGAGAGAGAGAGAGAGAGAGAGAGAGAAGAGTGGTGGATCTGAAGCCGGGGGTGGCGCCAGTTGTGGACATTGAATTGGTCTGTCAGCTGACAGGTGGTTGTCAACAGCCGTGGAACTTTCTCGTTAGCCCTACGGGGGTGATGCAGTAACCAAACGGGCAACAGGTGCCGGCCATTGTATCCGCCCTCCTTTTGTTCTTTGTTCCACGGGGCTTGGAGACGGAGAGGTGTGGAATGTGGGGGGGAAGAATCGGGTGGGATCGGTGTGGCTCTTGGGCAGGTTCGTTGGGGTGGATTGTCGGGTGAGGCTCTCCCGGGGCCGGTGTCAGCGTGTTTTCACAGATCTGAGGCGGGCGGGTTACGTGGACCATTGCGTGGAAGTGGAAGGGGGGGGGGGGGGGGGGGGGGGGGTCTGCGAGCTCTCGGGACGCCGCCAGGAGATAGGGCTGTTTACCCAGTGGGCCACAATGGAGGCTAATTGCGCCTGTTCACTAGCCCTGGGTGTCTGTCTGGCGGTGGAGTTGTCATGGGAGAGAGAGAGGAAGGGAAAGGGAAGGGAGATGGTTGTGGGGTGGGGCGTGAAAACAACCTGGAGCAAATAGCCCTTCCTCCCAGGTGTTTGGATGTGGGTGGAGAGAGGGGGATGGGTGGGTGGTGGTATCTCAGCTGTGTGTCCATCCGTGGGAAAAAAATTGTTGGAAGAAAACTGTATCTGCTATATATGATTCAAGTAATGTTCATGATAACAGTTGAAGTTTATTCGGTATGTCTTGGGTGTGGAGTGGGGCGTGGAAATGTTTTGTAGAATGAACGTGTTTTTTTATGACTTAGTCCGCGCGCGTGTGTGTGCGTGTGTGCGCGCGCGTGCGCGCGATTTCTCTTGGACTTTTTCCTTTGACATTTATTCTTGGGTGTCCTCCTCACCCCCTCCCTCCCCCACCCCCGATAGACGCCCCTCCACCCCCTCCACTCTCGCTTTTACCCAACCGTCTTCCCTTTCCCTTCTTTCCTTCTTGCATTTGCCTTCGGTCCATTGGTCAAGTCATGGGACGCGGAAATCAAAGAACTCGTTGATTGTAGACTCTGATTGGCGGGTGGGCTTTGGCTAGAAAATGTCGGGTGTGCGTTGTAGAGCCGGCACACGGATGGAAAAGGGCGAGTCTGTCAGTATAGCCAGAGACGTGAAGGAAATGGAGGTATCTGCTATCGGAATGCCTGTGCCTGTGCCATCAGTTCCATGGCAGTGGAGTTCAGCCAGCGTTTGGTGTGGCCCAGGCTGGTGGTGCATACAGGTTAAATGTACCTGCCGCTTTTCTGACTGACTGGTCATTTGTCTCTCGGACACTTGCTTCTTGGGGAGGAGGGGGGGGGGGGGGGGGGACATCATGTCGGTGCTTAGTATGCAAAAAAAAAAAAAAAAAAAAAAAAAAAAAAAAGAAATCAAATCTGATATTGTGGATGAGTTGTTCCGGAAATTAACTCTCCTCTCTCTCTCTCTCTCTCTCTCTCTCTCTCTCTCCCTCTCTCTCTCTCTCTCTCTCCTGTATGTGCGTGTGTGTGAATTGATACTGAAGAATTTGAGACGTCGACACCTGAGACAGGAGACAGCTTTTTAATAATAATGATGATGATAATTGTTTCATTAAAGAGTTTTTACTTGCTTCTTTGTAATTAGGGGAAAAGCAGAACCATTATATGTTCTTGAGAAAAATCACGTGTGTGTGTGTGTGTGTGTGTGTGTGTGTGTGAGTGAGAAGAGAGGAGAGAGAGGAGAGAGAGAGAGAGAGAGAGAGAGAGAGAGCGCTCTGTATTGAATGAAGGTGAGGGCACATTAACCATGTCAGTCTCGGCATTCCGCATGTGAATCGTTTTTTGCTGTGCATGACAAGCGGAGAAGAGGAAGAGGGAAGGGAGCGGAGGGTGGGAAAGGAAGTGTGCGCGCACGTATTGTGGGCCTTGTCGAGTGGGGACCAGCCTTTCGGGCTGACCCAGCAGAGGGCGGAAGGGGGGGGGGGGGGGGGTGACAAAGTACTGTGTGGAGCCAGCTCCCACTGTGGCAGG
>CM065716.1:90289238-90307937 GCA_033310375.1 Conus canariensis
CAAATCATGTGCTCATTCATGCCGCATTCCCTTTTATCCAAGGCGCCGCTTCACGCCTGCTTAACCGTATTCACCCCCCCCCCCCCCCCCCCCCCCCCCCCCCCCCATCTGACTGCCTGTTAACTGGCTGCCGACGATAAAGCTACACTAGTCCGATTTATCAGTCAGCTCAAAACACGGGCCATTATTGCACCACCAACGCGCCTAAACCCAGTCAAGAGGGAATGCGCGCTTCTGGCTTTTGAGCACCGCGCGGTTCTGCTGGGTAATATTTCCCTGACAAATGTCCAGCCTTCTCACAACCATCAATACTGGCATGAATCCCATCCAAAAGTGTAGAATAAGCCTTTCGCGGGAGAACAAGAAGGAAGGGTCATGAATTTGCTTTTCCTATTGTGCTGTTCAACTCTGTTCTCACCCAGTGTCTCATTCATCTAACCAATTTTAGTGTGTGCATCCAAATGAACGCTATCTGCACACCCCCCCCCCCCCCCCCCCCCCCCCCCTCTCCAGTCTGTTTCAACAAGGCATTCGCTCACTCCGTATCTGCAATCCGGTCTATCTTCTGAATGTACTGCCGACTCTACTCATTCAGTCTATCTTCATTCATTCCATCTGACGCACACGCTGGTTTGTGCTTTCTCTGTCTGCAAACACTTCATGTGGAAGGAAGCTGCACTTCAATCAGGCGAACCGTATTAGCAAATTCACCCAGTATTAAATGTCAGCGCACCGGTGGTGGGTTTTAATCCATACTATCAAACCTGCCCTTCTGCCAGCTGGTGGTGAGTTCATGCATGCTCTCTCTCTCTCTCTCTCTCTCTCTCTCTCTCTCTCTCTCTCTCTCCTCTCTCTCTCTCTCTCTCTCCGTGCGTGAAAACGTGCATGTGTGTGTTTCTACTTCACTAAACAATTCCATCCAAGTCTACTTCAATGCATCCTTTCTACAATTCGCCGTGCAAACACTGCATTCTTTCAAACCATTCTGCATCCCTTCTACTTTCACTCACCATGCAAGTAATTATGCATCACTTCTACTTCATCATGTGAACAACTCACTGCGTCTTTTCTATTTCAATTTACCATGCAAACAATACCTTCCATTCTTTCTATTTCAATTTACCATGCAAACAATACCTTCCATTCTTTCTATTTCAATTTACCATGCAAGCAATACCTTCCATCTTTTCTATTTCAATTTACCATGCAAACAATACCTTCCATACTTTCTATTTCAATTTACCATGCAAACAATACCTTCCATCTTTTCTATTTCAATTCACCATGCAATCAATTCTTTGCAGCCTCCCTACTTCCATTCACTATGCAAACCCCCTGTGTCTTTTTACTTTGATTCTCAAAGCAAAAACCTGTCTTTATTCTTTGTGTTTCAATTCATCATGCAAGCAACTCTGCATCTTTTCTGTTTCAAGTCACCATCAAAATAACTCCCTGCATCTTTTGTTTTAATTCACCATGCAAACAATACTCTGCATCCTTTAACTTCAATTCACCATGTGAATAATTCTGCGTCCTTTCTACTTCAATTCATTGTGCAAACAATTCTGCATCCTCTCTTCTTCAATTCACCGTACAAACAATTCTGCATTCTTTCTACTTCAAATCACCGTGCAAACAATTCTGCACACTCTTCTCCAATTCACCGTACATACAATTCTGCATTCTTTCTACTTCAATTCACCCTGCAAACAATTCTGTGCCCTCTCTTCCTCAATTCACCACCACGCTAACAATTCTGCATCCTTTCTACTTCAATTCACCGTGCAAACAACTATCCGCATCCTCTCTACTTCACTGGATGCAATCAACCCGGCCATTCACTCAACATCATCAAGCCTCCATGTTGCTGCTGCATCATGCAACACTTTCTCTTCGTCCATTGTGCTTCATCAGCGCTAATAACTCGGAACCCATTCTACTTCACCCATGCTAATAACCGAGCCCAGTTTCATTCACCATCCTAACAGCTCCATCAATTACACTTCGGCGTGACACACCCGCATGCCTGCACACTATCGTTGCCCACCTTCTGCAGTCAAATGTCAGGGGCCAGGGGGTTAGCAGAGGCAAGTTCGGCTTCTTTACGAAAACATTATTATTCCTGACTAGACTGTTGGGAGTGACCGAGAGATTGATGCAGGGCTCACAAAAAAAAAAAAAAAAAAAAAAACCCACAGACTCCTATTTCTCTAATTTTGAACTCCCTCTCTCTCTCTCTCACTCTCTCTCCCCCTCCCTCTCTCTCTCTCTCTCACACACACACACACACACACACACACACACACACACACACACACACACACACACACAGAGCAAACAGAGTGGGGGTGGAGGGTGCCATTTGCCGACACCACTCCCTCTGCCCGGGTGACGATAACAACAAAGAGGGCGGAGGCCTCCCGGCGATCGTCAACAAAGCTCTCGACACGCACAATACAGCCCGTCTTCTGCTTTCAAGCCCCGCCGACAACGACAATAACAACAACAACAGAGAAACCTGGTTGGATAACATGATACAACGGGGAAGGAAACACACAAAGCTACTGCCACCACCGCCACCACCACCAGCCCCCTTCTTCCTTCTCTCAACACCTCCCCTCCCTCTCTCCCCCCACCAATTAACACCACCACCACCTTGGTCCTCGCCCCCCCCCCCCCCCCCCCCCCCGTGGTGACAGACAGACTGGCCGTGTCGTGGGGAGAAAAGTAGTAGTTGGCCAGAACTGCGTCGACCTTTGTGGACGCCCCAACAGTGGCTTGTCACCAGCACGCGACCTCCCCTGCGTCTTTCACTAGCACGCAGACTTGGCAGCAACCAACTCCGGCAAGCTGTACACGGACTCGGGTGCTTTCAACATCTCATTCCTTCCCCTCGCTCTTAGCGCCAACATGGCAACATCGCTGCTGCAAACCAGCAAAGGCTCGGTGTTGATGCTGCCTGCTTCCTCTACCGCAATGTTTCGTCTGAAAATTCAAAAGCTTTAGACACATGCCCTAGCTCAAAGAAAACAAACCGGAATTTTTTTTTTTTTTTTTTTTTTTTTTTTTTTTTTTTTTTTGAAATAAAAGAGTCAAAATCCTCGTCGATTTTATATTTCTTTGCACCTACCGAGGTTCACTTTCATTTGAATAGTAATGTAGCTTGTTCTTAGCACGTTATATAAAGCTGAAATGAATCAAAACGCTTTTTCCAAAGCATTCTGTTGTTATTTGAGTTAGACTGGAAATTTCACGTCATTTTCCTACCCTGAACAGTTGCTTTGAACTGAACTTTACATTTGCGGCTGTTGTGCACAGCGAGTGAAAATTCTGTTTGTTCTGCCGTGTCACTATACAGAAGTCAGAACTATGTTTACTTGACTATCACTGCCCACACACACACACACACACACACACACACACACACACACACACACACACACACACATCTCTCTCTCTCTCTCTCTCTCTCAATAAAATTCGGCGGCATGGCCTGAAGTAGACCATCAGCTTTATTTAGTTCTCTTGCAAAGGAAGTATCGTACTAAAAATGACACAAGCTGCTATACATGCTAGCGTGAAATCATGTCTGAAGTTGTCTACAAGGCCATAAAAGCAGGCAACTGAACGCAGCTTAGTCACAAACACGGACTGCCATGTCGAACTTGGCGAACAACCGTTAGGACATGATGCCGGTTCAACCGAAAACGTACTGGACATGTTTTCATGGGCATTCCGTCCACCCGTCAGGCGCTTACATGTCGGGAGGGGGAGGGAAGGGACACACGATTACGTTGAGGTTCCCCACCCCCACCCCACCCCCGTTCCCTTCGACAGGAGCAAGAGAATTCCTTGTAGAAATGATGCCACAAGCTGTTAAAAACAGAGTGTAGATGGTCAAACCTGCCGACGATGAGGCAGACTGGATTCCACGGCAGGGGGCGGAGAAAGGGTTAAGAGCTCTTTCTCTACGTTTCTGCGATTATACACTCGCACATATTATACAACCCAACACTCCTTTGGAAGGTGACTATAGTAACATATCAATTCATTACCTACACAGCTCAGGGTAGAGACATTCCTTCTGTTTGAGGAAAGAAAAGAAAAATAAACGGTCAGACTAGTAGGAAGACACCAAAGACAGCGAGAGGGGTGAGGAAGGGGGGGGGGGGGGAGCACTGCTGCAGAAAAGCTCACGACAGGGTAGGCCGCACAGACATCTCAGAATCTCGCCAGACCGGTCAGACATTTGAAAACAGCTTCTATCAGTCAGCAGCCGAGAGATCCGGGACGAGCACAGGCCGAGGTCTCACACGAGCGCAAAAAGACGGGGCAGCCGTTAGAGATCTATGGTGACGGTCTTGCAAGCCCCAGCGCATAAAGAGGATTAACTTAGCCTTCCGTGACGGATCGCAACACAGTCCCATTGTCAACAGCTATCAATATCGAACCGCCTTTGTTCTGCAGCTGCGATCGATTTGTTTCCCCACAAAACAAAACAAGAGCGACTGGATCAAATCACTAGATTAACTCTCTAAGAAAGCAGATCATATCAACCTAGGAGGGGACAATCGATTTATTGCCTTCATTTCCATTTGGGGACAACATCCTCTCTCTCTCTCTCTCTCTCTCTCTCTCTCTCTATGTGTGTGTGTGTGTGTGTGTGTGTGTGTGTGTGTGTGTGTGTGTGCGTGTGTGTGTGTGTTTCGCACACACACACACACACACACGCATGCATGCACGGACGCGCGCGCGCGCGCGCACACACACACACGCACGCACGCACGCACGTCCGCACTCACTCGAGACAAACAGACAGGCAGGTAGGCAGACAGACACAGACAGACAGTAGAATTGGGCAAGGGTAGAATATCTGATTAATTTAGGGTTATGCCATTTATGATGAATGAGACATGTTTAAAACAAATAAAATATATACACACACACACACACCAGAACAGCTGCGTCAAATGTCCTCAATATAAGTGACTCACTCACACACACACACACACACACACACACACACACGCATGCACGCACGCACGCGCTCCCTCTCTCTCTCTCTGTCTCCCCCCCCCCTCCTCTCTCTCTCTCTCTCTCACACACACACACACACACACACACACACACACAACACACGAGAGGGGGAGTGAGGGAAACAGAAAAAGAGAAGACAGACAGACAAACTGATAGACAAACAGCAGAGATGTGGAGAAGGTAGAGCATCTTGTTATTTTAGAGATATATTACTTCGGATGATTGTGACATTTTTTAAACAAATAAAATACATACACACCAGAACAGCTGCGTCAAATGTCCTCGACAAGTCACCTCTACACACACACACACACACACGCGCGCCGCGCGCGCGCGCACGCACGCACGCACGCGCGACAGAGACAGACAAGACAGACAGTGACACAGAGGGGGGCAGACAGACAGAAACTTGCAGACAGAGACAGCAGAGATGTGGGGAACGTTTATCTCGTTAGATTAGGGTTATATTACTTAACGATGAACGTGACATGTTTAAAAACATACTAAATACACACACCAGAACAGCTGCGTCAAATGTTCTCAATAAAAGTGCTTCCTCCACCCCCACCCCACCCCACACCAACCCACACACATACACACACGGTCGGGGGGGGGGGGGGGTAGACAGAGAGACAGACACAGAGGAGGGGGGGGGGGAGAGAGAGAGAGAGAGAGAGAGAGAGGAGAAGAGAGAGAGAGAGAGAGAAGAGGACGGACAGACAGAGGCCAAGACAGACAGAAACAAAGGCCGAAGGGGACAGGGAACGGGAGACATGAATTCTGCCATTTGTCAATGTTCATGTTTACATCGCCGATTATCGCGTCACGTTACAGTTCATAAAGACTATCAGGTAACATTCCGATGGAGCCCCGTCATGTGTGTGCGGTGTGTGTGTGGTGTGTGTGTGTGTGTGTGTGTGTGTGTGTGAGAGAGAGAGAGAGAGAGAGAGAGAGAGAGAGAGAGAGAGAGAGAGAGAGAGAGCGTGTGAGCGCGCGCGCAAGCGAGCGCGAGAGGGAGAGAGAGAAAGGTTTGTTTCTTTGTTGCTTGTATCTACACCCCCCCCCCCCCCCCCCCCCCCCCCCCCCCCCCCGCTTGTATAACATAACCTTGTTTCATAATTTAGACAGGCAGACAGATACAGACAGACAAATAGTCATACAGACAAATAGATACACGTGGATACATTCAAAGTGAGCGAAAGAAATACATTCGACAACTCGACTTTTGGGGCTTTTATTTGTTTTTGTTTTGTTTGTCTCCAAATATTCTGACCTCATGTCTTTGTTCAGGGACAGCTGAACAACTGTAGCAACGTCGTACTGCAGAACTTCAATGTCTTTACACAACAACAAAAATAATAATAATATATATATATATTTTTTTTTTTTATATAAATGAGAAGAAGGAATGAAAGAAGAAAAAGAAAAGAAAGAAAAAAGACGAAGATAACATACGATGAATGACGGAATCTGTGCGTGGACACGATAATTTGTGTAAACATGAGAGAGAGAGAGAAGAGAGAGAGAGAGAGAGAGAGAGAGAGAGAGAGAGAGGAGGGAGGGAGGGGGGAGAGAGGGAGGAAGGGAGGGAGAGGGAGACAGACAAAGACAAAAAGAGAGGGGGGAGACTGTGCGAGGGAGGGAGGGGGGTGACACTAAGCTAGAGGGAGAGGGGGAACAGAGAGAGAGAGGGGGAGGGGGGAGAGAGAGGGAGGGATGGAGGAGGGAGGGAGAGGGAGACAGACAAAGACAAAAAGAGAGGGGGGAGACTGTGCGAGGGAGGGAGGGGGGTGACACTAAGCTAGAGGGAGAGGGGGAACACACAGAAGAGAGAGAGAGAGAGAGAGAGAGAGAGAGAGAGAGAGAGAGGGAGGGGGGAACACAGAGAGAGAGAGAGAGAGAGAGAGAGAGAGAGAGAGGAGAGAGCTGACTTTTTTTTCTGCGAGTCAGGAATGATGAAATTCACGTTTAGAATCAACACCAAACTGCTCAGTGTAACTTGTCAGGCTGTATCCTTTCCGCCCAGCCTCAAAGCAGCAGGTGACTAGGTGTCTTTCTGGTTCAGAGCTTCGGCGCCAAGTACACCGTGATCGCTTGGTGGAAGAAACGATGAAGGCCTGAGCTGGACTGAAGTCAATTCTGCAGAGATGTGACACTGGTGACACTGTTCTGAAGCTAATGAAGTCCGTCTTGGAACTAATTTGGCTGAGATCTGACGTATACTGGATTGCTGTGTAGCTATTGTAGTCCGTCTTGGAACTAATTTGGCTGAGATGTGACGTACACGGGATTGCTGTGTAGCTATTGTAGTCTGTCTTGGAACTAATTTGGCTGAGATGTGACGTATACGGGATTGCTGTGTAGCTATTGTAGTCCGTCTTGGAACTAATTTGACTGAGATGTGACGTATACGGGATTGCTGTGTAGCTATTGTAGTCCGTCTTGGAACTAATTTTGCTGAGATGTGACGTATATGAAATTGCTGTGTAGCTATTGTAGTCCATCTTGGAACTCATTTTGCTGAGATGTGAAGTACGTGAAATTGTTCTGAAGCTATTGTAGCCCATCTTTGAACAAATATTACGAGTAAAGTACGATACCTAGGAATGCAACCAGTTCAGAAGCTCAGGATGTCCTGACGCTACATCATGCCAGAAACGGCTACCATTTTGACAAAAACACGGCTCATGCCGCATTATTGCAGAATTTTCGTAAAATGCATTGACTCCAGAACAACACACCTTTCACAAAAATCTCCGAGGTTCCCTCTCGAAATCTTACATTACTGGACCATACTGGTCATTGAGATAATACGTTCACAAATACCGGAAATCACGCACACATACGCACACGCTCGCGCGGGGTGTGATGGGGGGGGGGGGGGGGGGTGTCCTTTAATGCAAGCGGCTGAAAATGTTGCAAAGTTTGCGAACACAGGAACGTTTCTATTTTCCGTCTAAACGAAATGACATTCCATATTGTTTATAGCCCAGCCGATTGCAGGCGGGCCGTATCAGGATTGTGTGACCTCGTCAAATCGATTCCATAAAAGTCAAACGGAGTATAATTGAGCTTCGGAACACACGCTCTCACCTGTTTTAACCGGCCAATGGCCCTAAACATGTCGTGGGTTGATTTGGACTGTGATTGATTGTGGTATAACTGGCGAAAGTCAATTTCGCTGCCAACTGCAATATGACTCATGGCCCCTTGGCCCTCCTTTCATGTCACTCCATTGGAATCATGGAACGACATAAAAACAGCACTTGCTACCGACCTTCCTCTCTTCCCGTCCACCGAATCTATCCCCACGCACGCCCACTATCACCCCCCCTCCCCCCCCCCCCCCAGTACAACCCCACCTCATTTAAAAAAAAAAAAAAAAAAACCTTTTTAAACACTGTAACCTACGAGTTGAACGAGCATCCACAACTCCCCACCCCTACATCATAATGATCCCTTTCAGAAATGTCGCGTCCACCTTCATTTTCAACCTCTCGGCATTCCCCCCTCCCCCCCCCCCCCCCTCCCCTGTCCTACCATCTTCCTTCTCCTCCCCACCCCCACTCTCCTCCCCCTAACCAGACCCGACCCAACTGCCGCACAGAGAGAGGCACAGAGACAGAGACAGAGACAGAAACGAAATTGCTGGAAACCTAACTGGCGTTCACCTAGAAACCCGAGCCCGGCCATCGATCGAAGGAAAAGGACACCGTGTCATCAATACAGCACAATGACAGGCAATCATATTCAATGCTAGTCGTCACGTGGTCACAGACCTACGGTTAGGGGCTCTTCTCGCACAATGCCCTGAATGGCGCTCACTTCCGAGCAGACGTCATTTCGCTTACAGGACTCGTTGTACCAGAAACTCCCCCCACCTTCACTCCCACCCCTTCTTTCCCTTCCATCCCTGTTCCAGCATCCCTAACTTCATCCCCTCTTCCCCCCGCCCCTTCCCTATCTCTCCTTTTACACGAAAGCCATACGGAGCGATCCGGAACAAGCTGTCTATAACTAAACATTTCGACTCCCGAGTCAATCCTGTGGTCTGCCCTTTAGTGGCCGACTTGGTTAGTTAGGGTCCATCACCTTGGGCTTTACTCGAGGTACGGCACCAAACAAGATGTGCACGCCTTATGCTTCGACGTCCCTTATCGGGGATCCACCGTCTAAACGGATAGAGCGCTTGTGGACTGGCACTGAGCATGAGACGACGTCACGGGACCAAAGGGTGGAAACAGTGGCCTGGACTTCTCGACGCTCCAACCTTCCCCCGCCATCCCTTTAGGGACGGGGTCCTCCTGATAAGACGAAGAAGACACACGCCTGTGAGCAGAAAGAGAGAGCGAGGAGACAGGGTGGACGGTAACCAGGAAGACGTGATAATGGAACTGAAAGCTCGCCCTGTCACTGGGGTGCCGCACAGACAGACAGATGGGAGGGGAGGCCGGCGTAGCCTTGCATTCGTGAAAGTGCGTGTGTGAGTGTGTGTGTGTGTGTGTGTGTGTGTGTGTGTATTGCGCGCGCGCGCGCGCGCGCGCCTGTGTGTGTGTGTGTGTGTGTGTGTGTGTGTGTGTGTGTGTGTGTGTGTGTGTGTGCGTGTGTTTGTGTGTGAGTGAGAGAGAGCGAGCATGCAGTGTGTGTGTGTGTGTGGTGTGTGTGTGTGTGTGTGTGTGTGTGTGTGTGTGTGTGTGTGTGTGCGTGCGTGCGTGCGTGCGTGCGTGTGTGCGTGCATACGTCCTTAGTGAAAAGGAAACCTGCTTTCTTGTGTATGAATTACATCTGTGCGTATACGGGAAGAGAAATCATGCTATGTTTAACAGCAAAATTCTTAAATCCAGCTCGCACATGACGCAAATCTGAATGATCCCGTGACAAATTTCCAACATAAAAAAACTGTTACGAAAAGAAAGACAAAAAGAGAGAAAAGGAGAAATAAAAAGCGAAAAAGAATCTTTTTCATACATGTTAGCGATTTGTACACGCAGTATCTTAAAATATCAATCCACATAAATGGGACTCGCGTTTACTCTTCTTTCTTTTTTCTTTTGTTTTGTTTTTGTTTTTCCTTCCACCTTCTTCTTCTCCTCCTTCCTTTTCTTCCTTTGATTCTGTTAAAAGACTGTTTCTTGGGTTTCCCCTCCTAAAACACGAGGCAATCTTTCCTCTTTTCTTTTCCTTTTTTTTTTTTCTTCTATTGAGCCAGCCCAACAATTTGTGTTTTCGCTCACTTTTTTTCTTCTACTGGGTCGGCCACTAGTTCTGCTCAAAGTCCAAACCCCAATATAACAAACCTTTGCCACCACTTTCCCTCCCTCTCAAACTTTCTTCTTCTTCTTCCTTCTCTTCTATAAATAGAGAGAGAGAGAGAGAGAGAGAGAGAGAGAGAGAGAGAGAGAGAGAGACTAGTCAGTCAGAAGAGAAGGCGAGATTAGATTCAAATTTGTTATTCACGCACAGACGTTTGCCCTTTACGAGAGAGAGAGAGAGAGAGAGAGAGAGAAAAGAAGAGAGAGAGAGAGAGAGAGAGAGAGAGAGAGAGCAACAAGAGAAGAAAAAAAGAGATCAGCAATACAACAAAAAGATATTTTTCGCTAATAAAGCATCATGACGAAATCAATGCCAACATGTCAATATTCTCATGTGACATCCATTTTCTCTGCTTAATGCCTCATACAAAAACAACGAACATGTTTGAACACCTTGGGCAGTGGATGATGACATTCACAACGTCAACCTGATCAAGGAGGAGGAGGAAGACGAGGGA
Organism: Conus canariensis; assembly: GCA_033310375.1. Classification (NCBI taxonomy): domain Eukaryota; kingdom Metazoa; phylum Mollusca; class Gastropoda; order Neogastropoda; family Conidae; genus Conus; species Conus canariensis. Next base: position 90,300,046 of record CM065716.1, read on the forward strand.
GAGGAGGACAAGGTAGGAAAAGCAGAGAGCAGCTCCGCTATGCTTGCTGTTGTTCATTTGCGTTTTGTTTTGTTTGTTTGTTTGTTTTTCTTTCTTTCTTTCTTTCTTCACACCTCGGCTTGAACTCATGAACTTCACCACTGCTGCGATTTTTTTTTTTTCTGCGTCTACAGGTACGCACATTATGTCTTCGGGGATGATGTCTAAACGCGCCACTAGTGTGCATGTGTTTTCTTTTTGTGTCATTCATCCCACGGCACACGATGGCTTCCACTTCTCTCCGAAAGGTTGAGTTGGAGGATTTCAGGTGCGTGCCAGATTTTCATCCATGCGTTCAGGCACGTGATCCCTGGTTTTCAAAGTCCTATCTGAAGGACTAGGAGGGGACTGACGTGTGCACACATGGTTAGTTAACTCCGCAGAGAACATCTCTTCCACTCTGGCTGTCCCCGGGGTGGGAATCGAACCCCGGGCCTTCCAACACCAGCAGTCTGCAAGCCCTGTTGACCGTTACAGTTCCGTTCAATTCAGTGTGGCTGTAGCCCGGCCCATCACGAGGGACCATTTCATGGCAAAGTCAAGTCCTTGCGCAGATGTTTAAAGAAAAAAAATAAAATAAACAACCACACACGCGCGCGCTAGAACACATACACGCAACTGATTCTTTTTTTTTTTTTCAATACGCAAAACTTTGCTTAAGAATCTTTCTTCCGTTAAAATCTTAGCTGAAGTATCTTTTATCTCTTTTAGGAACTCAAAAAATCACATGTGGTGGGACATCTCTGTACATGGTTTTCATGGAGTAGGCTGGAAAGCGTTTGTGTCTGACATCATGTGTGACCCAACACTCCACAAGAACATGTTTTAAAGTGAATGGCACGTCACACACAAGAGCGCTCTGTAAGCGTCCTGAAAGCGCACCGTGCCGAGAGCGCAAGGGGAGCTGACATGTCGCGTGCTCTCAAGGAACGTCAAGTATTCGAAATGACAACGCCCTGAGAGCATGTGTACTTGTACTCTTGGCTGTAACGTCTCTAGTTTGGGAGATGCAATTCCCATGTCATCTACTGAAAGAAGGAAAACTTTCGCTCTGCAGAATCATCAAAATTTGCCCCCCCCCCCCCCCCCCCCCCCCCCCCCCCCCCCATTCACAGGCTTTCGTCTGGTTTATCACAGGCCTCATGGCAACGTATAGTTTTTGACAATATACGAATACGAAATGAATGGACAGAGAATTTCCGCTGGTCTGGGTGGGGGGGGGGGGGGGGGGGGACTTTTCAATGGCTACCACCCCCCGTACATCAATACTAACTTCGTCCTCCTATCTCTGTGATGCACAGAGTTGCCGTGGATCTGCATCATGTAGCTTCAACAGCAAACCTACAGGACCGCAAGGTTTCAGGAGCATCAGTTGTGCTTACCTGAGAGAGATAAACTCCCGACGTTCACGTGGGAAAGAAAAAAATTATGCACGAATTTATGCGATTTTTGTTTTAAGGAAATCAAGACTAGACGATGCCAGAGGTTTCCCCAGCCTTGGGTTTCCGCTGTGCACTGTTGTCACTAATGGAACACACATCTTGCTTGCACCTCCGGCGTCATGCAAAGATGATTTTTTTTTTTTCCTTTTTTAAATTCGAAAAGGTTGGCATTCTATAAATATTCAGCGAGTATGATATGCCATCATCCGATACCTCGGCAAGCAACAGCAATATCACGTGTCATAATGTTAAGAGGAAAGCGACCAAAGCCCGAGCGCCCTCTGTCAGAGACAGTGGTGCACATCAGGGGCGGCTTGACCGAGTGTCAAGGCGACAGGACGATCTCGGAGCGAGCGCCCTGAGGGCGATCTTCTGAGCAAATGTAAACGGAACTCTGACGTCTCACCCACGTAGCCAAGCAGGCCCCTAACAACTCCATCCCTTCACAGATTCAACCCTGCGCGGAAGAACATTGGGGGGGGGGGGGGGGGGGGGGGGGTCCTCTCTTGACTGAGATCAAAGGTTCGTCTTGTCTGCCCAGGTGTTTCAGAATCCGGACTTCTCTCAGAGGAGACGAAAACAACAACAAAATTCACATCGAGAAACCGTACCAGATTCTGATTTAGACTTTTGCGCACGAAAGCAGCAGGTAAGATTTGCACACGCGGACGGGGCAAAGTGTCTCTGTGTGCAAGAGAGAGCTAGATCTAGTTCCTTTCTGGCAATTCGTCAGCTGACTTCTGACAGACTTCCTTCATATGGTCAGTTTGCCCAGGGAGAATGGCTCAGGCATATCGGGCGAGGAACGACTGGAGAACAGTGAGGGGGAGGTTGGGAGGCGAGGGGGTGTGGGGGGGGGGGGGGGGGGCGGTGGAGAGCGAGAGGTGGGGGAGGGAAGAAAGACAGAAAGGGAAACAGGAAGAGCAGGAAAGAAGAGAGCTCCGAGGACGACAGCAAAACAATTTCTTTAGATTGGAAACTTGAGATGAAGGCAAGATAAGACTGAAAAGACACAATAATACTAATGACACGGAAGGAGGGGGTTGGAGAGAGAAGGGGGGGGGGGCTAAGAGAAGAGAAGGGAAAGAAGGGGAGGGAGGGGGGTGAAAGAGCGAGACAGAGAGAGAAAGAGAGAGAGAGAGACAGGTATAGAGCAGGGTAGGCGCGCATGCGCGCACGCACGCACACACACACACAGACACACGCACACACACACACACAAAGTACTCGCGCACGAAAGACAGCGAGCAAAATGACGAAGGAAAAAAAAGTCCTGAAAAACACACACACACACACACACACACACACACACACACACACACACACACACACAGAGAGAAACAAAAAGGAAAGAAACGACTACCCCCACCCCGCACACTCACCCGTCCCCCACCAACAAGAAATTCTACGATTTTCCCCCGAAATCCCACCCCGGAACTGACACGGCAAGGGGACAGCGGACGGGAAGGAGGAAGGAAGGTGGAGGAGGACATGGAAAAAGGTGGAGAAAGAGGACGGTGGGAGAGGATGGGGTGGAGGTGGAGGTTGGGGGGGTGGAGGGAGCTGGAGAGGCCAGGCCAGAACAATCAACATCTTCCCTCCCTCCCCCCTCCCCCCACCACCTTCTTCCAGCCCTCGCTGCCAGAAGACAGACCTTGGGGAGAAGGGAGGAAAACAATTACAGTGTCCCTGCCAGCGGCGTCCGGGTTGAGGAGGTGGGAGAGGAGGTGGGGAAGGGAGCGGAAGGAGGGGGAAGAGAGGAGGGAGGGGACGGGAGGGAGGGGACGGGGGCGATGGGGGGGGGGGGGGGGGAGAGAGAGAAGAGGGGGCAGGGAAGCAGAAGGTTGGGAGAGTAAGGAGGGCGGGTGGGGGTGAGGGTGGGGGTATGGGGTTAGAAGACAAGAAGAGGGGAGGCACCAGCAGGAGATTGTCTGGCCCTGGCTGGTCAGGGAAAAGATCTCTCTCTCTCTCTCTCTCTCTCTCTCTCTCTCTCTCTCTCTCTCACACACACACACACACACACACACACACACACACGCGCGCGCACACACACACACACACACACACACACACACACACACACACACACACGATTACATTATATTACAGGAAGAATGAGAGGGGGAGGGGGTTGAGACATGAGGGAAAAAAGAGAAAAAAGCGAGTAAGGAATTGAATAAGGGGAGAAAAGCTATATGTTAGCAACTTTTTGCCTCCACGTTACTTGACCAAAAAAAAACACAAAAAACAAAAACAAAAAAAACAAAAAACAGACACATACAAAAAATAATTACACTCGGAACAAGTGAAACAGGCGCAGGTATAAGCGAAACGAAGTAGTGAAGAGCTGGCAGTACACAAACGAATGGAAAAATGGCCGACAAACTTTCTCTTGTGACAATGATGACTTGACGTGTTGACAAAGTTGAAACAAAATAAACCGGGACCTGACATTCAATTTGAAGGGGAAGTATTCTCGTTCCAAAAAGATGTTTGTCATGTGTGTCTGAGCTCACACTGCTCAACATTCTTCCTGCAAATAGCCGTTTTCGGACATGGATTGTACTACTGCTCCATGTCCTTCGCTCAGCCACCCCACTGATTACAGCTGCTGTGGAAACAAACTATCTACGATGTCAATGTTTTCCTTCATGCATACACTATGGGGACAGCTTATACCGCCCAACGGACTTCCAGACTACAATAGCTATGGGGACAGCTTGTACTGCTCAACGGACTTCCAGTCAGGGTTCATACAGATTTCCATAACAAAAAAATTAAAGACTTTTTAAGGACTTTTGAAGCACCTTTTTTTTTTTATTTAAGGACTTATTTCACGGATAATTTTAAGAAAAATAATAATGAAATTCAGACACAAATTAAATCATTTGTTGTTACTCTTCAATATTCATATCATGGATCCCCTGTGAGCACAGATTTTAGGAATCTCAGCTGTTATTGTTAATATCAGCAAAGATACAAATGTTTGTTTGTTACACTACAGCAGAGCAAAGTAGGATTCTCACTTCTTGTGATCAACTGACAAAAATGTTTGAAAATGTTCGCTGTACACAACAGGTTCTCCAATCTTGCAGTTGACAAAAATGTTTGTTTGCCTGACTTCCATAAGAATTTCAGTTCTTGTCAAACATGTTTGTTTGAAGTCACTGAGGGTAAAATGCCTCTATAACTAAAACGCTACACGTCACAACACTGGGGGCATAAACATCAAAACACTGAGAGGATGCAAGTTTTTCTTTCTCCACACTGAAACTGTTTGGTACTGCACAGTCCGAGAACATTCGCTGGAACAGATTTGAACTGCTTTCACACGAACGAAAGCTGTAATGACTTGTCACTACTTTTAAAATCCTCAGTATTTCAGATTTCATTGCCTCTGTTTTAATAGGGCTCAGGCTGTTCACTGACATCTGAGTTGGAGCAGTTCTGTTGGTTGGTGAACTGCTAGAAGTGATGGGCTGGTCGCTCGTTGCAGAATTAAAAAACAAACAAACTCGAAACACGAACTGCAGGATATGAAGCCTTCATCAGGTCGCAGTGATTTTTTTCCCTTTTCCATGGCTATTTACAGCCGATTCTCCCATTGTACTAATGTCTATGATCTTCTTGCAAATGCTGCAAAAGGCCTTGCTTCTGTCTCCACCTGTGTCTGCCTGCAGCCATTCTTTGTACTCGTCTTTTTCCAGCCAATCCATTATAAACAAACACTTCGCCGGCATGCTGACTTCTCAATTTCAAAATGGAGGAACATTCATTCACATCCTATGAAGGCCGGTAACTCTGGTGTTTTGACCTATAGCAGACGACGCATCAGTGAGATCGTCGATCTTAACTCCGACTTCTTTTTTCTTTTTTTAAAATTCAATTTCAAGCCTTTTTTTTCTTTTTTTTTTTTATAACAAAACTCGAGATTTTACACAGACTTTATTCAAAATCATAGGCAGTGACAAAATTTAAGGACTTTTTAAAGACCTTTCAGCAAAAGCCTGATTTTTAAGGACTTTTAAGGCCTTAAAAAGTATGCCCTCAAAATGAAGGACTTTTAAGGACTTTTAAGGACTGTACGAACCCTGTCCAGACTACAATAGCTATGGGGACAGCTTATACCGCCCAACGGACTTCCAGACTACAATAGCTATGGGGACAGCTTATACCGCCCAACGGACTTCCAGACTACAATAGCTATGGGGACAGCTTGTACTGCTCAACGGACTTCCAGACTACAATAGCTATGGGGACAGCTTAAAACCGCCCAACGGACTTCCAGACTACAATAGCTATGGGGACAGCTTATACCGCCCAACGGACTTCCAGACTACAATAGCTATGGGGACAGAGCTTGTACTGCTCAACAGTCTTCCGAACTTACAATAGCTATGGGGACAGCTTGTACTGCTCAACAGTCTTCCAGACTACAATAGCTATGGGGACAGCTTGTACTGCTCAACAGTCTTCCGAACTTACAATAGCTATGGGACAGCTTGTACTGCTCAACAGTCTTCCGAACTTACAATAGCTATGGGGACAGCTTGTACTGCTCAACAGTCTTCCAGACTACAATAGCTATGGGGACAGCTTGTACTGCTCAACAGTCTTCCGAACTTACAATAGCTATGGGGGACAAACTTGTACTGCTCAACAGTCTTCCAGACTACAATAGCTATGAGGACAGCTGGTACTGCTCAACAGTCTTCCAGACTACAATAGCTATGGGGACAGCTTGTACTGCTCAACAGTCTTCCGAACTTACAATAGCTATGGGGACAGCTTGTACTGCTCAACAGTCTTCCAGACTACAATAGCTATGGGGACAGCTTGTACTGCTCAACAGTCTTCCGAACTACAATAGCTATGGGAACAGCTTGTACTGCTCAACAGTCTTCCGAACTTACAATAGCTATGGGGACAGCTTGTACTGCTCAACAGTCTTCCGAACTTACAATAGCTATAGGGACAGCATGTACTGCTCAACAGTCTTCCGAACTTACAACAGCTATGGGGACAGCTTGTACTGCTCAACAGTCTCCGAACTTACAATAGCTATGGGGACAGCTTGTACTGCTCAACAGTCTTCCGAACTTACAATAGCTATGAGGACAGCTTGTACTGGTCAACAGTCTTCCAGACTACAATAGCTATCAGGACAGGGACTTACAATAGCTATGGGGACAGGGACTTACAATAGCTATGGGGACAGCTTGTACTGCTCAACAGTCTTCCGAACTTACAATAGCTATGAGGACAGCTTGTACTGCTCAACAGACTTCCAGACTAAAATAGCTATGGGGACAGCTTGTACTGCTCAACAGTCTTCCAGACTTACAATAGCTATGGGGACAGCTTGTACTGCTCAACAGTCTTCCAGACTTACAATAGCTATGGGACAGGGACTTACAATAGCTATGGGGACAGCATGTACTGCTCAACAGTCTTCCGAACTTACAACAGCTATGAGAACAGCTTGTACTGCTCAACAGTCTTCCAGACTACAATAGCTATGGGGACAGCTTGTACTGCTCAACAGTCTTCCAGACTACAATAGCTATGGGGACAGCTTGTACTGCTCAACAGTCTTCCGAACTTACAATAGCTATGGGGACAGCTTGTACTGCTCAACAGTCTTCCAGACTACAATAGCTATGAGGACAGCTTGTACTGCTCAACAGTCTTCCAGACTACAATAGCTATGAGGACAGCTTGTACTGCTCAACAGTCTTCCAGACTACAATAGCTATGAGGACAGCTTGTACTGCTCAACAGACTTCCAGACTACAATAGCTATGGGGACAGCTTGTACTGCTCAACAGTCTTCCAGACTACAATAGCTATGGGGACAGCTTGTACTGCTCAACAGTCTTCCAGACTACAATAGCTATGGGGACAGCTTGTACTGCTCAACAGTCTTCCAGACTACAATAGCTATGGGGACAGCTTCTACTGCTCAACAGTCTTCCGAACTTACAATAGCTATGAGGACAGCTTGTACTGCTCAACAGACTTCCAGACTACAATAGCTATGGGGACAGCTTGTACTGCTCAACAGTCTTCCGAACTACAATAGCTATGGGGACAGCTTGTACTGCTCAACAGTCTTCCGAACTTACAACAGCTATGAGGACAGCCTGTACTGCTCGACAGTCTTCTAGACTACAATAGCTATGGGGACAGCTTCTACTGCTCAACAGTCTTCCGAACTTACAATAGCTATGAGGACAGCTGGTACTGCTCAACAGTCTTCCAGACTACAATAGCTATGGAGGACAGCTTGTACTGCTCAACGTCTTCCGAACTTACAATAGCTATGGGGGACAGCTTGTAAATGCTCAACAGTCTTCCAGACTACAATAGCTATGAGGACAGCTTGTACTGCTCAACAGTCTTCCAGACTAC
>CM065716.1:90308037-90320537 GCA_033310375.1 Conus canariensis
TCCATTTAACTAAAAATAGCTATGGGGAGCTTGTATGCTAAACAGTCTTCCGAATACAATAGTTTGGGGGGGGACGCTTGTATCCCAACAGTTTCCGAACTTACAACAGTATGAGGACAGCCTGTACTGCTCGACGTCTTCAGACTAAATACTATGGGACGCTTTACTGCTCAACAGTTTCCGAACTTACAATGCTATGAGGACAGTGGTATGCCAACTCTTCCAAAATCAATAGCTATGGGACAGCTTGTACTGCTCAACAGTCTTAAAACTTCAAAGCTATGGGGGACAGCTTGTACTGCTAAACTCTTCCAGATCAATAGTTAAAGGACAGCTTGTACTGCTCAACAGTCTTCCAATACAAATTTTGAGGACACTTGAAAATGCTAAACAGTTTTCCCAGCTACAATAGTAGGGGGACAGTTGTATGCTCACGTTTTCCCAGACTACAATAGCTATGGGGGCAGCTTGTATGCTCAACAGTCTTCCAGACTACAATAGCTATGGGACAGCTTGTACTGCTCAACAGTCTTCCAGACTACAATAGCTATGGGGACAGCTTGTACTGCTCAACAGTCTTCCGAACTTACAATAGCTATGGGGACAGCTTGTATGCTCAACAGTCTTCCGGACTTACAAAAGCTATGGGGACACCTTGTACTGCTCAACAGTCTTCCAGACTTACAATAGCTAGGGGGAAGGGACTTACAATAGCTATGGGGACAGCTTGTACTGCTCAACAGTCTTCCAGACTTACAATAGCTATGGGGGCAGCTTATACTGCTAAAACCAACAGTCTTCAGGACTACAATAGCTATGGGAAAAATTTAAATACGCTGAACAGTCTTCAAAAACTACAACAGCTATGGGACAGCTTATACTGCTCACAGTCTTCCGAACTACAAAAGCTATGGGAAAAAGCTAATACTGCTCAACAGTCATAGGTACTACAATATCTACGGGAACAGCTACACGGGCTCAACAGTCTTCAGGACAACAATAGCTATGGGAACAAATTATACTGCTCAACAGTCATAGGAACAATATCTACGGGAACAGCTACACTGCTCAACAGTCTTCAGGACAACAATAGCTATGGGAACAAATTATACTGCTCAACAGTCTTCAGGACTACATTTGCTGTCGGGATACAATAGCTATGAGGACAGGTTATAATACTCAACAGTCTTCTTGACTGCAGTTGCTATGGGGACAGCTTATATCGGTCAACAATCTTCTTAACTGTAGTTGCCATGGGGGCAGGTTATGCGGCGCAACCGTCTTCCTGACTGCATTGCTATGGGGACAGCTTATATCGGTCAACAATCTTCTTGACTGAAGTCGCAATGGAAACAGCGTATACTGCTCGACAGCCTTCCCGATTACAGGTGACACGGACATAGCTTATATTACTCAACCTGCTTAGCTTATATTACGCAACATGCTTCCTGATTGCGGCTGCTATGGAAGACGATTTTCTTCCTGGTTACGGTAATGGCGACAACTTACACCGTTATCCAATGGTGTTCCTGGTTACACCGGCTATGGAGACAGCTTTACGTTGCTCAAAAGTTTTCCTGTTTACGGTTTCTACGAAGACAAATTATACCGCTAAAACCTGATGACAGTTGCTACGAATACAGCGTTCACTGCTCAACGTCCTTCCTGATGACAGTCGGAATGGTTCAGTACTCACAATGCTCACCAACCTTCATGACTACAGTTGCTATGCAGACAGCATACACTGCTCAACTTGCCTCGTGCTTCCGGCTGCCATCGAGAACCTAATACTGTTTCAAACAATAACCTACAACTGCTATGAAGACAGCATACATACCGCTTATCTCCTCCATTCTTGACAGCTGCCGAGACAGCTTATACTGCTCAACACTTTTCCCTCGCACAGTTGCCATACAAAGAAAGCCCCACGGCCTTCCAGCCCACCTTTTGAAGACAATACACAGGGATGGAAAACGGTGAGCTACGCAATGCTCGAGCGATCGGATATTTCTTTCGAGGACAAGATTAATCAGTAAATTGCTCCCATTTTCACCGCGGCGCTTGCCACGAAGGCAACCAAGGGGAAAGGCAGTCTGATAGCAGCGTGAGCGCGGGGAATTCACGCACTCGGTGCCGCAGCTCTAGAACGCCCAAGACGAACATTCTGATCAAAAGTTTGATCGGGAAAATTCTTATCAAAGCTTCGCCGGTCTTCAAGTTTTTAAAAGTGCATATGCGTGGGGGCGCGCGTGTGTGTGGTTGTGTAACCGTATCCGTGTGTCTGTGTCAGTGCGCGTGTGGTGTGTGTGTGTGTTTGTGTTGTGTGTGTGTGTGGTGCGCGCGGCGCGCGCGGTTTGTGTGTGTGTGTGTGTGTGTGTGTCTGTCTGTGTGCATGTGTGCACATACGCAAGTCTGCATGCGCATTCTTGCACTCAAGTATGGCGAGAGAGAGAGAGAGAGAGGTGTGTGCGTGCGCGCGCGCGCTGCGCCCATATGCGTGCACGCGCATTGGTGGTTCCTTGCAAGTATGCGCTTGCGAACAAATGTGCATGCATACTATTCGTGCGCTCATAATCGACACTGTTAATTTCCATGTGTTCTCTAGGGCGCAAATAACACACCTGCCAGCCTTGTCCACACAACATTAAAATACATACTTCATAGTCCTACTCCAATTTGATTGATTCATTCTCTCTCTCTCTCTCTCTCTCTCTCTCTCTCTCTCTCTCCTCTCTCTCTCTCTCTCACACACACACACACACACACAACGTTTTCTCGCTCTGTGTGTGTGTGTGTGTGTGTGTGTGTGTGTGTGTGTGTGTGTGTGTGTGTGTGCTCAGAACGGGGTTGGAAGATGTGGGACGGGAAGGTGTTGACTTGATAAAATCTGACAAAAAGAAAGAAGTGGCATTTGTAGGACGAGGACGAGCGGAGGGGGCAAGATGGCGGGTGGGGGTGAGGGTGAGGAGCACAGAACATAAGAAAGAAGGAGGGGACAGGGGGTGTTAGGGAAAGGCACAGATGACGACGCTCTAGTATCAGACAGCTAAAGACGATTTAGTAACGAGGTAGGGATAAGCACACAGCTTCTCTCCGTAAAAAAAGAAGACACTGACACACGTGTTTGCACGGCGCGTGACGCACACCAGAAGGAGAGAAGGGTAGAGCACGTGCTCCATTCTTCAACCAACAATGTCGCGTGCGAGTGTGCGTGCGTGCGAGTGTGCGTGCGTGCGTGCGTGCGAACGTACGAGCGTGCGAGCGAGCGTGCGTGCGTGCGTGCGTGTAGACAGACAGACAGACAGGTAAATAAATAGACAGACTGATAGTATTAGATATCGGTGTGTATGAGTGGAAATGCGTAGGTAGACATAGAAAGATAGACAGACAGACATTACATAGACAGACTGTTAGGTGTGTTTTTACACACACACACACACACACACACACACACACACACACACACACACAGAGGCAGACAGACAGACAGACAGACACAGACTGATACAAAGAGACAGAAAAATAATCTGTGTGTGTATTTATATGTCTCTGTCTGCTTTTTTCTGCCTGTCTGTCTTTAACCTGTTGCCATCGTCTCCTACAGAGAAATTCTCAATAAAAACTGGATCAATTTTCTTAAATTCAAAAAAAAAAAAAAAAAAGGGACAGAGAAATCAAAGTATAACACACTTATTCCCAGTCCAGGAACTGACCTTTCCAAGTCATCTTTTTCGTTCACTGCTGGAGAATCACGGTACAAAATCCATGATTTTCTCGAAGTCATTTGTCAACTTTCAACACAACGTGTGATAAATACTTAATGGAGCAGTTCTGGACAGTTTTCCCGTTTTCCTTTTTTTTTTTTCTTCTTCTTTTTTTCTTTTTTTGTTGCACACTGAGGCAGAATTGAAAATTAAACAACACTACTGTTTCACTCCCGCATTTATTCATTCAATCAATCATTTAACCTCTCTTCTCTCTCTCTCTCTCTCTGACACACACACGCGCGCACACACGCCTCGAGTCCTCTTTCCGTGAAAACGAGAGGCAGGTTATCCTCAGTGACTGGTGTATATGGAAAACCACCAGCACTGGTCTCACTCAGTCACTGGTGTATATGGAAAACCACCAGCACTGGTCTCACTCAGTCACTGGTGTATATGGAAGAACAACCACCGCACTGGTCTCCCAGTCACTGGTGTATATGGAAAACCACCTGCATGTCTCATCACTGGTATATGGAAAACCACCTGCATTGGTCTCAGTCACTGGCGTATATGGAAAACCACCGGCACTGGTCTCAGTCACTGGTGTATATGGAAAACCACCTGCATTGGTCTCAGTCACTGGTGTATATGGAAAACCACCTGCACTGGTCTCAGTCACTGGTGTATATGGAAAACCACCTGCATTGGTCTCAGTCACTGGTGTATATGGAAAACCACCGGCATTGGTCTCAGTCACTGGTGTATATGGAAAACCACCGGCATTGGTCTCAGTCACTGGTGTATATGGAAAACCACCGGCACTGGTCTCAGTCACTGTGTATATGGAAAACCACCTGCATTGGTCTCAGTCACTGGTGTATATGGAAAACCACCGGCACTGGTCTCAATCACTGGTGTATATGGAAAACCACCTGCACTGGTCTCAGTCACTGGTGTATATGAAAAACCACTGGCACTGGTCTCAGTCACTTCCCCGGTCTGGACGGCCTTTTATTTTTGGGGGTGGCGCATGCACTCGAGCCCAAAACACAGTCAGACCGATATACAGGTGGTTATGCATGTGTGTTTGGATGGGCGCACGCACACGCGCATGTATTTCTATGAAAAAATGCGAGATCAGCAATCCCCCCCCCCCCCCTCCCCCCCCCTCCCCAACTAAGCTCTCTTTTCTTACACATGCGCGTGCAAAATCACGTCGCCTATATGCTCCTGGACCAAATACAACCGTGCAACCTGAATCCACCCTCGGCCTTCCCAACCATCCACCCTCCCTCCCTCCCTCTCTCTCCCTCCCTCCCTCCCTCCCTCCCTCCAAGTCTCAATCAACGTGTTTTCGACTTTTCCTCATCCCAACCAGACTCGAACCACATTACCCACGGGAAGAAAGTGCTCCTGCTGGACTTTTTCCATGCACGCAACAAGTACGTATGACCTGCAGCCCAAACTGCGCGCTTACAAACACGCACGCACGCACGCACATACACACACTTGCGCATGCACGCACTGCTGGATGAACACACACACACACACACACACACACACACACACACACACACACACACTCACCAGAAAAACGGGAGAGCTCCCATTTCTGTCTCACACACAAACACATACACACATTTGGAAAGGAGGCGGGGAGATGCAGAGTCAAAACACATAACCAAGAGCGAAAGAAAAGGGGACTGGGGGAAAAAAAGGAAAGGAAAAAGCGACTTGAGGACGGCTGGAAGGAGCAATGGGTGGTGAGGGTGGCATGGGGGGTGGGGATGTTGTTTCTCGCGCGTGATTTAATCCTGCAGCAGTCCAATGACTAAAAAGAACACATGTTAATTCGCTTCCTCTTCCCGATTGCGTATGCGGCACGTTTCGGGGACAGAATAATCATCACCACTTGTTCTGTTTCTTGTTTTCTTTTGTTTGTTTGTTTTTTTTGAAAGCCAGAAAGCCGGGGCTGCCATTCCAACGTCCCTTTCTCCACCCACCCCCTCCCACCTTCCCCTAAATCCCACCCCTAACACGCACAAACACACACAAACTGTGAATTAGTCATGAAAGGCTGCAACAGATAGCATCCCAAACAAATGTGATTCGCCAGCTTGTCTTTCACCCCGTCTCTATGATCCGTTCATTTCTCATCAAGCTTGTGGCTGCTGCCGCTGCTGCCGTTGTTCCTTTTACTGCAACTGTTGTAGTGGTGGTGGTGGTGGTTGGTGGTGGTGGCGGTGGTGGTCCTTTTTGTTTCCTTTGTTCTCCTCTGCTGCTGGCTGGTTTGTCGCTGTTGCTGATGGGTTTGCTGTAGCTGTGTGACATTGTTGCAAGCCACGTGCTACTCTATTGATTTTTTTGAAATAAAACAAAACAAAAAATAAAGGGGGAATAGAAGAAAAAGAACAAAAAAGAAAAAGGATGACACACGCACACACGTACAATAACTGCACATCTTATACATAAATGCAAACATTTTCAGAGGGGAGGGGAAGGGGTGTGTGTGTGTGCGTGTGTGCGTGTGTGTGTGTGTGTGTGTGTGTGTGTGTGTGTGTGGTGTTGTGTTGCGCTGTGCCGGCATCACGTCACAAACTCTGGCGCACATCGGCCTGAAATTAAGAATACGTGATCTTCTGTACCAAACATAGTTCGGGATTGGACTTTCCATGCATGAACTCTTTCTAAATTAAGAGTCATTAATGCTGATCGATAATCGAAAGACTAGGCTACCGTGGGCGGCAACAGTGGGGAGACACGAGCCTTTAAATCAAAGGGGCGCTGTTAATGCAGTGAGCGCGAAGATGCTGGCTATTATGGTCATCTCGCCCCTTTTGGTTCAGCGGGCATTCTAATTTTCTCTCCTTTCTCGATAGGTAATCAGAGAACATGACACTACTGCCACACACTACAACATACTGCACCAATGAACGTTTTGATCAGGTTTTATCAAATTTGGATCAGAAAAATGAGCCTTTATATGGGCGCTGTTTATGCCCCAAAGCAGATATCCCTACTTCTTTCCTTCTTCGATGGGTAACAGGAGAACATGACAATACTGCCCCCCGCACTACAACATACTGCATAAATGAACGTTTTTATCAGGTTTTATAAAGTTAGGATCAGAGACACGACACTTTAAAGGGGCGCTGTTCATGCCCCCAAACCAGCCGTCCCTCGCGCTGCTGCTCATGGCACACGCTGAGAGTGAAGATGCTAGATGCTGGCTGTACGGTCACCCAACCCCTTTTGGTTCGGCGGACATTCTGTTTCCTTCCTTTCTTGATGGAAAACAAGAGAACGCTGCAAGACTGCCCCACATCGCAACATGGTGCATCAATGAACGTTTTCATCAGGTTTCATAAAGCTAGGATTAGGTTAGGGCGAAGAGGCTGAGTGAAGGGTGAATGAGCTTCTCGCCTCGGCTTCCCACTCTTCGCCTTTGACAAGAGTCTGCGTGTGTCACTTGATCAGGACTTCCATGCCTTACAGTCACTGCACGCCATGAGAGGACTGTTAGATTAGCTGGTTTGCCTGCCCTCTCTGTTGTTCGTTGTTCGTTATCTGTTGTCTGATCAGCAAGGTCGATCTGCTGCCTGTGTGTCACTTCCGGCCGCGTGTGAATCACGTGGCGTAAGCTGTAAACCGGACAGAGTTTGAATCACGTGGCGTAAGTTGTAAACTGGACCGAGTTGACACTATCAGCAGCAAACTGGCCAACAGACGGCCAACCTTTGAACAGGTGGCAGACAGACAGCCAATCAGATAATCAGGAAGTGGTGAGCATCTTCAGTATGTGCGACGGAACTCTAAAACAAACGAAAAGCGAAGATATCCATCCTTCCCCTCTATGTCTCAGGTTACAGTTAGTACAGTGCAGCATGCCAGCCCGTACGTGTGCACGCGCTCGCTCGCACGCACGTACGCAAGAGCGCGCGCGCGTGCGCGCGCGCACACACACACACACACACACACACACACAGAGCGACAGAGAGAAATACAGAGTGAGACAGACAGACAGACAAACAGGCAGACTGACAGACAGACGGACTGAGAGACAGAAAGAGGTGAGCTGTTCAAATGGCTTTTGTGTTATCAGTGCATTTGACAACATTAGTTATGTTTATGCCCTTTGTTTGGCAATGCCCTGTTGCAACGCTTTACAGTCAACCGGTCCGTAGTGGGTTGGTGGGGGAGAGGCGATGGCAAGGGGAGGGGAGGGGGGGGAGGGAGAAGAGACAGACAGTGAATGTGTGGGGGCAAAAGGCTGTACAATGTTTCTCTTTGATGGAAGTTAGGGAAGGCATGCTGTTGTTGCTGATCCAGCGTTGTGGACGGGAAGAGAGACCAGAGAAAGTTCATCTTTGGACAGACAGAACGAGACAGGGGGGAGGGAGGGGACGGGAAAAGCAAACGACGGGTGGCTGGGGAAAAGGGTTAATCACCCAATTTCTTTCTTTCTTTTTTCTTCTGGACAGGAATATATCTACGCTGGTTGGTGACGAAAACAGAGCTTCATTCATTCGACTTTGGAGTCATATGCAAGAATACTCCCTCTCCCGACAACCCCCCCCCCCCCCCCCACACACACACACCCCGGCACACGCGCGCACGCAAACGCACACACGGGAAGGGGGGGGGGGGGGGGCGAAGGGAGGGACGGGGAAGAGAAGAAGAGAGAATCATGACACATATGAAAGGCAAACTTCTCAAAAGAGACAGGGGCAGAAAGTAGACGGAAGGCGATAGGTATCGGAAAGAACGGGGAGAAGGGGAAGGGGGAGGGGAAGCGGGATGCAACAGTTCCTGCCGTTTTACTTTCAACTAGAAGACCTTTTCGGCATCCACCACCCCCCACCCCCACCCCACCCCCCTTGCCCACTGTCATTCCCCAACCCACTTTCCCCAACGCTCTCCCATCCCAACCCCCCACCCAATCCTTTCCTTCGGCCTCCTTCCCCCCACAGCCACTACAGGGCAACACATGTCAGTCAAGCAGCACGAAAGACGAGAGACAGTGAGCATCAGTCGACAATCTACAACACCGCCAACGACAAAAACAATACCACAACGCTACAAACCAGCGTAGGGACAATGGCAAGGAGCGAAAAGGGGGGGGGGGGGGGGGGGGGGGGGGCACTAGGAGGACATACAATAGAGGACGCTAAAAAAGGAAAAGAGTTTTGTTTTTTTTTAAATGAAGAGAAAAGGGGTGTGCGGTGGGGGAGGTAAGTTTTTAATCGGTAATCTACTGTACAGCAAGTAGCATTCCGTAGCGACGCTGTTTCGTGGCTGCCCGTTTCTATTCGATTACAATGCGAGCTGCCAGGGCGCGGTGGGGGCCCCCCCGCAGCAGTTGGAGCCAGCTGTCCCATGGAATTCGTGACAATTGCGTCTGATGGGGCCCCGCCGGGACCCCTAGGTACGGGTCACCACGGGGGAACTCCCTCCCCCCCTCCTCCCTCACCCCCTGCCTCCCCCTCCCCTCGCTGCTGCTACTGCTCCCCGATGGCCAAATGAATGGAATCCAGCGGGCAGCGTGGGCCGGAATATCAATATTTCAACGTTGGAAGCATATTCTTTACCGCCCGGCTCGCCCCGCCCCGCCCCTCCCCTCCCCAGTGCCGGGCGCACGAGGGTGCTGTCAGTTCTGCAACGGATCCCTTTTCTCTCTGTCACGACTCTTTCTTTCTTGGCACGCCGCGTCTCTGAGGCCCCTAGTTGAAACCGACCCCCTCCCGTCGACTTGAGACGAATCAACAGTAAGCAGCTCACAAATTTAGTGTCTTGGACAGGCACATCAGTCAGATTCGCTGGAACTTGCTGGGGCTGGTCCAGTAAGATCTAAAAGCTCTATTCAATGTTCAATAAAATTCCCAGTATCCCCCCCCCCTCTCTCTTCTCTCTTCCCCCCCCCCCCCCTTCCTTCCCATCCCCACACATACACAGCATGCACACACACATATGCGTACGTGCGTTTCTGAGCAAGCGCTCAGGTGCTCGTGCACGTACCAGCACACTACCTACAGGACATTCCTTCCCAGCTGCAGCTTTCAAAAAAAAAGAAAAGAAAAAACAAACAAAAAAAAACCCGAAATGATTCTGCTTAATTATTAGCATGGAGGGCATAATTGCAACCCACCGCACACACAATTTGGCTGTTCAATGTCAACATGAGGTCAAGCCTTACTACATGGAGTACAGACACGGAGAACGCTGAAATGGGCGCAATCCTGAGAAAGCGCACACCCTCGTCAAACGCTGCCTCGGAAAATTTCCTCCGGGACCGGTGGCCCGACCCCATCAGCACCATCGACCACCCCACCCACCTCTGGCAGAACACACACCTGCTGTCGTCAGCTGGTGACGAAACCCAGAGAAGAAACTGGGGGTGGATCAGACATCTTCTCAGAAAAGCCCAGTGGAAGCTCCAAGGCTAGCGGAAGGCTGGCCGATCACGAGACAAGTGACACAGGGACTTTGAGGCAGACGCCCAACAAAGGGGTGACACTGAGGAGGGCTGGAGAGGAAGGCCTTGGACAGAGGATTCTGACGAAGTGTTTTGACAGCCTATACTAAGGATAGGAGGCGGTAGGAGTGTGTGTGTGTGTGTGTGTGTGTGTGTGTGTGTGTGTGTGTGTGTGTGTGTGTGTGTGTGTGTGTGTGGTGTGTGTCTTTAGATCCACGCACTGTCTTGTCAAATTCACAACAGAAGTCAAAAACTGTCCAATTTCACCATGTCAAAGAAAGCTGGAGAAAATCCTAGATCCATCTGATAATCCAGATCCACACCACACGTCATGGGACAGTCGGTGGGACCCCCCCCCCCCCCCCCCCCAAAAAAAAAAATCTTTCCGCCCAAGTTTCGCAACAACCGGTTGAGTAGCCTTCGTCTGGGTTTGCCGACAGACAAGTGAACCAACAGACGCCGGAGTAAACATAAACCAGCCACATCCAATATCCAACATCCTCTTATTCTAACCTGCTGGCATTAACTTCGTTAGAATGAAACACAAATTACTTTACAGTTAAGATAAAACGAGCGACATGGAGTGAAAAACCGTGGGGAGAGAGAAGCCGGGTTAGAGTGGCGAAGACGAAGTTCGAGAGAGCATGATCGCATTCACTGAACAAGTACCCAGCTCCTTAAACCTTCTCTATCATCAGTTTACCAGCAACAAAGGAGAAAGTGAGCTAAGGCATTGCAGCTACATTATGCCTAAAATGTATCCAAGCTAAACTGAATTCAAGCGGCAAATCCACGATTGTAACTGCAATCCGCTTTCTCTCTTTCCCCCCCCCCCCCCCCCCCCCCCCCCCACCTCCCGATCCCATCCGCTCCGAAGTATTGATCCGTTAAAGATCCCCAAAGCCCTTAACGCCTCACTTAATGCGCTCTTCCTGTGCGGGCTAAATTATGGATGATAACGGAAACAACGGTGCTAGGTAAATTTGCTCTGCACTACAGCCACCGCCCGACATCCCAACTCCCATTCCCTACGTCCTCGCCTCAAAAACCAAAATAAAAACAGAAAAATCAAAAAAGAAAAACTGAAAAAAAAAGAAAAAGAAAGAAAAATGGGTGGTAGAGAGGGAGAAAGGGAGAGGGAGGAGAAGGAGGGAGGGGGTCTGGATAATACTACCACACTGGAAGTGTCGAACTGACGGCTTGAACGGCACAATTCCGCCATCATTGTAACCGCGAGTTAAGAAAAAATAAATAAATAAACAAAGCAAAACAAAAGAAAAAAAAAAAAAAAAAAAGACCCCACGACTTCAATTACTTCGGCCTAACCGTGGCCTGATAATCACGGTGTATAGGCAAAGCCAGAGCGGAGAGGGACACCCAGACATGGAGATACAGGGATGTAAAAACGTGCGCCGGGTGGAGGAAGGGTGGGGCAACTGGCGCTACCACGTATATGTGGTTGCAACTATGACAACCAGCCCTACCCCCTGCGCTCTCTCTCTCTCTCTCCTCCTCTCTCTCTCTCTCTCTCTCTCTCTCTCTCTCAATCATTCCGATTCCCTATCCCCGTACTTTCCTGCTGCCGGGCTTATGATAAATGGAGCGCTGGATCTTCACTCGGCTGTGGTGCATAAACAATGGGTTCGCTTAATGGGCACATGGGTGGGTGTCAGGGCCGTTCGAAAGGCTATCCAACAACTTGACAGGGCTGCCATTCCGGTTTCTCATGTATATTCCAACCATTCGACAAAAGTTCCTCACCCAGCCCTAGCTGGCTGGCTCCCTTCTCGGCCTCGGATGGACGCGGGTTACTGTCTGTACACAAGCGCATGTCTGTGGTATGCATGCACGAGTTTCTCTCCTCGGGTCTTTATGACTGAAGACCAACTATAAACCACCTTTGCCTCTCACGCGTTCGCACTCACATGCCCATAAATACACACCACCCCTAACCCCCACTCCCCACCCCTCACACTTACACACGCGCACACTGAATAATTCCAGCCCTCCTATTAGTTGTAGTGTCTCCTGCAAATCCCGAACCATTCTCTCCCATTTGTTCATGTAGCTCTATTGTCAACATCTTTTTACTTGAAGGGAAACTAGACGTTATTCAAAGCATTCTCACGTTGCAACGTATTGGCTTCTGGTAAGTCTGACGGGCGGTTGAGCTCACGACCTTCAGATGTCCAAGCAATCCACTCGCGTATACGTGTGCGTGTGCACAAATATACGTGGAGAACTTCACACAAAACACAGGTTGCTCGGAATATGCAGGCTAGAATGCACAAAGAAACAAATTCTTGTACCCCCATCCCCCT
>CM065716.1:90325537-90328281 GCA_033310375.1 Conus canariensis
CACCACTACCACCAGTAGAGCTGAAATCCAACACAAATGACAGAAGCGTCCAGTTCCATCAATCACGTGACCACCACAGTGCAGTCCACCACAAAGTGGCCTCAAGTGGAGAAAGAAGGTGAGGGGTGCAGAGAGAGGGGGGTGGGAGGGAACAGAAAAATCAAATGGGAGAAAGGTAGGGAAAGGCGGGAAGGATCTTACCCTGCCATTAAACTAAATCAAAATTTCCACTTTCTTTCTGTGTTAAAGAAAGGGACCAATAAAACAATGAGTCTTGGAAATATTAAATACGGTATGAGACCACCATCCCATCCCCATCCCCCTCCACACACACACACACACACACACACACACCACCACCACCCCACCACCACCACCATCACCAACCATAACAACCAAAGCAAACTGAGAAACAGGCTACAAGAGTAATTAAAAAGAAAAAGTAAGGGGAAAAAAAAGGAAAAGAAAACCTTACCTGACACTATCTCTGAACCAACTCTGGTTTTCATATTCTTACAATAATACATGTGATCATATACAAATTGAGCATGTGAAAGAACACCTGACAGTTACTGTGTGATTAGTATGTGCATGTGTGTTTGAGTGTATACATGTGTGTAAAGGTCAGCAGATACCTAAACATTTTTCTTAAACTTTAAAAAACATACTTAAGGGAAAAAGAAAACCTTCCATGCATGAACTCTTCACTGTATATAGATGTATCTTCACAGCATTCTCATCAAGTACCTGCAGCAAGCAAACTGTCCAGGGTATGTCTAAACTATCGAGATATATGAATCTTTCTTCCTTCTTTTTTATTTTTTTTTTTTTTTCAACAAGAGAAGCAAGTAACCTCTCAGAACAAAATAAGCAAAAATCATAATTCACATATTTGTCGGGTACCCGATTCAAATTTAACAACTTATCCTTATTTTGAAAGGCTGACAAATGAAAAATGAATCTCAATGTGCACTATGGGTAGAAGTGTGTGTGTGTGTGTGTGTGTGTGTGTGTGTGTGTGTGTGTGTGTGTGTGTGTGCACGCAGGGGGGGGGGGGGGGGGGGGGGGGGGGGCTGTTGGGGGTGGGGGGAGGGAATGGGGAAAAAGGAGCTTTCTACATAGGAAATTACAACATAAGCCACCTGCATCCATTTATCCTATCTCTGACCCCTATGTGTATGTTTTAACATTTGAACATCTCTGACGCATTCACACACATGAAAAACAAATTTTAGTAAAAAAAAACAAACACATAAATGTATGCATCTCCCGCCCTTACACCACTTTCACACACACCGTTTATGTCTCTCTTTCCACCCCTTCTCAAATCCCCACCATCACAGCAACCCCTAACCTCCCTCTGAATTGTCCGAGTTGCAATCAATACCCCCCCCCCCCCCCCCCCTCCCCGCTCCTTTTCCCTGGACTTGCTAGAACTGCAAGTAAGACACACATCCTCCTCCCACTTTCTGCTTTGATTAGCTAGAACTGCAGTCACAATGCCCCATCCACCACCCCCCACCCCACCCCCCCCCCCCCCACACTTCCTTCTTTTTAATTGTTACAGCTACAATGACCCCTCCCACCCCCCACTCTAGCCCTTTTGAACTGCTAGAGCTGCACAAGACACTTCACCTCCTTTTAAATTGCTACAGCTGCAGCCAAGACAACCTTAAACCCCCACATCTCCACTTTCAAGGTTCTTCTCTCCTCCCTTCCCACGTCCCCCCTCCAATCCTTCCATTTCTCTTTTCCCCATTCCCATTTTACACAGATGTCTCCAACAGCTTCAATCTTACAACAACAAAAAGAAATGAAAATAAAACCAGCTGACAATCAACCATGTATGACAAAGTGGATGAGGGCGGGAGATGGGCACAAAGCAGGTGAAGAGGTGGGGTGGTGGGTGGGGTAAGGGAGTGAAGGGGAAGAGGGAGGAAGGGGTGTGGATGGATGTATGAATGGGAGGGGGGGGTGGGGGTGGGGAGTGTGAGACACTTGTAATCTGTTCTTCAAGTGCAACATCACAATATAGTAACCAGCATCCCAGGTGCTGTAGCTCTTCAGACACCCACTCCCCAGAGGCAGAACATTAACGACCCCAACCCACCTTCCTTCTGGAATTTTCACCCAGTCGGGAACTTCAGGACTGAAATTTAAAAATAGGGCAATCCCATAGACATTAGGAAGACCTGGCAGCTACAAGGCACAGAACAGGGGGAGGGCAGGACACTGCAAGAGATGAAACAACAACATGCACACATCCTTACCTTGCCCATGCACAGCCTCTTGTTCATGGCAGCTAGAGCAGCGGCGGCCGACTGGTGGTCGAAGAACTCGACAAAGGCGTAGGGTCATTGCCTGACTGCAACACATCCCCAAAAAAACCACAGTCAAGCAACAGTAAGCTTTGACATCTTCAGCACTACCAGCTGCTGTCAGAGTAAAGCTTTCTTTGACAAAGGAAGCATTCAGAAGTATTTGCAAGTCATGAATATCGATTGGTAGTACAGAAATTCCCTTTTTTTTTTTTTTTTTTTTTTTGTTATATGTAATATATATTGATAAAAAGTATATGCATGTTAAGCTAGTGCATGTGTGTGTATAAAAAGGTGTGCATGACAAGAGAAAGGAGACAGACAGAAGAGAATAAAAACTTCTGAATATCTGACAGTTATCATGATAAATTATCATTCAAATTCAATAATAACATTCCAAATGTTTAAAAACATTCAAAATCAGTT
>CM065716.1:90328381-90373381 GCA_033310375.1 Conus canariensis
CCCGTCCCCACTCCCACCCCCAACCCCCACCTCCCCTCCCCTCACACTCACCACACACACACACACACACACACACACACACACACACACCCCTCTTCTCGAGCTATACAGCGTGATTGTGCCATTTGGTCTCCAGCATGTAACGTCATCGACAGGTGCCAGACGGACCACACCAAACAGAACCACCACCATCTGCACGGTCCGCTTCGTCCACTGAGAGAGATCGAACGTTCGCATCTGTCCCCGCAACGCTCCAGTTCTCTCGGTACGCCCCAAGTTCAGCCCAGTCCATCGTTCTCTTGTGTGTTAGTTGCCCAGTGGTCCCTTACCGGACCTCGGGAGACCTCAAGCGTTGGGTAACGTTTCACCCAGAGTCAACGTGCATCCAACATTAAAAAAAAAAAAATGGTGCACCGATCACATGCTACGTAGGGGAGAAAAACAGTAAGGGCTGTACGTAACAAGATTCGTTTCCTGACCTCGAGTGACATTTATGATGTTTGTATCGAAGATGGGTGGATTTTTAAGATAGACAGAAGCTGAATATGACGCTGGGTTGTTCACCATTTTCTTTTCGTTTTGTGCCCTCGTCTCTTACCTCGTTGCCTATGTGCTTTTACAAAAAAGAAAAGAAAAGAATAAAAAAAAATCTGATTAAGCGGTTCGCCGAATTTCATAAACCTCCCCCGCAAAAGGTGTTTGTCAAGATTTCTTCTGTTCATCTGGATTGTCAGACCTTCCTGTCTCTGCATTTCACTCGAGAGAGAGAGAGAGAGAAGAGAGAGAGAGAGAGAGAGAGAGAGAGAGAGAGAGAGAGAGAGAGAGATTTAATACAACTCGATTCTGCCGCCCAATCTGGGCAAAACTTGATGGATGTGTGTGAACAGAGACGCACTGGCGAAACTGAGCGAAACGTGTTGGGTGAAACAGGACACAGCAAAACGTGATGCATCGGTTCTCCCGAAGAAGCGCACCACAACGGCCAACGTTTATTGCGCGCCCGCGACAACAAGACCGTGGTAGACAAGAAAAGTGAATTGTCGGTCACGGAAGCCTATATGAGACATTCCAGGAAAACGTGATAAATAAGGAAGTCATTACCATGTCAGTGTGACCACATGTTCATCAGGTGGCCATCTGCTGCAAACCCTCAGGGCATGCTACCTATCCACTAGGCGCTAAATCAATGTGGTGGTGAGGTGAGGGTGGAGGCCGAATCTAAGACATGAGTTTTTTCACGGCAAGTCTGGTTGGTTGGTTGGTTGTTTGCTTTAAATCAGGAACGCAGAATAAACAAATTGGATAAGAGGGGGGGGGGGGGGGGGGGGGGGCATAGGGAAAAGACACAACCAACCAGAACCTTGGTCGCGCTGTATGTCTATGTCGTGTTTGCCCCGTTTCCCTTTTGTCCAGTACCTCCTTTTTCAGAGGGGGGAGGGGGCTCTAGTCTGTTCGGTCCGTCTTACGTTTGCCTTTCTTTCTCCTCTTCACGCTTTGTTCTCCTCAACCACTTACTGCTGCACGCCACCCTCCTCTGTTGGACCCGCCGCCGAGTGAAAGCAACAGCGGAAGTTGAGCGGGGAAAAAAAATGATCATCCCCACGTCCTGTTGCTACACCTGAGCCACCGTTCATAAGGGGGCCCCGGCCTTCTCGAAGGGGAGATGGTGGGGTGGGGGTGGGGGTAGGGGGTGGGGGCTTCCCCCTCAACGACTTTTTTTTTTTTTTTTTTTTTTTTTTTTAGCCCGCACTGAAACATTTATCAATTGTGACAACAACAGACAACTACCACCACTGTCATAACTCACCGTCATCACCACCATCACCACACCACAACCACCACCACTACCACCAGTAGAGCTGAAATCCAACACAAATGACAGAAGCGTCCAGTTCCATCAATCACGTGACCACCACAGTGCAGTCCACCACAAAGTGGCCTCAGTGGAGAAAGAAGGTGAGGGGTGCAGAGAGAGGGGGGTGGGAGGGAACAGAAAAATCAAATGGGAGAAAGGTAGGGGAAAGGCGGGAAGGATCTTACCCTGCCATTAAACTAAATCAAAATTTCCACTTTCTTTCTGTGTTAAAGAAAGGGACCAATAAAACAATGAGTCTTGGAAATATTAAATACGGTATGAGACCACCATCCCATCCCCATCCCCCTCCACACACACACACACACACACACACACACCACCACCACCACCACCACCACCATCACCAACCATAACAACCAAAGCAAACTGAGAAACAGGCTACAAGAGTAATTAAAAAGAAAAAGTAAGGGGAAAAAAAAGGAAAAGAAAACCTTACCTGACACTATCTCTGAACCAACTCTGGTTTTCATATTCTTACAATAATACATGTGATCATATACAAATTGAGCATGTGAAAGAACACCTGACAGTTACTGTGTGATTGTATGTGCATGTGTGTTTGAGTGTATACATGTGTGTAAAGGTCAGCAGATACCTAAACATTTTTCTTAAACTTTAAAAAACATACTTAAGGGAAAAAGAAAACCTTCCATGCATGAACTCTTCACTGTATATAGATGTATCTTCACAGCATTCTCATCAAGTACCTGCAGCAAGCAAACTGTCCAGGGTATGTCTAAACTATCGAGATATATGAATCTTTCTTCCTTCTTTTTTATTTTTTATTTTTTTCAACAAGAGGAAGCAAGTAACCTCTCAGAACAAAATAAGCAAAAATCATAATTCACATATTTGTCGGGTACCCGATTCAAATTTAACAACTTATCCTTATTTTGAAAGGCTGACAAATGAAAAATGAATCTCAATGTGCACTATGGGTAGAAGTGTGTGTGTGTGTGTGTGTGTGTGTGTGTGTGTGTGTGGTGTGTGTGTGTGTTGCACGCAGGGGGGGGGGGGGGGGGGGGGCGTGGGTGGGGGGGGAGGGAATGGGGAAAAAGGAGCTTTCTACATAGGAATTACAACATAAGCCACCTGCATCCATTTATCCTATCTCTGACCCCTATGTGTATGTTTTAACATTTGAACATCTCTGACGCATTCACACACATGAAAAACAAATTTTAGTAAAAAAAACAAACACATAAATGTATGCATCTCCCGCCCTTACACCACTTTCACACACAACCGTTTATGTCTCTCTTTCCACCCCTTCTCAAATCCCCACCATCACAGCAACCCCTAACCTCCCTCTGAATTGTCCGAGTTGCAATCAATACCCCCCCCCCCCCCTCCCCGCTCCTTTTCCTCTGGACTTGCTAGAACTGCAAGTAAGACACACATCCTCCTCCCACTTTCTGCTTTGATTAGCTAGAACTGCAGTCACAATGCCCCATCCACCACCCCCCACCCCCACCCCCCCCCCCCCCACACTTCCTTCTTTTTAATTGTTACAGCTACAATGACCCCTCCCACCCCCCACTCTAGCCCTTTTGAACTGCTAGAGCTGCACAAGACACTTCACCTCCTTTTAAATTGCTACAGCTGCAGCCAAGACAACCTTAACCCCCATCATCTCCACTTTCAAGGTTCTTCTCTCCTCCCCTTCCCACGTCCCCCCTCCAATCCTTCCATTTCTCTTTTCCCATTCCCATTCACACAGATGTCTCCAACAGCTTCAATCTTACAACAACAAAAAAGAAATGAAAATAAAACCAGCTGACAATCAACCATGTATGACAAAGTGGATGAGGGCGGGAGATGGGCACAAAGCAGGTGAAGAGGTGGGGTGGGGGTGGGGTAAGGGAGTGAAGGGGAAGAGGGAGGAAGGGGTGTGGATGGATGTATGAATGGGAGGGGGGTGGGGGTGGGGAGTGTGAGACACTTGTAATCTGTTCTTCAAGTGCAACATCACAATATAGTAACCAGCATCCCAGGTGCTGTAGCTCTTCAGACACCCACTCCCCAGAGGCAGAACATTAACGACCCCAACCCACCTTCCTTCTGGAATTTTCACCCAGTCGGGAACTTCAGGACTGACTTTAAAAATAGGGCAATCCCATAGACATTAGGAAGACCTGGCAGCTACAAGGCACAGAACAGGGGGAGGGCAGGACACTGCAAGAGATGAAACAACAACATGCACACATCCTTACCTTGCCCATGCACAGCCTCTTGTTCATGGCAGCTAGAGCAGCGGCGGCCGACTGGTGGTCGAAGAACTCGACAAAGGCGTAGGGGTCATTGCCTGACTGCAACACATCCCCAAACAACCACAGTCAAGCAACAGTAAGCTTTGGACATCTTCAGCACTACAAGCTGCTGTCAGAGTAAAGCTTTCTTTGACAAAGGAAGCATTCAGAAGTATTTGCAAGTCATGAATATCGATTGGGTAGTACAGAAATTCCCTTTTTTTTTTTTTTTTTTTTGTTATATGTAATATATATGTATAAAAAGTATATGCATGTTAAGCTAGTGCATGTGTGTGTATAAAGGTGTGCATGACATAGAGAAAGAGACAGACAGACAGAGAGAGATTAAAACTTCTGAATATCTGACAGTTATCATGAATAAATTATCATTCAAATTCAATAATTAACATTCCAAATGTTTAAAAACATTTCAAAATCAGTTTCTAAACATTACTATTCTTGAAAACAAACAAACAAACTTAACATTAACAACACCATCCTGTTAAAAAAAAATGTAATAAAATTATCATAATCAGCTGTTATAATCTTGGGGGCCAGACTACCAAGGATCAGCTAGCTCTGTTGCTTTTAACTGTGGGTCATTTTGATCTGCAGTATGCCACTGTGAGTCAATATTATTCACCGTTTAAGTTTTGCCTACCGATAAGAACACTAGAGTTTGGAACTGAATGGGAAAAAGGGGAGAGCAAAAAGGAGGAGTAAGGGGAAGACGGGCTAGGAGGAGAGGAAACAGAGGAAGAGGGTGAGGTATGGACAGGGTGTGTGGGGAGTGGGTTAGGGAGTGGGTGTGTGGGGATGGGAGGAAGCAGAGGATCTGTAACCTCTCTTCCCTAAATCTGCCCTTGATCATTCAGAGGGGGAGATTCAGTCACACACACACACACACACACACACACCAAACAAGCAAGCAATCAACAAGCATTTACCCATCATATTCAGAGATTTGCCTACCCGCAACATCCCCACTCTCTCAGCCTTACACACATCTCATTCACAGATCTGTCGAGCAATTCCACGCGCATGCACACACAAACACATACACTGTTTGATGAACTCTCTCTCCATCCCTCTATCCCCCCACTTGCTAATGCCACCACGGATTTTCGGCTCTGCACACCCCAGGTCTCTTCTCCTTTTTTTTCTTTTTTTTTTGTAATTTTCTCTCCTCTTTATTCCTTACCTTTTTTTTTTTCAAATAACAGCTCGACCACTACAAACAGAAGGAAATGCCAAGTCAGATTCAGAAAGCGATCGATTGCCCAACTTAAACAGACAACACATAAAGCCACTGTTGTTTGAGGAAACTTGTGCATGCATGGCGGTGACAGCCTGGCTGCAGCAAAACTGCCTCCCCGGCTTTCCTCCACTGAAGACATAAAGATCCCCCCAGACCGAATACTAAATCGTGGCCGTCAGGGCCGAGAGCTGATAAAACAAAAGAAATTGTGAATGATGGTGCCAAGCGGTCAATGGCATTGCACCCTGTGGCCAGGCCTGTGTTCAATCTAGGGGCCCCTCCCCCTGCCCCCCCCCCCCCCCCCCCATCCCCCCTCAGCCACCTCTCCACCTTTTGTTACTACTCTCAAGACGGGCGGCTTCTGGGATTCACAACACCAGGCAGTCTACTCTTAGGGTTAAACAAAAAATTTAAATACAGAAAAAAAAAAAAAAAACAGTACGAGAAGAGGAACTCTGTGTGTGTGTGTGTGTGTGTGTGTGTGTGTGTGTGTGTGTGTGTGTGTGCGTGGTGTGTGCTGTGTGTGTGTGCGTGCGTGTGTGTGTGTGTGTGCGCACGCACGCGCGGGTGTGTATGTGTGTGCGCGTGTGTGTGTGTGTGTGTGTGTCGCGTGTGATATGTGTGTGTGTGTGTGTGTGTGTGGTGTGTGTGTGTGTGTGTGTGGTGTGTGTGGTGTGTGTGTGTGTGTGTGTGTGAGCACACGCCTGCATGCATGTGTGCAGAACTGGTTGCAAACATTGAAATTGAAAACAAAACAAGTTCACCAGGTTTGTGGAAATTCCCCATCAAGCAGCTTTGTTTTCGCACTCCCCAGTGCTATCTTTATATATCATTATACTGTGATTAAGAAAAAAAGGGATAGAAACTAACATGGTGACAACATACCAAACGGGCTCATGGAGAAATTTAAAACAACCAAATTATATACAACTGGACAATATCAATCTGAGGTTACTGTACAAAATAACTGTGTAGTCAACAGGATTATTGCAGCTGTATCAGTTTCTTGCGCATCAAGTCAAGACTGGTGAAGTCAACAGCCATTTTGGATTAAACTTAGCCGTAATCTTTAAACTTTTTTTTTCCACTAAATTCTCAGAGAAATGATACATGCAGAGTTAATTTTGAGTCGCCTGATGGGCTACTCAACTTTCAAACTTACTTCCCCACCTGCATTTGCAAGGCTTTAAGTGTCCAGGGCTGGCTAAATGTTCCGCATGTTTGTATGCGTATCAGAAGGAACTGGAGTGATTTCATTCAAGAATGAACATTTAAATGTGTAACCATATTCTCCTTAACCTGGGCACATCTTGATCACTCAAAAATGTATGCACTGCAGCAGCCGAAGTATAAGCACTTAGCATCTATATGATGAACATGAGGTCATCAAATCAAAACCTACTTTGCTCTTCAACAACATCCACCCCTCTAACAAGGAACGGAGAGTAAAGGTACAATTTATCTCCCTTACTATTTTCCACATACATTCCACCACTTTGTTCCTGAAAGATCTTTTGTCTGTGCAAACATGCTGGCACACACACACACATGCACGCACTCACGCTCATGCACACACACACACGCACACTCACACACAAAACAAACC
Source organism: Conus canariensis (assembly GCA_033310375.1). Taxonomy (NCBI): domain Eukaryota; kingdom Metazoa; phylum Mollusca; class Gastropoda; order Neogastropoda; family Conidae; genus Conus; species Conus canariensis. The sequence continues at coordinate 90,335,371 of CM065716.1, forward strand.
AAGGCAAACACACAGACTTTGTTCACACAAGCAAGTCAAGAACATTAATCTTCAGACATTTGAACTTATTGCTGTCAAGACTTGTCGCCCATTCAGCACTTTCATGCTTGTGCAACATTTTTGTGGATCAAACAGCCAGAAAGTGCTCATAACTATGCATTATTCTGCCAATTTTGGTTTCTCTGGCTTTTGTATGGTTTGCAGACCAAAAAAATACAGCCCCGATTCTGACGGTTCACCACAAACACACACGCAGAGAGACACACAGATATAGCCATTACACAGTCTCGCTTTGCTTATACATGCGAGTCAAAGAAACAAAGACACCCAAGGGCAGTCCAAAGAAAACCTACAAGCCAGCCCAGAGAGTCGACAAGCAAATATCAGTACCTATTATTCCCCCCTACTGATGACAATTATCACTCCGTCCCAGAGGTAGACTTGGGTAACCGTCTCCCTTGAAATGGAGACCATCTCTCTGTTCCTCCCCAGACAACTATCCTGCTGGTTACGTGGACAATGAGAAATCACTAAGGACCTCTAAATATTGTATGATGGGTCCCTCGCTTCCATAGGGAAACCTTGAATATCAATGAGGGGCTGGATCTCTTTCTTTTTATTCAATGGGGGTTTGGACGTTGAGGGAAGATGAGGTGGGGTGGGGGATGATGGCGGGGGTTATACACTTTGTACAGTCTCGCGCGTCTCATGCACACTTGCGTGCTTCAGCCCTGATGTGGCCCCTTGCGGTCGGCTGGGCTATAAGCAACATTATCTACTTGCGTGCTTGTTCGCTTAGTCACCATGTACTTACACAATGTGTTTGTGTTAATGCGTGTGTGTTCATGTGTGTGTGCATGCACTTGTCTGATGGCAACACTGCACGAGTATGCATGCATGAGTTTGTGCATGCAAGCGAGCAATGAACACATATGTATGTATGTGGCAGTGCAGTGCAGGATGTGTGTGCGTGCGTGCGTGCGTGCGTGCGTGTGTGTGCATGCGCATGTGTGTGTGTGTGTGTGTGTGTGTGTGTGTGTGTGTGTGTGTGTGTGTATGTGTGCACATGCGTGTGTGTGTTTTAAACGTGTGCACACGCATGTGTGTGCATGCATGTGTATGTGGGAATGCTAGTGTGAACATGCATGCGAGCAGCTCAAATTCATTACACTCGTAAATTCAAAAGACCATTTCAACTTTTTTTTTTTTTTTGGATCTGTTCCATATTTCACAAATGCCAAAAAACAGTTCCAATCCTCAGCACTTCAAGTAAAATAAATCTTTCCATTTACTTTAAAAGGTGCTGCAGGGAAATCTAAACCTACAACCGTGAATTGCTACATAACTACTTGTTTCAGTCTTTTTGCAAAGTAAACATCAGACCAGACCTTTGCTACAACTACATTATTCACCAGTAGTAACAAAGACCTGACTGGGACCAGCAAAAGCACGACCATTCTCCAACAGACAAGCCCACCCAACCGAATCACCCACAGATCAAGGCTTACCAAAATCAATAGTTTTCAAACAGGACTGTTCCCGATTCCAGTCGGACCTGTTTCAAGCTGGCTGTCACTACATTCTGACGCAGTCCATCAAATCTGTCAGGTATTATCAGAATCTCAAAAATTCCCCGACAGAAGGCTGAAGAGAAAGAGGACATTAGTGTAATGCCAGTCCCTAATCTTGGACCGAGTCTCATGGTTATTCAACCAATCGCTTTCAATCTTTTCAACTAATCACTTTCAATACTCACAAGCTGAGAAAAGGCTGGTCTCAAGGTCTGTCAAGCTTTAACAGAATTTGTATTATGATGATGTTGCCCATGCAAGCACACATCGAATTTTCTCTTCTTTCATGAAGTATTCAAAATGCTGTGCTGCACTCTTATTATCATCCCCAACTTTGTGTGCACAAGTGCGAGTATGTACATGCACCTGCATGAGTGCATGCATGTCCATTTGCCCACTTAACTTCTGTATGTACACAAAATTATTTGATATACTGTGGTGTTTCAGCTGTATTCAGTTGCACATGCATATAATTCACTAAACTATAAGCATTCAGACAACAAATGTACATTGTTATGAGTGTAGACAAGTTTGTATGTCTGTATGAATGCATGGAACAGGATGTCTGTGGTGCATCTACCCCTGTCCATCTAGTATCAGTTTGTCTGTGGACCCATATGTATACTTTGAAAGTATATCATTCCTGAGAAAGGGAATGAGAGGCAAAGGGCTGAGCCCAGTGTGCCTGTATGTATGCATGTTGGAATGGGAGCAGGGGAAGGGTGGGTGGGTACGTGGTGCACATGTGCAAGCGGTGTAAGAGTGTATATATGTGCTTGTGCATATGTGCATGCATGCTGTGTGTGTGCATGTGTGTGTGCAAGCATCAGCATGTGCAAGCTGTGCGTTTGTGCAGATGTTTAGTGTGAAGCTTTCCCTGAAATCTCATGGCAACAGTCCATCGCAAACATAAAAAAGCAGGCAGACAAATAATAAATAAATGACTGACCCATAAAAGAAGCAATGCATTTTTCATGGGACCTTGCGCGCACACACACACACGCGCACACACACACGCACACACACACACACACACACACACACACACACACACACACACAGAACAGAGAAATGCAGAAAGACAGAGAGAGACAGACGGACAGAGACAGTGAAAGATACCGAGAGGCTGTAAGGAAACTTATCGATTTGAAAACATAAAAAGCACCAGTGAAAGAAACACACAGCAAAGAGAAAAAGACAAAAAAACCAGGAGAGGGGCAGGGCTGTCTCACTGGCTGCTTTTGCCCGATCGTAATCTGTTGCCTTTCTTTTTCAGGCCCTCCTTCATCCATTATTCATCCCCAGTTGGAAGCGATAATCAATCACAATACACAGAGGAACATTGTCACTCAATTATAAATGAAAGAAGGGGCCAGAAGCCGGCCCAGCGTGGCCCTAACCCGGCCAGCCACCAGCAACCCAAGCCACAAGAAGGCACTACTTGGCCCTAACCGAACATTCGACCTCCCCTCAACGGCAAGCCCGCTCCCTCCACCGTCCCCCCCCCCCCCCCCCCCCTCCTGTCATCACCACCAGGCGATCCACAGATAGGGAGATGAGGGGGGGAGTAAGTGAGCCATATGAGCCACAAGTAAGCCCACCCCCCACTCCCCCAGCCCCCAACCTCCATCATTCATCAATCTACCATTGACACTGCTCCCGCTCTCAACTGCTGCTGCTGCTGCAATGACAAACGATGGGAAGACGACAACAACAACGACAACATCAACAGCCAAAGAAAAAAAAGGGGAAAAAAAAGTCTCTTGATTTAAAAAAGCTGGCCGTCCGGCACACTACGATAATGGCAATAGCAGTTAGTGTAACAGCAGCAGTAGTAATAGCAGTACTATTCACAGCAGTAGCAGTGACATCCTTTTTTCAAGCAATGACCGCCACCATGGCTACTGATGATCTGACCATGTACAAACCACAGGGACGGGGGAGAGCTATGAATGATGGAGAGAGTGGCTGTCCTGTAGTCCCACCTCATACAATTAGGATGGGTAGGAGATGGTCGCACAGATTCCATTGCCCTCTTGATGGCCCATAACGTGGCTGACAATAATGTGTTCAAGCACCTTACGGCTGCCCACTCCCGTCCTGTGTCCTTGATCTGCATGAGCTGTTCCATGCTTAAGCACATTATCATCAGCCACGTTATGGATCATCTAGAACACAACTGCCCAGCTTTAGAGAGGGTGAGTTTGTGAGACATAGCTTATTGAGTTCTTTATGAGCCTACGAATATTATGGAAGCTGGAATACAGACCAATGCACTCAATCATGGATTGAGCCAAGGCGTTCGATAATGTTTACCATGGTCTCCTCCTTCACAAACTTAGATGCTACTGTGTCCAGGAAGTAGTCAACAAATGGAATGAATACTTTCTCAAAGACTCTACGCCCAGCAGTGGTGGTGGATGGCACTCACTCTTTCCATGCACATGTTCATTCAAGAGTACCTCAGGGCTCAGTACCATGTCTGTGTTTGTTTCATAACCACCTCCCTGAGAAGCTTACACCACTGGCAAGACTGTTCACAGATGACACGGCAGTGAACAACATTGTGGCCTGTGAACTGGATCATAACCAGCTGCAAGATCTCCACAGGCTCACCCAGTGGGAAAGCAGCTGTGATACAGAGTTCCACCCAGGCAAATGCACAAGACTGCCTGTCACATGAAGCAGGACGCCATCACATCATCCTTACCAACTTCATGGCCACACTCTGAAAACTGTCTCTTCCATCAATTACCAGCAAGTGATTATTCAGAGAGACCTGAACTGGGAGGAGCATATTTTCAACTGAACATCTGCTCCAAAGCAAATCAAATTCTGATATTCCCCAAGAGAAATCTGAAGATTGGTTCTCTTCATGTCAAAGAGAGGGCTGGTATGATGACTGGTGCGACCACTGGCTGGTTACGCAGCCACATGATGGAACCCTTCCATGCAGAAGGAATTCAGTGCTGTGCAGCTCAGTTTGTTTTGAACAGATATCACAATTCTTCAAGCACCCGACACCTGATGGATCGACTGAAGTGGTCTTCACTTGAGCAACACAGAAAAACTGTGCATTTAGCAATGCCCTTCAAAATAAAAGATGAAACAGTCAAGACTTCTTGTCCGAGAGCCCAGCAGATACCCCCTGCCGCCCTGTTCAGACAGCAGTTGACCATCAATTCCTGAGGAACAGAATACTGGCAAAGTTACTTCATTCCTAGAACCCTGCAGAAATGGAACTCACTCCCAGCGGAGTTGCTTTTTTTTTTTTTTTAAAGCCTTGCACCCCAGACACGTTTGTGTCAAGGATGTTCTGCTCCCATTATCTTTTAATTTTTCTTTACCTGATCAGCCACAAGGTCAGAGCTCTCACCGTTTCCTTGTTAACTGTGGGGCAGGCAAAATGTGCCTCTGGACAGGTCAGCAGATCCTCACTGTAGCTGGGTCTTGGGCCAAGGGTTCATGACTTTTATCACATGCCCAACTTGACCCATTTGAACCCTCATTTCCTTTTTGTTCAAGATACAGTAAACTACCGGTAGGGTGGGGAGGAAACTCATTAACTCTTCTAAATTTGACCATTTGGGTGACAATGTGCTTATGTACTTCACGACAGAATGCTGGAATGTGGCAACAAAAATTGGAAAATAGTGCCTGAATTAGTGAATGTGACATTAGGAAGTGGAAAATACTGGCCCAATGTGACCAGAAGAATGCAAATACAGTGCCAAAATATGGCCTCAAGAAGTGGAAAATGGTGACAATACATAGCTGCAAGTGGTGAAAATTGACACTGCCACCAAAAGTAAAAGATTGTCCCAATACATCTAGGTGCAAGGGGTGAGTAACAGGTAAAAACTACCCACAGGAGTTTTTTTTTTTAAAAACAGTACCAATACATAGGCACAAGAAGTGAAAAATATGCCAACATACAGCCACAAGAAATGAAAAAATAAACAGTCTAGGGAAATTGCTTAAACATTGGAAGTTAATACTGTGTTTGTTTGGGTTTTTTTATCCGCTTCTGACAACTAAACTTTTCCTAAATAGAAAAATAATTACTTTGGAGGGGGTGGGGGTGAGGGTGGGAGGCAGCTCAATACATACCAGATAAAAGCAGAATATTAGATGTAAGAAGGCAGTATTTCATATCTCATAATTATTTCTTTGAACACTGCTGCATTTATCTAAAGGTTAGCATACAAATTACTGGCCGTTCTCCAAATACTGAAACAGGCATTTCATTTGGGATGTATTTATGATGAATGGATTCTGCAAAGAATTAAGCTTATATCTGATATCTCTGGCTGTTTTATTTGTAAAACTGTCACAAAACCACAGGATTTCTGGCAAACACCATCCTTATCCTTGTATGCACAGTACACAGCTGAACAGAGTCATTAGCCCTTCCGGATTTTAACACGTATCTGACCATTAATATCAAAGAATAACATTACGAAGCCCATATAATATTAAACATTTTTGACAAAACTGAAATGAGAGAGTCTTTTAAGTCACAAACAATGATGAGCCCCCCCCCCCCCCCCCCCCCCCCCTTTTGAACACTATCCCTAACATTCAGTCGCTTTTAATTAGCACGCAATTCTATCTATTTTAAAAAAAACAAAATTCTCTCTTCAATTCTATCACAGTTGTGGATCATTATTATACTGTATGACTTCATTGTTAAAGCAAAGTTCTCAATGGGAAAGTTGAGCTGTTGTCTTCATGGAGAGAATGATACGTCACCACTCCTTTTCTCTTCCATCTATCTGCTTATGTTTTAATTTACGTATCAACGTCAACTTTTCTTCCACACAATGATGTCTTGTCACCACAAGATCTCTGACATGCAATATGTGCAGGCTCCGCATGGGACCTCGGATTGCTGTCTCAACCAAGAGATCAACATATAGGTCAACACTGCTGAATATAAAATATGAATATGAAATGCTTTAGTCAGATTTATGCCTAAGGTGACAGTCATGCAATAACTAAACAAAGTAAACATCTACTGGAAAGGAAAGACAAAACCCATAGCCCCTTGAAAAAACTTGAACCTGGGAATCTATGGCTTCATACATGCATGTGTGACCACTAAGCCACTATTCTACTCCAGCATGTACTCCCATTTAAATCAGTTCCCCTCTGAGTTCTCTTTCTGCCCACATCCTGACACCCATACACGCGCAGAGCCTTTGTGAGCATGTCTCAAAACTCTCTTTTCATCTCTGTTGCAATTTGCCTTCTGGGTTGAGGCACGTCATCATCTCGTTCATTTTTGTATTTCAAACTACCAGGGCTGAAGAACAGCTCTCTACTCCACAGCATCATCACCAACATTTCACCTTTCTCAGCCACACACAGGCACAGCTATCCATCATCACCTCAGGCTCTGCTCAACATCATGTGACTCCAAAGGTGTTTTTTCTTAGCTGTATCGATCACTGTATGACGTGTCGACCCACCGTAACCAACCGCCATCTCCTCACTACCGTCCAGCTCTTTCAATCTTTAATTTCTGTCTCCCTTTATCCTTGTCGCACAGTTACTGACCGTGAGCCAGGTCCCCACTGGGTACAGCCATTCCTGTGACCCTGCCATAGTGAAACTCTAACAGTGACCTGTGTTTTACATCGGCAACAACACTGCTCAAAACAAAACAGAAGGGGTAGTGAGGTCATGCAGGACTCACTGTAAGCAGGTCACATGGCCAGCACCAAGGAACGTGACTATGACACACACTCCCTCTCTCATACTCAAGCATCACCACTCACATTTCTCTCTCTCTCTCTCTCTCTCTCTCCCCACACACACACACACACACACACACACACACTCTGGGAATCACATTCCACACCTCTCTTTCTCTCCATCCCATTCATGACACAAGTCAAAGAAAGCTCTTTCCGTCTCACTGTCAAGCTGCTTACTGAAGTTACAAATACGTTCTAGATTTCAATTTGACCCTCAGTTCCTACTGCTTGTTTCTATGTTCCTTTGCTTTTTTTGCTGGGGCTTCTTTGTTGCCTTTCTTTCCCTTTCTCCAACAGAGTGAATGCTACACACACACACACACACACACACCACACACACACACACTACTGAAATACCCATGAGATGTACTGTTTACATATTGCACTGGCTCACTGTAAAAAGAAAGGAACACACACACACACACACACACACACACACACACACACACACACACACACGCACGCACTCACGCACGCACACACGCATCCACATACACTAACAACTCTTCTCTACACATTTGTATGCAAACACAGGTATGCCAACACAAGTTTCCCCCCTTCTTTTATTGTAATTTTCAAGTGGCAAGTATCATGCACTTTGCACATCAATCTGGTAGCTAAAGGCACCATGCATGCACACGCACATGCGAGCATGCGCACACAAACATGCACACACACACACACAACGCATGCACACACACAAGCACCATAGATTAATTCATCTCTTTCACTTGCAAGTATACACACACAACACACACACACACACACACACACACACACACACAACCCCCTACCCCTACCCCATCCCCCTTCCTCTCCCACATCTGTGACCACCAAATCACACACACACACACACACACACACACACACACACACACAGAGCCACCAGCATAAAAGCTTCCCACCAGCACCCTCCCCTCCCCACCCCACCCTCCATCACCAACTTTCAAAACCTTCAACCAATGCACACAAGAGGGTGTGAAAGAGTCCAAGACACTTGCCCAAGAGGCATGGGTCCTTTTGAGGGAAAGCAGGGTGATTCATTGAACCAGGCCGGCATGGGCGGCATGGGCGAGACGTAGCCTGGGTGACAGAGGGCAGGCCTGTAGACATTGCCGCCCAGACGACAAGCAAAGCACTCCTTCACCTGATGCAGGCCCTTTTCTTACCCGGGGTGTCTATCGTAAAACCCACGACGGCAACTAAACCGCTACACGACCGACCACCTAGAGCAAGCTGGCCCCGACCCTCCTCCAATCTGTTCACACCCCCTACCATAGGCAGCCCTTCTGACACCTGCTGAAGGAGGATAGTACGTGGCATTGGGGAAAAGAGGTGGGGGTTGCCAAAGGAGGGCAAGTTGGGGGAAGAAGAGGTGGGGTGGGGGTGGGGATGGAGGTGCATGGAACCCAGCCCGTCGAAGTCCTCGTTTTAAAAGAAGATGGGTGCTGTGCATATATACACCGAACAAACAGAAACAAATAAAATGTGTACACGGTTCACAGACATTTTTTTGTGTGTGTGTGTGTGTGTCAAAATAAGAAGAGGGATGACAGGAGAAGGGGTGGGTGTTGCACCAGTGAGGAGACGGGGGGGGGGGGGGGGGGGGACCTGGGGGGGGGGGGGGGAGAATATGGAGTAGTGCAAGGTGATGTCTTAAGACATCAGAACAAAAACACACGGACAACAATGATCATGTCCTCAACCAATTAAAACAAAAATTTGAAATGATTGGGAAACAGCCGTTAACTCTTAAGACAGAGAAAGCGACTAGGGCGGAATGAGGCGGGTGGTGGTTGCAGAGAAGGTGGGAGGAAGGGAGGGGATATGACAAGTGAGAGGAAGTTTGCGACAGAGCGACCGAGGAAGACACACAAGACATTTACGGACGTACGCACTGGTACCCAAGTAATGGAAAGACCCATACCACTGTAGACTTCAATTTCAAGCTTGGTTATTCGCTTGGCAGATTAATCATGAATTTGCTTAGCCGCTGTCTTCTTCCTTAACATAACAGTGAAACACACACACACACACACACACACACACACACACACAGAAAAGAAAGAAAGAAAACGGTTAAAAAGTCATGCGCTTTTTCCTCTGCCTAGCCATTTTCCTCCTGGGCCCTGCCATTTTATTGCCCCCAATTTACTACTACTCTTACCCTTCCCTCTCTCTCCTCACCACACTGTAGCACACACCACACCCTACCCCCCCCCCCCCCCCCCCCCCCCCCCCCCCCCCCCCCCCCCCCCTCTTTTACTAAAATGCCACCAGTAACAAGCCCGGCAGGCTGTTTGTGAAACCAGGCTGTATAGGTTTGAAGGGGGTGATAGGTGAAAGTGAAGAGCTTTCATGGCCAGCTGCCCTGCAGGCGGGCCTAATTAACCCCACACCTTCCATCAGTCAAACACACTCTGGACACTGGTGGTGGGACAACGGCTAAAACTGGACCGATCATCCACGACAGGGGCTGGGCAATGCAGCACAGCACATCACAACATGCCAGCACAGTACAGCGGCACGCCACAGTACAAAAATAGCTGTGCAGTGCAGTGCAGTACCGAGCAGCACAGTACAATGCTAAGCGGAAGGGCAAACTGCACTGCAGTGCATACACAGTGCCATACGGTGCACTGCAGTACACGGGACGCGCAATACTGCATTAAATGCAGTGCTATGCAATGCAATACAGTAGGCCTCCGTCGGTCTTTGCTGACCATGGACAGACTATATCCGACCCTAAGACACTCTGCACCAAACAACGCAATAATGTAGTACACTACACAATGCCGTTTTGTTATAATACGATGCAATGATTCATTCCAGTACAATGATAATGTTGTACTGTACAAATACAACCCAGAGCAGTACAATACAATGCAGAATCGTACGTACAATATAGTCCAGTACAATACAATGCAATACAGTAAGCACAGCACAAAGCAATGTGGTAGTTTCAGTTCAATCATAGACCAGCAAACCACCACACACACACACACACACATTTTGTGAACCTGATGCCCTGTAACTAGAGTGAGAGCCAGTCTATTGACAGAAGGAAGCTTCCAGAATTATTTGTCACGCTTCTTTCCCTCAACTGATTACCTCCCCTTAATAGCAAGCTAGATGTCACCATAAAACCAAACTTTCATGACCGATCAAGTCTTGAGGTACATTTGATGCTCTTACTAATTAATGCCTTAGAAAGTAATGCCTTTGGTCTAGCTCTTACTAATGCCTTAGAAAGTAATGCCTTTGGTCTATCTTCTGTGTTCAGATGTGTGTGTGTGTGTGTGTGTGTGTGTGTGTGTCTGTGTGTGTCTGTGTGTGTCTGTGTGTGCATGAACCCATACGTACATGTGTGTGTGAGACAAGTCCAGTATTATCTCATCTTAAAAATTGCACTATGGTCTTGCACACACAAGAGTGAACCGAGGCAGCTGCAAATTGATGACACGTAATGTTCACCACTACAAGAAACACACTTGCCAACGAACCAAAAAGAAAAATAAATAAATAAAAAGAAAAAGAAAAAGTAACTCTCACATTAGAAATACTGATAATAAATTCAGAGGAACTTATTAAATAGGGGGAAAAAAGTGACGCATGCACACACACACACACACACACACACACACACACACACACACACATGCAAACCCTCACACATACAAACCCTATCTTTATTCATCACATTCTTCATCATTCAAAACATACACACTCCCTGCCACATATATTTTTTTTTCACATTCTAACAGTCACTACTCAATAAACCTCTGTGTATGTGTGTATGTGATTGTAAGAGAGAGAGAGAGAGAGAGAGAGAGAGAGAGAGATGAGAGTGAGTGAGTGAGTGTGTGTGTGTGTGTGTGTGTGTGTGTGTGTGTGTGTGTGTGTGTGTGTGTTGTGAGTGCATGCACATGCATGTTTGAGGCACATCGTCTGATTGTGTAATCTTGAGGTCTGAAACAGATAGAACAATAATTATTTTCAGGCATGGGGAATGAAATTTCAGAATGTTGAGAAAAAGTACAAAATGTGTGTGGAAAGCATTCCAGCTATGCATAACAGAAGCATTTCAGCTTTAAGACGACATATCAATGTAAAGTTTCCCTCATTTCCGTAAATGATAACCTGCTTAGAAAAACACTTTTGAAAATCAGACTGCCCCTTTTTAGGGAAGGGTTTACACACATGTAGATGTGTGCATGCGTGTGTGTGTGTCCGTACTTACGTGCATGCCTGTTCACATGTGCATGCGCATTTGTGTGTATGTGTGAAAAAGAGTCTGAGAAACACAGACAGGGAGAGAGAGAGACAGGGAGGTGGGAGTGGGAGGCTTGCAGATGTGCATTTGAGTTCACTGAGAGTGTATTATGTGTGTACATGAACACATTTTATGCATATAAAGTGTATGCAGGAAGAAGCCTCTGTCAGAGGGCCCATACTCTGGCACATGACCAACAGAGCTGGGGGAAACTATTGAACTGTTCTTCAGTGCACCACCCCAATGACTTCACAGAATTATGGGAGAAGACAACGATGACTCTGTGTGTGTGTGTGTGTGTGTGGTGTGTGTGTGTGTGTGTGTGTGTCCGTGTGTGTGTGTCTGTGTGTGTGTGTGTTTGTGTGTGCGTGTGTATGTGTGTGCGTGCGTGTGTGTGTGTGTGTGCGCACACACAAGTATGTGTGCATGCATGCATGTGTGCAAACGTGCCTGCCTGCCAGCCTGCGTATGTGTGTGTGAGGGAGAGGGAGAGCGCATGTGTTGTATGTGCAAGAGGGTATGAACAACTGACTAGACCATACCCATTTGCAGAAAACTTCACATTCCAATCCTTTTAGTTCAACCAAATAAAAACATTCATCCAGGATGCCAGCGCTAGTGCAAGAGAGAGCGGGAGAGAAACATGCATCACAGATCCAAGATAACCATGATTCTCTCTCTCCCCCCCTCTCTCTCTCTCTCTCTCTCTCCCCAAACATCTTCCCTCCCCCCTTACCCCCAGCCTCTTCCCTTTTTACTCCAGTTGCCCACCACATCATCACTAACACTTACAATGCACACAAGTGCAAGAGGCAAAATGCACATGTATTCCAACTCCTTATCTGCCAGTGCACAGCTTTAAATTAAAATATCGATCCAGGAGCTCCAGCGGCCCTTGAAGTTTACACAACGTCTTGTTAACTTCTCAGCAATATTTTCACTCACAAATGTTGTTTTCCTTTTTCCTTTTTTTTCTTTCCCCCCTTGGTGTTTGTTTCTCTGCATGATCTACACATGGCTTTTCCCATCCTGCAGCACTGCACTTTTTCACAATGCCAGACTGGGCTTGGATTTTTCTCCCAAATGGGGACTAGAATAGCCTTAGACAAATTCCATACATGGGGAGTTCTCTCTAAACAAATAACGAGGAACATGAATGTGCATGCACATACACACGCACACGCACACACACACATGCACACGCACATGTTAAAACAGTTTTATTCTTTAGTGCCTGGCCAGAACACCAGCCAAAGCAAAGTGTCTATTTTAGGTTTGTTGTTGCGTGTTGCTGCTGTGCTGCCGGAGACTGAAACAGACTGCAGCTTGTCTTTTTGCTATCCATCAACTATGCCCCCCCCCCCCCCCCCCCCCACCCCCTCTCCTTTCCCAAGAAGCATTAGTTGCAAGGGGAAAGTTCAAATACAAAACTAAAATGCAATGCACTTCCATTTTTCCATTAAAAACAGTAAGATACTGCAAACAGACTCATACGCAAATATTGTCAGACAGTTTCTCCATGTTTGACATGCCCTGCTAAATTTAATGTCAGTTGGAACAGAGTTCTTTACATTTCATGCATACACTCAAACACTGGAGAGAATAAACTGTCAGCCAACAAGAGTAGAACCTGTCTCTCACTCACACACACACACACACACACACACTCCCCCCAATCCCAAGCTCCCCAACAACATACTAAACTGAGGTTAGCCCCGCTGATGGCGCTATATCCCTGACAACACAAAAACTACACACTGAGGTTTGCCCCCACTGATAGCACGTTACCCCCTAGCAACACAAAATCTACACACCGTGGTTTCCCCCACTGATAGCACACTACCCCCTAACAACACAAAAACTACACATTACAGTTTGCCCCCACCGATAGCAAATTACCCCCTAACAACACAAAAACTACACACTGCAGTTTGCCCCCACTGATAGCACATTACCCCCTAATAACAAAAAAAACTACACACTGAGGTTTGCCCCCGCTGATGATGCTATACCCTTTGACAACACAAAAACTACACACTAAGGATTGCCCCCGCTGACTGCTCTATACCCCTGACAACAAAAAATACACACTAATGATTGTCCCAACTGATGGCACTATACCCCCTGACAACACAAAAACTACACACTGAGGTTTGCCCCCAACTGATGGAATGTTACTCCCTGACAACACAAAAACTACACACTGAGGTTAGCCCCCAACTGACAGAGCGTTACTCCCTAACAACACAAAACTACACACTGAGGTTTGCCCCCAACAGATGAAGCGTTATCCCCTGACAACACAAAAACTACACAGAGGTTTGCCCCCAACTGATGGCACCTTACCCCTGACAACACAAAATCTACACACTGAGGTTTGCCCCCAGATGATGGAGGATTACCCCCTGACACAAAAATTACACACTGAGGTTTGCCCCCAACTGTTGGCGCGTTATCCCCTGACAACACAAAAACTACACACTGAAGTTTGCCCCCAACCGATGGAGCGTTACCCTTGACAACACAAAAACCACGCCCCAAGGATTGCCCCCACCGATGGCGCTACACCCCTGATGACACAAAAACTACACACTGAAGTTTGCCCCAACTGATGGCGCGTTACCCCCTAACAACACTAAAACTACACACTAAGGTTTGCCCCCAACTGATGGGGCTTTACCCCTGACAACACAAAAAAATCACACTGAGGTTTGCTCCCCAACTGATGGCCCTTTACCCCGAACAACACAAAATCTACACGCTGCAGTTTGCCCCCGCTGATGACACTATACCCCTGACGACACAAGAACTACACACTGGTGTTTGCCCCCAACCGATGGAGCATTACTCCCTGACGACACAAAAACTACACACTGAGGTTTGCCCCCCAACTGATGACGCTACACCCCTGATGACACAAAAACTACACTCTGAGGTTTGCCCCCAACTGATGGCGCTACACCCCTGATGACACAGAAACTACACACTGAGGTTTGCCCCCAACTGATGGCATGTTACCCCTGGCAACACAAACACTATGCCCTGAGGTTTGCCCCCAATTGATGGCACTACACCCCCGACGACACAAAAACTACACACTGAGGTTTGCCCCCAACTGATGGAGTGTTATCCCCTAACGACACAAAAACTACACGGAGGTTTGTCCCCAACTGATGGCACCTTACCCCCTGACAACACAAAATCTACACACTGAGGTTTGCCCCCAGATGATGGAGGATTACCCCCTGACACAAAAATTACACATTGAGGTTTGCCCCCAACTGTTGGCACGTTACCCCCTGACAACACAAAACTACACACTTAAGTTTGCCCCCAACCGATGGAGCGTTACCCCTGACAACACAAAAACTACGCCCTAAGATTTGCCCCCACTGATGGCGCTCCACCCTGATGACACAAAAACTACACACTGAGGTTTGCCCCCAACTGATGGCATGTAACCCCCTAACAACACTAAAACTACACACTGAGGTTTGCCCCCAACTGATGGGGCTTTACCCCTGACAACACAAAACCTACACACTGAGGCTTGCCCCCAAATGATGGCTCTTTACCCCTTACAACACAAAATCTACACACTGAGGTTTGCCCCCGCTGATGACCTATATCCCTGACGACACAAAAACTACACAATGACGTTTTCCCCCAACTGATGGCGCTACACCCCTGACAACACAAAACTACGCACTGAGGTTTGCCCCCGACTGATGGCGCTACACCCCTGACGACACAAAAACTACACACTGAGGTTTGCCCCCAACTGATGGCCCTTTACCCCTGACAACACAAAAACTACACACTGAGGTTTGCCCCCAACTGATGGCCCTTTACCCCTGACAACACAAAATCTACACACTGAGGTTTGCCCCTACTGATGACACTATACCGCTGACGACACAAAAACTACACACTGAGGTGTGCCCCCCAACTGATGGCGCTACACCCCTGACGACACAAAAACTACACACTGAGGTTTGCCCCCAACTGATGGCGCTACACCCCTGACGACACAAAAACTACACACTGAGGTTTGCCCCCAACTGATGGCGCTTACCCCCCTGACAATACAAACTCTATGCCCTGAGGTTTGCCCCCAACTGATGGTGCTTTCAACTTGGACCGACAGTCACAAAGCAAACACTAAACCCACCCTGGATGTTTTTTCAATCCATGGTTTTATTTACAGGTGGAAATTCCAGTGCAACAGCTGTTCAAGGGCAGGTGGTCCACACAATGAAACCCTTTATTCCCTGTGCGCTGGTGGGGAAGGGGAGGAGAGACTGGGTGGAGTGAAGGGGAAGAAAGGTGGGCAACTGTGTGTATCAATGTGAAACTGAGTGTTTGCTTGGTTTTCAGTTTAACATCTGTTCCCTACAAAGTATTATTAGACAAAAGAGGACAGAGGAATGCATATGTGGGTGGTGTGCACGCCTATGCAACCAAACGCATACATGTGTGTATGTGTGTGTGTGTGTGTGTGTGTGTGTGTGTGTGTGTGTGTGTGTGTGTGTGTTCATATGTGTGTGTGTGTGTGTGTGTGTGTGTGTGTGTGTGTGTGTGTGTGTGTGTGTGGTTGTGGTATTATACTCTTTCAAAAAAAAAGGCCACAAAAGAAGTAGACCAAACACACACACACCCACACACACACACACACAGATTCAAAAAAATTTCTCTGTTAAGCTAACACCCAAAGTGTCTCCCAAATCAATGTTTTCTCCCAACCATGAAGAGATTATCAGACATTATTTCAGCAGTACTTCACTAACAAAGACATTTTAAACCAAATCTGATTTTGATTTACATACATTTTCATCAAAAGAAAAGAATATGTTGACCTAGCTTGAGAATTTTGAGACGGTCTATTGTTAGGCAAACACTGTATCTGACTTTTCTGAGCATGCACACGTTTGTGTGTGTGCCCATGTGCAAAAGCAAGTCTGTGCGAAATAACTGAACACCTACAACAAACCATAACACAAACAATGGGCAAGCTGCTGTCGCTCCAGACAGCAAGAGGTTCATCTTCCTCCTTCCCCCCTCTTTCACCATCATAATTGCTGCGTACACAATACTGCAGGTGTTTCCCAATGTCAACTGTGTCCTAGCCATCCTGGGAGCACAAGGTGTCCCAGCCTTAGATCACCCAGCTGTGCCGTGTGGCAACTGTTCCCAGCTACACATCAAGACAAACACCTACATGCTGTTACCAAACACATGAAAGTACACAGCTACAACCATCCACCTAACTCTAAAAAGTCTACCGGCAGCTTGAAGTTTAGATCTTCACCTCTACTGTCGGTCACTCACTACAAGGCTGCGGAAGAGACTCGGTGGTGCTGCAGTGGTGGTGTTATGTGTTTCTTCTTCCTACTGAGACAAGGCTGCCTAAAAATGGAGCTTGACTTAAGTGAAAATGGAGTGGTGGTAGGTAGTCACAGGTCCCTTCACAAAAGACCTTGTGAATCTGCTAACACTGACCACCATGGCCAGACCCAACACAGCTTGTGAATCTGCTAACACTGACCACCATGGCCAGACCCAACACAGCTATCACAATGGAAAGGAACTGAAGTTACAATGTTACGACATGGACTTCATTACAGTTTTTCTTTGTTTCCTGACAAGTGACAAAGAGCACGATTGTACTCATACAAAGAACCTGCTTACTTGAAAACTACAAGTTAAAATTCATTTCAAATATGACACATTCAAGGTGCAGATGGCATATGGCTATGATCCCAGTCTTTCCATTCAGTCCACAATACATGCATCTCTGGGTAGCAGGCAATACTCTGGAATTTGGGATTCACTTGCATCTGAACCCATAAGTATACATTAATTAATCAACTCCGACAACAATAGCTCAATCTGTGTGAAAATTGTCTGCATCATGCATCTAAGCAGTTACGTCTCAGGAGTAGAACTAGATGGGATCTCCTAAGCTCTCGAGAGAGCAAGTACACAAGCCCTCCCGCCTCACAAAACCACTGGATTTCACATTTTTAACCAAGGATGCCCCCCTGGATCTGGAACGTGAGAGCCCGACATGAAGACATCACGTGTGTGTGCAGCAGAGAATCTTCAAGTAAATAAAAGCATTGAAAGCCAGAGGAGGACCAGAGAGCCAGGAGGTTACAGCTGTTGACAGATCAAATTTGACAATGTTCAACCTCTCTGAGAAGCACAGCAGTCGGCCTAACACCACTTCATTTGAAATTGTCAATCCAACAAACAAGTAGCTGGGTTAACGACAGACCCAACCTGCCCCTACCCCCTCCCCTCTCCACCCCCCCCACCCCACCCCTTCACACACACACACCACACACACACACACACACACACACACACACTTCATTTCTGTGACAGTCCAGCTGATCACACTAAGCACTGTAAGGACTGTCCCTATACAACTGAAAAAAGTCCTGTCCTAAACCACACACAAAAAAAGCAACAAAAACAACTATCTATACCACTTACATAATTTATAGTATGGCAGCTAAACTCCATACTCTAAAAAGCATAAACAAGGACATGCTGATGGCACAAGGCATCCTCTTTTATATATCATTCTGGCATCCTCTTTTATCTATCAAAGCTTACATCATAAATCAAAATAATGATTTTTTTAAAAATTGTATACACACACACACACTCTCTCTCTCTCTCTCTCTCTCTGAGAAAACGGACAATGTCAAATGGACAGCTCACGTTCATCTGGACTGTATGTACAGCAATGCTACTTAGTCACCAGACTACAGTGCAAAAAAACCTGGCATGTACTTGTCACAAAATGTAGCCAGAGAGAAATAAAGTAAAGACTTTCAAAAACAAAACCCCAAAAAAAGAGGCAAAGGACATAAAAGAAAAAAAAGAAAAAAAGTGGATGACATTATGTATAAAAAGGCAGAGCCAAAGAGTAATAGAAAAGAGGAATCTACAACTAAAGAATTTGCTGGAGAGGACACAATTTATACTGAAAGAGCCCCCTGCATCCTTACTGGGCAACACAGACACACTCAACCTCATGCGCGCTGGCGCTCACACACACACACACACCACACACACACACACACACAATGTGCGCGCAAACACACACACACACACACACACACACACACACACACACACACACGCACACACACACGCACACAATCTTCTCCATAAATCAATAAGGGAAGGAGTTAGAAATAACAATGTCCAGGAGGGAGGGCTGGGGGGTACATTATGCTCCAGATTACAGAGTGGGATCGACAGACAGCAAACAAAGAAACAGAAGACAGAGGCTGTGATGGGTAGACAGACAGATAACCATTAATATTTCAGTGACAATTCCACGGAGGGGAAATAGTCTAGACTGGTTCCAATAATAAATGTAAAACTTGGAAAAAGAACTATTCAATAGGTATTCCTTTTTTTTTTTTTCCAAGACTACAAATTGCAACCACTGTCAAATTCTTCACCATGACTCCTGCATATGTAGGTGAAATCTCCTCAATCTCCTTTCTTTTAAATATCAAAGACAAATCATACAAGAGAGCATGCACATTCAGAGTTTATCATATGTGAACAAATCCTTCTTCAAGACACTATCTTCTCTGCACACACACACACACACACACACACACACACACACACAAATAAAATAAACACAACTGTCACTGACTTTGAAGCTTTCTTCAAAACGCTTACCACTGACCTATCCCGTGGAAGACAGATGACGACCTTATTCTTCAGACAACATCTGAACTTCAAACTTTTCAGTGAGCAATTTTTTTTTTTTTAATCCTTTGTTAAATTTACAAAAGACATCTCAAATGTAATATTAATCCAAGAGCAACACATCTCTGCCACACCCCCACACCTAAGAGGAAATCCTAAAATGTTTGCTAGATGCCTGAGGCCTATATATCTAACAAAAGTCACACACATTTCACTGTGATTGATCATTAACGCATCTCCTCTTCACAGAACATGAGCAAATGATGGGAGGAAAGATGTGATGCACAAAAGCAAATGTTCACCCGAGACATTATATATGTCTTTTTTATTTTTAAGACAGACACAGGATTGGAGGGGGTGGAGGGAGGGAGAATTAAAGGAAGAGCAAGATGAAAACAGAGAAAAAAAACAGGAATCGGGACAATTACAGGGTGATTACAAATAACAAATCGGGGACAGGCGAGGAAGACAATATCCCCTTGCCAGATCTGTCTTGGGAAGCTTTTCAGCTGGCTCAAATCAATGAATGAACAAAAAGAATAAAAAAGAAAAAAAAAAAGAAAAAGCTCATGTAAAAGGAATTAGAAATGGCGTCATTTTTGTTTTAGGTGGGTTTTTTCCCCTTCTAAAATATGTCGTAAACTGCTAATAATATGTAAAAACAACTTGCATTCACTCACTATGTAAGTGGCAGGCTTGTTAGTGCTGCTCCTGTGACTAGCACATATTTAAAGATATGGGAATGACGCTTGCACATGCAACTCATGATTTTATTGCAGGGGGGAAAAATGTTTTAACTAAAGAGTACACTCGCTCACAAAAGCGAAGAATTTCTCTTTTTCTCTTTCATGTCATTTCAAAAATGGATTGCCCGACAACCATGCGTTACACTCAGACTTATCTGACAACATTTGAACTTTAAGTCCATTTCATGTTTCAATCTAAAGGTGAGGATCTGAGACAGTGACAGATTTTCTTAATGCTGTAAACAGAGTCTGTGATTCATTGTTCCAATGACCTGAGGAGTAAAAGCAGAATGGTCTTTCTATTCTACTGACTTGGAAAAGCTAAGGTTTTATATTCCACCTACTTGAAAGGTTACATGGTTTTTCAGCCCAATATCAAATATTAATCAGAGAGACACAAAATGCTTCAGGCACCGGACTAAGCACTTGTCATTTCACCTCTGCAGTTATCATCAGTGTAGTTACCACCGTTTGCCATAAACAGCCAAGGTGGAGGAGCAGAGAGGTAGGGTGGGTGGTGTGGGTGGGTGTGTGTGTGTGTGTGTGTGTGTGTGGGGCGCGCGCGAGCGTGTGCGTGCATGCGTGCGTGCGTGCGTGCTTGCGTGCGTGCGTGCGTGCATGTGTCTGTCTGTCTGTCCTTGAGTATATAAACTCGAAAGAAAAAACAAACAAAAATGCCATGAAGTGGTCTGAAGATCAGAAGCCTGCTTTACAGGTAAGAGATTTCGCCTGAAACTGCTTGAGCAGCAATGGATACACTTGCTGAAAGGGAAGATGGGGGGGAGGGGGAGGAAAGAGGGATGGGGAAGAGGAACAGGGGTAAAGAAATGGGAAAAGGGAGGAGAAGAAAGGGGGTAAGGGGGTGTAAAGGGTCTGCCTTGGCCACTTCTTCAACGAACACTCTAAAATTTCATGCTTTCATCCATAATACTGTTACACTTAGAAACCATTATACACACATGAATAGCAGCTGAAAATGTTGATCTCGGCATGAGAACACACTTCTGTAAATGGACATCCAAAGATTCCAATGATTTGTGGAGGAGGAAAGGAGATCTGGGGATCCTGAATTCAACATCCATACATCATAACTCTCACCCATGCCCTCCACACAGGTCTGAAAACTCACCGAGACTGACTCCAAAAATTGCACATATTTTTGCACCACAGAGTCAAGAACGGCCATGGAAGAATCACTTTCAGACACCTTCCATGCATCACAAAATCAAAAAAGGTTCAGGAAGACAATCATTCTTTAGGACTCCTGCGCATCACAAAATCAAGAAAGGTTCGGGAAGAGGGTCATTCTTTAGGACTCCTGCGCATCACAAAATCAAGAAAGGTTCAGGAAGAGGGTATTCTTAGAATCCGTCATCACAATCAAGAAGACTGGAAGGTCATTCTCAGATCTGTACATCACAAATCAGAAAGATCAGAAGAGGGTCATTCTTTAGACTCTGTGCTCACAAAATCAGAAAGTCAGGAAGAGGGTCATTCTTTAGACCTGTGCATCAATCAAAAGACTCAGGAGAGGTCATCTTAGGATCAGTGCATCACAAAATCAAGAAAGACTCAGGAAGAGGGTCATTCTTTAGGACTCCTGTGCATCACAAAATCAAGAAAGACTCAGGAAGAGGGTCGTTCTTTCAGAATCCTGTGCATCACAAAATCAAGAAAGACTCAGGAAGAGGGTCATTCTTTCAGAATCCTGTGCATCACAAAATCAAGACAGTCTCAAGGAAAGAGTCAGTCTTTAGGACACATTTTGTGCATTAAAAACAGGCTCAGGAAGCGTTAATCTTTAAGATACCTTCTGTGCATCATAAAATCAAGAAAGACTCAAGAAGAGGGTCACTCTTTCAGAATATTCTGTGCATCATAAAATCAAGAAAGGCTCAAGAAGAGGGTCATTCTTTCAGAATATTCTGCGCATCACAAAATCGAGAAAGGCTCAAGAAGAGGGTCATTCTTTCAGAATATTCTGCGCATCATAAAATCAAGAAAGGCTCAAGAAGAGGGTCATTCTTTCAGTATATTCTGCACATCACAAAATCGAGAAAGGCTCAGGGAGACAGTCATTGTTTTTAAGACAGCTTTTGCGCATCACAAAATTGCAGAAAAGCTCTGGAAGAGGGTCATTCTTTCACTTTTCAGCCACTTCTTATGCATCACAAAATCAACAAAGGCCAGGAATCATTCAATCCATAGGAAAGGGTTTTGTTCTTTCAGCTACTTCTCTGGCACTGCAAAATCAAGAAAAGGCCAAGAAAGGGACATTCTTTTGACAACAGTTTGTGTATCATCAGCAGGTACCTCCCCAATGACACTCCTTATCCCTATGCCCCAGGAACAGAGCTACTAGACAGGGGTACAAGACATATCAGTACACTTGATCATATCTGTGCAAGTCTGTGCACATTTCTTTTAATCCATCTTGAATTTCATAAAAACACACTGCTGTCTTAAACACATATACACACCAAACACCAATACCTGAAAAAGAAAGCTATAAACAAACAACGGATCTCTCCCTCCCTCCTATCCCTCCCGGGGTTCTTTTTTCACGCTGGGGCCTGTAGGTTGAGCTGGTTGTTAGTCAGAGCAAAGCTGCTGGCTGTGATCTGAGTCACCAGACTTTTTTTTATGTGGTCGGTGGCCTTTTATGCACGATCACATTACCAACTGACTTCCACTACCAGACTACCAGCTGTACACGTTCTGTACAGCAGCTTGCTTGGGGCTCTGAGACCCTGCCACAGAACTGCTCACAAAGGGAAAACGCATTACAGTACATCTCATCTGGGCAACATTACACACTCCTTGGGGCAATGTAATGTACGACACCAATTTCGGATCATCCCTACACACAGCACTAACTTGTATCCACGATCATGTACATGAAAAGCAAGAGTCTGCCTGATGACTATCATTCGCCCGTACTGCCTAGGCGGTTGTGCGACGAATTTGCATTTTGAGCTGGAGTTCAAATCCCTGGATGCGCACCATAAAAAACAGGCTACCTTATTGTCAGTCTGAAGGTGGGTGGTGTTTTGGAGGTGTTAGAAATGTTAGACTGTTCCTGTCCTTCCCTGCCTCCCTGATTATCCCCCATAAGCTAGAAATGTCCAATACAAAAGAAAAGAGGAAAGGGGAAGTGTTTGACTGTTCCTTTTCCTCCCTTGCTCAGAATGATTACCCTTATAAAGTTGGAAATGTCACTAAAACAGAAAAAAGAAAAATATTGGTGTATATCAATGAAACAATGATTACATAACTAACAATACCCACCAGCATCCGCCATCTTTCCATTTTCTTTTTTCTGTTGTTTTTTTTTTTTTTCCATTTCCGCAGCATTATTTATGAAAAGGACTAAAGACCTTCAAGAACAAAAGCTCTTCACGAACAAAAGAAGCCCATGACATGGTCATTAAGTAGAGCACAGAAGTCCACCACATGCTCAACACAGTTTGCTTTCTTTAACCTCATGGCTCACCCTCTTTCTAGACAAGCATTTCTAACTACCCTTACACCAAATTCAAGAACCATCTGTCTGATGACACCAGACCAAACATTATTCAGACATGTATCTTCACCAGAGTTACAGACTCAAAGAAGCTGGGCTTCCACATGTTGTTGAGATCACGAATCCTGCTGGACAGTTATCATCCATCATCTTTTTGAATTATCGACTCACTCAAAAACTCAAATCCAGATATACTATGTACTTCAATTACACACAAATTGGGATGGGCAGCTGGTAAGGTTTATGTGTATAATTTATCACCACTAAGCGGCTGTATCAAAGGTGGAAATAAAATTCTATTTGCATGCATCAACCTCACACATATATATTGAGTAACACTTGCAACGCACAAACACACATACAAACAAATAGATATAATTAATTAGAAATGCTTTTCTCCATTAAATTTCTCAGCAGAAAATATAACCAAACCAATAAGAGGGGTACAGCTGCACAGGTATTAACTGATGAACGGCATATGTTCAGACCATGAAAACCACAGTAAAGTCACTTCTCTGTTAGAACAAAAAAAAACAAACAAACAAAAAAAAACACCATGTCATATTTTTTCCTCCTGGCACTCAATAATACAGTGGAACCCTTCTACCAAGACCAAAAAAAAAAGGATTAATTATGGGTCTTAAAAGGGAATGACTTTTCATCAGGAAGCTGATCCAGAACCAGTAAAATATCAGGGAGTGAATCCTCGTTGAAAGGTTATCTAGTAACCCCACACCACCCCCACCCCTGAAACAACATCCGTCACAACAACAACTAAAATCTTCAAAAACAAGGTCACTGGGAGGTTAAGTGTAGCACTGAAAATGTTCCAGAAAAAAAGTCTCGGAATGAAAGGAATCTCAACTGAGAAGATTTATTTGTACACCATGAATACCTAATATACATTAAAATACAGATCAGTAAGGAGATCATTCTAAACTGAATCTGAATAAGTAAATTAAACCGACACAAGCGTCACCCAAAAAAAACAACAGTTTCTTCCCTTTTCTCCATTTCTGAAATCTGGCCAGGCCCCCAATGCTCACTGACCCGTTCCTGGAAGCAACAATGTAAACAGGCTCCTGACACACACAATTACACTGGACAAACACGCACACCAAAACAAGCCTTCGATTCCACAAATATTAGGACAGTCCCTGTACAAATCAGGGAGCCTAATAGCTTTGTGATCCATTCAAGAATTAGAAACACCCGCATTCACCCTCCGTCAACTCTGCAGGGGACCATCTGATGAGGTGACGGCCAACAGTATTTGTTTAGGGGTTTTTTTTTTGTCTTTTTTTCATATATTCTCACTCTCCCTTTTCCCACCTCCGCTTTCCCCCCTCCACTCTCTCATATCAATCTGAAGTGATTGTGCGGTGAGGTACAAGAGGTGGTACTGTGTGTGGTGTGCATGGCAATAAGTGAAGTGGCAGGAGAATGATATTCTAAGTGGCATCAATCGGAGCTATCCTGTGGTGGTGTGCGATGCCCCCCCTGCTGTGTGTAGTATGGGTGGTATGTATTTTCTTTTCACATGTATGTATTCAGAAGTATTTTTATGTTGTGTATATGTGTTCAAACTATTCTCTAGAACATGATGTACCTGTGTTCGTGGGCATGCATGCACTAGTGTCTATATACATAAACTACAAAGTGTTTGTAACTATGCATGCACTAGTGTCTATATACATAAACTACAAAGTGTTTGTATCAAAGCGATTCTAAGCTCGCTCTCGCTCTCTCTCTCCTTGTCTCTCTGTGTGTGTATGCTTGCGTGTGTGTATGTGCGAGTGGACCTCTTTTTCTATATTTATGAGTGCACTTGTGCACTAGAACATGTAAGCATGCCTGCTCTCTAACTGTACCCCCAAGGCTATTCTATGTGTTTGTTTGTGCGTGTGCATGTGCATGTGTGTGTTTGTGTGTTTGTGTGTGTGTGTGTGTATGCATGTGTGTGTGTATGTGCAAGCGCGCGCGCGAGCGTGCTTGCATGCATGTGTGTGTGCACGCATGCGCATGTCTGTAAAGATGATTATATTTGTATGTGTGTGTGTGTGTGTGTGTGTGTGTGTGTGTGTGTGTGTGCGCGTGTGTGTGTGAGATATTGTTTGCATGCACTCACTCACATGTGCACGTGTTAGTGAGAGAGACAGACAAGACAGTAAATGTACACTTCTGCAAGCTCCAACCCATCCTCAGCATGTGCATGCACACACAACTGTTTGCAAATTAACAGGTCAATGCATGCCTTTATAATTCATACAAGAAAAAGTTTGTGCACACCATTTCAAGTTCCACATATTCATCACGGATTTTAAATCTGTCTTTTACCCCATAACCGCAGCATTTTTGACAGACAGAATCGCCTATCTTACACTGAAAAATAAGAAAAGCTTTTCTCTCGCGCCATCAAGCAGGGTATCAAATGGCCTTCCACCGTTTCCCATTTCTAAACAGATAGGCATCAGCATTGATACTAGCTCAGCCAGCTGATCTGAAAGAGGATAACGGCCAATAGGCAGGAAAGTGTACAAAACAATCCCATTTATGATGGCCGTTATCAGAACATACCTGTGCGCATATAAAGCCCCAAACATGTCTTACAAGATGCACACTGTGCAAATGTAGAATCAGTGACTGGCAATGGGGTAGGTGGTGAAGGCAGCATGGGGAGGGGGGGGGGGGGGGGGGGGGGGAACAGGACAGTGGCAGCAGGATGGGATGGGGTGGTGGCAATCTATACATACAGATATAATTTACACAGGCAACAGCCTGGTTCTTGGGCTTCTCGTATCTGAATTCTGACAGTTTTTTTTTTCTTTTTAAATTCATTTAAATCACAATCTGGCTCTCTCATTGTTGCTGTTGGTGTCTGTCTCAAGTATCATTCCTCTTCATCCTTCCCTTCCCCCTCTCCACTTCTGCTACAGTGGAGACACCTTTTTTTCCTTTCCTTCCACACATAACCCCCTCCCCAATCCAGAAGATTTTGGAAATTTTTTTTTTGGTCATATCATCACCCATATTTTTCAACATGTTAATACTATTAACAGTGTACATCAAGAACAACATGTGGTCTTGTAAGAGTGGAAGGGGCAAGGGAGGGACAGGAAGGGGCTGGGGGGAGGGGGGGGGGGATGACAGTCAAAAAGGAATCTAAACCTGAATCATAAAACTGAAGTCAAGTTCAGCTGACTTGAAAATGAGAGACTCTACTGTAGTACATACATTTCACCGAAACTCTGAATCTCTATTCCCCCTATCCACACAGCCAAATGTAAAACCTTCCCTACTACAAGTGCATACACTGCATGGCACATGTAATTCAAAATCACACACACACACACACACACACACACACACACACACACACACACACACACACACATTCATCCATTCATCTGCGTTTAAAATGATCAGAAATGGGGCATTTAAAGCACGCAAAGTGAGATCTAGTTGCAAAGAGAGATGACTGCAGGCGGAAATCTAAACAAATCATTCAACGCCTATCTTGAGCTGAAGTGATTGAAGGTAAGTGGTTGCTCATTCATTTTCGTTGTCCTAATTGTTTTGTATCTTGCCTGAAGAAGACCTAAGAGGTCAAAACGCAGGCACGCGCGCGCACACACACACACACACATACACACACACACACAGGAAAGATAAAATCGGAAAAGACTCATGATCTGATATTTGGGAAAGACTTATGATCTGATGTTCAATTTAAACAAACTTTTAACAGCAGCCATGATGATCAGACTCTTGCACACACATTCAGGGGGCACTTGGTGACAAGGTTAAAACAACATGAACGGTTGAACTGGCAGGGAACATTTCTGGCAACAAACAGGGCTGTGGATCATTTGATGAATCTTCATTTTCCACTGGGATTTTGTGCTTATACATTGACGTGACAACTAATCTGGCGCCCAGGCCAACTACCTGTCAGTTAGACGACTGTCCTTGCAGTGAGAATGTTTCACTTCATGCAACCAGGGGCATAGGGAGAGGCAGGTGGGGTGGGGGGGGGGGGGGGGCGGGGCAGGGAGCAGAGAAGGGGGGGGGGGGGGGTGGAGGTTGTAGGGGCCTGAGGGCAATGCCTCCAAAAGCTGTATATTTTCAGCAAGCTCTGACCTTGCCATTTCCAGGAGCTTACACCATAATTTAAACGATAGGAATCTGCTTCAGTAAAAGTAAACATTTGGAAATGAAAGCCTTTTTTTTTTTCCAATAGCCCCTGGCAATCAGTTTCAAATGAAGATTGAAACAGACATACAAAAACACCCGAACTATAATTTGAAAATGGCCAGAAACAGCCAAAACTGTTACAATTACAAGTTTGCTTATATACAAGGCATTTGCTGCACTTTCTGCTCTTCATGGCATCCCCACTTACCCACCCCTATTTCTCCCCCCCCCCCCCCCCCCTTTCATTCAGTCATCAATTGACAAGTGTGCTCTACATCTTAACACACTGATCAGAGTGGCTGTGTTCCCATACATGCACAAAGCAAACAACATACCTCATTCCATCCCCAGCCCAACCCACCCCCTGTGTCCCTCTTACTCTCCATCACCCCCATCCTTTTCTCCTCCTATTCTTCCCATTTATACTCAGAGCCCCTTACACCATCACCCCCACCCTTTCCTACTGTCATTCTTCCCATATATACACTCACAGCCCCTCTGTATGTATTGCATGCACTAGATAGCTATCGTTCATTACAAGATCAAAGCGTGCCTGGGCATGCAGGATGAAAAGGAGTGGCCAGCAGACCTGACCCTGGGGAACACCCTGGCCTCATGCAACGCAGGGGGATGGTAGGCTTTAACGGTGACTGTATTCCAACCCCTAGATAAAAATTCCACCTGGGTATTATGCGTGGTGTCTGTACTGAGGGATGCCATGTCCACCCGGGAATCAATTACTCAGTTCCATAACAGTATGAAAGATGTCATGGCATGACACAGACCAAGACTGAGCACTTCGCTACTATTGTTTTAGCAAACTGCGTCTGTACCATTCGCATGCTGTAACAGAAAAGAATTCAAAAGACTGATATAACCAAATTCTTCTTGAATATCCATACCTCACTACATCCTACAGGCCACCCATCTTGATTTTGTACAATATGTAAAGAGGCTGAGAAAAACACACACACACACACACACACACACACACACACACACACACACACACACACACACAGAAATCAGACTATCCAATACCGACATTCAAAAGGTTCCACTACACAAATGTTCATGACAGACACCATCATATCGCCAGAATACATTCTGATTTAATAAAATTTGTAAAAAGGCAGAAAGCAAGAAAAAGGAAAAGACAAACAAACACAGTAATCAAAACACTGAAAACCTATTCCACACAATGGTGAAAAACCATCACAATCACTTTACTTTTTAAACTGTCTCTGTTCTCCAATCTACACCACTAGCCCAGAGGTATTCAGGTTTAATAATATACATTTACAAACTGTGCTTTCTCCCATTCCAAGCTTTAGATCGTCATGCCAATATGTGTCGCATTTTATCCCACACTCTCTGTAAGTTGTCACTGTTGCAATGGTTATCTCCATATTCGTTCTTTGGTAAATAACTATGATGTGGCAGCTGAGTTTGGAAAGATGGGATCCAAGGTAGGAAGTCCCAATAGTAAGAGACTGAGTGTATCAGCAAAGACAGATGGGATCCAGGGTAGGAAGTCCGAATAGTCTTTAAGAGACTCTGAGTGTATCAGCAAAGACAGATGGGATCCAGGGTAGGAAGTCCGAATAGTCTTTAAGAGACTCTGAGTGTATCAGCAAAGATAGATGGGATCCAGGGTAGGAAGTCCGAATAGTCTTTAAGAGACTGTGAGTGTATCAGCAAAGACAGATGGGATCCAGGGTAGGAAGTCCGAATAGTCTTTAAGAGACTCTGAGTGTATCAGCAAAGATAGATGGGATCCAGGGTAGGAAGTCCGAATAGTAAGAGACTCTGAGTGTATCAGCAAAGACAAAGTTTGAATTCATACAATTTCATTATCAATTTATAACCCTGACAAGTGATACAAACATGAAAACTGGTGAAGCATGAAGTTCAGATAAATAAACTGACCACTGTTGCTTTCATTTTATCAATAACGAGGAAAAGCTGACAAGCTGCAACCATAAATCTATGCTTACAGGTTTTCTAATCTGATCAATTAATCAGTCAGTATAACACCTCCGTTCTCAACTGTCAAGAGTCTAACAATATGGCAATTAACTACATAAATGTATATCAATCTGTGCATGCACATGCAAGCCTGTGTGCACACAACCAACCATATGACAGAAGTAGCCACAAGTGAGTAGTATGCATACACACTGGTAACTGGGAGTAACAGCCTGATGATCATGGTGTAAGAATGGGTGAGGCAACTGGTCAAAGGGAAGTAATTCAGTTTGTCCTGAAAACAGGTGTCACTGCCGTTTTGCACTGCTTCCACACTAAATGCGTACCTTTTCAGTCAGATCAGTACAGATAGTTAAGTACCTAAGTTTGAAAAAAAAAAAAAAAAAAAAAAAAGGGAGTGGGGGTGGGGGGAGGGAGAAGGTCATGCTGTACAGACAAAACTTTGTACACCAGAAGCATTAAAACAAAATCTGCTGACAATTATTCATGAAATAATTTTTTTTTTTCCTTTTTAAACAAATATATCCAGCCCACTCACTATGCCTTCTCTTTCTGCCCCCTCCCTTTCTCTGGCTGAACATGATACAGCCACAACAACAGCTAGGGTGGATCAGCGTTGTCAACTTACGTCAATGGTGTGTGTTAACTCATGCATTCAGCATTTGTACCAGACTAAGACATCGCCCTACCAGGAACAGGCAATGTACAACCAATGACCTTTTCTGACTCAACGGTGGCATAAACCATGCCTTTATCATGCTTTGTCAGGTGAGTATAATCAACACAAACCCTACTGGCACAAACTCTGCAGATATTTTTCTTCCTTTTCAAGAAAAGGTAAGCAACTTCAGTGAGTTGAAAATGCGGTCTCCAACACCAATCAACAGCACTTGCTGTATCAGTTAAGACACTCTATAAATCAGTTAGCTTCACCATGTTATATGATAATTATTTAACCAACATTACAACTTTCGGAACACACACACACACTCTCACACACACACACACACACACACACGTAAACATGCGCATAGAGTTAGCACAAATATATTTGTGCACACGCTCCTGCGAGCAACACACACACACACACACACACACACACACTGTAAATAACAAAGCATCATCAACTTTCCACAAATCACAAGCATTTCAACAAACGAAAAAACCAATGAACATCGACCAACTTCAGACATGCTGGGTGAATCACGGGCAGGCAGTTCAACGTTTCACAAACCAGAAGAACAAGTAACCAACCAAGACAGCAAAATCAAACCAGGAGGCCAAAAAAAAACCTGTGGAGTTCATTCAACAGAGAGAACAGGAGATGACAGAAAGACAGCTGGGGCAGACCCAGCACAGAGCCCAACTGATTTTTTTTTCTTTTTTAATTTAGAAAAAAAAAAGGGGGAAAGCAAATTACAGCCTTGAGGTTTCAGACAGAAAGGGGAGGGAGGTGAAGAAGTGAGTTGAAACAAATTTGACGTACCTTTGGGACAGGGAGTTCAGCAAAACAGAAAGATCAGTAACAAAGGAGGGTGGATTGGCCAGGAGGGAGAAGACAAATAAATAAGCCTACAGCTATCAATTCACGTCTGCCAACCTCATTACTGTCATGACAGTCTCACCCTTTTTATCTCTTTCCACCTCTTCTGCCTTTGCACCATTAACAACAATGCTGGAAAAAGCTTGGAGGGGAGGGGGGGGGGGGGGGCGGGAGACACAAAGAGGAGGGGGGGGGGGAGAGCAGAGTCATGGGACAGGCAGGAACAGCTCTTGATGTTGGCAGACAGTGTGACCTGAGCCTCCTGACCCAGCAAACAGAATGTCAGCATAACAAAGTCAGTGTCTATCAGTATCACATTCACACAGCTCAGGCCTAGGATAGGGTGACAGTGCACTTCCCAACAACAGTAAGACCTAACAGCTCTTCCGCCTGTGTGCACTGACGGAAAGTCCCATCCAACTGAGCACAGACCAAGGTGAAGTTAGCATACAAGGTTGAAAATCACGAGCAGAAGCTGTGAAGACGTTCTCTTTTCACCCTGGCTCCCCCCCCCCCTCCCCCCCACTCGCACCCAATCCTTCACAAACATCCGCTTCATTACTTCTCTGGTGTGACAGCTATAGTTATGGATTTTGATAAAAACAATTCAGGCAAAAACAAAACATATATTTCCTGTTAGTGCTATTCCTGTAAGAAACAAAATAGTGTCGTCCCCACTCACCCATTTTCTCACCTCCCTTTCCAGCACAAAGGCGTGTATCCGAAGTGTAAAGAATACATTTGTTGTTAGTTAGCCAGCCCATGCAAAACACCTCACAACAATCAGAATGAAAAAAAAAACTACAGTTTTGGCAACAAATAAATCCAAACCATGTACAACAAACAGTCCATGCCATCCCCCGGTGTTTATTCTGAAAAAAAGCTCTCTGCATATGTCCATAGAAATCAAAATGTACTTTCCAAGCAAGTAAATTAATGTAAAAGCAAACAAAAACTCTCCAAGTCTCCCACACACAGACAACTGACAATAACAAATTGGCTGCTATCAATAACCAAGATAATGTATTCTGGTGGAAACTATTCAAAACGACACTCAAACCTGAAAGCATAATTAGGTTATGTCAAGTCCCATTGCCAGATCACAATGTGCAATCAACCAATGAATTCTGATACTCTATGGTTCTGACAGACAGAGAGAGAGAGAGAGAGAGAGAGAGAGAGAGAGAGAGAGAGAGAGAGAGAGAGAGTGAGAGTCTTTCAGCCTGTTTCTTTCTCTTTCTGTCCCTGTCTCTTTCTGAGCGAGTGCATGAGTGAGTGAGTGAGTTTGTGTGTGTGTGTGTGTGTGTGTGTGTGTGTGTGTGTGTGTGTGTGTGTGTTAGTTTCAAATTTAACGTCTATCCACTCTAGGTGATATAAGACAACAACAACAAAAAAAACATACATACAAAACCAGCACCCCATCAACCCAAAAGCAAACAAACCAACCAACCAAACTCTAATGACAAAACGTGTGCATGTGTGTGTGTGTGTGTGTGTGTGTGTGTGTGTGTGTGTGTGTGTGCATGAGTGTGTGTGTGTGCGCATATGTGTGCATATATGTGTGCGCTGGTGTGTGATTCTCTGTGTGTGAGCCTGTGTGTATGAGAGAGAGAGACAAAGACAGAGCATGTGACTTGTGAGAAATATAGAGAGAAAATATACTGTTCAGGTCTTCATCTTTTGACCTGCCCACCATACAAATGAAGTAAACAAGCCAACTGGAACCTACACTAAATGAAACCAATTCGTGTGTGCGTGCGTGTAAGTGTGTGTGTGTGTGTGTGTGTGTGTGTGTGTGTGTGTGTGTGTGTGTGTGTGTGTGTGTGTGGCGTGCGCGCATATATGTATGTGTGTGTGTGTGTGTGTGTGTGTGTGTGTGTGGTGTGTGTGTGTGTGTGTGCAAGCGTGCACATGCTGCAATAAGGGTCTTGAGATTTTGTCCCATTTGAAATACTGTCACTCACACCACCACTGAAACAGGATGATGGATGGGAACCCAACCAGAAACTTGAACCATGGAACCACAACACTCTGATTCCACAGCAATTACATCATCCACTAAGCCATTCTCTGTGTGTGTGTGCGCGCGTATATATTCATGTGTGTGTGTGTGTGTGTGTGTGTGTGTGTGTGTGTGTGTGTGTGTGTGTGTGTGTGTGTGTGTGCGTGCGCGCGTGCGCAAGCGCGCACGTGCGTGCATGCGTGCGTGTGTGTGTGTACATGTGTTTCTGTGTATGTATACATAAGTATGTATGTATAAGTCCACATATGCATGCACACATGTGTGTGTTTGTAAGTGAGTGTGGGTATGTGCATCTGTATATTGCATGAACTTGCTATTATTTGTATGACCAGGTGTGTATGTGTACACACACACACACACACACACACACACACACACACACACACACACACACACACACACATGCACAGATGGTAAGTGAGAGTCAGTTTAAGTGTGCGGTTGTGTAATTTATTCCCAATTTAAAGAAAACAAAATCTTCGTAACAATTCAAACTTGCTCAGTCAGCCTCCAATCCAGCCATCCACCAGCTAACATTCACAACTCTTCTGAGGGCAGCCATACATAGAACATCATGTTTATGAAATTTTAAAAACAATTCTGGCAGCAGATTCACACCTGAAGTTTAAAAAAAAAAAATTTTTAAACTTGATTTCAATTTACAACAACAACAACAAAAAAGAAAAAGAAAAAGAGAAGAATGCTATAAAATATAGAGAAGGGGTAGGGGGATACAGAGAAACAGAACAGAGACAGAAAGACAGAGAGACAGAGACAGAGAGACAGAGACAGAGAGAGAGAGAGAGAAGACAGAGACAGAGAGAGAGAGAGAGAGAGAAAGAGGTGCTAAAATAGTCTGAGAATTCCAAAGACAGGAGAGGATTTTCACTTCAGAGTTCTAAGCACTCTGCCCACAGTGTAAAAAGGGCAGGAGTTCAGAAGAAGTTAATCCCAGGACTTAAGGACCCCTCATAAATCTTACACATCCTGCAGTTGGCACGCTCCAGAGACGCACAGGGCAAGTAAACAGGTCATCGATACAACAGTGAAAATGCAACAAATAACAGGTTTATGCTCCCTCAAGTCAACAATCTCACACCTATCCAATAAGCAGCAGAGTGATCTGCTCTTCAAGAGTCAACTCCAAGACATCGACCAGTAAATGAATGATACGTGTCTGATCACCTAACAAAGCAGCGCAAACCAATGAGCGCCTTGAGTTATAATAATCAACATGAGAAATAAACACACATGACTATCATTCCCAATCCATCTTTCACCAGACAATAAATCATAGCTGATCAATCACCAACAAAAGAAATGCAGAGCAAAGAGCACCTGGAGTTGGTGATAATAAAGATGTGAAATAACTGGATCTGCAGCTTGACAATCATTCACTGATGACTCACAAGGTAAGGTAAGGTAATGCTGCTTATAGCCCAGCTGACAGCAACGGGCCATATCAGGGCTGTCACCACGTTAAAATCAACTGAAGTCATCAAAAAAAAAAAAAAAAATTTTTAACTTTCACACTTCTAAAAAACGTATCAGAAACTTCGTTAAAAATCTTTCTTCCATAAAATCTTAGATCAGACGAAAAGTGTTAATCGGACAGCAGGAGGCAGGTCCATGTGATTCTTTCACCTTACACTTTTACAGCTTTCCCCCTTTTGGGATGGCTTCTGAAGTTTGCCCTTTCCTACCAAAATTATTATCCCCTCCAACAAAATCTGAAAAATGGACATGCTCTGATATTTACAGAGTTTGCTTGCCAACAATTCAGTAAGTTGTAGTTAGTGGCACTACCTACAGCATGAGGATTGCATTTTTTTTTTTTCTTTTTTTTTTTTTTTTTGGGGGGGGGGGGGGGGTCATTCTTCTGATGGGAGTGCTGAGTGATTGTTTTATTCCCCCACCCCACCCCCCACCCTCTTATCTAGCATGTAGCCTTAGCCTGCATGGCAAATTTTATAAAGATGTCCATGTGGACAGTTTTATAGACTGTACTAAAAACAAAACAAAACATCACAAGTGTGTGTGTGTGGTGTGGTGTGTGCACACGTGTGTGTGTGTGTGTTAGAGAGAATTTTTTAAAACAAATAAACAAAAACAAGTTTCATATCATGGAGTCAGCATGGATCCATTTGCGACATGTCTTGTGTCATATGTGCAAGTTTGCACAAATGAATGTGCTAGAATTCATGCGTATGATATCTATTGCTTTGTGAGCGAACTGTTCAAGACACAAACCTTAAAATGGTGAGGAAAAGTCTAAAACACATCGAGAATTCAAAAATAAAAATAAAAAAGCACAAGAGTTTTTATATTAAACACCTTTTTCTTCAAACCTGAATATATTATGGTAAGTAAAACCAACCAGGGCAACATAGACACTGACTGCCCTCATCATAGTGGTCTCCGTAACACTCCTATGTAACCCTCATCATAGTGATCTCCGTAACACTATGTAACCAAAAGAAAAAAAAAAGGTTCCAAATTACAGCCATGCACATTATCATTCAAACATCTTTCTTCAACACTTACAGACTTACATGACATGAACAATGGTGATGGAGGAGGAGGAGGAGGAGGAGGGAGAAGATGGGGAAAGCAGGTAGAAGGAAAGGGAGGGGAGGGGAGCAGAAGGGGAACAATTTCCCTCCAAATAGGACAGAATGAAAAAGCTGAATCCACAATAACAAAAAAGATTTATCAGCACACAAGAAATCCCTGAACGATACAAATTCGAGAAAACTGACAGTTTGAGTAACATTACAACTGAACCAATGTGACAACCGAACGTTAGTTCTTGTGAGGCCAGTACTGACGTATGCAAAGCAGCTCTGATCCAAAATCTTGCTCAGAAATGCGTTGTTGTTTTTTTTTCTCCTCCTGGCTTGCATCATGAACAAAAAAACTGACTGCCTTTCATTTGATCCAATTGATAATGCAAATGTTCCTGAATATATGTTCACAAAGATGTCGATCATATTTCTTTTCTCTGTCCCTTTTTTGGGGGGGGGGGGGGGGGGGGGGGGGGGGGGGGGGGGGGTTGGAGGAGGAAAGAGGGGGTGTAAAGGAGTAAGGGTGATAGTGAATGAAGAGAAAAGGTGGTTCTGCAGTACAGAGATCAACAAGAATTTTCTTTTTGAATGTGACAAATGCAAAGAATCAGTTGCTTTTGTCACAAAAGTTGCTTCATTCCACACTTTATCCATCTACATCATTCACTGTCCCAGAAGATAACAACAATCAACCATGTCCATTTAGTCAGTCGTTCTGATTCAGTTCCTGAACTGGTCCTCTTCCTCATCTGATTAACGAACAGAATCAACCATCGTCACACTGCAGTGTATCCCACTTCCTAACTACACATCTCTTCTCTCTGACTGCCTATTCCAAGCATTCCTTCATGCACCAACAGGCTTGTGATGAAAAGAAACCGTCAACAAAAATACTCTCTTTTTGCTCTTTAACCTGCTGTTGTCTTATGCTGTTTTTCTTAGGTCTCCTTTGCTTTCTCTCCCATCCCCATCTTACAGAGCAAATCTCTCTGGAGAAATCAGGCAATAACAAGGTGCACAAAAATGTTCTGAGTGTACAAAAATCTAGAACCATCTCTTCTCCAATTTGTCAGTGTACATTAAGAAAGAAGCAAGATGCCAATGCTAAACTCTTGTGTTCTTGAGAGTGAGAAAGACACAATGAGAGAGAGAGACAGACAACCAGCCAGCCAGGCAGGTAGGCAGGCAGGCAGACAGACAGAGTGAGAGACAAAAGACATCAGAGACAGACAGCGATTGAGGCCAAACAAGTGTGGGAGCAAGTGGGTGTGTGCGCGCACGCTCACGCGCGTGCGTGCATGCATGCGTGCGTGTGTGTGTGTATGTGTGTATGCACGCACACATGTGCAAGTGCATGCATGCATGTTTGTGTGTGTGTTTGTGTGTGTTTTACTACTCTTTCAGGGTTGGTGGTGGTGGTGGGTTGGTGGTGCGTTTCATTATTTGCTTCAATCTGTTTGTTTTATCTAAGCCTGTATAATATAACAAAGCTCAGTGCTTTTGTTCAGATTACATACTGTATTCTATGGTACTGTATCATATACATAAATACTTCTCATCATAATAAATTCTTGCAAGTGAAATTCTAACTTCTTTGTCCATTTAGCAATCATCCGCTTAACCAGAACAAACACTTGGTTTACTAAAAATGCTGACAATTATGAAAGGGGGGAGTCCATTTCTCAACAGTCAGAAGGAAAGCTGGACAAATTTGAAAAGTAAATAACAAACAGGTAAGTCTAAACACACAAAATGCAAACAATCTGTTTTGTTTTGTAAGAATTATCTCATTTCAAAAAAAGTATGAACTGTTAATATTAATGCTACTTTTAAAGGCAATTCTCACTTTGAGACTTTCATCAATGTTATGTGCTATATGAGTAAAAATGTAGCAACAGAGCTCAGAGCCCCAAAATGGAAGCAAAATTCTTCCTTATAATAACCACCAGCAAATAAAGTACTCAAAAGTTACAAACACCTAAAAAGCAGACTCAACGCTAACTGTCTTTCTGTGAACATTCAAATGCTTGCGGTATGATGGTGATACAAGCATTAGATGATGTAAGCAACCAGTATGAAATGCATC
>CM065716.1:90375881-90378381 GCA_033310375.1 Conus canariensis
GAAGTCTTTCTTGCACAGCAGGCACCGTGCTATTGTCTTGCATCCATCGGAAGCAGGAGCAATCCATTTGCAATAAAATTTGTATTGTCTAGCCAAGCTAGGCTAAACACACATTTTCCCATGTTTTCTTTAATACTTCGATGCTATTTTCCCTCGCAGCGCTGCTGACTCGAAAGGAAGTTAAGCAATGGTACCAACTGCGCATGCGCAACGCTTTTTCACAGTAAAGGGGAGCTACTCTGCAGAAAAAAATGTCGTCTGCTAAACCTCCGGCCAGAGGAAATCTGAAAACCGCGATCATTGTGCGTGACTTAAGTTCTGTTTTTATTCCTATTTCAATGTTTTTGTAAAGAAACTTAAAGCAAAATTCGACATCATGAAAAAGTTTGCACAGCTTTTACAAAATTCCAGGACTTTTCCAGACCCATGGCCACAAATTACAAAATTCCAAGACTTTTCCAGCCCTGGAAATGATTTTTTCATTTTTCCATACTTTTTCCAGACTTCCAGGACTCTGTACTAACCCTGGGGTCAAAAAGTCTATGTTTTGTGTTCTTTCTGTTGTCTGACAGCTGAAGACTCTAGAAGACCATACACAAACTTTCAATGCTGAAAATGGCCACAAGAATTGAGAGGCTTAATATTTCTAACCCTGTATTCTAAAAAATAAAAAAATAAAAAGTGAAAAAGAGAAGAAAAAAAAAAAGAAGAAAAACAGGAACAGATCAGAACACATATAATACAAGGGTTATAAGAATTAGATTTTTTTTTAGAAGTACTGAATATACAGCCGAGTCTGGCTACCTCAACTAGTTTCAGTCCAAACACCACAAAAGAAACAAGAGGAACAACAATGCCCGATTTTTCAGCTTTACTCTGCTGCCTTAAATTAATCACAGCCCTATTTTTTAATATCACAAAGCACTGGTTCCCTCAGCCAATCACACAGTCTTGGGTAGAGCCCTCTTTGAAGAGAAATCCTTGGAGACTAATTATCATTGCCAATACAAGTGAATTAAAAACAAAAGTTGTTTCACTTTAGAAAATAATGGAAATTCCCACAAAGCATGGCACAGAAGTATGAAATCTTCAACGATTTCAGCACTCTTTACTTCTTTCTTTCTTTTTTTTTCATTTTACTCGAAGGAAAACACAGGTAGTGTAAAATTTTCAAAATCAGTCTCAATGCGTCTCACACAGAGACGTACCTGAATTACTAAGCATAGCTGAGTGAATTGGAAAACAACTTTTAAATCTGAAATTTATTACATCTGTACTAAGAATCCGTTGTTTAACATGCAACTACCAACAACTCCACTATTTTTACCAAATCACCTCTGGCTCCAGTGTTTCCGATGAAATAAACTGAAGAGATTTCAATGGCCCCTGCAGTCATGTTTTGGGGATGGAGTGTCGGAAACAGACCAGGTGTGGCTTATATCAATACCTGTATTTGTTTTTTGTTTAGGTGCATGCTGTTTGTGTGTGCCTGCATGTACGTGCGTGCGTGCATGCATGCATGCATGCATGCATGCATGCGTGTATGCGTGCGTGTGTGTGGAGGTGTTTATATATGTTTCTTGAGAGTTCTTCCAGGGAAGATGGGGTTGGGGGAGGTTGTGGTAAAGGGGGGGGGGGGGGGGGGGGTTACACTCTAGAACTATGGCACTTTTCCTTTATCTCTTTTCTTTTTATCTTTTTAGTATACAGCCTGCTGTGCAACACCAATCAGCACTCTATTTCCCACAAGCCCAATGTAACTGCAAGACTATCTTTTTAACACGGAAAACACCCATCAGTCAAGATATTCAAAGTATTTTTTTTCCTTACTGTGGTTTACTACCATATATCAAAATCTATTGAAAATATCAGTAATCTCGGTGGTATCAGTAGTATCACAGACTAAGGAGGTTACACAGACCCGTCAGTAAAGACAAATCGTGATGATTTTGACAGAGTAGTGTCCCTTAGACTTGGGTGGTCAAACAGCATGGTTACAAAAATGAAGAACGGCGGACATCATTGTGCAGCAATAAACTACACGAATTCGATATGGAAAAAAGACTAGACAAAAATCTTTTTACAGATTTCTGAAAGACCAAGCAAGGTATAGTTATGTTCAACGTAGGAATTAGTATATTTACACACACATAGACCGTGTCTATTTCTTAGCAAATGAAAGTTTCGTTAAAAACGTTTTCTGATTTAGATCTGAATATATGAAGCAAGCTTTTGTGTACGTACAGTAACACAAATGCAAAAATGCTTCAGTGTGCACACACAAAATTACATGTGTGCATGCATGTATGCACAGGATATGGGTGAGAGGGTGGGTGAATGGGTGAGCGAATTGGGAAGGAGAAAAAAGCACTATATAGATAGATCTGTTCACAAATAGACTAGGTCTAACGACACTGACAAAAACATACGCGTACGTCTGAGCACATATCAATATATAATGTATACATGTATGTGCATGTGTATAGGTGTGTGTGTGTGT
>CM065716.1:90380881-90480881 GCA_033310375.1 Conus canariensis
GTGTGGTGGGGGTAATAACTGTGTAATCTCATAAGCTATCTATTTTATGAATGATCTAGGAACTTAACCGTTTCATTGCTAGCTATCCACAAGCTGTAAACAGCTTAAAACCGGCTGTGCAGCAGAGCTACCGTGGGACACTGGATTTATAAGGCTGTAACTTTTCAACTTCCAAACCAAGCGTTATCATTTATACACAACTACAGACGATAACAACACAAATCTAATCAATGTACTGTTCAAATGTAAG
This sequence comes from Conus canariensis, assembly GCA_033310375.1. NCBI lineage: Eukaryota > Metazoa > Mollusca > Gastropoda > Neogastropoda > Conidae > Conus > Conus canariensis. Next base: position 90,381,132 of record CM065716.1, read on the forward strand.
AGGACATCTAAAAAGAAAATACACACACAAAGACTGAATCACAACATGCTTTTCGAGCCAAGCAGTGACTGCTGCATTTTGGCAACAGCAGCTGGGTGGTTTCTATGGCGATGAAAGGTAGGGAAAAAAAGACAAGAGACAGATTCTGGTAAAATTATGTGTATAGCAATGTAGGTGGGTTATTTCTGTGCATACTTCATCCTTGGCTTCATTGTGGAATGGGAGTGTTTAGTGTTGGACATTTAAGAGAGGCATACATGTCACTAAAGCACCAACAAACATCTTAAAAATTAAACTTGAAAGCATTTGACCTCCTTTAATTAAAAACAAAATCATGTTGTGACAATGTGAGCATTTTGCATTCACGTCAGAAATCGCTTCAGAGCATTCCCTGAAAGCATGGCTCACTGCTGCAGCATCATGTACTGGGGTAGATATCTCCACAACATACTATGCCACCTCTGCACTAACATTACATCACAAATTAAACACTCAGGCAAGACTCCGTGAAGACCAATGGGTCTACTTACTGAAGACCAATGGGTTCACTTACGAAAGAGTTGGAAAAGTACAAAGTACAAGTGGTGTCACTCCCATTTTCACAGATTTCTTGGGGGGAAAAAGGGGGAAGAAATGCCAGCTTATGATGCAAATGATCAGAAACTAAATAGATGGGACAAAAATAGAAGTTTTCTGACAAAAGTGGAACGACTGAGAGTGAAAATACAATGATAGATCTCATCTGCCATTTGTCCAATAATAATAATAATTGCATGAGATGAAACCATCAGCTAGTGTCAGAACCTGTCTGTAAGTGGCCACAAGGTGCGCTAGTGCATGAAGAAAATTTGTTTTTCAGCAGCTCCTTGTGCATGCAGATCAAAACAAGAATTAACAAATAAGACAAAATATATCCTTTCATCTTTTTGATCAGAATATTGTCGCATAGATTAGACTTGAATATGGATCCCAACTTGTTTGTATTTTCTTCAGAACCAGTAAATTACAGAGAATTATCAATTACCAGTAAATCATGCAAACCCGGCTCATCCATTCCAGTAAATTACAGATAGTCGCAATTACCAGAAATTGCGAACCTTGGTTTCAATAGCCACCAGACTGTAACAAAAAAGCTGGCACATTATAAATTTGATAGAAAAAAAATGTTACCATTTTCTAGAACAAAACAGGTGAGTGGAAATAAAGGCAGAATGAAATTGAATGACAGCAAACACACATACCCCCAGCTCTTTCTCCTTCCCCCCTCCCCAACCAAAACACACACACACACACACACACACACACACGCACACACACACACACAGTCTAAGACAATGTCAGGAAAGATGAAATTGCTAGCACAGAATTTCCACATGGTGGGGATACAATTTTTACCAAAATTAAAGTAAAACTGAAAAAGCCCTCTAACCCCCATCCATCCCCATGGGAGTTTCAGTTACACCTGTAGTGTTTCGCTCATGACACTTATTTTGTGGATATGCGAGATATTTCATAGGGGTCCTATCATCTACAAATGGGGGTACACCACTTACTGAAGTCGAAATTCATATACACAAAAAACCCAAGATGGTATGAAAGCATAAAGAAAATTGATCAAAGGGTGTGAACAGTACTGATTTCACAAAATGGACTCTTATTACAAATAATAATAATAATAATGTATAATACTTATATAGCGCATTTCTTGTTGTACAACTCAATGCGCTTACATCCACCATTTGCACTTATTCATACAATATTCATGCACACAGCAAAAAGAAAATACACAATGGCAGACGCACCTACATGCATAAACTGTCTCACCGAACTAGTTGTGGAGGAATTTAAGAGAGATCTAGTCATCTACAGAAGAGAATAGGCTTTTTTGAAGAGGTAAGTTTTGAGCTGAGATTTAAAAGAAGAAAGAGTAGGCTGATTACGAAGGTCTTCAGGGAGGGAGTTCCAAATAGAAGGTGCTCTAAAACTGAAGGCTCTTTCGCCAACAGATTTCAGAGAACGCTTAGGGATTTTCAAAAGTTTTTGTGAAGAAGAGCGAAGGGTACGAGAGCTTTGGTAGGTGCAGAGAGAAGAAGAGAGATAGTGAGGAAGAGATTCATTGAAGTGGCGGAAAGCAAGAACTGCCAGTTTAAATTGCCACCGATACCGTATGGGAAGCCAGTGCAGTTCGATCAGCATGGGAGTGATGTGCTCACACCTCCTCCTCTTCAAAACAAGTCGTGCAGCGCTATTTTGGACTCTCTGCAGCCGAGCAATCTGTTCTGCGGGAAGCCCAGCATAAACAGAGTTGCAGTAGTCCAATCTTGACATCACCGTGGCACAGACTAGCCTGACAGCTACTTCCCTGGACATAAAGCGTCGGATGGAAGCAATACGTCTCAGCTCTAAAAAGGATGAGCGACAGACTACAGATATTTGATTCTGCATGGTCAGACACTGATCAATGGTAACACCAAGGTATTTGACAGAGTTACTGAAAGGCAATTCAGTACCATCAACAACCATTGACTCTGACTCAACGAGTTTGAGGCAGGAGGAGGTTCCAACGGGCATGACTTCAGTCTTTTCACAATTTAATTTAAGCTTATTACTTGTCATCCATTCCTGCACACTGCTGATACACCGAGACACCCCAGATTGAACAGAAACAAACTCATCAGGTGTGCCACTCTTAGAAAGCTCAGTGTCATCAGCATACTTGTGAAAATCACAATCATGGTCCGAGATAACATCTGATAAGGGCTGTGAGTACAATGTAAACAACACTGGGCCCAATACTGACCCCTGTGGTACTCCATACAAAAGAGGTGACAAAGTAGACCTTACACCACCCACAACCACCGCCTGTGACCTATCTCTGATGTACGATTCGAACCACTGGAGAACTATCCCATCAACACCAAAAGTGACCCTAAGCCTTTCAAGTAAAGTAGTGTGATCTAGCGTATCAAAGGCAGCACTCAGATCAAGCAAGGCTACGAGAGAAACAAGTTTACTGTCGGATTTGCACAGTAAACAGTCCAGTACGCTCAATACAGCAGTCTCAGTGCTATGATTCTTCCTATAAGCAGACTGACAGGCCTCAAGAAGACCATGGTCTGAAAGATGAGTCTGAAGCTGCTTCAGCACAACTCTTTCAAGGATTTTTGAGAGGAATGGGAGGTTGGACACCGGTCTATAGTTCTTTAACTTATTAAGGTCCAGTCCTGGCTTTTTCAAGAGAGGGGTAACCATTGCCTGCTTAAACTGAGGAGGCACTATGCCTGACAAGAGAGATTTGTTTACAATGTTTGTAATCACGGGAATCAAATGAGAGGCACACCGTTTAAGGAGGGAAGTAGGGATGGGGTCAAGGACACAACTTTTGCTGGAGGATTCACTTATGAGATCGCCGATCAGTTTTTCATCCACAGGATTAAAAGTACAAAAAGGTGGTCCACAGTATTTATCGTAAAGAATTGGTTGGGAAGGATTTGCATCAAGATTGTCACGGATGGTTTTGATTTTATCAACAAAGAATTCACTAAATTGTTGAGAGATTTGAGAAGGAGGAATGTTCGTGGGCAAACTTAATTTCTTTTGTTTGCCAAGTAGTTCACTTGAAAGAGAAAACAACTGCTTTGATGAAGAACAAGAGTCAATTTTATCACGGTAGTATGACTCTCTGGCATCCTGGAGGCAGTCCCCTGCCTCACACCTGTTCGCTGCAAAGATCTGGCGGTGGATGGTCAATCGGCTCTTTCTCCAGCGTCTCTCGCTGCGCCGGCGTTGACATCGAGCAGCTCTCACGTCCTCGGAGAGCCAAGGAGCTGAGGGACGGTCAGTAACACACCTAGTCACTGCAGGCGCGTGTCGGTCCAGGATTTCCTGAAGGCCATCGTTAAGCACTTCAACTAATTGTGTGACATCTGCATTGCTTTGCTGCTTACGCGTGCCCTGAGCAAAACTCTTGACCTCTTGGTCAAAAACAGCCACACACAATGCTTTCATGTTCCTAGACGTAACAAGTCTTTTCCGAGGAGGGGGTCTGGAGATCTTCAAACTACACACAACAACAAAATGGTCTGAAAGACCAGCATAGTCACGAACTTCATCCACAGAGAGAACGCTGTCTTCAATGTTTCCCACCACCCAATCAAGGATATGGCCATGTTTGTGTGTTGGTGTTTTGAACAAACTGAGACAGGTTGTGATCAGTCAGTAGAGTCTTTAGATGAATCACTTGGCGATCTGAATAGTCATCATAATGAAAATTAAAGTCACCAAGATAACAAACAGTATTACGTGTAGCTGCATAAGAGGATAACAGATCTGGAAACTCCTGTAGGAAGGCAGAGTTAGACAGCATATTGGACTTACTTGGCGGAGGTCTGTAAACACAAACCAAAGAAACAGTAGCAGCAGTGCCTCGTAGTTTCATTTCAACACACTCAAACGAACAAAATTTCACAGGAGTGAAAGAAACACAGCATGAGAGTGTTTTTCGAATCATGAAGGCTAATCCACCACCTCGTGATCCAACACGAGGAAACGAGTGGAAATCATAATCACAGGGAGTCATAGCAGCGATGTAGGACTCGTCACCACGATCGTACAACCAAGTTTCAGTCAAGACGAAAATATCGGCTTTTAAATCAGTCACCATTTCATGGATTTCAGCTGCTTTTTTGCGACACGATCGGCAGTTGAAAAGCAGCACCTTTAATGTCCGTTTGTTGTCTGCCTTCTTTTTCTTGTACCGTTTTCTTGGAAGATTGACACCTATGCCAAAAGTACGAAGCCGAGATGTTAATTCACAGGTCAAACGAGCGGGACTTACATGAAGAAGTTGATCACGTCTGTAATGCAGGAATTTATCACTTTGGCGCACAGGGATAGAGCACTCAACAGAACTAGACAAAAGATCAGGTAGTTGGCTAGCTTGATGCACAGGTGAGTACGATGGCGGACGAGTTCAAAGCAGTCAACCGTGTTGAAATTGTCGTGCACAGCAGTTCGGCATAAATTGCCCACAACACAAAAGCACCAAACATCACGAACATTTTCACAAACTTTCAAAGCAAGCACGCTTCCATTTCCTCTTAAACGAAGAAAAGAACAAACAGAACATGTAAACTAAGACGCATATACATAAGTTCTGTTAAGAGGGCTTTCCTTTTACACATCTGACTTCATTTGTCAGCCAGTCAATGAAGGCCTTACATCAAGTATGTCAGAAGCAAAGTATTGACTGGTTCTTCCAGCTTTCATTCTTTGGTTGTCAACATGCCAGGAGTCAGACACAAAAAAATGAATGCAAGTCAGCCTAAAACACCACACACACACACACACAAAAAATAACAATAAACAATAAATCAATTTAAAAAGCAATCAAACAAAGGAGACAGAACACTTTGTCGAATTTCAACTTTTTCCAGCTACCACAACCAGAACATCACCTGTAGAGACTGACAAAATGCCAGTGCTGACTCAATGTCTATAGCAGACTGACACTGTTGACAACACTTTTGAACAGCAATGGTCATCTTTGTTTTAAGCAATGACACTGAACTCTTCAAACACGATGTTATGTAAAATGTACATACAGCAAAAAGCTGAACTTTCTGCCATGAAGGGATAGGAAAACTTTCAGTCTTTGTTCAATATCAATATCAATAGCAAGGGACACTGATAGTTCTTGTGTCAAATCAACACCAGTTGTCAGCAGCTTTACACTTTACAATGTCAATTGCTAATGAAATATTCAGTTCATACTGGAGACAATGATATGACACATGGTTAGAAAAAAGTACTTTACATGAAACAATGACACACACTGACAAAACATACGTGTAGTAATAAATCTCTTTATGGATTTTCACCACACTTTGTTGTCTGCAGGAGAGTGCTGCTTACTGGTTACTTCTTGTGACTTTGTATCTCACCCTTAACTTTATTCTGTCCATGACGTAACTGTATTAATAATAATGACAATTCTATAGCACCAACCCGAAAAATATAGATAACTGGACACCTTTTAAATTTAACCAATCAAGTAAAATAGAAGCAGATTACACATGTATGCACACACACACACACACACACACACACACACACACACACACACACACACACACACACTGGCACACAGTGTCATATATATATATATATATATATATATATATATATATATATAGACACTCTTTCAAATGACCAGAACAAACAAGCAAGTTGTCATCTCCCGACGTTTCGGCACTTGGCCTTCTTCAGGACACGCTTTATTACTGCACTGACTCACAAACAATGCTTTTCCCCCCACCACTCCTCAAGAACAAGGCTCACGTGCCGGTCAAAATTCAAAGTGTTTAGAACAATGTTCACAAAATTTTCTCTAACTGAATCTCCATATTCTCTCACATGTTCTAACCCAACTCACCAACAGTCCCCAGCTGTTAGCCTACTCCCCATCCCCCTTCTCTCTCTCTCTATCTCCCCACTCCCCCCCCCCCCCCCCCTTTCTCTCTCTCTCTCTACAGTAAGGTGTAATTACATAAATATAAGTACAACAACTATTATATATACACGCACACACACGCACACACATACGCACGCATGCATACACACACACACACACACACATGTATACGAAAAGATTCACATGAAAAGGCATAGATGAAACAAGCATACATAAAGGCATATTAGTTAAGCCACCTCTTCCTCATATCCATCTTTAGCACTACCCTCTATACATATAAACATACAAACACTGTGTAACACAGTGAACAGCTCATCATACATGAACAAATGCATACAAGTTACAGGTAGCAATTTGATAACATTTCAGGTGGTATTCTGCTACCAGTGGCATTTTACAGAAGTGGAATGTAGTTGGTGTATCACTGCAGAAACTGGGAATGCCCTGCTTTTGATTTTGGCAAGGGATCTTAAAAAATTCAGTCATCAGAAGAAGAGAGAGAATGGGAAGGAATATGTATATATTGAAGAGGTCAGAGAGATAGGCAGGTGCTTCATGTGTGATAATCTTATGACACAGACACGCAGCTTTAGTCTGAACCCTGTCCAGAGGTATAAAATATGATGTTGCTTTGGCACCTTGTTGAATTTTGAACACATTCAAATGGATGAGTATGGCTGCAAGTACACAAAGGAGAAGTGTGTAACAATAATCTAATCTTGACAGGATGCAGTAAAACACCAGTTTTCATGGTCTGGTCCTCAAGAAAAGATCTGACAGAGCTGATGCAACAGAGTTCAAGAAAGGATGCTTCCACCACAATCGATTTTTCTGTGAGAAACTTAAACCTTGAAAATAAACTACTTAAGCCACAATTTAAGTGTGTATTGCATGGATTCAATCTACATCTTTTAGACAATGTTTTCAACTACCAGTTTAAGAAAACATGTAGTTAAAAAAAACCTTAGCTTATTAATAAATGCTCAACAAGTCCAGGCAAATAGCAGTCAGCTTATGTACATCATAAGCTGCAGAATTAAGTAACAAAGTGAGTGTTTTGTCTGCAGCCAATTCAGTCACATAACTGGTTACAGTTCTTCATCATTACCATAGCTAAATTTGCTACATTTTCCTGTAGAAACTGACACTGCCTAGTCACAGGGGTCACTGTGACAGCCAAATTGGATTGTCTACACATATGGAACGTCTTGTCTTCTCTGGTGCCAGCTTGCACAAATTCAATCAGGTTATAGGCCTATCATTTCTAGCACTGTAGCAGGATTAATACACAGTTTTAATCAGTTTATACCAAAATTTTAAGTCTATTGCCTCTAATGATTTCAACTGGTCGTGCTCTGATTTCGCAGCGAATTCTGATGATACTCATTATTTTGATCCATGGTCCCATGTCTGATGTTGATTATGAAAGCTTTTGTTAATTGCCTTGAGGCATAATGCTGTATTGTCTGAAGTATACTGTTAGATACATAAAACTGCAAGACAGAACAAGACAGAAACCTCCAGTTTTCATTGTGTCAGTTTTATGTCAGTGACTGTGTGCTTTGCCTGGCTGATGGTCATGCCACACTGGCTATTGTGCTGACTGTCTGGCATCAAAAACATAACTCCTCTCAACCTCAATGTATCTGAAGACAAACTACATTCATTCAATCGATTCTAAAGGAAAAACAGTTTTTACTCTGTAAAGATCTTTACATGATCTTTAAAATCAAACAGATTACAAGGGACTTCTACAAACTTTTCAGGCTTTTCATATGATATATAAACAACATCCATGGTGAACACATCCCACACTCACAAAAGTCACATCTAGTGATATGGGAAAAAAATACAAGTTCTTCCTGAGAGTCTCCTGCAATATTTAAACCCATAGGTATGGTTGTGCTAGCGCGTTAATCAAGAAAAGTACCCTGTTTTCCTTGAAACAGTTATGCTTTATATGCTCTAATAACAGCTGACAAACTGAAAGCTCTTTGCATGGGATTGTTAGAGCTATCAAGAAAAAGTAAACCGGAAGTTGATTGCAGTGAGAAAGACAAACCGGAAGTCCCACAAAAAACACGTTTAAAACTTATTATTTCTCAAAAATAAGTCCCTCAATAGGGAAAAAAACATAGGTTTGTGCTCAACTACGCTATAATTCAGTTCTGTGTATATGTGGTTTTGATAAAAATTACATAAAAGTCACGACAACACGGACCTGCTGACACATGCTGGTTAACTCACATTCATTGTTTCTAGGGAGTGCTTTGTGAGTTCGACAAAGTGAAATTTTCTCTTACCTCATGAATGATCTTGCAACTTTTACACGTCCCAATTTGCCCGAACAAAGCCATGAGCAAAGCCTCGCTGACTGTGCTCTCTAGGTTGCCAACGTATCTGCAAACATGAACCAATATGTGCATTTTACCGATTGCCCGATTGTGAAAGTTTAAGCAAGTTTAGCCGACGGTGTATGCGGTTGGCGAATTGTCACTCAATATCCACAGAAACAAACATAAAAGTATATAAAAGGAACAGTACTTACAGTGTACGTGGATAGGTTTCCTCCATGGTAACCTAATATAAGTGTGTTACGGTATTAATTTTCGGTGAATCTTTCAGAAAGTGGTAAAACTTGAGTGGGGTGAAGTGAAGATAATGGCGACAATACACACGCGGAAATGAAAGTGCGCAAACTCACTGGTGCATTGTGGGTGAAAGCGCGAATCGTCATGCTTTCCGGTTTTTGAAAGCACGTGTTTGGTTATGACAGCGTGAAAACGCGAGTTCAAAGTTGTGGTTGTGTACTTCTGTGTGAAAATTAATCAGCTGTAACACGACTGCAGAGCATTTGGGAGGGGCAAAAATTCATCAAGAATTCCTTTGTTTCATGCGAAAATTTAAAGAGTTTGCTTGATGGAATAATCAGGAGAAAAAAAAATTAAATGCAATATCGTAGGAGCAACATACATATTCATGTACACATATACATGTACTCTAGTTTTTCATGACGGGTCTGCACGATCTCAAACCAACGAGATTGCACGACCCAAGTCATACCCGCGTTAATGATGCTGCGCGATCCTCTGTCCAAGCTTCTGTTCTTCCGTTGATGGACCATCGATCGAAAACCGATCATTATTGTCATACACTGGGTGTGCAGCGTTAAGAAAGAGAACAGAATTTGAAGTTGGACAGTAAGGAGGGTGTGGTGGGGGTTGTGGTATGGGGGGGGGGGGGGGGCTCCCTGGAGTGGATTGTACCAGCTGTCTGGGGGAAAGAGGACATAAATTATGGGCTGGGGGGGGGATTTGAAGACTTGTTCAGACCTCCACCTAATGGTCTCGAACACAACACCAGGCTTTGCTGGCCCAACTCTGCAACAAGGCTGGGGGGGGGGGGGGGGGGGGGGGGGGATTGGTGTAGGTGAGTTAGGCAAGGCTTGATACCCTCCTAAACAGTAAACAAGTTGGGTATTTCTTGCTCCCACAAGAAAACCTAACACAGAGTAACTTTTATTCAAGACTGGCACAGCCTTTTACACTTGAATAAAGTCAGACAAATACATAGACGAACAATCTAATGTGGGGGAAAAAACAAGCGCAGGCCAACAAACTGAACTATCTTCATAGTAATGACTTGGCAAAGATTTGGACTTAAGGAGTAGGGGGGGGGGGGGGGGGGGGGGGGGGAATTTGAAAATGGAGAAACTGGGAACATGAAATTAAAAAAATATGTTACAGATATGAAAAACTCTTCACTAGCTGCATAAGGGAACCATCGCAATCCCTTTTGAAGGCAGATATATTTGTATTGCCTGCTCCGAGGCCTTTCGTCCGCTGGGTCGGACTCATCAGGGAGACACGGCTGGTTGTGTCTGCGCTCCTGGCGTCAAATAGAGACACACCACAGTCCATAATACTGTGGTGTTCTCACCACCAAGGGTGCAAAAAAGAATCCAATAGCACCCCCAAAGCAGCCAGCGAAGAGTAGTAAATGAAACCAAACGAAAGTGTGGGGAGGAAAACAGTTGCTGAAAAAATAAAGACATTATGCAAATAGTATAAAGTGTAGGGGACAATCTTTGAGCCTACGCTTGAGGATCCACCCAAAGATGCAAGGGAGATCAAAAGACAAACACACAGAAACAAATACAAATAACCTCAATTTAATCAAAACAAAATCGGAAATGAAATGAGGCAGGGAACAGTAAACGATAAACAGTAAACAAGTTGGGTATGTCTTGCTCCCACAAGAAAACCTAACACAGAGTAACTTTTATTCAAGACTGGCACAGCCTTTTACACTTGAATAAAGTCAGACAAATACATAGACGAACAATCTAATAGTGGGGGAAAAAACAAGCGCAGGCCAACAACTGAACTATCTTCATAGTAATGACTTGGCAAAGATTTGGACTTAAGGGGGGGGGGGGGGGGGGGGGGGGGGGGGGGGGGGGGGAATTTGAAGATGGAGAAACTGGGAACATGAAATTAAGAAAATATGTTACAGATATGAAAACTCTTCACTAGCTGCATAAGGGAACCATCGCAATCCCTTTTGAAGGCAGATATATTTGTATTGCCTGCTCCGAGGCCTTTCGTCCGCTGGGTCGGACTCATCAGGGAGACACGGCTGGTTGTGTCTGCGCTCCTGGAGCAAGAAATACCCAACTTGTTTACTGTTTATCGTTTACTGTTCCCTGCCTCATTTCATTTCCGATTTTGTTTTGATTAAATTGAGGTTATTTGTATTTGTTTCTGTGTGTTTGTCTTTTGATCTCCCTTGCATCTTTGGGTGGATCCTCAAGCGTAGGCTCAAAGATTGTCCCCTACATTTTATACTATTTGCATAATGTCTTTATTTTTTCAGCAACTTTTTTCCTCCCCACACTTTCGTTTGGTTTCATTTACTACTCTTCGCTGGCTGCTTTGGGGGTGCTATTGGATTCTTTTTTGCACCCTTGGTGGTGAGAACACCACAGTATTATGGACTGTGGTGTGTCTCTATTTGACGCCAGGAGCGCAGACACAACCAGCCGTGTCTCCCTGATGAGTCCGACCCAGCGGACGAAAGGCCTCGGAGCAGGCAATACAAATATATCTGCCTTCAAAAGGGATTGCGATGGTTCCCTTATGCAGCTAGTGAAGAGTTTTCATATCTGTAACATATTTTCTTAATTTCATGTTCCAGTTTCTCCATCTTCAAATTCCCCCCCCCCCCCCCCCCCCCCCCCCCCCCCCCCCCCCCCCCCCCCCCCCCCCCCCCCCCCCCCCCCCCCCCCCCCCCCCCCCCCCCCCCCCCCCCCCCCCCCCCCCCCCCTTAAGTCCAAATCTTTGCCAAAGTTCCATTACTATGAAGATAGTTCAGTTGTTGGCCTGCGCTTGTTTTTTCCCCCACTATTAGATTGTTCGTCTATGTATTTGTCTGACTTTATTTCAAGTGTAAAAGGCTGTGCCAGTCTTGAATAAAAGTTACTCTGTGTTAGGTTTTCTTGTGGGAGCAAGAAAATACCCAACTTGTTTACTGTTTATCGTTTACTGTTCCCTGCCTCATTTCATTTCCGATTTTGATACCCTCCTGTTGAAGGTGTCAAGCGTGGGGGACAAGGCAACTTTTGAAGGGAGCTTATTTCCAGTCCCTGATGGTCCTTGGGAAGAAGCTGAAATATCTATAGTCCAGCTTGTCCTGTATTCTTTGGTACTGCAGACGATGTTTGGTCCTCGGTTTCATTGTTAGAGTTTTCTCTTTGAGACTGGGACAGCTGACATGGGCTTGGCCACGCACTACCTTGTAGAACATGGCGAATAGAGCATTGCAGCAATGAGTTGCCAAAGAGGAGCAACATACGTATTCATTCAATTCATGTGAAATATTTAATGTTGTCATATTAATATATTATCATTGTTGTCAACTCTCAGTTCTTTCATGTGAAATATTTGATGTTGTCATTATTACACATATTATAGGTATGTATAATAGTTTAAACACTTTGCAATGAAAAGTAAATAAAGGGGGAAGGACGTGTGCATACCAGAACGGTTGTTCTTGTAAAACAGAATTTTAGGTCATTGTTCGCAAAACACTTTAGAACGTTGATATTATGCGGTTATCAATTGTCAAATCAGCTGCTCGCCAAGGAGGTCAGCTAAGCCGGGATTCTTTTTTAGTTATCTCTGGTTGCCATGTGTGGGATTCAGTCTGGAACAAGTAGGGGGCTAAAAGTTTTCATCAAAACATGTATGCTTTGGCAGTGATGTCTTGACATATATTTCAGTGAAAACACACACATGCGTGCATGCATGCATGCCCCCCACCCCCCCACCCCCACCCCTCCCCTTCACACACACACACACACAGAGGCAAAGAGAGACATGCACACATGCGTGCACTCTCTCTCTCTCTCTCTCTCTCTCTCTCTCTCTCTCTCTCTCTCTCTCTCTCTCTCTCTCAAGCACATGCACACACGCACGCACGTGTGCACACACACACACGCAAACAGTACATACATCACTGATGAAGACATACATGCATACAGTCACATACACACACAAAGCATAAGCATACACATGCACACACACACGCACACACACACACACACACACTCTCTCTCTCTCTCTCTCTCAAAATGGACAGATAAAGAGATAGACAGACAGATATATACAAACTGGAGAAAACCCAGCTTTTGTGTTGCTTAAAACCTAATCAACACAAGCTACACACAAGTGTACCACACATACACACACACACACACATACTATGTATGTGAACATTACACACTCACATACACACACAAGCACGCAAACAGATACACTAGCACGCGCAAACACATGCATACACGCACACACATACACACACAATTACAGAATGACAGAAGCACAAATCTGCAGGACTGAGAAGTATGCCAGTTTAGCCGCTGCTTGAGGCAAACTGGCTTCCAGGCGAAAGTACTCGCCATAGACGGGAGGGGGGGGGGAGGAAGGGTTCTGCCTATGATCTTATAAAACAGCTGTCGATTACTGGAGACAAGAGAACCATAACCCTTGAGGTAATGACAGAAACATACGAGAGAGAAATCAATACATGCATAAAATAGTTGAGACCAAATAAGAAAATGAAGAGACTATGGAAGAAAGATTGTCAGTTCCCAAAACATTTTGGGAACGCATACAATAATCGGGTTCTTGAAGAGAGGATGGGAAGGAATTGAGCTGTGACTGACAATGATAGAGCTGCAACCCTCCTTTTTTCGCCAGTGTATTTACATGGTCAGGCATTGGCACAATTCTGACAACCCTGGAGGAAGCAGTTAATTTAAGGAAGGAGAAGAGAAGAAGAGGATGTATTTGCAAAAGAAAACATTCAGAATGTGTTCTCTCTCTCTCTCTCTCTCTCTCTCTCTCTCTCTCTCTCTCTCTCTCTCTCGCTCCTTATATATACGTTTACTTATTAGTTAATTTGTTTACATGCACATACAGACTTTCCACTGATGCCAAACATTGCCACCTGTTCACTGCAGAGTGTTGACAGCCTTTTCATTAGGGCTGCATATTAGCCACAGTTGACTGCACAATGTCGACAGCCTTTTCATTAGGGCTACATATTAGCCACAGTTGACTGCACAGTGCTGACAGCCTTTTCATTAGGGACTACATATTAGCCACAGTTGACTGCACAATGCTGACAGCCTTTTCATTAGGGCTATGTATTAGACGCAGTTGACTGCACAATGTCGACAGCCTTTTCATTAGGGCTACATATTAGTCACAGTTGACTGCACAATGTTGAGAGCCTTTTCATTAGGGCTACATATTAGTCACAGTTGACTGCACAATGTCGACAGCCTTTTCATTAGGGCTACATATTAGTCACAGTTGACTGCACAATGTTGAGAGCCTTTTCATTAGGGACTACATATTAGTCACAGCTGACTGCACAATGCTGACAGCCTTTTCATTAGGGCTACATGTTAGTCACAGTTGACTGCACAATGTTGAGAGTCTTTTCATTAGGGACTACATATTAGTCACAGCTGACTGCACAATGTCAACAGCCTTTTCATTAGGGCTACATGTTAGTCACAGTTAATGTTGACAGCCTTTTCATTAGGGACTACATATTAGTCACAGTTGACTGCACAATGTCGACAGCCTTTTCATTAGGGGCTACATATTAGTCACAGCTGACTGCACAATGTTGACAGCCTTTTCATTAGGGACTACCTATTAGTCACAGTTGACTGCACAATGTTGACAGCCTTTTCATTAGGGACTACATATTAGTCACAGTTGACTGCACAATGTTGACAGCCTTTTCATTAGGGACTACATATTAGTCACAGTTGACTGCACAATGTTGACAGCCTTTTCATTAGGGACTACATATTAGTCACAGTTGACTGCACAATGTTGACAGCCTTTTCATTAGGGACTACATATTAGTCACAGTTGACTGCTGCATGTTTACAGTGTTTTCACTGCAACTACACATTGCTTTCTGTTATGATCGTGCTTCGTCGCCAGTTCTGGATTTTTTTTTTTTACCCAGGTAATGATAACCTGATTTACGGGTAGGCTACAAGCAGGTTGAGTCATGTTGTTTGTCAACCTGACCACTAACTGAGACTATACCAGCCTAGGTATGAAGAGAAGAAAAATATTATGGGAAAGAAAAAAAAAAATATTACCACCCAAGATATGATGGAGAGCGCAGACACCCGCCACAGCAAATAGATCTCATGATCTGATTCTGCTCCAAAGTGCGGGGCATATTCAAAAGCACATTAAAAAGGAAAGAAAGTTCACTGTGCTCTGGATGAAAAAATGGTTGTTACCTTTTTTTTTCAATTATCAAATCTCTGTGGGTAAGTCAGTTCATCAAATCATACAAGATCATTTTTCCACTGGAAAAAGTAACATCAGATACAGACGTTGGAGTTATTTTCCATGTGTGTGTGTGTGCATGCATGCGAGTGCGTGCATGTGTTTGAGTGTGTGTGTTTAATGTAACATAGTATACATCAAAGCTAAAATGTTCATCAACAAAAAGTGTAATATCACTTCATAGAAACTTACCAAAAAGTACACAGATCTCCACATTGCTTGTGTTCAATGGAAAATGTGTAAACTTTCTAAACGGATCCTGGATCGACCCTGTGAACGTAGATAAAACCGTAACCTCCTTGGCGCACGTCACATCGATGACATTCCACGAGACAGTAGTATCACATTTTTTTCACACCTTTACTGGTTGATAAAGACTAGGATGATATGTTCCATGCAATAGGTGACATACCCTGAGACAGTTATATAACATTTTTCACACCTTCACCGGTTGACAAAGATTGGAATGTTATATTCCATACGATAGTAGGGCTGCATTTTTGACACCCTTACCGGTCGAAAAAAGACTGGAATCATGTCGATGGATATATCCCATGCAGCAACTGTGTTACAGTTTAGATACCCCTGCTGAGTAATAAAGACTGGAATGATGTCGACGGATATATTCCATGCGACAGTATTGTTATATCTTTCACAGCTTTACCGGTTCATAAAGACTGGAATTATGTCAGTTGATATTTTCCTTGCGAGAGTACATTTTTTATACCCTTGTTGATTAAAACTGGAATATGTCAATGGATATATACCAAGCGAGAGTAACTTTTGCACCTGTACTGGCTGATAAAGATCGGAATTACGTTGATAGACATATACAACGCGAGGGTACATTTTGACACTCTTACTGGTTGATAAAGACTGGAACTATGTCAGTTATAATACTCTACATGACAGACACTTTTAACACCCGTACTTTTGACACCCGTACTGATTGATAAAGACTGGAATTATGTCGATTGATAAATTTCGTGCCACAGACGTGTTACATTTTTTGTACATCCATACTGGTTGATAAAACCTGCAGTTATGTCAATGGATATGTTAACTAATATGTTTTTGGATATATTCCGTACAATGGTAGTGTTACATTTCAGATTCGCTGACCAGAAACTAAGGACTGGAATCATGTCAGTTAATAATTTATATTCCATGCAACTGGTTAATAAAGAGTGCCGGTATTAAGTCAATAGACAAATTCGGTGTTATATTTCTGTCACATATACTGGTTAGTAAAGACTGAAGTTCGATCAATAAATATATATTATATGCGACAGTATTGATAGATTTTCTACACCATGATTGTTTTATTTTGATTGGACTTGTCAATGGGTATTGATAGATTTTCTACACCATGATTGTTTTATTTTGATTGGACTTGTCAATGGGTATTGATAGATTTTCTACACCATGATTGTTTTATTTTGATTGGACTTGTCAATGGATACGTTCCATGACATTAGTGACACCCTTTTTGTGTTATAATAAACAGATAAAAGTTCAACGTAGACGTTCAATGTGACCGTAGTATAACATTTTTTTAACACTTTTACGAGGTGAGAAACACTAAAATTTCATAAATCTGTATGTTCATGCGATAGTAGTATTATGTGTTGGACACCCTCACCAGGTAATACAAGACTTCATTATGTTGATGAATACGATTGTGGCAACGGTAATATAACATTTTTACTCTCTTATTGAGCATTTAGAACTTGAATTGTGCCGATTGATACGTTCAGTGTGACACACGGTAATGTAACATTTTACACTCTTATTGGATACTTAGGACTTGAATTGTGTCGATTGATACGTTTGGTGTGACACACGGTAATAAAACATTTTTACACTCTTATTGGATCCTTAGGACTTGAATTGTGTCGATTGATACATTCAGTGTGACAGTAGTATTTCATTTTTGTGCCTTTACCTGGTAATAAAGCTGAGAGTATGTCAATGGATATGTTCCACGCGAGAATAGTAGTAGATTTTTGACACTCTTACGGGTAATACAGAATTATGTCAATAGACACGTTCCATGTGGCAGTAGTGTTACATTGCCCGGGTAAAAAAAAAATTTAAAACAAGATGCGAAGCATATAAACGTACTCCCAATTTTCCAAACCACTTTAAATCGGCCAAGTGCTTTGTGAGATAAGAAATAAAGGCAAAATAACGGTTTTAACGGTTATTTAACCGATGTACACTTTCGAAACTGGTATTTTAGTCCTCACTGGGCTAAAGCCTGTGTACATACCAAATTTCATCCAAATCGGACACTACATGGAAGTGCCATTTGTGTGTGATAACCTTTCTATATACCAAATTTCATTAAAACCCACCAATATATATATTAAAAAAAAATAACGGTTAAACGGTTATATAACCGATATACACTTATGAAACCGGTATTTTAGTCCTCACTGGGCTAAAGCCTGTGTACATATCAAATTTCATCCAAATCGGACGATATGTCAAGAATAACGGTTTTTAATGGTCAAATTTTGAAATACTATTATATAGAAGTGCCATTTGTGTGTGATAACCTTTCTATATACCAAATTCCATTAAAATCCACCTATATATAAGAAATAACGGTTTTTAACGGTTGTTTCATCCATTTTCAGCATTGCATCACTTACATATGGACAGAGGCTCCGATTTGTCACAAGATCATCCAAACCGCTTATAAATTGGCCAAGTACTTTCTGAGATATTCCATAAAGAAGAAAAAACGTTACAGCCGTTAGTAACGGCTATAGCGGTAAACTAAAACATCGGGCATCATCCGTGGCCCATAATGAACATACCTACAAATTTTCAGAAAGATCAGCTCAGTAGTTTTCTCTGGATCGTGTGGAACACATTTTGACCATGGACACACACACACACACACACACACACACAACGGCATTTCTTCGTTCCCATTCTAAAGTACTCCCTGTTCTATAAAAACTGGGAGTACAAAAAAAAGACTGGAATTACGTCATACATATGTTTCGTGCAACAGTAGTAACGTTTCTGACACTGTGTAATTAAGAGTGGAATTCTGTTGAGATATATGTTCAATGTGACAGTGGTATTACATTTTTACACCCTTTTTCGGTAAAGAGTGAAAGGGATACATTCAGTGCTATCATACATTCTTGACACTCTTGCCGAGTAAGAAAGACTCTCTAACTTGGTCAGAAAGGCACTCCCACTCGGTAAGAAAGACACTGGGTAGGAAGTAAGAAAGACACTCTTACTGGGTGAGAAAGACACTCACTGGGTAAGAACCACATTTTACTAGGTAAGAAAGGCGCTCTTACTGAGGTAAGAAGTAAGAAAGACACTCTTACTGGGTGAGAAAGACACTCACTGGGTAAGAACCACATTTTACTAGGTAAGAAAGGCGCTCTTACTGAGGTAAGAAGTAAGAAAGACACTCTTACTGGGTGAGAAAGACACTCACTGGGTAAGAACCACATTTTACTAGGTAAGAAAGGCGCTCTTACTGAGGTAAGAAGTAAGAAAGACACTCTTACTGGGTGAAAAAGACACGGGGTAAGAAACATTTTACTGGGTAAGAAAGCGCTCCTACTGGGGTAAGAAAGACACTCCTACTTGGAAAGAAGTGAGAAAGACACTTTCTGGGTAAGAAAGTCACCCCTACTGGGTAAGAGTAAGAATGTTGCTCTTACTGGGTAACAAGTAAGAAAGACACTCTTACTAGGTAAGAAGTAAGAAAAACACTCACTGGGTAAGAAGTGAGAAAGACACTCTTACTTGATAAGAAGACATTCCTAATGGGTAAGAAAGACACACTTAATGGGTAAGAAGTAAGAAAGACACTCACTGGGTAAGAAGTAAGAACGACACTCTCACTGGGTAAGAAGTAAGAAAAACACTCTCACTGCGTAATAAGTAAGAAAGACTCTCTCACTGGGTAAGAAGTAAGAAAGACTCTCACTGGGTAAGAAGTAAGAAAGACACTCACCGGGTAAGGAGTAAGAACGACACTCTCACTGGGTAATAAGTAAGAAAGACACTCTCACTGAGTGAGAAGTAAGAATGACACTCCCACTGGGTAAGAAGTAAGACATTTTACTGGGTAAGAAGTAAGAAAGACATCTTACTGGGTAAGAAGAAAGAAAGACACTCTCACTGGGTAAGAAGTAAGAAAGACACTCTTACTGAGTAAGAAGTAAGAAAGACTCTCACTGGGTAAGAAGTAAGAAAGACATCTTACTGGTAAGAAGTAAGAAAGACTCTCTCACTGGGTAAGAAGTAAGAAAGACATCTTGCTGGGTCAGAAGTAAGAAAGACACTCTTACTGGGTAAGAAGTAAGAAAGACTCTCACTGGCTAAGAAGTAAGAAAAACATCTTACTGGGTAAGAAGTAAGAAAGACACTCTCACTGGGTAAGAAGTAAGGAAGACATCTTACTGGCTAAAAAGTAAGAAAGACACCCTCACTGGGTAAGAAGTAAGAGAGACACTCTTACTGAGTAAGAAGTAAGAAAGACTCTCACTGGGTAAGAACGACACTCACTGGGTAATAAGTAAGAAAGACACTCTTACTGGGTAAGAAGTAAGAAAGACTCTCACTGGGTAAGAACGACACTCACTGGGTAAGAAGTAAGAAACACACTCTTACTGAGTAAGAAGTAAGAAAGACTCACTGGGTAAGAACGACACTCACTGGGTAAGAAGTAAGAAAGACACTCTTACTGGGTAAGAAGTAAGAAAGACTCTCACTGGGTGAGATGTAAGAAAGACACTTTCACCGGGTAAGAAGTAAGAAAGACACTCTCGCTGGGTAAGAACAACACTCTCACTGGGTCAGAAGTAAGAACACCACTCTCACTGGGTAAGAAATCAGAAAGACACTCTCACTGGGTAAGAAGAAAGACACTTTAACTGGGTAAGAAGTAAGAACAACACTCTCACTGGGTAAGAAGTAAGAAAGACACTCTTACTTGGTAAGATGTAAGAAGGACTCATTAGATAAGAAGTAAGAAAGACACTCACTTGGTAAGAAAGACACTCTTACTGGGTAAAAAGTAAGAACACTCTCACTGGGTAAGAAGTAAGAAAGATACTCTCACTGGGTAAGAAAGACACACTCGCTAGGTAATAAGTAAGAAAGACTCTTACTGGGTAAGAAGTAAGAAAGACTCTCACTGGGTAAGAATGACACTCACTGGGTAAGAAGTAAGAAAGACACTCTTACTGGGTAAGAAGTAAGAAAGACCCTCACTGGGTAAGAATTAGAAAAGACTCTCACTGGGTAAGAAGTAAGAAGATACTCTCACTGCGTAAGAAGTAAGAACAACACTCTTACTGGGTAAGAAGTAAGAAAGACACTCTCACTGGG
Organism: Conus canariensis; assembly: GCA_033310375.1. Classification (NCBI taxonomy): domain Eukaryota; kingdom Metazoa; phylum Mollusca; class Gastropoda; order Neogastropoda; family Conidae; genus Conus; species Conus canariensis. The sequence goes on from CM065716.1 coordinate 90,401,862, forward strand.
TAAGAAGTAAGAAAGACTCTCACTGGGTAAGAAGTAAGAAAGACACTCTCACTGGGTCAGAAGTAAGAACAACACTCTTACTGGGTAAGGTATAAGAAAGACACTTTCACTGGGTAAGAAGTAAGAACAGCACTCTCACTGGGTGAGAAGTGAGAAAGACACTCTTACTTGATAAGCAAGACATTCCTAATGGGTAAGAAAGACGTGACACTCTTACTGGGTAAAAAATAAGAAAGACACTCTCACTGGGTGAGAAGTGAGAAAGATACTCTTACTTGATAAGCAAGACACTCTTAATGGGTAAGAAAGACCCTCTCACTGGGTAAGAAGTAAGAAAGACACTCTTACTTGATAAGCAAGACACTCTTATTCTTAATGGGTAAGAAAGACACTCTCGCTGGGTAAGAAGTAAGAAAGACAATCTTGCTTGATAAGCAAGACACTCTTAATGGGTAAGAAAGACACTCACTGGGTAAGCAAGATGCTGTTACTGGGTAAGAAAGACGCGCTTACTGGGTAAGAAAGACCAAACTTACGTAAATATATAAATTCCATGGGGTTGTGTCAATGGGTATGTTCTATGCGACGGTAGTAATATATTTTTGACATCCATAGCACAGCGGATAATAAAGACTGGTTTATGCCAGTCTTTATTATCAACGCGACGGTAGTATTGAATTTTTTTTTTTTTTTTTTTTTTTTTTTTTTTTTACGCTAACACCGGGAAATAAAGACTGGGGTTAAGACTATGGATATATTTTATGTGACAGTAGTATTACATTTTTGGCGTCCGTTGCAGTATTAAAGACTGAGGTTATGTCCCTTGACTTTCTCTCTCTCCCTCTCTCTCTCTCTCTCTCTCTCTCTCTCTCTCTCTCTCTCTCTCTCAAATGTACACGCAATTGTGAGCATGTACAAATATCTAGGACTGTATCCAACAACAAAGCTATCTTTTCAGCTACATGACGAGATCTCGCAGATCATGCTGAAAAGGGTATTTATGAAACTTCTATGGTCCATTGGAGAACATTCTCCAAATATATTCTTTAAAATGTTTGATTCTCAGATTCAGCCAATTTTGACGTACGGTTCAGAAATTTGGGGACTGACACAGGCCCAAGAGTGCATTGAAAGAGTGCATCTGTCTGCATTGAAAAGGTTTATGGGTGTTCATCCAAAATCTCCAAGACATTTAGTATATGGAGAAATTGGTAGATTTCCCATTTTTGTCAACACATATTCTAGGTGTGTTAAATTTTGGCTGCGGATGGTATATATGAATGACAATAGGTATAAATTAAAAAAAAGGCGTATATAATGCTTTTGTCCCTACAGAGTCAAAACTATACCACTTGGGCCTGCAAAATTCGGAATGCTTTATATGAATTTGGTTTGGGTGTCGTTTGGGAGGCACAGAGTGTTGGTAGCATTAATTTGTTTAGGAGAGAATTCAAACAGAGATTGATCGATTGTTATAAACAGATTTGTCATGCTTCCTTGCAGTCTCACGAATTTTACAGTGTTTATTCGCAGTTCAGGACCACATTAATTCTCAGCCCTCATAGGCTATGTATCTTGTTAAGAACATACGAGTTCGAAGAACATTTGCAAGATTTCGAATTCGAATGTCTCCTCTGAATTCACATTTCTTACCGTAGAGAACAGTGATAATAATAAAGTGTGTCCGTTCTGCAGACACACACCAGAAACTGAATTACATTTTGTTTTTGTGTGTCCGATGTATCATGAAATAAGAAACGAATTTATTCAGCCCAAGTAGACTATTTCCATAAGCCATGTATGTTTATATTCTGCCTACTTATGTCAAGTGAAAACGAAGGTATTGTTTTACGTTTATCTGATTTTGTTTACAAAGCGTTAAACTTACGGATGCAGTTTTATTCAATCAAAATAAATGATTCTTGTTGTGCTGTTGCTCCCATGTTATGGGCCGGAGGCCTGACATTAAAACACTTTTGACTTTGACTCATATAAACACGCAGACATGCACACACACACACACACACACACACACACACACACACACACACACACACACACACACACACGCACGCACACACACACAAACACACATACACACACACGCGCACGTGCGCGCGCATACACACACCAAGCACTTGAATAACTCAGCACCCGCCCCCATCATTGCCGTCATCTGAACCCCATTTCTCTGCCCCACATCAACCTTCCTCCGCCACTGTTGGCTTTCAAAGTACGTGTGCCTGCATATCTACATGTATTCCAGCAATACACAAGTACATACACACAGTTCACATTGGTACGACATATGTATCTATGCACACAGGCACACACATGAACAACGTGCGTGCGCACACACACATACACATGTGCGCGCGTACACACATACACACACACACACACACACACACACACACACACACACACACACACACACACACTCATGCGCGCTTGCACGCACGCCCGCACACACACACACGGACACACACACACACATACACACACGCACACGCACACACACACACACATACACGCGCGCGCGTGCGCACGCACACACACACACACACACACACACACACACACACACACACACACACACACACACACACACACACACACGCACGCACGCACTCAGAGAGAGCGAGAGGCACCTACACACGCTCTCTCCTCTCTCTCTCTCTCTCTCTCTCTCTCTCTCTCTCTCTCTCTCAATACGGGTGTAGGGGGAGGGGGGGGGGGGGGGAGTGAGATCGGGAGAAAGCCGTCTCGCCTATAAGCAGTGAAGTAATCACAGATCGTTCAGGTGATCAAACTCTGTGAACGGATCGTTCTTTGAATGGCAGCTGAAAAGGCAGAATACTTCACCCCGTGCCAGACCTGGCACTTCCATTGTCCATGATCTCGGCAAAGTGAGCCGATGTCAATCTCCATATCCATTTCTTTGAGACAGGTGAAAGAACGAGATAAAGGGGATGTCATTCTCCATCCCCCAACCCCACTCTGACCTACCCAAATGAGTGTTAATGTGATCATTTGACCTTTTTTTTAATCCCTTTTCCTTCCCCTAGATGTCAAACTAAAGGTCTGAAATGGTAATGACAAGATATGATGGTAGGTGTACCCTCATGAGCTTTCTGAAAAGCGATTTTGAATCTCTCTCTCTCTCTCTCTCTCTCTCTCTCTCTCTCTCTCTCTCTCTCTCTCTCTCTCTCCCCAAATGTATGTATATGCGCGCGAGTGAGTGTGGTGTGTGTGTGTGTGTGTGTGTGTGTGTGTGTGTGTGTGTGTGTGTGTGTGTAAGTGTGTGTGTGAGTGAAACTAACCTCATATTAAGACGTGCTCACTCCGCATGACAAGGTAGACTATTTGACATTCTTACACGAAACTGATCAAAACATCTACCGTAGGAAAAGGCTTTCCAATTTTGTGTTGTCAGTCTAACTGACATTTCAATGTTCATTTCGCCATAAGAAACTGAAAATTATTTGGTAGCACTGGTAACCTGTTACACTTGATTTTGACTGGTCAGCGATAGACGCAAGCTCGAATGAGTTTGGTTTTTTTTTTTTTTTCCTTTTTGTCCACCCGCCTCCTCCTGTTCTCGTGCCCCCCCCCCCCCCCCCCCCACACACACACACCCCTCTCAGCTCTCGACACACATTCGCGCCCTACTGTTCTTTGTTAAGTTCTTTTTTAATCGTCCACTTTTGAGCTCTTTTTCAAGTCCCATGTAGGCTGTCTGGTAAGACTAAAAGGGTGGGCGAAGGAGGAAGGGAAGGGTTGGAAGGAGTGTGTGTGTGTGTGTGTGTGTGTGTGTGTGTGTGTGTGTGTGTGTGTGTGTGTGTGTGTGCGTGCGTGCGTGCGTGCGTGCGTGCGTGCGTGCGTGCGTGTGTGTGTGTGTGTGTGTGTGTAAACGATCGACACGCTGATTAAATTTTTTGACTTTATTTCACTTACCAGACGGTTAGTGGATTTCGCAGGTTAACTTTTCCAGTGCTTGTCGACTTCGTCGGGAGAGAAGTTTTAACAGTATGGGAACTAAGTGTGGAAAATGCAATCTGAATTCGTCCACTTATTCTGGCATCATTGTCCCGCCGTCTACATAGGTTTTATCATTTATTACATTAGGACTCACGGTGTTGGTGGGTACTGTGGTTATTATGTAGTCCTTAATCTTTTTTCTGAAAGGAAGAGTGACAGTAATGGAGACGTACAGTGAAGGGGGTATGCGAGGCCGTGAAGTGTTGGTGTTGTTGATAGTGTTTTTCTTTCTTCACAGAACTGAGGAACTGCTCCACTGATGATGATGAACTTGCGCGGATCTCGATTCCTCTTTTGTCGGAGTAGGCCTACATGTGTGTATAAGACAGGAAGTGAAAGTTCAGGGTTGAGGGAGCTGTTTACATTGACTGAGATCTAGTGCAGGTGCCAAGATGGTTGGTCAAGAGCTCAAAGACTAGGGGTACCGAACGCTGAAATGTACAGTGCAGGTGCCAAGATCATGAGATACAGTGCAAACGTCAAGATTGTAAGATGTAGTGCAAGTGTCAAGATTGTAAGGAGTGGAAAAATGGGTCTCTCTTTGACAGTCCCCTCTCTCTCTCTCTCTCTCTCTCTCCTTTTTGAATACTTGAACGAATGTTTGACTCTCTCTCTCTCTCTCTTCTCTCTCTCCTGTAATAATTGCGAGTATGCGTGTGGGGTAGGGTGGCGAGATGTCTGTGTCTGTCTGTCTGTGTCAGTGTCCGTGTGCGTGTAAGCGAGCGAGCGAGTGTGCGAATGAGTTAGAGAGAGAGAGAGAGAGAGAGAGAGAGAGAGGAAATACTCAGCACAGTATAAAAGCAAGCATATTCAGCATCTTTCCAGTACAAGAAGGGCACCCGGGAAAGCGCTTACCTCCATCAAGATGGAGCAAATCCTGGATTCGCCCGTGGACCCAAACCTGTACCGCAGATCCGGACTAAAACCTAACGGCTTCCTACCTGCGTCCTTGCGCTACATTCTAATCTGTCTACCTTGTTTTGTTCAAAATCCGTTCGTCAATTTTTTTTCTCTTTACATTATCGTAATACAAGGAAATGTGGTTATACAATCCATTGTACGACAGGAGGAAAATACAACAAACTAAAATAATCAAAATAACACGAAGAAAGGTGAATATACAGTACACCCCGTACACTTGGAGAAGTTTACAGCAAGGTAAGACACGTCAAAGTAACGCATGGAAAGGTTAATGTACAGTGCATTGTAAAACAGGAGAATAAAACAAATATACATATACAACAAATAACACAAAGAAAGGTAAATGTACAGGGCATCGCACAACAAGAGAAGAATACTTCAAAGTTTTATTCAACAGAGTAACACAAAAAGGGTGAATATACAGTACATTGCAAAATAAAAGAATAAAACTACAAACTAAGATACGATGAAGAACTAATCGCAATGGCGCAGTGGTTAGCGCCGCGGACTCCGGCTGGGAAGTCGTAGGTTCGATTCCTATCACAAGCCATGTGGGATTTTTCTGTCCTGACTGGCTCCTACCCAGAGCTGAGTTTGCTACGGGCTCAGTTGGGAAGACTGGGACCACACTCGGAATGAACGGCGTGGGTGCAATGCCACTGAGGTGGCACAGACGATGGGACCGACAAAAAAAAAGTAAACTAAATGAATAATAACGATAATAAGATAAGGTGAATACAAAGTACATACAACATACATTCACAATCATACAACAGAGAACAAATAAAACACGTCAGAGCACTTTCACGTCACTCAGAGTCAGACAGACAGAGCCTGAGAGACAGAGACAAAGGCAAAGGCAGAGATTTCCGAAGAAAAGGAGGGAGAGGCGGGGGCGGAGAGAAGCGGAAAGTGAGATCCCCGTAGAAAAATTCCTGGATTAACAGAAGAAAAAAAAATTCGAAGAACCAACTTAGAAGGTGCCCTTCAAGAGAGACACACAGACAGAGACCGAGAAACAGAGAGAGTGCCAGTCTGTAGGCTTGCCAACATCGAAAATTCCAAGCTGTTAACTAACTTCAAGTCAAACCCTCAAGTCAAATTCCATCCCCTAGCTTCCAGATTCATACGGGAAGCCACACCCAAACTGAACAGGAGTCATCGCTGGGCCACTTTCAGTCCCATGCCCAAGTTTCGTCTCATCGGATCGGTAGATTTTGCGTGATCTTGACGACAGACAGACAGACAACAAACTAACAGACAAGCAGTGATAAAACCACCATGTCCTCGGCAAGAGGTAAAACTGAATGGATCTACACAAAGTAAGATGTTTATCTTTCCTTCGTTCTTTGGGGTGAATTGTTCCGAGCCGTTCGTTTGCTTCCACTTGTCTCTTCGAACGCTGATCGACCTATACCCCCCCCCCCCCCCCCCCCCCCAAAGCTTTTCACCGTTCGGCAAAGGATGGCCCAGTCGTTTACACAGCCAATGAAACAGCGATATCGATTATGGGGAGGGAGGGGTTGTTACATTGTGTAGATATAGGGCGTAAAGATATAGATGATATCAAAGGAACCGACGAACGATCTCAGGACTATGACAACTGTGTGTACACTTCGATCATCATTATTCCCGATGGAATCAGCGCCACCACGCGGAGAAACAGGGAGGTAATTCCAGCTGGTTCTGGTTTTCATCGTGCTGAAAGTATACTGACTTCCATAAAAAACGCGAAAAATTGAAAGGCTATTTTTCGGGTGAAAAGGGGTGAATATACAATATTGAACCATTGTGGCAAGTTGTTTGGGTCCAAGACTCACGTGCAGTGAAAAAATTGTGTGAGCAACACATCGTTCCCGGCATTGGAGGGTCAACAAAAATGGCAAACTGGTTGCTGCATGTGAGGCACGTGCACACCATGCAGAGCAAAGTTAACCAGCGACAAGTACGCAGGCATGCAGCCTTTATAAAGCCGCGCTACAAGGTTCAGGTAACGACTTGCCGTCTGAGCGCTACAGAGATGCCAAGACTACGAGCAGAGGAACGCAATCGTGCCCTAGGCCATCTGGAGGCTGGTGTGGATGCCAGGCAGGTCGCCAACATCTTTAACGTCCACATCTCAACCATCTATCGTCTGCAGCACCGCATGCGGGTCACTGGTACCACTGATGATCGTCCCCGGCCAGGCCGTCCTCGGGTCACCACACCAAGAGAGGATCGCCATCTTGTTCGAACCCATCTGCGGGACAGGCGGCAAACAGCCGCTAACACTGCTCGACAGGTGCCTGGGAATCTCCAGCAACGAATCAGCCTCAACACTGTGCGGCGGCGTCTTCAGGAGAACAGGCTGGCATGTAGGCGTCCTCACAGAGGTCCGGTACTGACACCAAGACACCGACAGGACAGGCTGCAGTGGACACAAGCCCGAATCAACTGGCGCAGGCAGCAGTGGGGACGCATACTGTTCTCAGATGAGAGCCGTTTTTGTATTGACATGGCTGACGGTCGTGTCAGAATATGGCGTCGACCTGGTGAACGCTATGCTGACTCCTGTGTGGTAGAGCAGAACCCCTGGGGAGGCCCGAACGTTATGATATGGGGTGCAATTGGCATTAACCACGCCATAGGACCAGTCATCTTTCAGAACATTGGTCCTGGTCGTGGACAGGGTGTCAATGCACAGTGCTACATCAACCAGGTGCTCAGACCCCATGTCGTTCCTTTTTTTTGCGCAACACCCAAACTGGACATTCCAACAGGACAATGCAAGACCACACACCGCCAGGGCCACCCAGCAATTTCTTCAGCATAACAACGTCAATGTGCTGCCCTGGCCAGCCCTCAGTCCTGATTTAAACCCAATAGAACATTTTTGGGATGAACTTGGCAGACGGTTGGACCTCCTGCGTCCACGACCAGCAACAGCGGCTCAACTTCCCCAGGCCATCGTCCATGTGTGGGCTGGTGTGCCAAGGGGACACATCAACCACCTGGTCCACTCAATGAGCCGCAGGTGTCAAGCAGTTGTCAACGCAAATGGTGGCCACACACGGTATTAGGACTTCAAGCTGGTTTGTCACGTGACCTTGGATTTTCCACACAAAAGACATATTGCTGATGACATTTTCACACATTACCGGTGTAATGAATCAAATCACGTTGAATTCTCGCTTCCACTCTGTACAATTGTGACCAATAAAATTCACCCCCAACCTTCAGCTTCTTTTGTTTTCGCGTTTTTTTTTTTTTATGGAAGTCAGTAATAACACCAAGCAAGTGTGTGTGTGTGTGTGTGTGTGTGTGTGTGTGTGTGTGTGACTTCAGATTTTTCTGTTATTTTGTGCACTAGATTTCCTTGAGTTTTCCCCGTTTCTGATTCTTAAGTGTTTCTTCCCATTCTTTTGTTTGTTAATTAATGTTCCATCCCCCTCCCCCCCCCCCCCCCCTCCCTCCACCCCCCATTTCTTCCTTTGTATGCTTGGGGCTTTTTTCCCCTTCCTTATGAGACTTTCAGATGATCTATAACAATAGGCCTAATTACCTTTGAAATTTTTAAAACCTCACTTTAATTAGCTTTTTGCTGTCTCCTTCTTTAAAAAGACATTTTCAGCTGCCGCATTCATAACTTTTTATCGTTTATGTATGTATGTATGCATGTAGGCATATATATATATATATATATATATATATATATATATCACAGTCCAGACTGGAATCCAGTTCAATCCGGAATCGGTCTAGTCCAAACTGGAATCTCAATATGGCCTAGGCCGTATTAAGATTCTAGTTTGGACTAACAGCCACTCAAAACTGGAATTCAGTCCATACTGGAAATCGAGTTTGGACTAGCCAGCACTGTTGTTTGCAGTATGCAGTCAGTCTGAAGAAGCAGCACACACACACACACACGCACGCACGCACGCACGCACGCACGCACACACACACACACACACACACACCACACACACACACACACACACACACACACACACACACACACATTTGCCACACACAAACACAGCACACACAAACACACATTTGTGTCGATCTGTTTTAATTGTTTAATATTAAAAACTACACCTTTGATTCAATTTGGTAAAATACACCATTCGTTAAAATACACCATTCGTTAAAATACACCATTCGTTAAAAATACACCATTCGTTAAAACACATATCGCCTTTTTCTACGTGTGTAAAATATGAATCCCCTACTCGGTGCCAGAGTTTTTGCACTTCACATTTTTGGAATGGCATTTAGTGCCGCACGGAATTCCTGCTGCCTTGCAGGAGCATTTTTTGCTTTTGCAATGCCCTGAGCAAGAACACACTGTCCTTACATTCGCTCGGCTCTGCCATTTGGTCGAGGGTCTTGAAGCCTGTATCAGTGTCACTTCTGAAAGGCATCTTGGATCGACTGCATCCAGATCTGAGAGAACTAAAGTGTTCATGTCGACCAATTCTTCCCCCCGAAACCAACCTCTGACGATACCAGCAGGGCAGTAGACTCTATAAAAGACATTTTCTTCCTGTATCTTTGACTCTAGCACTTTGCACGTCACCAACCGCACATCGGTGTTTGTACGGTCAGCACCATGGATCTTCAGTCCAACTGTGTCACCCTCTGAGAACGATTTTGTCACAGCCTGAACTTTTCTTTGGTAGCGTGATTCCTGACGCCTGGCAGCTTTCAAGTATTGTCCTCTTGCGGTGCTTCCCCATGTGAACTGTAGAGGTTTCATTTTCTACAACCGCACTTCTTTTCCACAGAACAAACTGTCCTAATTCTAATGCTTCGTCCATAGGATTTGCCTCTGTCGGTACATGTGTTGAACAAAAACTTTGTCAACTGAAATAACGACAGAATCTTCGTCCACTTCCACACCATGTACAAATCTCCGATCAACAATTTCTGTCCCTTCACCAACAATCAGTTTGTCACTTAAAAGGAGGTACTCTCTTCCTCGTTTCTGCACTTCACATGTGTTTTCAGCAGGTGAGTGGATTTGTCCAGGCCCGGACTTGAAGAACCTGAATTGTCGCTGTAGGGTCTAACATCTACCTCCGATTGTTGTCTTGAAGATGCATCACCAGCAGCTTGATGAACTAAAGCAATGATGACGGCACATTGACATTCTGAATGTTCATCTGCATCAACCTGGGATGTTGATGGGCCATCATCATCAAAACGATTCTCAGACGTCACAACTACACCACCAGCTGGCTGAGTAACCGATGTAATTTCAGTGTCAATCGACAAATTGACGTCGTCACCATTGGGCACTAATTGCTCGACTGACTGGTTGTCACCTTCTGGCACTGACAGTTTCACTGACTGCAAAGATTGCATGATAGCCTCAGGTAACTGTTCCTCATTAACAATTCCCTGTTAGCCACTTCTTCCAAAACAGCGAGATCAAACCTGGGCTTCTGGCCGAAAACCAGTTCGTATGGTGTCGTCTTAGTCGCTGGCTACAGCTCACACACGTCTTCAAGAACACGTCTACAGCTCGACGCGTTATTCCAGCGTAGTTTCCACTGACTTCGGCCCATGTTTTATCACGGCCTGCATGTCCGACGTGTTCATGGCACCGCAAAATTGTGTGGAACAACTTCTCTCTTGTCACCAGAGGACAATTCTGACTTTTGCAGAACACAATGTCTCGATTTCCAACAACTTCGAGCTTGTAGTTTTTTGTGCCCAGTATTTAAACTTGGGCCCATCGTCACATTTGGCAAGCTTCTCAAGTTTCAGTGCAGACACAATCTTGTGATATTTTTCTTGGGAAACGCAAAGTGTGTCCCGTTTCCATTGATCCAGCGTTCGGATGATTTTGTCGATCTCTTCATAAAATCGTTATTTTTGGACAGAATCCATCGTCACCACTGGCAGTCAAACTGTTTCAAACGGACTGACTGACTGCTGAGTGTTGCGGCTGTGTTGCTTTACATTGTTCACCAACAGCAGAACACTCGGTCCAACACTTACAGGGGCAAAGAACGTTGAACTGATTTCAGTGCTCTGAGTCAGGTGTCAGTGACACAAGCGACTGTGCCACCTGCTCACTCAGAAACTGATATCTTTTCATACTAGTGTTACCAAGCAGAGTTAAATGCAGTATTTTCAAAACAGCCAAAAGTCAAAAATATACTCAAAAATGTGTGTGTGTGGTGTGTGTGTGTGTGTGTGTGTGTGTGTGTGTGTGTGTGTGGTGTGGTGTGGCGGCGCGCGTGTGAATTCCATTTTGGACTAAATTCCAGTTTGGACTAGCGATTAGTCCAAAGTAGAATCTAAATATGGCCTAGGCCGTATTAAGATTCCAGTTTGGACTAGGCTTTTGCTAGACCAAATTGGAATCTTAATATGGACTAGGCCATATTGAGATTCTAGTTTGGACTGGTAAAAGTCTAGTCCAAACTAGATTCTTAATACGGCCTAGGCCATATTGAGATTCTAGTTTGGACTAGACCGATTCCGTATTGGACTGGATTCCAGTCTGGGCTGTGACATATATATATATATATATATATATATATATATATATAAGAGAGAGAGAGAGAGAAGAAGAAGAGAGAGAGAGAGATAGATAGATAGATAGATATATATATATGTGTGTGTGTGTGCGTGTGTGTGTGTGTACTCTTTCATTTTGTTTGTTTTTTTATATACTTTAAATGTCTATTTATTTATTCCTTTATTTTGCAGTCCTTTTTAGCATTATTTATTTATCTGTTTATTGATGTCTATCTTCTATGCCACTTAAGTAGCATTGCACACACACGCGGCACATACTGAGCCCTCGTCCAGAACCAGTCTAACCCGTCCTGCTACAGCCCTAGCACCGCCAATCCACAGGAAGCGGTCAATGTCAAATCGTCATGAGACAGTCCACCAGAGGAGACACTGCACTGCTGCCGAGTCAATTCGGTGCTGTTCAGTAGTGCCTGTTGTGATTCAACAAACGCAAGACACCATCCTACTAGGCCCCCTACTGGCGACAATGATTGGTAAGTTTGGGGGGTTGCGTGAGCGAGTTCTTCTCCCTCCAGAGGGCGCCATCACGTCCGTCTAACGACAGTCTCCGTGAATTTGCCAATACTGGTGACCCCGATAGTCAAACCAAAACCGTAGACGTGGAGAGGGTATCGAAACAGGTCGCGATAAAGGGCCACAGATATTTGAGACTTTTTTTAATTTTTTTTTTTTATGTTGATCAATGAGGATGATGAAGATGATGCTACAGATTTCCATTCTGGTCTGAAACTGCGTGACAGGGCTGTACTCTATATTCACTTTCATAGCAAATCCGAGCGTCAGTCAGGCCCGAGAGATACAGACACCTGCAGTGTCGGTTCGGAAATTTCAGCAACACCTCAAAGACGCATCCATTAAGAAAATGAAACTCGACTATGTGGCCCCAGTCTTCCCAGTTGAACCAATAGCAAACTCAAGTCTGGGATAAAAAATTTTTAAATCCCACTTATTATCTAGTTGTCTCTAAGAGTTTCGAAGCGTGTCCAAGCATAAATGAATGCAACCAGTGTTAGATTGTTCGCAACAGAATGGCAACAGTGGAACAGATAAAGGTGGTACCAGACAAAGAGGAGAGGATCTTTATTATTTGTTTGTTTGTTTTTTTTATGTCCGAGTTCGCTTTGTGAATAAACAATGTTTAGTTCTTCAGAGAAGAACACAGTGCCATGGTGCACAGCACCACTAGCACAACAGGTCTGACGAAGCCGTAGCTTTTAACATGCTGGCCGCCTTGGCTTAAGGTTGTGCCAGGCCAATTGACATAGGTTAGAACACCAAGGCTACATCAAAATGTTGTTATGCTCTGCATAGTTATGCGGGGATTGTCTTAAGTTGTGACAAGCCCTAGCATAACATTATCAGTCTCCAAAATCCCCTAAAGTCGGGTGTGGCTGCCCACGTGGCGGGGTAATCAAAAACGGTCACACACGTAATGTTCTCATCCCCAGCTGATGCATTTGTACCATAGTGTTCAAGTCCTTCGGCTGTTCGGATGATCCCTGGAGTCTTTTAGCCAGAATACGACGACAACAACAACAACATGCTGGCAGTTGTGTTCGTTGTAGAATGTTGCTACTAAACTCACGGCAGGTCACTGTCTTCAGGGTCCTTAGTACGAGTTGTACATATCAAAAGCATACAGCACAATCATGAAGTGTACCTGAAAAAGCCAACATCGAGTATCCCACAAGGACATAGCTGAGTGTCACACTTGATTTCACTGACGTTGCGCTCTACTGTCGTCAAGCAAAGCTGAAGCTGCCCCTAAAATCCATCCTCGAGGATTTAACTGAAAGTCTCACAGCCCAGTGTCCGTAAGGGCAGTGAACAGTCAAAGGTTGGAGGTGTCTGAGGCACGGCACAATGAAGACAGTTCCGATACCTCTCCTTCACAACCATCAGCTCCACAGGCAACCCTCTGATCAATTTACTACGGGCCCCTCGAGGAGTATAAAACAGGAAAAGCAAGATTACTACCATGCTCGAGGACTCGGGAGATAATGTTGTGAGATGAATCCAACCCAAGCTTAAGACTGGTTGAAAATGGAAAGCTCAGGTGGCAGTTGTGTTAAAGAAAAACCTCGAGGTCAGGGAAATAATCACACACACACACACACACACACCACACACACACACACACACACACGTACGAACGCATGCACGCACGCACGCACGTACACTCATACATACACACACACACGCACGAACGCACGCACACGCACGCACACACACTCACGCACGCACGCACGCACGCACACACACACACACACACACACACACACACACACATGCACACATGCGCGCGCGCTCGTGCATCAATAGGCTGGAGTCAAAAGAAATGAACAGTAGTCAAAGGCAATGGTGGTGATAAAGAGAGACAGGAATGCTGGAGCTGAGGAAAGAAGAGAATATACAAAGAATCCAGAAGTCCAGCAAGGCCAACGTGGACACAGGACCACCTGCTAAAAGCACACCCCAGAGAAGTCTCAGCTGGAATGAATTGTGACAGCAGGTGGTCCTTCTTAGGATCAGCTTCATCCCCAGGCCTGTATGTAACCTCCTACCCCCCTTTACAAACCTGATGAAATGGGGCAAATCGGATGACCCTGCCTGTTCACTTTGTCAGAGCTAAGGTGGAACCTGCCCTGAGCTGATTCAAAGCAGCGCAAGCCCAAAGAAGATACACATGGAGACACAACCAAATGCTTAATCAGATTGAACAAGCGGTTGGTACTGCCAGAAGAAACACTACACTACCAGACTCTCTGGCAATGACGTCTACACGGCAGGAGGCCACAATCGTTTGTGGAACGGCTGTGATACATAAAGCATGGAGGCGGGGTTTACTGGAGGGAGTAGACGACTGGGAATGCACAGCAACCCCCTAGAACACGTTCAGGGATCATGAGGAAGAGTGGGAGTAGACATGATGTAGTACTCACGTTCATCAAAAATTGATTGAACTCACTGAGATATTTTAGCTTACAACAGGTGTCCGATTGCTATACGAGTGACTTGCCTTGAGGCACCCGACCATCCAGGTCGTGCAGGTTTGAATCAAGGCAGCGCCAAAAACACTTTCTGGCAGTGGAAAGACATTCTGGAGTCATCACGTGATGCAGTCCAGCCTCCATAGAGTTTAAAAAGTTCTGGACCGAATCTCTTTTATGAGTGGGAACTTCGAGATCCTCAGCCGTTAAGCTCTCCCCAGTTTCTTCCTGCAGTCTAAAAGATACTGTTTCAGTTCTTGCTTATTGCAACATTTTAGGCGAGCTCGAAAGATGCCAGCAAAGACTTTCTTGGCGTATGTCTTCAAATTCCATGTGGAGAATAGGGTTGTGGCAAACATTCTGAAGTCGGACTCAGTTTCAGCTGGGTTCCCGTCACTTCGGATGCATACATGTGAGAATCTGTGCACCTAGGTCACGTCAGTTGCAACGTTGAGGTTGTTCCACTTTTATTTCATCACGTGGGTTCCAGTCGAGTGCCAGTCTTGCGGTATCTGTTGGGGTTTCACCAATCTCCTTTTCTTAATCTCTATATCGTTCACATTTTGTTTGGTCTTCTCTCTCTCTCTCTCTCTCTCTCTCTCCTTGTCTGCTGATGAGAAGGAAACTGAGGCACTTGACGCATGCTTGAAGGTGGTTGTCTCTGTGGCTGTGAACTACATAACGGAACAGGCTTCACGCTCGTTTTGAAAATTCTGACCTTGTTTTGGACATGGCTGTGGAAGCCCTCACAGGTCACTAAGTGTGGAAAGCGTACCGAGCCCTTTTGATGCAGTTTCTGTCCAGCTCGGCTCCACCATCATTGCTGACAACACTGTCCAAGTTGGCAAATTCCTCGACTTCTTGATGTTTTTGTGTCTTAGCATCATTGGATCCAGCTGTTCTTTATTCACCTGCATTCTTTCAGTTTACCTGATGTTAATCTACGTTGAGGCCTTTTTTTTTTATTGCTTCTCCATTATTCATGGACGGGAGACTTTTGCCCCGACGTCCTGATGTCTGTACGGGGGGGTACTGACAGCGAGGTCCAGATCTTGATGCCAACACTGCAACAGAACAGTTGAATAGGACAGGTCCCGCAAAGAGTTCTACCAAGTTTTGATCTTTTACATTGCGATTCAATCTCTTTGGATAAAGTAGCACCATGTGCTAATGTGCTAATCTTCAGCCTTGCAAATGAACATGGGGGCAGAGTAACGTCAATATTGTAATCGACACAAAACACACAAATGGATTTTTGACAAATATGTTCTCTTCAGACACTGCAAACACAACATTCCTCCGACAGCTGTCACCATGAGCATAAAAACCTGTGAAAATGTAGTGGAGAAGCGAGGTCAATTCAGAAACAGAGTAGAAAAGGGGGGGGGGGGGGGGGGGGGAGCGGGTTGAAAGGATGAGGACAAGAAGTGTGCTTGATCATAAGCAAAAGGAATGTGTAGTGTGCGTGTACAGTTGTGTGTATGTTTTTGCAATACAGGATGGTAAGGTACACACACACAAGTATGGACACATACCTGCACGCAGAGACAATCTGACACATACACACACCACGCATTCCTCTTGGTTGTGATTCAGCTCATTCCTTGCCCTTTTACCCCCCCCCCCCCCCCCCTTTTCCTCTCTCTCCCCCCTTTTCCTGATCTGGTTTTGAACTGTCCTCATTCTTTCATACATTGTGTACATGCCGACCGTAGTCAGGGGAGTATTGTTTCTGGACATTCTTGGTCTGATGTTTGAAATGGCTGCAGATTAAATATTCTCCAAAATTCCACTTTTCTATACAAATGTGTGAATTTTCTCTGTGTTTTGCATTTTCATTCATATTAATTTCAGTGCGGACGCAGTCTGTTTCAGTTTCCTACTGTCTTTCAGTTTGTACGTACTGCCTACTATCATTCTTGCTGAAAGATGTACACACAAACACTCTGTCTCTCATACCCTCAGCTACATAGATGGGAGAACAAATGCCTTCCATTATTACATCATATTTCACACACCATAAAATTGGTGGTAATGTGGGGCGTTTAATGGAAGTGCAATCATCTTCTCATACTATATCATCACACAGCATAAAATGCATAGTCATGTCTGACATTTAGAGCCTTTTCCATCACAGTGTTCCCTCGGTTATCAAGTCAGTGAAGAAGCCCATCTGAGTGAAATGTATCCACAGAAAAAAAAAGTTCAATGGCACATGTAATTGCTTTCGAAGTGGTTTGACTGCTGGTGGAAACTGAAACCAAGATTAAAAGCACAATTATTGTGCCTCAAGACTATACCATCATCTACATTCTCCTTCTTCTTCACCTTCTTCCTCGTTTTCCTTCTTCCCTTCTCTCTTATTATCATCATCACCATTATTACTATTAATACTATAACCATATTATTTAAGCATCCTCTAACTCCTCTCCTTCTTCTTGTTACTATCATTATTATTACTGCAATCACGATTTTGGTCTTTGTTAGTATTATTATTATCCGATTATACTACCATCATTATCAGTAGCAGTAGTAATATTTCTTTGTTTTACTATCATCATTATTAGATCTAGTCGCAAAGTGAGGCGACTGCAGTCAGAAATCTAAACAAATTTTAAATGTAATTAATGTTCATCAGTATTATCATTTTCACCCCGACTGTCTCCCCAGTAACAGAAACAAACTGCAGCGTTACTGGAACACGACAAAAAAGCAGAAGAGCACACAAAACAAAGTGTGAAGTAACGCAGTTTTAATGCACGACACAAAACAGGACAAGAAATTTTCGGCAATATGCCTTCCTCAGCGACAAAAAAATACAGACATAAACAATCACAATACTCCCCTTGTGAAGCCAAAGTGGTGATTCACCACTCTGGCTTCACAGGGGGAGTATTGTGCATGTTTATGTCTGTATTTTTTTGTCGCTGAGGAAGGCACATTGCCGAAAATTTCTTGTCCTGTTTTGTGTCGTGCATTAAAACTGCGTTACTTCACACTTTGTTTTGTGTGCTCTTCTGCTTTTTTGTCGTTGTCTCCCCAGTAGTCTTGATTCCATACCATAGCCATTTTGCGCCCAGTTTGAAGAGACAAGTGACTGTTTATCCTTCCTTCTCATTGTCTTCCATGTTACTTGTCTCGCCTGAAGAAGACCAAAAAGATCAAAACGCGCACTGTTTGTCTTCTAATTGGTTTCTTCTTTCCTTTGGCTGCAAGTCAATTCTGTTCATGAAAATGCATTCAGTATTTTTCATTTCAATGTTTATGTTCACGCGCACTTGCCATCTTCCAATGGCAGTCTACATAACCTTCCTTTTCTCAATAGACTTTACGACATTGTTTCAAGAAATAGTAAGTTTTTAATCATACTCCTTTGTTTGTCTTTGTGCACTGTGTCCGACTCTGTGCAAGCCTTGACCAATTCGCCTGTTTCGCCCCCCCCCCCCCCCCCCCCCACACACACACACACAAATGCAGTAATATGATGCATCATAGACCATCTCATCAATCAGATCTACTGCATGCCAACACTTCTGTTCCGATCATTCTATGGAAAATTTAATTGGACTTGCAATGAACCATAACAATAAGGGGAGGAAGATAACAATAGGGGAGGAAAGGCAGGAATAACACACTGACATAGCCAGTATACTCAACCAAACATACCACTCCCCATTAGTTGGACGAGAAATATTGCCAAATAGAGCTGGCAAACTGGTTGTGGTTTGCACAGAGTTTGACATGGTGTAGCATAATCATGAAGCCAAAACGGTTATTCAAACAAGAACACTGAAATCTTATCCGAGGATTCAAAATAGTCCTCCTTGCAAAATACTTCGAACTTAAATCTGATGGCTGGAATGGTCTTGCCAGTATGAATCACTGCCCCAGGCTGGAATCTATCATTTGCATGGAAAATGCATTCCCACAAACAACTTGAGGTTTGGTGTTCTAAATGTTAACTGATTATTTTCTGTGTACTTTTGGATAATTAAAAGGCAAAATTGTTATCCTACATCTCTGTCTTTATATTCAGTGTTTGTATTAAACTACAGTAATAATAAACCATCAATGATTCACTAAATGTATTCAGACATGCCTAGACTTTCACATTCATTCATACACATGCAACTGTACTTACACTCAATGATCACTTGCTTTGCAAAATCATGTTCTTTATTTTCTCCATGAATATTTATAACCAAATCTCTCAAAACAGACATGTTCCATTCCTCAAACTGATGACATCAAAACAAAGAACAGAGGTCATGGCAGACTACTTATGTACATATGAACACATTCTGTACAACATAATCCAGAAGTCTCCAGTTCTTGTCTGGATTAAGCAAATGTTTTGCACAAAACATTTCATTTCATTCAACAAACAACAGACAACAGGAAACAGAAGCAAAAAGTTAATCGTGTTCACACTCGCCATACCTGATTCCAGTTCAGGTTTTTGTTACGAGGACTCATAAGATGTTCTAAGATGACATGGATGTGAACTAATCAGGTAGCATGTTCACAAACCAAAACCTGTTTCAAGTGACTCTTTGATAAAGCTGATACTTGCTATTTTCTGTCTTGCAGGCTAGTGTGCAGTGCTCGGCATGGTTAACCAAGCATTTCAACGAGCTGCATGAGAAAAAGGGACTAGTCCCCACAAATACGATTTAATAACAAAATGACAGTGACCCAAATCTTTCAGAATGGAGATTTACAGAAAAAGAGCAAACTATGATAAAGCTTCATCATCTCTCTCTCATCACACTCAGTAAGTGTGTTGCAGAGTGACGACACTTCTACGCAAAACAACTCATTATTCTCTACAGCATTCTGCAGTTTAATGTTCCTTCAAATTTTAAAGTTGGCATGGGTGCACCTGATGATGCATGAAACCTGAATTCAAATCACCTTATTCAGGCAGTGATTAGCCTGAAGAAAACCCTTTATGAGAGAATAAATTCTTATCATAGTCTAGATAGATCTGACCTTACGTAAATCTGCTATCAGCCACTTATCTTCTACAAACATTTTCAGGCAACAGTTTTCCGAACTGCACACGCAAGTGAGAGAGAGACAGACAGACAGACAGACAGAGACAGAACAAACTGTAACAAAACAAATGAAAGGAATTAATTTAACACCACAGAACCTTATATCACAAGAACCTGCGTCATAAGCTAAAGTTGAACAAAAAAGGGGAACATGCGAAATCCAAAAAAAAAAAAAGGGACATGCAAAGAGAAGAGAGGCACAGCACAGACAACACCCACACTGAACAATACACCATGAGCAGACAACACCCACACTGAACAATACACCATGAGCAGACAACACCCACACTGAACAATACACCATGAGCAGACAACACCCACACTGAACAATACACCATGAGCAGACAACACACATACCGAACAATACACCATGAGCAGACAACACCCACACTGAACAATACACCATGAGCAGACAACACCCACACTGAACAATACACCATGAGCAGACAACACACATACCGAACAATACACCATGAGCAGACAGCACCCATACCGAACAATACACCATGAGCAGACAACACCCACACTGAACAATACACCATGAGCAGACAACACACATACCAAACAATACACCATGAGCAGACAACACCCATACCGAACAATACACCATGAGCAGACAACACACATACCGAACAATACACCATGAGCAGACAGCACCCATACCGAACAATACACCATGAGCAGACAACACACGGACCAAACAATACACCATGAGCAGAGAACACACAGACCAAGCAATACACAATGAGCAGACAACACCCATACCAAACAATACACCATGAGCAGACAACATCCATACCAAACAATACACCATGAGCAGACAACACACAAACCAAACAACACATCGTGAGTAAAGAGGGGGAAAAAAGCATCAGATCCAACACCTGCAGTCTGAAGAACAGAGGACCTGTTCTATAAAGAGGTCCAGGAAAAGCATGGATGACACTAACAGAACCACAATTTACTGGCAAAGAACAGATTTGACATACAACAGGATCGACCCTCAGGCACTCTGAGTCTCCAAGTCCACATTTCACACACACACACAAAAAACTATTGGTGACCATTCAGAGTGATCTGACAAACACCTAATCAACAGCAACAACAGAAAGTCAAACTCACAGAACACCACACACATCTGAACTGGCAGAAAGAGTTCGATCTCACAACAACATGCAAATGATTGATGCTCACTAAGTAACCAAGTCTCACAAGTGTTTGAATAATGGAGGGAAAAGCTGTTGACCACTGTGAGTGCAGTGCAAAAGAAGGATGAATCATGTGCAAAACAATGCACATTACCTGGAACAGAGCTGTCAAGGTCTCAAAAGCTCAAAGTGCAGCATTTTGATGTTTTAAACATTAACATTTGAAATTCAAGCCTAGCACTCTTAAGTGATGTGACGAGTCAGACTCACTCAGACTTTCAGGCGCAGTTCATTTTGTGCATGTCTTGATAGGTGGGATAAGACAAAAATCTTGCTGGTTTTCGCATCGTTTTGACTTGACCTACAAAAAATCAAAATAGTCAATAATGAAACCAACTGACCAGGCAGCAAAATCATGATCATCTTTAAAGATTGTTCTTGCACTTTTTCATATGCTCTCATTCTTGAAATCAAGCCCTTCATTTTTTCAAAGAAAAAAGTTTACAGTCTTAAGATCTACGTTGGCTGGATTCTATTTAAGTCACTCTGAAGTCAGTGAAGTGTCTTCTTTTGATAAAATTTTTGTTCAGTTTTTGGTATGGTATTTCATCATAAAAAGTAGCAGCATAGCATTGTGAACCAAATCACAGCATGCCACAAGTAGCCCAGTCCGGATGAGATCCAGGAGAGGCTGTGGGGACCAGTGGGGTCTCTGCGGGAGACTGTACACTTTGCCTTATCAACCGGATTGAGGATCTAGCATGGCCGTGAACGCAAAAGAAAAGTAGCATGGTATGCTCTGCAAGAGGTGCACTTCAGAGGCTATGTGATCCTATTCTCACTGACCTCTCACAAAATGATCTGTCCCAGACTGTGCCAGAGTATTCAAATACTGGCCGACTCTAACAGAAAGAAAGAGGAAAAGCGCCTGTCCAGTCAGTCAGTATGACACAGCACGAGTCCGCATAGGGTAAATATACACTGCAAACTGCCCCTTTAATTCAGTAGAAACCATCGGCAAGAACCACCTTAAAACACACACACACACACAGAGAAAAAGAAAAGGTATGACGATGAATCTTGTTCTTTCTTTCTGCAAGCAACTCACAGAGGACAGCACTGTTTGTGTACCCGCTTCATGGTTCAGTCTTGTCATGTTCCCAACCATTGAAAATCATCCCATCCTACCTCCAACACACTTTCTTCCCTGTCAGCTTTGTGACCAGCATCACAAATGGCAGATAAAGTGTTTCATCGAAAGGAAATCCTTTGAAGTTCCTAGCCTCATTCCAAATAATGCGTGCATGACAGGCTAATAGTTTCAATACTTTGACAGTATCAGAGGGAAAAGGCAATTTCACATTCAAATAAATACGAAGCTGTGACCCTCTAACAGGTTAACCTCCTGAACTGCTCCAGTCAAATGTCCGCAATGAGTATGTGTCATGTCTTCAGGGTTAAACATTCTGACAACGAGTGACACCAGAATGGTCAAAAGGATTAACAAAATCAAGAGTAACATCTCAAAGCTAGCTATGAAGAATGACAAAGAATGAAACACTCTAAGAGTGACACCGTAAAGGTCAAAAGGATTAACAAAAGAAGAGTAACAAACAGCAAGCTAGCTATGAAGAACTATAAAGAATGAAACGCTCTTGGAGTGATGCCAGAATGGTTAAAAGGATTAACAAATTAAGAGCAAATCAGAAAGCTAGCTATGAAGAATAATGAAGAATTAAACCCTCTTAGAGCCACACAGGCAAGGTCAAAATGATTAACAAATTTAGAGTAAAAACAGAAAGCTATGAAGAAAAATAATTTTAAAAAAAGGGGGGGGGGGGGGGGTCTTGCAAATTTTCATTCTTAATACTAATGAGAAAAAAAAGGAAAAGATCTTTTTCCATTCATTCATGTTTCTTTTTGTATGTGGGTATGTAATTTTCTGAGCAACTAAATGTTTAAGGCTGAAGGCCTTTGCTGCGAAACGAAGGTCAGTCAGTCATTCTTGTTTACGTTGTCAGAAATGTTGTTCTTTCTCAAACAAGTCCGAAGTCTTGGACCTCTCTTACAAACTGTCTTCTACACTGCTAACCCCCATCCAGAGCAACCCAACCAGTCGGGACAGGTGATGTCACTCTCCTTCCCTCAATCCCTCCCCAACCTTGTCATGTTTGCACTTGACCCGCAAGTCTATGTACAATGTAACTGCATCTGTACAATTGAAGGGAAGACAAGAGCACATAGAAAAATTGAAGATTTCCCCCTTATCTTTCTTTGTTCTTGCTAAGAAGGGAAAGGGAAGAAAGAGGTAGAATAGTGTGAAGGGGAGGGGCGGAAGGGAAGAAGGAGGGAGAACGTGAAAAGAGAGAGAGTGAGATGAGAAAAGACAGGATTGGTTAGATTTCATCTGAGCATGTAACAATTACATACACATGTCCACCATCATCAGGAAAAAAAAACAAAAAAAAAACACCCAACCAATGCTACTTTAATGACACCTATATACAATAGTTTTACATGCCTGTACAACAATTTCTCACACCAAGTCACCAAACGGCAATCCTGTTCACACCTATCTGCAAGCGACGCACTTTCAGGGCAGAGCACACACCAGTCAATTTACCGATAAACCAATCACACCATAGCAAAGGAACAAGGTCATTCTCAGCATCCATCGGTGGACCAACACCACAACAAAGAGCCAAAATGCACATTCACCATGCTACCCAGCCTTTCTGAAATACAGGGGGAAAAAATAGATTAAGCGGACATCAAATGGACCAATGAATCAATCAAAGCACATGCTATGAAAACGGCTGTCTTTGCCGTCTGTTTGAAGTTGACTTCATTGGCCCATTTCACAGTCCTTTCTTCCCTCTTACTTCTAAACATTGTGTTACCAACTTATTATTAGCAAGACTTAGCTTGATCCAAACCAAGTAATCATATACCAGCATACACATTTGCGGAAAGTATGAGATCGACATTTGACAATTCAGGCTGAAATGTGCATCATGTGCACGTGGACTGCAAGAACTGGAAATAACACAAATATGTGAATGTTCGCATAACTTTGGATGAAATTTGTAACAGAAGATGCTTCACTCAGAAAAAAAAAAAGAAGAAAGAAATACACACACACACACACACGAAGTGCTCAATTTTCAGCATTCTCATACAAGACATAAAGGCAGAGCAACTAACATCCATATCTGCATGATCATCTCACTGCTTGTTGGACAACAGGCCTCCTCCCCCCCATCCCAAAATGATTGGCTGTGGAGAAAAAAACAACCCACCTAATCCCCAATCATTTTTGAAGAGCTGGAGGCTGCTATGACTCATAAAGTTTCTGAAGATCAAACCGTCTACTCAGCATGGTCAGACAATGAGAAGAGACAAGAACCCAGAGTGTCTGACTTTAACTGAAAACATCACCGAGTGCAGAGTGTTTGCTATATGATAGTGTTTCCTTTAATACAATACCCACTTCAATTTATATAACAATGGGCACCTGCAATTTACTGATTTATCTATCAGGATTTCAGTATAGACTTCTGAAATAATTTGTCATGTATGAAATACAAAACACTGTGAAACCATGTGAAAGCCTGGACATGACTGAATCGTCAGCAAAAACAGGAGCTCCCTCTAATATCTCTTTCACGTGATAAATGGGTAATAAAGGTCACCACAGTATACCCTCCTCAGTGTACGGTTTGTTTCTCCATTCATTTCATCCAGTTTACAACTTACTTCAGCATGGCTGAAATTTAAGCCCATTCGTTCAATCTTCGTTCAACACCTCTCTCTCAGCAAAACAACCTGCAACTGTTAACACACTTGTCTAAGAATGGAACCAGAAAGCATAACCTGGGAAATTATCAACATAAATTATACATTTTGAATATAATTTTGGGGTGGGGGGTGGAATTATGTACTGATTCTCACCTTGAGAACACTGTGGGTTTCATCAGGGTGAAAGGACTGTTGATGTAATGCAACAACAAAATCGACCACAGAAGTAGTATTGACTCTCAATTTTCAAGTTATTTCATGTTGAAATGTTCAATTTTAGTGCTGTTTGATCACTTTTCTAGAGTACCTATTCTCAACTTAATCAACTATGCAAACTGTAATGGCAGCAAAGAAAGAAGACCTCACACTCACACACACAATAGAATTGGTTTTCTTGTTTTCAAATTTCTAAACTCAAAACTGAATTATACTGTAATTACAAAGATAATTCTAGCAAGAAGGTTGAATTTTAAGCTGTAAAATTCTTCTTTTTTTCCTCCAACTGTCCGTTCTGAACTTTGTCAACCACTGAACATTACCATTTACAGATAGTCTGGAAATAACAAGACTGGCTTGTGATAAGCGATAGTTTTTAAGTTCACTTTACGGCTTTATTGTCCTTTTTTTATGTTTCCATCTTAGTTTACACTGAGTAGTTGAATTTTACATCACTCTAGTTCTTTCCTCTTTACCTTTGTTCTTGAACTTTGCCAAATTTCAGATTGGAAGAAATAACTTCAAAAGCAAGACGGATTTGCCGATGTAATGTGTACTTCAATCAGACTCCATATTTGTAAAACAAATCAAAATTAGTTTTAATAAATCAAGTATTCAGCTCAAGTTATGCATTCAAGATATACCACAGATAGATCAGCCTCTCATCAAATTTAAAATTGGCAGGCTACCCACATGGCCAATAGTTTCGGGAACCCTGAAGAAGTCAAACTGGCATTGTTGGCATCTCCAGTGCTGTGAATGAGGCTGCCAGTGCCCTTTCAAACATACCGGTAATTTTAAGCATTCTTAATCACCGATTTCTTTATTTCAGTTATTCATGAATGTTTCATTCATTTCAATGTCAGTCTCTCTCTTTCGTTCTCTTTTCTTACCAATCTAAAGGCTACTAGAAAGTATACAAAAAACCCACAATAAGACCAAATTGATTTCTTTTGGCATCTGACCCCCAGTTTTCAGCATTTTACTCTCAGACTGTCTCGCCATCCAATTATAAACAAAGCATTTTCTTGGAACAAAGGATTTTCATATCAGAACAACCCTAAAATATTTTGTGTTTAGTTCTTAAAAATCATCTCCCTCCTTTAAAAACTTTCCACTGAGAAACTAATATTCCTCTGATGCTGTGATGCATAATGCAAATGACTTCAGCAAAGCACCAGGTAAACAATGCATCAACTCAGATAAAAATCATAAATCATTCTGCTTGGTATCATTCTCATGCAATATCCAAACAGCAGGTAGTTAAATGTTTTTCACACATGCCATTTGAACATGTCATATATCCACTGAAGAATATACATTCACTGAAGAATCAATCTAGTCAACAATCTGAAAAACATGGAATACATGCTACAGATATGGTTTCTGCATTTTATTTCACAGTTTTTCTTTCTTTTTTTTTTCTTTTTTTTTGGTGTATGTTACATCAGAAGACACAAAGTACAAGTGAAAAGGTATGACTGACAGCTTTCACTTATGCTTCTGTGCTGAATACAGTGCACAGGAGAGATAAAAGGTAGATACCAATTTTAGTAAAGTGAAGCGATACAAACAGTCTACACAAAACTGGACAGCACCTGAAAATGCATCATTAAAATTGGCATCTAAGACTCAACAGGGGCTGCTCAGTATTAGGTATCCTTAGCTGTTAATGTGACTTATTTCTGAAAAACGAAGAAAAGCCCTGACGCCCTGACAACTTGCTGTGGTTTTGCAACTGAACCAAAGTTAGGCCATCATCACTCCCAACAGCTTTAAAAGCAGGAAGATTTGATGGATGAAGATCTATTTGGAAAAAAGGAAAGGAAAAGTAAACTGCTCCAGACAGAAGTTAAGACTTGATTAAAACAACAACAACAAAATCACTGGACTTGAAAATCCTACCCTTCATTCCTTACTCCAAAGTTTACTATTTTTGCACCAACTGATACAGACATGTATATTTAATTAAGCATAAACTTTATCCAGATTTGTTTTTGTATTGGGGTCACAGACTTCAAAATTATCTTCTCATTAAGTTTCATTTTTAGTTACTCAAGATAGTGTTGACAGCCCACCTATCCTGAGACACGGCGAGGCAGAGCTGGGAGGATGGAGGTGAGATAGCTTCTGTAGCATGTAGGAGAAAAAAAGACGTTTTAAAAAGGGGAGAGAGGGGAGTACCCACCACAAAATAAAAACCAAATCTTGGCTATACCTTACTTGACTGCCATGGGTGAGATTGAAAAACCCTGATGGAGACTTGGGAAACTGCCTTTCCTTTGCATGGACAGAGACCAGGACACTGCAAGCTTTCTTTCACATACCAAGCATGGATGAAGCGCCTTCACTTTCATGGCAATCTCTCTCACTTTCTCTCTCCCATTCCCCACGCAGACAGCAGAGCCAAACGCTTCACGCACAGAGGGCATGGGAAAGAAAGAGGCATGAGAATAAGTTAACCAATAAATACATTTAACACAACAGTCGCAGCGGCAGTCCCCTGTACTTCACGATTTTTTCCCTTCAGGCGGATCCAGTTTGACAATTTTGAATGTGATGAGGAACTCTGGGTAAGCCTGAAACATACATGGAGAGATGCATCTGATTCTGTGTGACAGAAACAACCAGGGCATGTACAGGAATTCTGAACAGCAACCTGTTTCTTAAACAGTTAAAAATAGTATACTAACATTTTCTTTGGAATACTGCTTTCCTTATTATTTTTGTCTAAATTCTGAACATATTTCAAGGGCATTCGTACTGAAGTCTATAACTATGATCGTGAGTATGTGCTTTTTGTTTCATATGTATCTGTACTCACAGATGAATTTCACACATTTGAGTATATACGTGAGAATCACCGAGTGCATGTGTATGTGTATTTGTGTGCGCCATGTGAAGGGTTTGTGTGGAGGAGAGGATGCATGCATGTACATGAATATGTGTGCTAGTGACTCAATGATTTCACGAGTCAGCAATGTGCATTCCACTTGAGGGGATATTATGGGGTCTTACAGCATAAATTACATTCCCACCTTGGAGGTTAAGTGCCAGTGATCTCAGCTTTTCTGCCACTCTCTTTGACAATGCCTTTTTACACTTTGTTGTTGTCCACTGTTCCTCTCACTTCATGATCCACTTATCTTGGATCTAGACAGTCTTTACACACACACTCACCCCCCCCCCCCCCCCCCCCCCCTCATCTAGTTCCACTTTAGAGGATCTTGCTTTTCTGTTGTGATTTGAAGACAAGACAATGAGACTGAGAAGAGTGTCCTGAGTGAACACTAACTGTCCATTGTGCAGTGTCTGTTTGCTTACACTGCCTACCTACTTTTTGTGTATCAGTGTTTTTAATCTCTCTTTTTTTTAATTTATAATAATCTGGAGCTAAAAAAACAAGTGAAACAGTTCATGTCCTAAGCACGCTTACTCTAATATGTCTTCATGCCGTCATTAGTTTCAGTATAATGGAAAGAACTGCTGTAAAAAATTATGTATGTTCGGTTGTGTGTGTGTGTGTGTGTGTGTGTGTGTGTGTGTGTGTGTGTGTGTGTGTGTGTGTGTGTGTGCGTGTGCGCGCGTGTGTGTGTGTGTTTCGAACTCTTTTAACACACATACAGGCAGATATATGGACATGCACCTCATGCCCCTCACACGCCTTGGGCCTGCCTACCTGTTCTCCACGGTAAATGACATACTCTGTGTAGTTGAGGCCACCCTGGGAAGGCCGGCCAGTGACAGAGTGGTGGCCTGGTGGGGCGTGGGCCATCTTCATGGCAGAGAACTGGAGAAACGACTTGCCCAGAGTCACGCGGCACAGCAACAATTGTCTGCACAAAAGGGTCACGTCTCCTCATCACACTTTTCAAAGTACAACATGAGCAATTTGATGGCCGATGGGGCTAAGTTTTCCAGACCCAATACATCTGTCATTTTGTGGATATTAAATGATAATATTGGAACATTTGTTTCATGGAAGTCACTTCTTTTGTTGATTTTTTTGTTAGTGAATATGTGAACATTCATTTTGCTGTACTGTTCTTAACAATTTTGATGCAGTTGTGCCACACTGTTTTTGAAGTTAGTTCTTACATCAGCTGATAGTAAATACATTAATATAAAACTGACTTTCCAAGCATTTTCTTGTTATTTCTCACTTCACTGAGGACTTGACATTAGAAGAGCAATCTTTCCACCATCTAAACTGCAGCCAAATTTACACACAGTAATCTGCTGAACTTGCATAATAGTTTAAAAAAAAATTAACAACATAAAACTGCTTAACCCTCTGCCTACCACATGACTGTGCTATATGCCTATGAGAATACCATGCCAAGGGAAGTAACTCCGCAACACATGCACACCCACCACAAATAAACCTCAATAAAAAAAAAAATTCATTTTTACTCACCAATTACATAAATTTGATCAAAAAAGGCCAAAGACATCACTCCATCCAAAACAGCCATTTTTTCCCATATATAGTGAACTGGTACACGAGGAAAAAAACAAAAAAGACTACCTCTACTTCAGTGTTCTCAGTGCTAAAACAATTTTCCCTAAATTCACTGCACCCGCTGAATGTCATGGATTAGGAGCACAGAGTGATTTTCCAAGTCTAAACAAAGTACTGAACCTTCAGGAACAAAATAAAGTTATTCTATATTGTCTGCACACTAAGTAATCAACTTTTGTTATGAAGGAAAAAAAAAACTTCAACAATTCTGTTAAACTAATTTTGCATCACATACAAGAAGATTTGTCTTCTAACTACTGAGGGGAAAAAATAACAAGAACAGACTACTGAATACTGGACTTCCAACTGTGATGGAATTCAGCAAAAATGTGCTTTTGCACAAGTGCACTGAGCAATCGCCCCCCCCCCCCCCCCCCCCCCCCCCCCCGACACACACACAAACACACACACACTGTGGTGATAATGTACCTCTTGTCCATCTCCTCTTTGCTTTTTGATAAACAGGCAGTTTTTATTTTAGGCCAGAGTTTATGTTCATCCTTTTCTGCTTGCTTTTGTGCAGCAAATAAATTTGTTTCTCGTTAAAAGTCTGCCAAAATTCCTCTGAAATCAAAAGACTAAAGGTGACACTCCCACAGGCAAATCATGGGACACACCCACTGACTGACCCGGTTTCCTGGCTATCAAAACAAGGGAAACTTTTGGGGGCTTCACTTCTTGTAGCCAACCACTCTAGTCTACAATTAAAGAATCTCTAGCAAGTTTTGTTTTTCAAATTTTCTTTTTTGGGGGGCTGGGCCCAGCAGCATTGGGCCATTCCACGTCGTCATTATCATCGCCTGAATCATTATCGATTCCGGCCTCAAAATCAGTCAGCAGTCGATCTTTATTTATAACTCGGTCAAGATCGACATCCGAATTGTCTCGCTTCAAATCTTCTTCAAGAGTGTAGCCCTCAAATACGCTCTTTTCATCACTGTCACATCAGAAAATGAATTCTACAAGTTGCATAGTTACTTGATCTGCCATTTTCCCAGAAAATCTTTGCGAAAAAAAAACAAACTTTGAAAATTCACAGCAGCAAAACTACTCCACCAAAACGCTTGCAACAAAAAACAAAATGGCATCCAGAAACTTCTGTACCAGAAGGCTCTTCTGTCGCAATTGCATTCTGGGATATGCGATGGTGAAAGCGAAATTCGTTGACCTAGTATTCAGCGGTCGATCTCAGTAGATCCAGTATTCAGGAGGAAATCTCGCAGTCGATCTTGGTCAATCCGGTAGGCACTGGGTTAATTCCAGATTCACATCCAAACTGATTATACACCACCCTACCGCATTTCTGGCTGTAAGCATTCCAAATAATGTGACGAGGACCTTTTTCAAATCTAAATCATTCTGTCAGAAATTCTTTCTAGATATAATAATTCAATCAGGAATTGTTTCCAAATATAACGACTGTATTTTTGTTTTTTCAAATATAACCAATCTGTCAGGATTTCTTTCCAAAGACAGCCTTTATGTCAGGAAATCTTTCCAAATACAGCCATTCTGTCATGAATTCTTTCCAAATATTGCTAATTCTGTCAAGAAATCTTTCCAAACATAAACAACCTGTCAGAAATTCTGTCCAAACATAAACATCCTGCCAGGGATTCTTTCCAAACATAAACATCCTCTCAGGAATTCTTTCCAGATCTGACCCTCCTGTCAAGAATTTTTCCCAAACCTAACCATTTTGTCTGGAATTCTTTCCAGATCTGAACATCCAGTTTGGAATTCTTGCAAAATATAGCCACTCTCATCAAAGATTTGTCTCAACAAATACTACCAGTACCAAAACAAACAACAAAACCACCGCTAATGCAAGAGCAAATAGTTGGAACCCAAAGGCCACTGACACCGGACTTACACTGACCTGTTACAGATGTAGCAAGATCTGTCTTTGTGTACAGGGCAGCCAGTTCCGCCTCCAATGCCGTAGACATACTGATTGCTTTTGGAGGAATTTTCAGCAAAATATATACCTGCAACACACATAAGCACCAACTGATTAATGCCACAGTAACAAGGATAATCAGCCTGTGTGGACACACCTTGATAACCTGCTAGACAGATTTTTATGAGGTCTGGAATGTGTACTTAACGCCAATCAGCTCTAAATGGCTTGGTCACTTGTTCTGCGATTGTCTCTGGTTACCCAAAGCCACTCATTCTGCTCCCTAGTCCATCATAAAGCATGCAAGTTCACAAAGCAAAGCGACAATGACGACTGTGGCTCCAGGCTGACTGGCTGTCAGAACAAGGCCCTAGACTTTGACCGGTCAGGGCTTTGACAATACTGGGCACGTACACCCAGCAAGCCACGCAGCAGCAGGACTGTACCACAGAGACAGACAGCGCAAATTTAGCAAGCCTGGTCAAAGCTGGGACTGCAGTATGCAGGCTGGCAAAGTCATGTTAATTACAGCCTTGCTGACCACATCAGGTTTTGGATCACAGCATTCAGACTTTGCAACATCACACTGTAATTACATCATACTTACACTCATGTAAACTGCATCACATCGGCCAATACCTGATGTTTTGTTTGTGTTTGATACAAATAGAGATACAAATAGAACCCCAGAGCCTACACTTACTCGCTTGTTAAACCCTATACTGTTAGGTATGGATTGCCTTCAGTCGTCTGGTGAAATCGTCTGAAGACAAAGTGTGGCTGTCTGCTCAATGAGACAAACGATGATAGCCACTATACATGTTGTCTTCACATTGTATGAAATGCATTCAAAGACTCGAGATCTGCTTGAGACGACGCAAAAACCAAATGCTCCACCTTCCCTACCACATAAAGTTCTGCTGGAGCACTCAACAACTCCCCCCCCCCCCCCCCCCTCCTAGATACTGCAGACAATGATAAAACTTGTGCCAAGTATAGCTTTAATTTCTCTGCATCAATGTTTGGATCTTGTTGCCATCTGGTCTGCGGATAACATTGTCTCTTCTTAAGTTTAAAATAGCCCTAAAATATACCTGTTTTGACAGAGATTCCCTTGAACTATGTTTTAAGGTTTACATACTGGGTAGGAGGTGGATGAGAGAGGTCTGTGCTTCGATGTAGGTATGGGGGAGGGAGTGGTTAGGAAGTATATTTGACTTCAGTCTATGGTGAACATACAGCACATCTGAGTTGCAAATTTGATATTGCACTGTGTAAACACTAATCACTGTTATCAACATTTCCATCTATATTTAAGTACTGTTGACATGCAAAAATTTCTATACCAACAGCACCTGATTTTAATACCAGCTTACTCCACACATGACCCATAAACATATCCCCAAACACTGCATCAGTAACAAAAACTTTGAGATTTTGTCTGATATAAATCTGTGTTGCCCAAGCAAAATTAATGAGGTGAAACATGTCCTGTCTAATACAACCAATGTGTCTCTGAAGTTGTATTCATGACATGTGCATGTGCATACATGCACATGCACACACATATATCGTGCACACACATCTATACACACTTGCACTCACATTCTCACACACAGTCATATACACACACTCTCATGCTCCCATAGCTAGATCTACCAGTCCTCACCAGCCCCAAACATGCCACCAATGTAGGCATGGCGCTCATCAAAGCCCTTGTGGACAATGGCACTGATGAAGGGAGAGCCGTGAAACAGCAGGTGCTCATTGGGCTGGCCATGGTTCTCCTCCGACACCTCCTTCCTGCGGTGCTGATACTTCTCCAGCAGCTTTTTGTTACGAATCTTCTGCACCTGAACACCAACATCACCACAATTGTCAATTCCTCAAAGGCTGTAGTGACTGAGGTTCAGAAACAACTACCCCATTCAAAAACACGAAGCAATGCCTATTATTTCATGAAGCGTAAGAAAGCAAGAGAGAGAGAGAAGGTGGTGATATGGTGGAGAGATTACTGAGAGTAAGAAAGAATGGGAAATGCAGAAAGCTCTTCACAAAGTGTCTCTGTGTGTATATATATAACCTTATGAGTTTGTTGCATCTGAAGGTTTGTGTATACATGTGCAAGTGTGCAAGAATGTATTCTTAGTATATATGTACACACCATCTGAAAATGAGCAAGCACTCTACTTCATGACACTAATCCACTTCAACAGTGTGAGCATCGAACACTTTGACACAAATACATAACAAATTACCTTGACAATGTCATATTTGTTAAAAATTCCCCCGACGTTGTCCTTGTGGTCTCTTAATGTGCTTATCATCTGCAACACAGACAAAAAGGAAAGCTATATCGTGCTGCATTTCCAACTTTACTTTTTGACATGAAGGTAAGTTTTTCTACTGTCCATCACATCCACATCTTGCTCCCTATACCCGTTTCATGTATGAGAGTAACATTTCAAATGCTCCTCATCAGTGCAAAACCACTCTACCATTTCAGACAGTGACGAGATAACAAATTCCAGTATCACACTGCAGTACAAAAGAAACAATTCACAAACCAAAGAATGGTCTAGCAAAGATTTTTTTCATAATACCATTCAATGCATCAGCAATAAATGAAAGCCAGAAATCTGGGATGCCCCATTTCACACAAAAATAGCATTTTCCAATGTATAGATATCTGCCCACAAATTTTCTTCACTCACCTGATCAGAGACGGTGATAAATTCAGGATCATCTACAGCCAGATCAATCAGAACTGTGCCTTGACTCGGCACTCCCACAACAGAAGAGGACATACCTAGACACCAAAAAAAAAAGCTGGATACATCTATGGACGTGTTTGGAACCTAAGCCACAAAACATAATAACTTCATTGATTCTGCATAACCTTCCCATGTACAGGCACCTTTCTCACAATATTAATGAATACACTCTCGTAAAGAAAATGCTTTCATCCAAAAACATTTTGTATGAAAGTATAAATGTCAAAGATGTGCATACATGTGTATCAGCGTGCAAACATTTCTGTGCATATGTTTGTGCGTTTTTGTAAGATGTGTGCGCATATACCTCTATCATATGTGTATTTGTTGTTGTACATGCTTACCAATAAAACAATACTTTTTCTCACCCTGTCTTGCTGCATCCGATGTATGCATAAATAAACGAAAAATACAACTGAAATTCAAGTGTGAGTGTATGTACAGAATCCATTCTTGTTCAATACCACTTCATAAAAAAAATTCGTTCAACATACTGCACATATAACAAGTCCATTCCTTCACAAAATTTCTTCCGTCCTTGTCAAACTCGTTGCTCATCAAAGTGAATGAATCACACAGCAAGCTCTTCACCTCTGATGTGACACACTAAAAGCCTCTCTATCCATGCACGGCACTGACCTCTGGAAGCCAGCAGCTTCTCCATGCCCTTGAGGATCTTGTGGCGATGCCCGTAGGCATTGATGCCCACCTCCTTCAGCTCATCGTGGCCCATCTCCATCAGAATGTCCATGGTGATCTGCTCACGCTCAAATACGTCCCGCAGCTGCTCAAGACCCAGGGAACCCAGAAACGCCGACACGCTAACCCCTTCCAGGGTTCTCTCCCCCTCTGCCATGGAGCGCTCCCCAATGCTGCCGTCACCCAGGCTGGGCATGCCTCCCACTGCCCCCAGCACAGCCTCTGTGCTGCTGTTGAACAGGCTGCTGTTGACCACAACAATCACATGCCCATTAGAAACCAGCTCATCATGGCATCAAAGGAACATTTCCACTTTGCACTGACTCCATGTCTACATCATAGTCTTGTGTCGTAGGTAAAAAAAAAAGAAGAGGAAAGAAATTCCATAATGTAACTTATGATGTTTGTGGACCAGAGATAAAACCACCTCAGGAGAGTCAACCTGATACCAACACCAAACATCCTCTCTGATGGCAGTCCACAAAGCCAAAATGAATAACTGCTCTGTTAGACTGTAATGTGTCTATTAATATAATCCAAAGACAAACTTCTTTATTGAGAACAGTCTGACTCCCTTTACCAACCAGTCTCTTCACAGACTGTCCTACTTCATACCTTAACTCATTCAACCCTGCACCTAAGCAATGCTCAGGTGTCGCTAAACATGAACCTGCTTCTGAGCACTGCTCCAGGGCAAAACTTATGTACTCAAACTGTTTTAACTACAAAAGCTAGCAAATTTGACAGTCAAAATGAACTATTTCTATACAACACTTTAAGTTTGGAAGTCTTTGGACCTACACTGGGTCTGCTGCTTATATTCAACATGGACTTAAGTAAAAAGCAAAACAATGTCTGAGTTTGTCAAAGCATTAAAATCTGAAAGTGCATATAATTATTATTATCATTATTCTTATTATTACAAGTTTATTAAGCCAAGCAATTATTCTATAACAACTGTCTTAACTTTTTTTGATCTTGGGAGAAATTTTCAACAAAATTGAGTCATAGTGAAGTATCCTGTCAATTCATGGGAAACAAAAATACTGTTCGAGTTTGTCAAAGCATCAGAAGAAAGCAAAATTAAGAGTTAACAAACCACCACACAAATGGAGCAAACAAGCTACCAAATAAGAGCAGAAGAAAAGTAAAAATCCCTGACATTCTAGCAGGTTTGGGAGCAGGCAAAGACAGTAAATTAATCTGACCTTTTAAGCGCAATTAAGAATAAGCTGCATCCATGCAAATTAGTGTATTAATACTTCTGTGACCAATCACACTTGTAATGCCACTCAGGTAAGGATAAAAACATCTTTCACCTGCTGTTACCATACTTCAAAACTATCTCAAAAAAAGATTATTTTTTCAAATGCATCATTTTGACATTTTGAGAATTTATGCCTGCACGAGTACTGCTGGGAACACTACAAAAGGCAAAATCCACACAAAATACAGGAATATCTTACTTGTTGGACGAAGACTGGCTGGAAGCCATACTGCTGGCCTGACCTTTGGCCAGGGTAGGGGGCAGCGTCACTGGTGGCATGGCATCTGTCAGCAGAGCCCTTACGTCGTCCGCCTGTACAGTGTCAGCCTTAACCATGTTCAGTCAGTCTCATGTCACCAGCCAACAAGTTATTGGAAGGGTGGTTTGTGATGAATTAATGTATGTACATGGTCTCATATACCTTATGAGCAAGTGCCTTTTGAGTATATATATGTATGTATACAGGTACAAGAATGCGACTGTGTGACTGCACGAACCAATTTCTCCATTAATTCTTGTTTGTAATATTCTTAATTCCCTCCCTCCTTTACTGTCCAACCCACTTCTCTCCCTCCATCACCCAATCTTATTTCCACAAAGTACTGAAGAGCAGGAACCTGATGTAACTCCTAACAGTTCTCACCTGGCCTATGACAACTGTCTTAAAGACCTACTATCACATTGCTATATGGTGTTACCTGAGCCAGATCCAAAGGTGTCTGTCCCTCCTGGTTCTTCATGGTAGGATCAGCTCCATGAGCCAACTAGATTAACAAACAAAAAAAAAGGTAGAACAATTAAAACTTCATCATCATTATACCACTGCAACATGCTAAATCCACATCTGAAGCTATTATCCTATAAATTATTTTATTAGTGCTTCGGTCTTATTCAAAATCAACAATACTCTCAGACATAATCTAGAGAGATCAATTTTACTCAGAAAGCTATGTGGCATAAGCTCTGCAATTTATAATCTTTAGGATGTGCTCCACTGCATACAAATCAATCTCTTATTTTATTCATTCAAAGTTTAAGTCTGCTGTAACACTCATACACATGTACAAGTGATAAATGAAAGTTTAAAATGTCTGTTTCTTGTTATGCAAGAGGACAGACAGAGAAGAAAATGCAGAACAATCCATCAACCTAATATAGCAAAAAACAAATAATGCAATTCTCTGTCACTACAAAATACAGCCATTAAATAGACATTTGATAGGAAATGTTAAAGGACTATTCACTTGACTTCTGACATGTGCAATACCTACAGTATCAGTTGGATATGGCTTTTCTTTTTAAACAAAGTGAAAACTTCCAAAATATCACACACACACACACACACACACACACACACACACACACACACACATCATAACACACAC
Source organism: Conus canariensis (assembly GCA_033310375.1). Taxonomy (NCBI): domain Eukaryota; kingdom Metazoa; phylum Mollusca; class Gastropoda; order Neogastropoda; family Conidae; genus Conus; species Conus canariensis. The sequence continues at coordinate 90,439,114 of CM065716.1, forward strand.
ACACATACACTAATGGTACACTCACCAGCAAGGCACACAGCTGGGTGCGACCTTTCTGTGCTGCTTCGTGCAGAGGAGTGAACCCCCAGCGGTCTTGCGCATTGACACAGGTGTTGAACTTGATCAGCAATGCCGCAATGTCAACATGCTGCCAACACATGAACATCATACAGTTCATTCTCCTGAATCACTGATGGCACATCAATGTCAACAGCTGAAGTTTCACAATTTAATAATATGCCTAGATCCAAAGTTTTGTATTGTATGTATGTGTGCCTGCAAAATTAACTTCAATGTAATATTCTGCAAAATGTTTCAATATGTCACAAAGTATTTCATTTGCACTCATGCCCCTAGTGCTATAGTCAAATGCAAGTTTTCTCCTGCTCTCTCTTCCTCTCTCTATGCTTGTTCATTTTTCAGTTCAAGGTAGAAGTCTGTGCATGTGTGTTCATGTGTGCACATATGCGCATGCTTTTGTCTGTATTATAGGTTCAAAATAAATGGAGGAGTTGGATCAGATTTCAGGCATTATTTCATTTATTGACAGTGAAACACCCCAATAAAGCCCTTTCCCCTTACAATTCCCTCCCCTGAAAGTATGTGTGCATGCGTGCGTGCGTGCGTAGGTGCATGCGTGCGTGTGTGTGAAAGAGAGAGAGAAAAAGAGAAAGACAGAAAGAGAGAGAGAGACTGTGTGTGTGCGTGCGTGTGCGTGCGCGCGTGCATGTGTGTGCATCCTTTTCATGTTATTGAAGTGTTTCACTGTGCATTTTGCCACTTTGTTCCCAATTATTTCTTCTATCTCAATATTTCATCAGTTTTAAGTAATCTTGACTCTTTGGTACTTTGACCATTTTTAAACCTGAAAGGAAAATCACATTTTTTCTTTTTTTCTTTAAAAAACCAAACACGAAGACAGGCTCACAGCATCATTCTCATTAAGACCTCACCCCGTAAGAGGAGGCGTTGTGGAGAGGAATCAACCCTCCTTTGTCTTGGGCATTTACATCAGCTCCATTCTCCAACAAGAACTCTGCCACCTCCACATTATTGTACCCAGCTGCAATATAAACATACAGTCATTCATTAATGTGCTTGTGTATCTGGTCAGGCACCTGGGGAGTCATTACACACTGAAGTACAGAAACAACACATACCTTGAGGCATATGAATCCTGACATGCTCCCATTTTGATCTACAACTTCTTTGAAGCTATGTCCATGGCTTCTGTTTTGACTTTCCAAATGAAATCTGTGATCTGAAGTCACAGTTGCAATGGTTCATCTTTGGGAAAAAAGCCTTTAATCCATGTCTGTGCTCACTGGATTACAGAAAACTGATTATAGTTAGCATATATTATCCTCTGAAAAAATAACACAGCTGTTTCAAAAAGCAGTGAAGTCAACTCGATCATTAATCTGTTTAAGAGCCCCCTTGCACAAAAAGGCACGTATACATACAGATATTGCCATCAAAGAACGCAGTAAGAAAGAACAAAGCCGAATCTTGCTGGATCACCACATACAAAGGATAAAAACCAGACCAAAAAAAGAGAAAAAAAATTGGGAGGGGGGGGGGGGGGGATGAATGGTGAGAAAGTCTACAATCACAAAGTAAACTTCAAAACACACACACACACACACACACACACACACAGACAACACACACACACACAGAAGCTACAGTGAATAAAGTGACGAACCAGCCAGATGAAGAGGAGTGGAGTTGCGGCCCTGCGTGTCCCGACAGTTGATGTTCTCAGTAGAGGCCAGTTTCTGCACACGCGCCAGATTCCCTTTCTTGGCTGCCTCCAGCAAGGCTGCATCCCCTATACAGCATCACATGTTGACAGGGGTACCTCACCTTGCAAGTAGTATTCACTAACAGGATATATCACTCTCTATGAAATCCAATGGAATGTGATGTCACCTATACACGATTCAGTGTAATGTTGTATAAATATGTGTACACAGTACACTCATATACCAAATGCACATTGCCTGTGTATATTACTTCTTTCTTTAAATTTGATTTGAGTTAGGGTTTCTTTTTCTTTAAGAATAAAAATAAATGAAAGCAAATAAGAGAGATAACAGTAAAGACATTGAAGTCTGTCCATCTTTAGTCCATACATACGATGTTGTCATTGTTGTTGCCACATGCACTACACAAATTAAAAGCATGACAGACTGACTGGAATTGACCTGACGACTCTTAATTATCAATTCTGACCGTGGCGAGTCTCTCTCCCTTCCACAACACCCCTTCTCATGACTCACAAGCCTTGCGTTTACACACAGTCTCACTACTGCTCTTCTTATATTGTTTTATTCACTGACAAACGTGGAACATAAATACACACAACTACACTATCCAGGTCATCCAGTCACATCCACATTTTAAAACTCCACAACAGACGTACCTCTGAGAAGATCCGCCACATCCTGATCCCCTTCCTTTACCAGATCCAAAGGTGTGTGACCATCACGATTCTTCTTGTTGGCATCAGCTCCGTGCTGTTAACATACACAAAACATAGAATACCAAGTGAAGAATACCTGTTTTGTCCACTCATCAGTTTTGCCTTCAGATTTTAGCTTTTATACAAATCTTTCTAAAATCATAAAGTGTATGTGCAGATACACAGACACAAACATGGACAAAATACATTCACAGATGGAACAATCAATGCACACTCATATAAAGAAAAGAATTCACACTTAAAAATCTTGATAACCAAGACACAAACATCAATGACAAAAACATGAAAATCAAACAAAATCAAAAGTTGAAAAACGAGGTAGTGAACCCTATCTGAAAAAGTGTGCACTTACTTTCAGCAAGAGTTTACATATTTCAAATTTCCCTTTGGATGCCGCTTCATGAAGGGGGGTGAACTTCCACAGGTCTGCCACATTGACACAGGCACCATGCTGCAACACAGATCAATAATTATATTACACTATTTCTTGTCAATTTGTTTTTCAAAAATAAAAGTTACAGCTGTACAAAATACAAAACATATTGAGAACTGTATACTGATCATTTTTATCATGAATGCAATTACACATCCTGAACTAAATACTGGTTCCCGATATGCATTGCTAAACTGTTCCCATGTATAAAATTATTTTTTCTCTCTCATACATTTACATATTTGCACAACAAAGTTAAAAACAATCATAACACTCTGAGCAGTCTTCAGGGTTTTCCTTAACATACTTATATTTTTAAAAAAGCCAATTCTATTAATGTAGCAAATGATTAAGACCAGAAGACAGAATCTGATGGTTCCCATACACTGTCAGTGAAGTGTTTAATATTTACCAGCCAAAGGGAAAGGATGAACAAAGGACACAAGTGAAAAATATTAAGTATGACAGGATTTCAACATAACACCATTTTCAGAATATGCCAGACATTTTAAAACCGATTTCCAGTATTATACAATAAACCCTTATGAACTATGAAAAAATAAGCTTTGATGCCTGCCTTGTGTGCATAGTCAAATGTGTATAAACAGTTTGTTTTGCACTTTGTTTCAAAGGTGACAATGTAGAGCCTGATATCTCTTCATACCTGACATCCGACCCATAAAACTTTGGTTCATTTCTAAAATAAGACAGAAAACTCTATTTCACCATTCTGACAGGACTACTTCCCAGAATTCAATTCAAACAAAAACAAACAAACAAAAAGAAAAAAAAGTGAAGTTCACAATTTGTTTTGTCTTTAATCTTACTTCTATGGTGACAACACAATTGCGTCAAGCATCAGTAGTATGCAAAAGCTATCACTGCAATTGCAAACTCTACAGTTACTGAGCAAGATTTGTTGTTTTTAAACTAAAGATTTATACATCTGAGGTTTCAGTTACTTAATATTAAGTAGCTTCATCCCTGATAACAAGTAGTTAAGTCTTAGCCAACACTCATTTTACCCCCATCTCTTATTTGTTCGGAACAATTTATCTGGTCTGTCAGAGGCAGGCTGCACCTCCCAGGAAATCATGAAGACCATTTTACAGAATTCTTAGCTCATCAGCACTGGTGTGGCTGACAATGCTTAAGCTATTAAAACAAAGCTGAACACTCTCACAGTTGATACATTTTGACCTCCCTTGTATCTTCTAATGATTCCCCCACAGGCAAATGTGCAACATTCTTTACTTTAATACCGATGATGATTCTCTTTATTTTCCTTCGTTTACTACTTAATTCTTCACAGCATTTTTTTCTTCCTTTTTCCCAATCCTGACCTTTGCCAGCTGCCATGGGAGGCCACTGTATTGTAAAACTTCTACCTGTGTTGGTGAGAATGCAACAGAACTGTATGTGATACGTCTCCCTTTGGTACCACGTGAAGGGTTCTGCCGATGAACAGTTTTAATATTTATGCTTCAAACCACATAGCCGCGCACTGACCTTGATGAGGAGTTCAGTGACTTCATAGTGGCCATAAGAACAAGCGTTGTGGAGTGGCACAAGACCTCTGCAACAAAGCAAGAAAAATTTTTTTTAACAAAAAAAAAAAAAAAAGGTAAATCTGCAAAATATATTATATTTGGTCCTGACACGACAACCAAGCAGAAATCCCTGGCGGTTATAGCTGCCACAGCCCACTACCTATCACTCAGGCCTACTGGTGATTTTCTATCATGCATTCTCATGGTGAATGAAGCTTCCCACCTCGGCAAAGATTGTTGTGAAGTGTATCTCAGTGACAGATCAGTCATAACCAGCCACACCCCTACCCCACCCCCAACCCTGGACTGTTCAAACCCATTATCCCCAAATCATGCTCTCATGGGATCACATCACCTTCTTTTTTCTTCTTCTTTTTTTTTTTTTTTTTTTGCAAACTCTTACATAATTTTGGCCTAATGGTTAGGCAGATGAAATCCAAAGGTACATAAACTAAATGCTATAAAGTGACATTTGCTAAAAGAAACTGGATTTTTTTTTTCTTAGTTTTACATGCAGTACAGAAAACTAAGACATTTGATATACTTTGCAATCATAAGGACATACGTTAGCCTTTACAGGACAAATACAAGCATGTACTTGAATGACATACATACATCTTAAAACACTGTATCAGCAATTTTGTATCCACTTTTAGACCAAACTCATGCTGTATCCTTTAAACTGCAGTCATTCCATTAACTGAATGATCCAAGACTGATCTTTTCACTAACTAGTAATAGAGTTCAAATGTTTTTTACACCACCACCACTCCCCTCTCCAAAGCAAGCATCTTTGAGCATTTGCAATACAAGGACCAATTTTCACACCTTAAAAGCTTTCAACCAAAATGATTGACAAGGCCTTGTGCACTCTGCACTCACATCCCAAAGGCATTCTGGAAGGAATATGAGAATTCTGTTCATTTAAACATTGGTCTTGGTGCTGGTTCCTTGAGAACTGATAAAAAAAAAATCCCGCTGGCTTTAAAGCTAGTTCTATTAGAAATGAAACAAAGCCTCACGTGCACTTGCACTTTATGTGTGAAAAGAACCCATGACAACTGCTATGTTACCTTGACAAAGCCAAGCATACACATGCATGTATGTACACACTTACATTTACACGCTCACAGAGTTTCGAACAACCAAGATGACTTGACCTAACCATTATTTCCGTCAGTTCAAGCCCTGCTACAAACTCTAGAAGAGAAATTCAATACACACCCTTTGTCTTTAGCATGGACATCTGCCCCATGTTCCAACAGGTACTCTACCACAGCTACCCGATTGTAGCCGGCAGCGAAATGCAATGGGGTGGAATGTCGCCCATCCACATCACGGCAGTTGACAGCATGGACATTGGTTGTGACCAATTTCTGGACAAATGACAACTTCAAGCTGCTAAGCTAGTACATGGATGTATCTTAAAAGTTACTACAGGAATGTCTCTCTTCTAATCATATCATTTTCTCCCATGTTTCACCTTCACAAGCTGATGGTGGTTGATCTCTTAAATACAATTCATTTTCTGTTCATCTCTGCTTGCTTATCTTCTTGTGTGGGTAGAAAGGTGGGGATGGTTGATGGGGTATGATGCATGAATGAACGGAGACAGATCATGAAGTGAAGTTTTGCTCATCTGGTTTTAACTTTGATTGTAAAAACCATACATACAGCAAACTGCATCATAAATCTCCCTTACACCCTTACTGCATTAATTTTAATATCAGTCAACGCGGGCTTTACTGTAATGTGAAGGACTTATCTCTTGTTTTTCATATTACACCCTGTTGCTATTCCTTCATGGTCTACCTTCACAAAACCATCCGAATTTTCCATACCTTTACACCAATTGTTGGGAAACTTTTTTTTTCTCATACATATAACATGCAGTTTACATCATTTATACCCATGTGTACTGTTTATGAAAGTCATGAAAGAAATGAGACTCACTTTCCCCAGTATGATAATCACTAAAGAAATGGAGACACTCATTTCTTCCAGACAATGTCTACAGTCTTTCTAGTTGTATCATGTACTCCTCAGAATACAATCATTTATAATCTTAATGTATGTGAACAAACCTCAGAATACAATCATTTATAATCTTAATGTATGTGAACAAACCTATTTAAGACTTAAGTTCAATTAAAGAAAAACTTTTCACATTCATTTATACATAATCTAAGCGAACAAGATCTGTTAAAGGCTTGATTTCAATTTTTTTTTCCTTTACAACAATCACAATTTTCTACAAAAATGATTTTCTTTTTATAATTTCGTCACACGATTTATCAGAGGGAACAAAAATCGTTTCCATCATATTACAATTACCTTGACTAATTCCATGTCTCCAGACTTTGCCGCATCCAACAACTGTAGATCTATGTCTGTGCCACCGACAGGAGGATCCTCTGCAAATGAAATCCACAAACATACATACAATGGGACAGACTGAATTGAATTAATTTCTCAATGGTCTTGAAAATGGGCTGGTATCATAAGAGATATGTACTGACACTACAAACATATTTTGACAGCATATTCTTTGTCTCTATTTCAGTTTCACTTCTGAATATTCTCTCTTACCTCTAGCTAGATATTTCATGTAATTTTTCTGAAGTGTATTTGAGCCATGTCATTCTCATTCCAAGCCATGTATTCTTGCTGTGTGTGTCCTCCACTAACACACTTATTAGATTTTGCATGCATTCCCTGCCTGACAACATGCATACACATTCAGAGTAATACCCCTCCCAACCCCGCTCTCCCTCCTACCTTTCCTGCAAAAAGTTTCATGAAGAAAGAACACTGGATAGCTAGGCATTTTTTTTCACTTTGTGCGTATTTATCCCTCCAGCTGACTTGGCACTTATTTGAGCATTTGACCTTTTCTTCACACCTGTAAATGTTGTTCAAGAGTCTACATCTTGCTACCTGTTCACACGTTCTCTATCAAACACTTATCAGCATAGATAGACCTAGTTTTACTGTGACAGTGTCAGGCATCCGTTGTCAATCTTTTTTTTGCTTATTATGTCCTTTTTTTTCTTATAGGGTTTCTTTTTCAAGTCATACTGATAGGCCTGTGACCCTTTTTGACCCCTAAGAAAAGTTCACTGGGACACAAATCCTGCTTGGCAAGTCTAGCTCTGGCACAGGGTATTCAGCTTCCTGAATCCTCTGGGAGGTAACCCTCTTCTGGCTGTTCTCCTGCAGTTGTCAAAGTGTGAAATTGAATGAAAAAGCTTACCGATTTATCGGTTTTGATTTCTGATTTGTGCTGTCAATTTTGTGTTGTGACTTGCTGTCTCAGTGTCTGTTCTGAGCACAGTGCACAGTAAGATTTCCGTTTGTATTCTCTCCCCTTGTTTACCAGATCGCCTTATCCCCACATGCTGACACCCATCTTAACAAACAGTCTGTGACCAACTTCCACAGGTCCATATGCAGATAAAAACTTCTGCTTGAAGGTTTTGAAGGCCAGCTCATCTGTGACATGAATTAAATTACTTCCCACAGTTTTTACATGAATACATTTTCCATGAAACATCTGAAGAACCATCAGCAATCCAAACTGTCACACTGAGGCAATTTCTGAATACTGCTCCAACCTCTCTTTTGAAACTGGATGAATGATAGCAACAGCTGTCAGATCTTGAAGTCATCTCACCTCCAGAACCTTATGGGACATGGCAAGTATCACAGACAAACCCACCTTGAAGTAATTTCTGTATGTTGTCAGTGGCCAGCTGAGCAGCCGTGTAACCCTGATGAGAAACAATGCTTGGGTCGATGGCATAGGACATGAGCAGACGACAGGCCTGCATGTTGCCTTGCTGAGCCACACGGTGTAATGTAGTCTGTCCTAGGCTGTCCAGGGCATTCACCTGGTCACACAAAATATTTGGAATGGAAGTTTTCATTAAAAAAAATTAATTGGAAAAAAAAAACATACGATAAAACTGGATAGAAGATATGTGTGCAATATAAAATGTTACATGTATCCACTTTACCCAAAAACAAATTTGGAACTGTCAAGTGTTTATAGACATTTACTTTGTAATATGAAAAACATTCCATTAAGACAGTAGCATAGCCTTAATCAGCGAGAGTATGAGCAGTGTTATCAAATAAAATACAGGATCCAGGAAATACTGTTCAAAACCAGCCAACAAATACAGAAAATGTGCCAAGCACACCTTTTGCTCTTCTCAAAATATTTCTGCTTCCTTCTTTTCATTTTCTCTTTTAACGGTAGTTACATTCTCGTCTTCCCACAAAATTCATATCTCTGAAGCAACTGTAGTTTACCTAAAATCTGAACTCACACAATATGCACACGCTTGAGCGAAGGCTGGAGAGGAAAGCTCTCTCCTGGCTTTTTTCTTTACAGGAGGGTCTTCTAATGAGGATGTGCTTGCCACACGTTTTCCCTCCAGCTTTCCCCCTCTCTCCACTCTTCGTCTGCCCCTGTCAAACTTGAGACAGCCTCAACTGAAGTCCCTGAATTAAAACTGTTCCAACTCTTCTGACCTTTTCTTTTCCCCTTTGAACCCTGTACCTAAGCTTCATGCCAACTGGAGCACATATTCATACAAGTATTAAAAAACAAAAGTGAATCTCTTCAATAGAATGCTCTTGCACCTACAGTAGCATGGCAGCATTGTTAGAATCAGTCTCCGAGAGAAGACAAAAGTAAGTGTCACTTACCTTGGCACCATGTTTAAGAAGAACATCCATCACGTCATAGTGCGCTTTGTCTGCGGCAATGTGCAGAGGGGTTAGGTAGCTGCAAACCATCACAATACACACTGTCAACAACATTCAAACACACTTCCTCACTATTTCTTCCCAAATGTTAGGTTTCATGAAATGTTACTGCATATGAACTATTATTTCTATCTGAACATTTGCACATGTCAAGTCATTCATGTTATGCAGTCATTTCACAAAGATGTAAAGACATTTCATTTCTAACCTTAACCCGTAGAGTGCCTTTAAGCCGTCAGCTGACGCCGCATTAAAAATGCTTTCCCAGTGCCTATGGGCCGTCCACTGACGTCATGCATTTTTCTTGAATTTTCATTCGTTACTATTTCTATCAACGGACTTAAATAGAGTGTGCGTAGTAAGCCTTATATGTCTGTAGTATTAAAATGATATGTAAATGACCACACGTGAGGGGAAAGCCCATTTATTCTCATCACTGACTGGATGACCAGCCAGCACTTCGTCTCGCTTGCAAAGATGGCGGCACAACCTTCGACAAGCTGAGCGACCAAATCAACGTATTTACACAGCTGAGCAGGCTCTGCTAATGATTTTTGACAAAGACAATAAAATTTATTCAACGACTCACTCGAGCATGAAGGTGAGATGATGATAGTGATGGAATTGCCGACCATATTCGTCAGTTATTGAGTCGGGCTGTGTGACCTCAGTGTGTGTTCAGCTGACTGCGTCGAACGAGCCAGCCTAGTGTGTACTCTGCACTGTGTGCCAGTGGTCAGTGACGTGATAGTCAGCACAAGAGGGGAGCGCTGCCTGCTCGCGGCGTGGCACGGGGCAGAGGGAAAGGTAGGGGAAGAGGAGCAGTGAAAGAGAGGGTTGAAGTCCAGCAAGGGGGCGTGGTGGGGAGAGGGGGGCGTGGTCGTGGACTGACCTGTCTGCTTAGAGTGCGAGTGTCTTGATAGACTTCTAAACTGTTTTACTTTCATTTACAGGTGTAGTGTGACAATACAAACTTTATTTTCAACTTTTTTGCTTTGTGTTCTTGTTTGGATGTGAAGATGTAGTGGTAAATACATATGTTTTTGATCGTGCAAAAAAATCTATCCAAATCTAAATGCCTAAATACTTTTTTATTATCAAAATTAAAACAAAAGAAGCCCAGATTCAAAATCTTCATTCAATTTCCTTCAAAAATTATATATATATTTCATTTTTATATCTTTTGTAGTTTCTGAGCTAGAATTTTTTGTTAATTATTACCCCCAAATCATTAGATTTCCCTGGCACTGGGAGAGCCTTTGTTTGTAATATTTTCAGGCAGTGAACGGGTTAATCAAATTTTACATCTCTTTACTTTAAGTACCGCGAAATATGCTGTGAAAAGCTTATAACACATTGTCGTGCTCAAGAACCATCCTTGTCCAACTGATATTATTTAAACAAAATTGTCAACACTAGAACTGAAACTTAAAGACATTATTGAGAAAGACATTTTAAAATATGTTATATTTCTTTCTGCATGTGGAAATATCCATATAAAAACAAGGGGCCAACTTGTATATATGCAAACAGATGCAAAATGTAAAAGCACCTTCAGGAGTATGTGCACACACTCACTCACGAAACATATCTGAATATGATAACTATATGTAAGGTAGAAGCTAGGTGAAGTTGACTCACTCTTTGTTTTTATCATTCAGATTGCCTCCTTTCCTGACAAGCAACTCCACTACTTGTTTTCGTTTAGGAAATGGCGAGGCTGCCGCACAGTGCTGTCAAACAAATCAACATAACATGCCAACTGACCACTTCTAAGCATTTCATATGCACAACAAAAAAAAAGGAAAAAAAAAGGAAAGAAAGATTCAAAGAAGTAACATCAGTGCTAGATCTTTAAAACAACAACAACAACAAAATAACTCATCAACCAAGCAACCACTCAGTAGAATGTAGTTGTCATAAATGAAATGCGACCACCCAACCCATTCTGCTGATCATAAATGACTGGTAGCTCTTATTGCTGTTCCCACTCATGTAAGGGAATGCCAGAAGTATATTTCTTTAAATTATAATTTTGTTATTGTTCATCAACAAATCTTCATCAATGATTACGATATTGTTAAAGATCATTGTTAGATGTGTTAGAGTTGTTTTCTCACTGTGTTAGAGTTGTTTTCTCACTTTTTCTTACCAGATGAGTAGTTTAATTTTTTTTTCTCTTTTTAAAAATAAGAGTATTATGCAACATAAAACAAATAAAATAAACGAATGAATAAAAGATGGACAAATAAAACAACTTTGTGGACACAGGGTTTTTTTTTCTCATGAGATTATAATCAAGCAGATAACTTCAATAGAAAGAGAAAACATGAATTTCCATTGACAATCGTGTCTTAACTGACCAAGTGAATCCATTATTGGCTAATTACGTCACTGTAGAGAAGCTACTTCAGGTGCACATATATGACCCGAAAATTTCCACAGTTATTTCATTTGAACCTTCACAATAATCATAAATTCAAATCTAACAACCTGTTCTTAACAGTGACTGGAATAATTCCTTTCGTAGCTTTCTTTCATCTAAATCACAAGTCTGCAAAAGGTATTTTGTATGCATTAACAATTTGAAAAAAAAAGGTCACCACAGTCCAACAAGTCACTTGTGGGCAATGTGATTAGGACCCTTCATTTGGACATAGCTACATCAAAATACAACTCAATTTTCTCACAATAGCTTTTGATTTAAAGTGTAAAATGATGGACAACAGAACATTTACCATAATCTTCCATGAAGCACAGAAAAAAATTGCAATCAAAATCAATCAAAAACATCAAATAAACAACATACTAACAACTCTGCGTCATTTCTGTTCTTTGCAGAAGTGGATCAAACATTGTTTTGGCCAAAGAAGAGCTCTCATTCCTGTCATGGCCTTTGGAATGTGGTCATCTGTCAGGTGCAATCTCAGGTACTTCATGAGTACAGCACAGGCACAGTGTGTGATGGTAATAAATGATAAATAAATGTTCAGCTAGCTTTCACATCTCTACAAAATTACTTTTAGAATGACTGATTACTACAGTGAGTATTCATTAAAATCAGTACCTCCTAAAAACACATGGTCAACCACTTCAATTCTCTTTTTTTTACTAAATCCTAGTACAGCAAAGCAAATTTTTGTCTATCACCTAAATTTTCTCAATTACCACTTCTTACACTGTTTGAAAATAAATGCTGTAAGCAGAAAGAAAAAAAAATTCTGTCCAAACTTTAAGGTTGGGCGTACATTGTAGCTATATTGTAACAAGTGTAAACTGTCAATAAAATGCACACTGACCACTGCAGAGTCTCCATTGTAGGGATGCTTGAAGTTGACAATGTCCACTGCCAGGTATTTCTTCACTCTGGCCAGGTCGGCCTGTCTGGCTCCTTCCAGCAATGAGTGGCCCTTGTACTCAACTGTGCAGCAAGAAAACAAAGGCACTTCTAAAACACTGGGTATGAGGCACTGACTTGAACGAGCCATTTCTGTTCAACTCCAATACGTGTATGCTAAATAAAGAATGCCTATGTTCATGATGAAATGATCCTGAGCTTTCTCTCCAAATGTCATCCTTCCTAAAAGAACATGAAAACCAGGGCTCCCACTAAAGAAAGAAAAAAAAATCCTGAAGTTCGGAGGGGGGGAGGGGGGGGGGGGTATGAGGGGGGAGAGCATCAGACATGCCCTCCCTCAGCCAGAAAAATATTTGAAAACTTTTATTCAAACTGCAAATGGTGCTATATGATGATTATCCGAGCACCGAGTCGTGCATCACAACTTTTTAGTCCATCCACGATCAGAACCTTTTTATCCATACAGCTTTTGTCAACCTCTTTCACTTTTGCAGTGTTCTGCCCATGCACAACGTCAAAGCACAACATCAGGTTGATTTGACTAGTCACACAAAATGGCAACGGCTGCTCTGGCAAAGATCAAAACATCTGAATAGTTCATCGTCCTCTACTACCATAATGAACATGTCAACAGAACAAAAATTCAGCTGCCACTTTTTAAAAAATTTCTTTCTTTTGTTCATGATTTTTTCCCCCTGGAACAAACTGCCACTTAAATTTGTTTGGTCCTCTATTTTTTCCCCCATGAAAAAAAAAACAACTTTTCCCCTGACTTTCACCATTACCTTTTTTTGTGTGTAATCTGCCGATTCATGGGATGGGAGCCCAGCAAAACAACTTTATAAAAAGAATACTTTGATTAATTTCATCAGAAAATAACGCTGTTTCCTAAAACATAATGGCCATTCACTCACTCACACACACACACACACACACACACACACACACACACTTACACTGAATGCGTTCCTGCAGTTCTCGTGTGGGAGCCACGTCAATGATAGACTTTGAGTGGCAGTTGACTAGATTGGGGTCTGCACCATGGGCCAGTAACAAGGAGCACACCTCCACCCGAGACTTGGATGCTGCTTCATGCAAGGGGGTGAACTGCCACAGGTCCACTGCATTCACACTAGCACCAGCCTGCACAGACCACCGTGTTTGGTATTCATGGCAAATAAACCATTACCTAAATCTGATTATCTCATCATGACACAGATATCACATGTAAACCAGGAAACTGACGATCTGCCCAAGAACAAGTAAGGCGATGTTGCTTATAGCCCAGCTGACCGCGACAGCCAGATCGCTCAAGAACAGAAAAAAATGAAAACTTAATCAACATGGGTTTTAAACACATAAAAGCATAAAATCATGTCTAAATCCACACTCCTCATCCATTAAAAAGATTTCCTGATTAAAACAAAAACAAAAGCAACAACAACCAAAAAACAGCTGAAACAAGGATTTAAGAAAGTCCATAAAGATATGTTACCTGACTGATGTGCTGTGTTTAGGACTATGAAAAGAGTTGTCAATGTACCTATAATCATCAGAAAAAGTTTTTGCCTATACATTGAGAAGTCAATGCACTGCAGCAGGGCTGTAGCATCAAGCTGAAATCATGTCACAGTATTACTCGTTCTGCTCCATGCCCTCGAATCATTGTGGCCAACAAGCGGCAGGAAAAGGGCTAACAAGAGACCACTTCTCCTTGATGTGCTCAGGCAGAACAGATACAACTGAACAGTGACATCACATCTGAACAGTGACATTACATAGTTTCACCATCAAAGAGCAACAAGTCAAAAAGGAGAAAATCTTAATGGAGTGTACAGGTGCACTGCTCTACAGTGTAAATCACACATTTTTCAAGAATTAGACTACTGCACTGCAATACGCTATTGTTGAGTTTCATGTTAACATACCACATCATCTCTTCTATTGAAACAAATTGTAAGTCTCAAGGGAAATAATACTAATTTTTGTCATAATGGTAATATACTTTAGATGAAAGCAATTCCCCCCAAGAAACTTATATGCCAAAGACTGATCAATTATCTGGATTCCAACAGGGTGTTTTACCCCATGGCACAAATATTGCCTATCCTGTTCCTTCAACTTGACACAACATTGGTGGCTGGTGTTAGTTATCCTGTACTATGGCCAACACTCCCAACATACTGCCTGTTGTTGAACTGACTCTCAAGGCACGCGTTATTACGCCTACCTTCTTAACACTGCTGTCATTCAAAACAGAATTCACAATGCATTAACACTCCAATCCCAAATTCATTTACAGTTTGTACTGAATAAGACTAATCCCCAATTCAATCATGACTTCAGAAGATAAAATTATTTTGCAGGAAAAGCTAGAATCATCTCGGGTGGCTGGCTCAGTGGTTGAAGTTTAACAGGTTGCAGCTTTGATTTAAAACAGACAGTAACAACAAAACAAAACAAAAATCTGCTGAATACACATCTGTGGAAAGAATACTTCTCTATCACAGCAACAAAAAAGGATGTTATAAAATGGCATATTTCACACATCCTGAAGAAAACTTTTTTTGGATACTTTTCCCTTAATTTTTGTCTCTGGGATTCTGCGCAAATGAGCCTACTTGTTCATAACAAACTGAAAGCAGAAAAAAAAATTGTATGCAAGCTAACCTCCTCTACGAAACATATCAATCAACCTAAACAAGATGAAAGAGACAACAAACAAGAAACAAGACAGAAGAAACTCTTTCCTCCAAAATCATCTGGTGCAAATACCAAACAATGTTAACAGCAACTACAGTTACAGTGACAATGATATCAATAATAAATATAATAATTAATGAGTTCACTTACCTTCAAGAGCATTTCTGTCACCTCAAAGTGGCCATAGGAGCAGGCATTGTGCAGCGGCACCAACCCTCTGTTGAAAAAAAGAACAATTGTAGGCATTGTGCAGCGGCACCAACCCTCTGTTGAAAAAAAGAACAATGTACAGTCAAGATATCCGACAGAAAGTGTCACTCAATTCAAAAGTTTTCTTTTTCGCTGCCTTTTATTCCCTACCCAGCTTCATCTCTGTGAATGCTGTCTCCCCAGTTCTTATTCAGACTTGCTTGTTAGATGTTACATTAACCTTTACCAGCCGAGTCACCTAAACGTGGGTGACAGGATTTCTTTCCCTCGAGCCGAAGCACCCAAGGCTAGGTGACGGACAGACAGTACATTCTGCCGTGTCACACACAATCGTGTGACTGGAACATAAAAAATTCCTACACTTTCCATAAAATGATCCAAGGGAAATAAGCTCTGTAACTTGTCTTGGGGATGTTGTAGCGAGTAGTAGACCATAATTTCAGTGCTCTATCGTGAACTTGGCTGACCCAGCAGCTTTGGAACAAAGGAACTGACGGCACCGGGCTTTGCCGCTAAGCATGCGCGAAAAAATATCAGTCAGACGAAGGGGTGGCAGCAATTTCTCGCTCAATGAAGTGCTTGAAATCATATTACAAAGTGGATCTGGTGATGAGGGGAGTGATAGAGAGATAGAAAACTATGAAAGATAAGAGGAAAGTGAATTGTTTGAAGATGCAGCCATCCCTTCATCTTCTGATTTGGTGTTGTAACAGAATGGAATAGAATGTAAACAAAGAATTTTTTTTACTTGTCAGACATGTTTTTCAACGCAGTCGTGTCTACACACTGAAAGTGAATGATTCAAAATTACTATGTTTGATTAATTGAGCGTTTGTTCTTTCCTATGACACCTAACACAACACTGTCAGTTATTGTCTAGCTACCATAAAAATTAACTAAAAAGTGGCGAAATATGCATGTCGGCAGGGACTGAGTGCCATGCACGAGCGCGCGGCAGCAGGGAGTTGTGCTGCACGCGCCGCTCTCAGCTAGATAGTATTAACTGTCCATCTTGATGGATAGAAAAAATGCACAGAATTCATGTTATGCTTTTCTTCTTCTTCTTCTTTTCAATCCTTCTTTTCAACAAATGGGAAAATCCTAAATACTATTACTGATGGGTACATAAATTGCAAATTAAGTTTCCTATGGGCATACGCATATACACATAATGAAACCACCATGTTTACAGAAACTCAACTTGTTATATATACACTGAAAACAAACAAACAAAAAACTGTAAGATGGCAATAATTCGGAATTATGCAGCATTCTACTCAATATCAAATCATAAGTATCTGTACTGGAACTAAACTGGTTAAGTAAAACATGACTATCATCACTCACCCCTTATCCTTCGCATGGACATCTGCACCATGCTGCAG
Source organism: Conus canariensis (assembly GCA_033310375.1). NCBI lineage: Eukaryota > Metazoa > Mollusca > Gastropoda > Neogastropoda > Conidae > Conus > Conus canariensis. The sequence continues at coordinate 90,456,011 of CM065716.1, forward strand.
CAGCAGCTGAACGATGCGTGTTCTGTTGTAGCCTGCTGCCAGGTGCAGAGGGGTGGACTGAAACCGGATACAGGCTTTCAACATCACTCAGACTAGCGCACGATTCTTGGTGACTAAATACTATCCTCTCACCCAAACTATCAAATTTTTCTCTGAGTTGTCATTGTAAATAATCATTGTACAAAGACAAAAAGAAAAATTATGATAAACCATACAGGAACAAAGCAACGCACCACCTTTCAATGCAAACAAATCAATAAATAAATAAACATAACTGAAGTTACAGCACCTGATACGAGATTCACAAAATAAAATTTTAAGGAGTATGAGAGTGAAAGCCATAGGATAGCAGCTGCTGTGAGAAATAGTATTCAAATGGAGAACTCTTAATATTTAACCTTCCCCCATACCCTTCCCCCTCATATCCCCACCTAGACCAATAATGAACAGTAGTATTCTTTTCTCTTTTAAAAGAGGTAAGAAGGTGAGAAAGACTGAAACAGAAATTTCTGGAATTAAACAAGTTCAGAAAGATATACACACTTCCCCTACCTTTCTACCATCACTGGCATGACAGTTGACATTCAAAGGTGTGAGCAACGCCATCATCTGTTCCTCGTTGCCACTTCGTGCAGCCTCCAACAGCTCATCTTTCTTGTACTCTCCTGTTACCACAGCAAATGAGCAGGATGACCTTTACACTTGAGTTATCAGCTTTCATTTACAGGCTTAAATTAATCATAAAAAAACAGTCCACTCTCCAATCTCATAAAAAAGGTGACCACCCACAATTTTACCAGTACTCATAACTTTTTAAACACAAACACATTGCTGTAAATATTTCAGCTCTATCCAGAACACTCTCATCCCTATTCAAAATGCTTCCCCCTATTTCTCTAACTTCCCTAGAATTAAAACATGAAGCCTGCGTTTCTTCCACATTTCACTCTGCCATCACTCAACCGTCTACATATCTCACCCACTAATCATCAGTTTAATGTCAATAATAAACACTCATACATTAGTATCTTGCAAAATGCAGTTGCACTGGATTCCCCCCCCCCCCCCCCCCCCCCCACCTCCCCCTGCTTCACTAACAGCACTTATCTAATTCAACTGAAAATGACATTATCCAAATGAAAGCTAATCTAGATGAGATGAAAACATTGATTTGTTTATTGTGAATCTTGTGTACAACATGTAACACTTTTTTCAGTTTGTGTTCCTTTGTCTTTCAGGGTATCTGTGCCTGTATAAACAAACAAACAGAATATTATCACATCCGTTTCAAATCTTGATAAAGCAAATGGACAACAGCAAAATAACAAACCTGTGAGAACAGCTTTGGCAGATGCATCAGCCAGATCCAGTGCTGTCTTTCCATCTGTGTTTCTAATATTGGGGTCAGCACCCTGTTGTAGTAAAACTGTTGGAACAGAAAATCATCATTTGTGTGTGTCTGCTCCCAATATATGGGCCAAGTGAGCTAAACTATATAACTACCTAAACGTTGTCTTCCTCTTTCTACATTTTATACAATGAAGGTAATTATGCAGCTACCGTAAAACTGACTTACTTTAATACAATTCTGAGAAGTAATTACTGGGTGACTGGTCATCAGTCCACTCATTTTCAATCTCCCATCCTTGTCTCTTCAGTCTGTCTCTTCTTCAACCAGACAAAAGTAGGGTTCTAAATAAATGACTATGACCAATGAACTTCCAATTTATACCTTCTTTTCAAATTGTCATTAATCATGTTAATCACGTCCACATTCTAACTGAACTATGCGTGTCTCTGTTACTATCAATGATGTTGGAGGAATGTTCATACGCGAAAAAAATTTCCTGCACATGTCCTAAAATTCTAACATTTGAAAACTACTTTAATATACTAAGTAATTAGATATCAAAATTCAGAGAACAGAAAAAAAGAGAAAGACAATTCAAAATAATAAGAAAGCAGAATCTATCACACTTTCAGAGATCTGAAGGGGAATAAGGGAGCACAGTCTCAGAGAGCAGCAACAGGAGAAATAAAAATTAGAAAATTATCATTATTCACCCATGCTGGCTCTACAATTATTAAGCAATTATTGTCATCTGAAGAACTGTTAGCAGATGGTGTCCTGTATAATTATGCTGGATCAGAACAGGCACAAATGAACACCATCCAAGTGACTGCAGCAAGTACAGTGTCATCTCTAGCAGGTTTTGTCATGAAAACCTGATAATGACTGCTCTATGTACACTGCCGGTGCTGGGCCTCTGCGACAGGATGACCTGCATGTGGCTGAATACATGGTGGCTGATGAGAGCTGTCTGGAACTGGATACCACTGAGAGAACATGGAACTTGGAAGATGAGACAGCAACTTCAGCAACATATTATTCTAACTAAAAAAAAAAAAAAGCAACGAACAAACAAACAAACAAAAAAAACAACCTTTTTTCCACTGCACCCCAAATTACAGGCTATCCACTCACTCCATCACTCCAGTTAGTGAATAAGTTTGACAACAATCAAATATAAAGCTACCGGTATAATTCACCAGCTTCTCTGACCAACAGGCCAACAAAAGAATCAATCAATTTTAACACTTCCTTTGTGCTTTACATTCACTGACTGCAATATTTCACTTAAAAGCGTATAACATAGTCCATGGATTGTGCTAGTTTTTTGTCGGTTGCGTACGTCATACGCAGACCGGCTGAAAAAATGCGTACAACTGGCCTGATTTTGCGTCCACACAAAAGCATAGAGATACGTGAACTGAAAAAAAAAAAAAAAAAAAAAAAGATCTCGTCAAGGTCAAACAAACCCTGAATGCTCTACTTCTGCTGTAGACATGGAAGGTTTCGACTTCTGAGGAAGGAGGAGTTGGTGATTCTGAAACACTCTGATCCAGTGGCCTTTTCTGCGAAAAGAAACGCGAAAGGGATTGCTGCTTTTTCTCTGCCATTGTTTCCCATAAACTGGGGTGATGGCGGGAAAGAATGACGGCAGATTCATGGGATCTAAACTGACTTCACGCGTGACGTCACAGCCTGCACGTCTGACACAATCTATAGTCTGTTTTATTTATTATCGCTACTGCACATTATAACCTGTCGCAGTATCCAGATTCTTCTTTGCCAGTGGGTGCAAAAACGCAAAAAAACAAAACGGGACATAGGCAGGCAGGTGAGGGAGTCACTGCTTCAGACACTGACGCCTGTTTCTTTATTTCGGTGCACTGCCTGTAGACCAAGGCTTTTTGCGTAAGTCAAAAATTGCGTACGTAGGTCAGTGAAATGCGTGAAATACACGTTATTTTTGGGTTAGCGCGATCCCTGATAGTCATGAAAACCAATCAGTTCTAATGCTCAATGAAACACATCAAAAAAGCTCACTGACCTATCAACTATAGCAGTATTTTATTTAAAAGCATTAAATATTGTTACAAAAAACACTCAATTTCTAATGCTAAACAAAACATGTCACCTCAGCACACTCACCTATACAGACATCAATCTTTCCCTTGATAGCTGCCTCATGCAAAGGAGTGTAGTTCCAGTTGTCCCTGGCATTGGGGTCTGCCCCATGTCGCAGCAGCAGCTGCACCACTTCAGCGTGCCCAAAAGAACATGCGTTGTGCAAAGGAATCAACCCTCCGTCATCGCGTGCATGGACGTTGGCACCATTCTCCAACAGATGCTCAACCACATCTTTCCGACCAAAACCTGAACACAGGGAACTCATCAATCAGAACAAAATGCAATGCTCCTTGGGGGACAAAAACAAACAAACAGGACAAGTAAAATTATCATCAACATCACTCAACTGAACAAATATAGATAGAAGTACAGCTTAGAATAAAACCTAGGTATAATTTGAACAAAGGGGCCGGAATAGCCTAGCGGTAGAGTGCCGGACTTGTAATCTTGGGGTTGCGGGTTCGAATCTCCGCCAGGCCATTTCGGTACAGGGGGATTTTTCCCTCGGAGTTAACATTGGCTCTGACTCCATTTCCTATACAGTTCCTTCGAATGAGACTATAAACTGAGGTTCCATGTGTGAACGCATGTATAACATCTTACACACATGTAAAATCCCATCACCAACTTTCGGAAGAGAAGGCCAGTTGGCCGTTGGTATGGATGACACGTTACACATAGCATGCACCTTCCCCAAAGCTGGAGTATGGCTGCCTTAATGGCGGGATAAAAAAACGGTCATACACACAAAACTCCACTCCCTTTGTTAGGTAGATGGGATTAATTCATGTCTGTCTATACAAGGAGTGTCCGCAGGAGTATCAGCCTGCGTACGCAAAAAAAAAAAAAAGAAAAAAAAAAAAAAAAAGAAACCAGGGCTCCCTATTTGGTACTACTCTATGGGGTGGGATCAGCTTTTCTCAGACATTACAAAGGGTATTTTTACCCTAACTCTAACTTTTTAAAGGGTACTAGGATTTGCAGTCTAAGTTTTTTTTTACCCTAGTTTAAATCCACCTTTGAATATCTGGGATGGATGTAGATTTTCAATTGCACCTCCAGGTCACACTCTCTCTCATTTCTTTTCTTAAACATGCACACACATACACACACATACAGGGATAAATACTAGGCAAACAGAGACAGAGACACTGACAGACAGAGAGAGAGAATGAGCAAAGGAGAGAGAGAGAGAGAGGGGGGGGGGGGGGGGAGAGAGAACTGAACAGGACATCATTAAAAAAAAGTACTGTTTTAGTGAATAGTGTTCTGATTAATTCACAAGAATGATGCTAATGTAACTAAGGCATTCTGATTTACTGAATAAAATCAGCGATGGTCATCTGTTTCTTTACACCAAACTAGGACAGATCTTCAAAAGTTTCCTGGTTAAAGCTGATCCTAGAAGGTCAAAATAAGACCAAAAAGTTCCTTATCTCACTTCCTGACAATGATTTCATATTGTTGCTAATGAACTAACAGCACTTCATAGCCTAGCTGTCATTGTCAAAGTACAGGCAACAATATTCAGGAAACCACAAAGTCCATAACTGCAGTGATTCATATTCTCTTTCATTTTATTTTCTACAGAATAATCTCATACTTTTACTGCATTTTACCTTTTAGTTAACTGAGTAGTGTCCTAACCATGAGTTAAGAGACTGGTGACCATTTTGGACAAAACATGTAACACTCTACAGAAGAAGCCGCTTCATTGGCTGCAAGCTGTGACAGTTACCAAGTGCTTCAATTCAATATTTCAGTACAAAAAGTTCTTGCAATTTGCTGGCAATGAAATGTGACAGGCAAAGCCTGGGGACAAAACTAAAAGAAACCCTAGCGACTTAACCTGAAATGCTTCTCATAGCCATTCCTGTAATGTGTGTGCGTGTGTGTTTGTCTTTCAGTATAAAGGTGTTTTTCTGTGACAGACAGACAGACCGACTGACAGGCAGAGAGGCAGAGTGACAGTGAGAGTGAGAGAGAGAGAGAGAGAGAGAGAGAGTGCATATGTGTGGATCTGTTTGCATCCCTCTGTCATGGTCAAAATCATCACTGTTCAGAACAAAGAGTTGAAGAACAAACTTGGCAGCTTATTTTCATCCTGCTCTTGTCAAAACAAAGAACAGAAATCAGATATACAATATGAAAAGAAAAAAAAAAAAACAATGAAAAATGCTCTACAGCCTGGACCATACTTTTTTTTTTCTCTCCACAAAATGTACAACTGCAATGATAATACAGAAAAAAGAGAACACTGATTGTGAACATTCATACTTTTGTCATGTTGGCTAGAACACTAGCAAAAGACAGAGAAGGAACAGAGAGTTGGGGTATATGTGAGTATGTGTGTGTGTGTTTGGGGTGTGTGTGTGATTGGAGTGAACTTGGGGACAGGGCTATTAGTGTGTGCGCGCGTGTGTGTGTGTCTGTGTGTGTGTGTGTGTGTGTGTGTGTGTGTGTGTGTGTGTGTGTGTGTGTGTGTGTGTATGTGTGTGTGTGTGCGCATGTGTGTGCGCATGTGTGTGCGCATATGCATGCATTTTGTAAGTGCATGTGTGTGTGTGCGTGAATGTCAGATCGTACCCTCAAAAACACCAGGAGATTGACAGCATTACTCTTACAACCTAAAACCAAAAATTTTCACACACACACACACACACACCCCTCTTTTTCTTTCACTTACTGCGACAAAGTCAGGGATAACATCTAAACGCTGAGTTTCACACAGCACCATCTTCCAAGCATACTTGAACTGGTACTACTACTAGTACAATATCAAGCCCTGGTCCAAGTCCGTAAGTGACCAAATTTATCATTATGTATGTTTTCTTAAAACACACAATGTTTCACATTTTACTTTCCCTTTACCAATGTCCCAGTCTTTATTTGATCTGCATACATCTGGCAGTCTTTCTTTGAATTTTATGGTTAAAATTATCAAAAGTGCAAGTAGGTCTCAGATCTCTTGAAGTGGGCATATAACAATGCTGCTAGCTCATGCAGTAATAAATTATGTCTTCTGCTATCTAACATCTTCTGTTTGTTTTTGTGTATAGTGATTAATTAACTATCTTACAGTTTCTCTCTCTTTCTCTATCTCTGTGTGTGTGTGTGTGTGTGTGTGTGTGTGTGTGTGTGTGTGTGTGTGTGTGTGTGTGTGTGTGTGTGTGCGTGTGCGTGGGCGCGCGTGCATGCCTGAGCGCACATGTGTGTGAGTATTTCAACTGTACTGGCACGATCTTGGAGTTTTATTTCATCTCATGTACATCAAAACACTACAAACTTCTTCGTTTACAAAATTATCTCCCTTTCCAACATAGCTGCTACTTGGTTGCTATGGCAACAAAATGTGATGCCCTGAAACTTAATGTATCTGCTTTCATCATCGCAAGTGTTAGGCAAATCTGTGAACAAAGAAAATGACACTAGTGCTTTTTTGGTTCTGTCCCAAATTCATATCCAGACAAATAATCTAGGCAGCCAAGAGTGCACGTAATCTGATGCAGCAGTGTCCTAAATGGGTTAAGAAACAAAAAAGACACAATATATCAATATTTCTGCTTTTCTGCTGATTGGAGCACTGATATTTCACACTACTTTCACCATTCACTGTATTTGGAAAAGTTTATCAAGAACAACTTGAGCTCTGAGTCATGTACATGTTTTTTTTTGTTGTTTGTTTTTTTACAATGAAGATAAATGCAAATGCCATGTTTAATCGACAGTGTTCCTTTTTCCATTGTCCATGAGGGATACCTGCTAAAAGTAAATCATATAATATTAACAGTCACTTGTACTGATAATGATTTCTAAAAATACGGAAAATCATACTCAGTATGACATTATAAGTACTAAATCAAACACAAACCTGGCAAACTCAGAACACAAATACTTCAATTCTAGACACTTATCATGCCCATAGGTAGTGAAGACCTAACTATGATAATGATGGGTACATTAACACAACTTTAAATTTTGAATTTTTTTCTTAATAAATGCTACTACAAGAACAGCCATTTAGTGTCTGAATGGATAACCAAACAAATTATAATAAATCAAAAGTACGAAAACAATCATCTCATTTTAGATTTTACCTTCAGTTGTAACCATCCATTTGTGTCTGTTATTCTGTCATTTGCTTTTTTATTTTTTTGTTTTTTTGGGGGGGGGGGGGGGTTTCACTCTGATTCAGCATTGCCTGAATCAACTGCTTCAGTTACCTAAAATTGTACATGTATCACATACAATCATACATATTTATGTGCAAATTCATGTTCAACTGCCATATATATCAGTCATATTTCCATCAATTCTTAAATCCCACTTTCAGATGTCTTCACTGACTATATCTGTTGATCAACTGTGCACCTTTATCGGGTATTATATTTTGTGACATAGAATGTAGCTTTTCTGGAAGACACATTTTCAGAATTAGGCCCTTTTTTTTTTCCTTTTTTTTTGGGGGGGGGGTTTCGTTTTCTTTACTTGTCTGTTTCTAAATCTTTAACAGTAAATGAGAGTCGGCATCCTACCTTTTGCTCCTATGATACATTACCTATGTAATGATGCACTCTAAGATAGTTACACTTAAATATGAAACTTACAAATAAAAAAAAAAAATGATAATGATGTCCAAGACTCCTCTTTTGGGTCTATAGCACACCTTATTGGTACTAGGTAGTTCACAAAAAATAATAAAATTGACAAATTATTCAACATAACACACTGCACAATATTCACCACAACAATAAAATGAATATATTTTATTATTCTACATAACACATTCCACAATATTCAATAACATGCACTAAACAAACTGTACTATAGGTATAGACATGTTACAATGCAGCAGTTTCACACACATACACACACACAAACACATATAGTGATATACCCACACTCACACAAAACACACACACACACACACACACACACACACACACACACACACACACACTCACATTTACAAAAAACACACATACAGAAAACACACACATGCTCATCTGAATAACTTAATATCATTATCAGCTGATTTATAAGTATGCTGATTTCAACAGTACTTTAAAAAAAAAAATTTTTAAGAAAAACAAAACAAATAAAGAAAAAAGACAATGTTGTGTTAATTTTGTACAAGGTAAAAAAATGTCTTTGCAGAAGACTGAAAGAACAAATTCCATTTATCAACATTTTCAAACGACTGATTCTTGGGGTGTGTTTGGCTCAGATCTATTGTTTCTCAACCTGATTTGACATTCATTTTCCTAATATTAATGAAATGAGACTACTATTGTTTGGTAACAGTTCCACTATAGCTAAAACAAGTTACCATACTTTATCAGATAATACAACTCATAGAGCTCTACATACTAACAGTTTTTGTGTTTTCTTTTCTATTCAAGAAACTTTTGTTTTCCTTCTCATGAAGTTTATGATAAACTTTAGTCTATTAATTTCACAGAAGTTGAAGTTGAAATTCTGATGTCACATTCAATCACGAAAGAAAGGTCAGGAATAATGCTTCCTGTTACGTGCTGTTGAAAAGCACACACAACGTTAAATTCAGCAACTCCTACTCTGGTAAGACAACCAACATGATATGCACAAGCTGCCACTAATGCCAGCAGCAAATTACTTTAAACAGGGTTCATACAGATTTCCATACAAAAAAATTAAGGACTTTTTAAGGACTTTTGAAGCACCTTTTTTTTTTTTTTAAGTTAAGGACTTACTTCACGGATAATTTTAAGAAAAATAATAATGAAATTCAGACACAAATTAAATCATTTGTTGTTACTCTTCAATACTCACATCATGGATCCTCTGCGATCATAGATTTTAAGAATCTCAGCTGTTATTGTTAGTATCAGTATAGATACAAATGTTTGTTAAACTACAGCAGAGCAAAGTAAGATTCTCACTTCTTGTGATCAATTGACAAAAATGTTTGAAAATGTTCGCTGTACACAACAGATTCTCCAATCTTGCAGTTGACAAAATGTTTGTTTGCCTAACTTCCATAAGAATTTCAGTTCTTGTCATACATGTTTGTTTGAAGTCACTGTGGGTAAAAAGCCTCTATAACTAAAACTCTACACACCACAACACTGGGGGCATAAATCAAAACACTGAGAGGATGCAAGTTTTTCTTTCTCCACACTGAAACTGTTTGGCAATCGCACAGTCCAAGAACATTCACTGGAACAGATTTGAAGTGCTTTCACACGAACAAAAGCTATAATGACTTGTCAGTACTTTTAAAATCCTCAGTATTTCAGATTTCATTGCCTCTGTTTTAATACGGCTCAGGCTGTTCACGGACATCGGATTTGGAGCAGTTCTGTTGGTTGATGAACTGCAGGATGGTGAACTGCTAGAAGTGATGGGCTGGTCGCTCGTTGTAGAATTAAAAAAAAACAACTCGAAACACGAACTGCAGGATATGAAACCTTCATCAGGTCGCAGTGATTTTTTCCTTTTCTTGGATATTACAGCCGATTCTCCCATTGTACTAATGTCTATGATCTTCTTGCAAATGCGGCAAAAGACCTTGCTTCTGTCTCCACCTGGGTCTGCCTGCAGCCATTCTTTGTACTCGTCTTTTTCCAGCCAAACCATGATAAACAAACACTTCCCCGGCATGCTGACTTCTCAAAATGGTGGAACATTCATTCACATATATATGCACACGCGCTATGAAGGCCGGTAACTCTGGTGTTCTGACCTATAGCAGATGACGCATCGGTGAGATCGTCGATCCTAACTCCGACTTCCTTTTTTTTTTTTTTTTTAATTCAATTTCAAGCCCTTTTTCCCCCCACAAACTCGAGATTTTACACAGACTTTATTCAAAATCATAAGCAGAGACAAAATTTAAAGCCTTTTTAAAGACCTTTCAGCAAAAGCCTGATTTGTAAGGACTTTTAAGGCCTTAAAAAGTATGCCCTCAAAATTAAGGACTTTCAGGACTGTATGAACCCTGTTTAAATAACAAATGAATACAATGATTTCACTCCCTAATTTTTTTTTTTTTTATGTATTATGTAGTCGAAGTATGGTATGCTGATTCAACCACTATGCCAATGAATGACCACAAGTCTAGCAGTTCCGCAAACATTATTGTGCAGCCCATGTGATTATGAGTTGTTAGCACTGACTATGAAGGGGAAACGATTCTTCTGGCAAAAAAAAAAAAAAAAAAAATTGTCTGTAGATGTGATGTTGTTCTTCTTCTTCCAGTAATGTCCACCTGCCGAGTATTCGGCAATTATTGACATGTTAGATGTCAAGACGCCTCTCAGATTGATCTGACGGTTCCTCTTCTTCTTCCGTTGAGTCTCCACAATCAACAGGCCGATTATTTTGAGACTGTGCAACGGGGGATCTGAAAACACCCTATTCGGTTGAAACATGCAGTCACATTATCAATTTTGTAAAGCTTCATGGGGATTTAGGTTTAGACAAAGTCAGTATTCCCACAGATTGAAGATCATCGCATATCATGTGGGCTGTGATACGAGTAGGGGCTATCGAATTTAGTTACAGAAAAACACACCTTTAAAACAAAATCCAAACTTAAGTCTTGAAAACTCCGAATACTTAACAGTGCATTTTCAGCTGGTGGTCAATCACAGAACGTTAACATCGTGTGGTTTCTTTCGATCTGACCCCACAAAACAGATCTGTCAATGTTTCTTTCTTTTTTATTTCCGAGTCGGCGTTTCCAATCCAAGGCACGATTTGTGATATCAAAACAAATTCTGAAACCCACCTGCTGCGAAGTGAAGAGGTGTAGACTTTCTTCCAGCTGTGTCTTTTGCGTTTACATTGTTTGAAGAAATTAGCTTCTTTACTTTGTTTAAATCACCGTTTCTGCAAGCTTCAAACAGTTCTCTGCCAGGATCATTTGTTGACGGGATGTTGGAGTCGTTGGTCAGGGCTGCGCGACGACCGGTCGCCATATTTTCCTCCTCACATCTCGCACTCGCTCGCAGTCGGCGTGGAGTTTTCACGAGACTACAGCTTCTAGTTTGCAAAATCGGCAAAGGAGTTAACAACAACCAGCAAACAAAGAGAACTATTCACCATGTACAAAACGAAACAATCTAACGCAACAACCACAAATTCCCTTCCAAATTCTGTCGTCAAAGGAGGGAGGCGGGGGGGGGGGGGGGAGGGGGGCAAGGGGAAGTAGGTGAGAGAAGGACAGAAAGAAGGATAGCAAAGTAAAGACAGCTGGCAAACCTAGGAGTGAAATGCAGTATGTAATGATGATGGTGTTTGAAAAATAAATGAATAAAGTGGGAAAAATTAGATTGGAGTTATTTTTTCTTCATTTTTCTCCCTTTTTTTCTGGCAACCAAATTATCAAGTTTGTCAGAATACTCGGTTTCAGGTTCATCAAGGTGTCACGGCATGCGGACTGCAGTCTATCTACGCTACAACTCATCTGCTACCGTGCACGATTCACAGCTGATGGACAAATGAATTAAAGACTAAGATGGGAGTATTTAAGGAGGTCTCATGGATATGACTTAGCAGATTTCTGAATCGCACATTAGCCCAGTTTAACGCGCTTGTCAGACCTTAGATACTTACTTAAAATTCTCTTCTTCTTTCGTTAAGTGTCCATCTTCAACCAGCTGAAGATTCTGACACTACAAAAGGGGGTTCCGGATTTAACAGTTAGTTGAAATGCTGCCTGGGTCATCAGCTTATGGTGAGCTGGGATAGGAAAAAGGGGTTCACCCACTATTTTTCAGGCGGGGGGGGGGGGGGGGGGGGGGGTAGGTAGACCTTACTCTGTAGTGGGTGGGAAGAACTAAGGTGAGGATGAGGGACAGGTGGCGGGGGGGGGGGGGGGGAGGGGAGCAGGAGAGGAACCTCTCGGGAGTGGGGGAGGGGGGCAGGGGAGCGGGGAGGGGAAAGAGGTTATATCCAGGATTTGAAGCCCTCCAGCGAGGCTGATGTTACTGCCTCAGCTGGGAAGGTCGTTCCATTCTCTCCCAGAACACGGAAAGAAACTTTTTTCTGTAGTAGCATTTTATTTGGTACTGCAGCTTATGGGAGTTTCTGGTGTTGTACTGGCGGGTGTAACGCAGAGGGGTGTGCGCAGTCTTTTTTTTTTTTTTTTTTTTTCAGCAGATCCTCCGTTCACAGTCTCATAATATTCATTTTTTTTCTCAAAATGGAGTGACTGACGGCGGCGAACGAAGCAAAATTTAGAAAGAGAGGGTGTTAGTTACCGCCAATGACATTGACAAACAAAGCACATGACAAGACACGTGTCTTATCATGTGCTTTGTTTGTCAATGTCATTGGCGGTAACTAACACCCTCTCTTTCTAAATCATAATAATCAGCCTGTTGGTTGTGGAGACTCAACGGAAGAAGAAGAAGAATCTTAATGTCGCCGTGGTGGAACTTGTAGAAGGTGGCTAACCTGATTTGCTGACGTAGCTGTTCTAAAGGAGTCCAGTGCAGCTGATTGTGCATGGCACTTACGCTGGACGTCCGGCGGTAACGATTGACAACCCAGCGCGCCACCCTTCGTTCGGCTTTTTCATGTGCGATCTTGTCACATCTTGATAGGGATCCCACACATGGCACGCATACTCCAGGGTCGGACGCACAAGGGCTTTCTCTTTGGTTTTACTTGAGCCCATCTTCAGGTTTCTCTTTACAAAGCCGAGGGTCTTAGAAGCATTGTTGACAACGTTGTTGATGTGGAGTTCCCATTTCAGGTCCGTGGACAGGGTGACCCCGAGTACTTTTCCTCCTTGGTGGGCTGGAGGTTTTGGCCATGAAGATCGTATGTGGCTTTGTGTCTTGTGCCGAAGTGGAGAGTGTGACACATGTCTAGATGGAAAGGCATGAGCTAAGCTTGTTCCCAGTCTCTACGCCATTATTATCATTGTATGTGTGTGATTGCATGAGTGTGCGTGCGTGCATGTGTGCACGCGTATGTATGTGTGTGTGTGCGTACGTGTGTGCCGGTGTGCATGAGTGTAGGGGGTGGGGGTGGGCACAGGCCCATGTGTGCGTGAGAGTGCATGTGGTGTGTACGTGCATGCATGCATGCATGCTTGTGTGTGTGTGTGTGTGTGTGTGTGTGTGTGTGTGTGTGTGTGGCATGCATGCGTGTGCGCATGTATGTGTACATATATGTGCATATTTCTATGTGCTTGTGTATATGGGGGCAAACATGTGTGCGCGTGTGCGCGCACAAGAGTGTTTGTGTATGTGTGTGCATGTGTGAGTGTGCGTGTGTGCACTGCGCACGTGTGTGCATGTGAATGTGCGCACATACATGTGTGCACACATATGTATGTGTGTATCTATGTGTGTGCATGTGTGAGTGTATTGCGCACATGCATGTGTGTGTGTGTGTGTGTGTGTGTGTGTGTGTGGTACATGTGCATGGATACGCACAGTGTGTGCGCGTGGGTGTGTGTGCGTGTGTGTGTGTGTGTGTGTGTGTGTGTGTGTGTGTGTGTGTGTGTGTGTGTGTGTTGTTGTTGTTGTTGTTGTTGTTGTTGTTGTTGTTTTTGACGTTGTTGTTGTTGTTGTGGTTCAATTTAACGTCTTTCCACTTAAAGTGACTACAGACAGAATGCTGTGTGTGTGTGTGTGTGTGTGTGTGTGTGTGTGTGTGTGTGCGCGCGCGCGTGTGCACATGTTTGTGTGTGTGCGTGTGCATGTACGTGTGCACACACACATACACACACACACATACATATAGGTCTACACTCATATACACGCCACGCACCGCATACACTCACTTCACACACACACACACACACACACACACACACACACACACACACACACACACACACACACACACACACACATGGGGCTATGCCCAAACACCTATGCACACACATATACACACACGCGTGTACCTTCACCACACACACATACATTGATAATAATGACAGCATTTTTAACTCTTTCCAAGCAGTCCAACATATAATTACTTTTAAATGCACATTAACACACGTATGTGCGCGCGCGTACACACACTACCCGTGACGTGACTCCTCTCTCTCTCTCTCTCTCTCTCTCTCTCTCCACACACACACACACACACACACACACACACACACACACAACACACACACACACACACTACTGCTTTCTTACTTCTTCCCGCCCCCCCCCCCTCCCCCGTCCCCCGCCTTCATTTTTTTCTTTGTCTTCCATTCTCTCTCTCTCTCTCTGTATGTGTGTGTGTGTGTGTGTGTGTGTGTGTGTGTGTGTGTGTGTGTGTGTGTGTGTGTGTGTGTATGGTGTGTGTGTGTGTGTGTGTGTGTGTGTGTGTGTGTGTGTGTGTGTGGTGCGTGCGTGCTGTGTGTGTGTGTGTGTGTGTGTGTGTGTGTGTGTGTGTGTGTGTGTGTTGCTGTTTTTTTGTTCGTTTATGACTTAGCGAACAAACCTTCCAATAAACGAATGAACGCAACATCACCTTCATGTCATGTAGCCTATACGCCAGTCAACTGTATTTTGTGACGTCAGCCAACTCACACACACACACACACACACACACACACACACACACACACACACAGAAGAGAGAGAGAGGAGAGAGAGAGAGAGAGAGAGTTGCGACTGTTTCTGGTAGAAAGACAGTTGACACCAGCGTTTAATGGTTTCGCGGGAAGAGCAAGAAAGCTACAACAAAGCAGGACTAGTCTAAATCATGGACGAAGTGGACAGTACACAGGAGGATGGGACTACTGGGGAAGAAGAGGATGTGGAAATGACAGCAGCAGAAGTGTTACAAAAGCTGGAAGAAGTAAGATTCAGCTCACGAACGACTGATTCATCCTCGTTCCGTCGTGATTTTGTTGTTTCTCCACTTGTGCTTTACTTTCATTCTTTTTCCTCGTGCTTTAAAATGGATTGCCGCAATACTTATTCAGTTCTTGCACGGTTCATGTATTTCCTCGGTATTTGTTATCTGTTTGATTGTTCTTTAAACGTGGCGCATAACTATGTAACCTTTCCCGCACCGCACTCCCGCCTCCCCCTCTCTCTCTCGCCCAGCCCCGCACTCTCTCTCTCTCTCTCTCTCATTTATTTTATTTCATTTTTTTGGCATGCTTCTGTATTTATTGCCTTGTCTTATTTTGCATCGTTAACCCTACTCAGGGCGAGGACTGGGTGTAGAAAAGCACACCAGTGCTTATCTATTATCCTCATAAATATAGAATTTTGTCATGTCTCATAAACACTTCATCTTCGCGGCCTCGGTTTGTAGGTTTGCAAGTTTAGCCCTTTTACCAGGTGCAGTAGTGGGATCAGCACAGCTAGACCAGTGGGATGATGGGTTGGGATTTCATAGGGTGTCAGTGGGACAAACAGAAAAGCCTGACCGAGGCTAGATCATGCAAAGAGATAGAAAGAATTGAATAATGAAGGCTCAAGAAAAAAAAGACAAAGTAAAAATTGGAAGTCCATTAATCTGATATTACAGATGGTATCATGTTACCAGAGTGGAATTGGTCAGGCAGTTCTAGGCTGGTTTGGGAAACATGCCATAGAATGTTTCTTACAAGTGACATGAAAGGATGAGCCTACAATCTGTCAACAACAAATACCACCGACATGCAAGTGTTCAACAAATGATCAATGAGGTAGGTTGGACGTTATTGCAAAACCGGAGAAAGGTTGCACGGCTCGCCATGCTCTACAAGATCAGACAGGACTTAGTACATGTGGAGTGCCTTGTCTGATGGAAAGTCAAAATTCAGAGCTGCAACCTCGTGTGACAGAGACTGCACTCCCATCAGCTAAACTGCCTCCAGTGTGTACGAGACTATAGATTAAAGTCGTTCCTGCCTCGTACCATCCAGGAGTGGAACAACAACTGGACAGAGGCTGCTGTGACATCAGAGACTCTTGACCTGTTCAGGTCAAGAGCTAGCAGCCTCCTGTAGTAAATAGTTTTTTTTTTTTTTTTTTTTTTTTTGCGTCAACCTCCCAAAAGTGTCAGAATAATCAACCTGATGATTGTGGACACTCGATGGATGAAGATGAAGATCTGGGGGATGGTTTTGAAGGGGGAGGAAGGGAAAACACAACAGAGAGGATTGAAGCACATAAGAAGATGAAGGAGGGGGGAGAGCAGTTTAGAGAACCTCTCCCCCTTAACCCCCACCCCCCTTTGTATCCAAGTACTGAAGAGCACTGGGAGTAGAGTGGCTTTTCACCATGAGAGCACTAATCTTTGAGATAGTCAGAGGGAAGCTGGGGTTGGGTGGCTGTATGTTTGCGTAAATTTCTGGGAAGACTTTTCATCATGCTTGCATGATGCTTGAGATTTTGTATATGTTGAATGGGGATATTAACGCATATCAAGTGAGGAAACAAAACAGTGGCACCAAACACAGAAACTGCTATTTTCATTGCCCATCTTGCTAAAACAGAGTACAATGTTTCAAAGCAAATATTAATAAACAATGCAAAATATGGTGTAAAATAGTGCAGGTTTTATACAATACAAGCAGATCAGTTAATTTTTCCCTAATGTGCCGCTTTTAATTTATGTACATAGACATTACAAACACTAATAAGTAATAGTGAACAAAAAAGCACAAAACAGTACTTTCCTGATAGCTGTAGGCATGAATCTTTATCTGTAGTGAGTATAGTAGTAACACTGACAGTGTCAGTATGTCCTCTGCTGCTTCTGGAATGACATATCTTCCAGCAGTGATGGATGTGGGCATTAAACCTGAATGCAGGGGCTACAGCTCAGAGATGAATAGAATAATTTCATTTGTACTTAACTTTGAGTAAAAATGTGCGGGACAATCCAGAAAAAAATTATGAATATAGACTTGGTCATTCAGTCTTTAGATTATTATCTCAAACTGCGAGACTCGCACATCTAATCTGAGGCGTAGCCATTGCAAACTTGTATCATACAAGTTAAGATAAAAGGAATTCAGAACCATTTATATAAAGAAGACGGTGCAGTTGAGGACATTGACAAAAGTCAGTTTATCAAGAACACGCAAAGATGGCAATGGTTAGATGGAAAAGACTGAAAAAGAATTTTGGCAGTGATGTCAAAAAACAACCAAGCCAGGCAATTCTTTCTGCATTGTAGGTGCAGAAGCTGTCAGTGGCAAGAGAAACTCGTTGGAAGCATTGTACGGAGACTGCGCGAAGAATTGGATGGTAGGAATATGCAAACACACATGCATGAACCACTGGAACACATTTTTCAAACATATTTAATGTTTTCTCTATATAATTTTCATTTTCAGTCGCATTCAACTGAAACTACCATGAATAAATGTTTGAATATCAAATCTGCACAACTGTTGGCAGTTGATCCTTTAGTGTAGTTGTTTAAAAGTACAGGTGGCTGTTCTGCCTGTGAAATGTATGAAATTTGGAGCGATGATATTAATTTATTTGAGCAGATTTAAAAATCAAAAGCATTGATTAGTTAGCTTTGAAGTCAAATAATAGAGAATTTTAACTTTATCTCTTGCCTGTCAGCACCTAGATATTTATTTTCATTGGTACTTTATATCTTATACTATGAATAGGTATAGAATGATTGATCTTCATCATTCCTATCCCTGCTTTCTCTCCCAACTTCTCTCTCTCTCTCTCTTTTTTTTTATTACAAACTTGGAATTAGTCATTTTTGTTTTTGATGTAGCTTATACGTCATTTCTTCTGTTGAAAGAAATCAAGACATTTTTTTGGTTTCAGGATGCTCCTTGAACCTTGTGAGAGGCATGAATCTGTGAGCTCATGACTTCCTGCTCTATTCCCTGTGTGTGTGTGTGTGTGTGTGTGTGTGTGTGTGTGTGTGTGTGTGTGTTCCTCCCCTCCCCCCACCCCTTTTTTTTGTTTGGAAACTGGAAGCGTCTCTATGGTATATACAAGTGTGATGATATAGATAACAAATGATTTGCATGAAGTTAGATATTTGATAAGAGCACATTACAGCAGACTCGCTGCAGACCTTGGTCAGGGATGCTCGATCAGTTACGATTTTTAAGCTTTTAAAGGAGATAATTATTTTTCATTTAATGTAAGATGATGAAATTAGATTGACTTTAAGCTGCTATATAGCATGATTGGAATTGGTTTTGACATGGTAGCATATTCCCGAAATGGCCCATACTGTCATGTGGGGTATAAACAACATAAAACTGAAACCAAAATTGAGCATAAGCTGTAAAGCCATGT
Organism: Conus canariensis; assembly: GCA_033310375.1. Lineage (NCBI taxonomy): Eukaryota > Metazoa > Mollusca > Gastropoda > Neogastropoda > Conidae > Conus > Conus canariensis. The sequence goes on from CM065716.1 coordinate 90,474,701, forward strand.
TTGTTGATTAAAAGAAAAAAAAATCTTTTGTTTTAAATCTAAGGAAAAAGTGAAATGTTCAATTTGTGTTCCTCTGCAATCTGTTTCCAGGCCTGGCTGAATGAAAAGTTTTCCCCGGAACTGTTGGACGCCCGCATGGACTTGGTGGAATGCATGATGGACCAGCTGACTGCCATGGAAGAGAATTTGAAGTTGGCCGACAAGGCAGACCTGAAAGTCAGCCTGCATCGAATGGAGGTATAAGAGAAAAATGATGGAAGAGTTCAAGTATTTCAAAATGTATGAAAAAAGAGAATGCTAGTTGTCCGGCAGTGTTAACTGCAAACCTGGTGCGGAAAAGAATGGTTCTGATTTTTGGCATCCCTGTTCTAAATTTTTGTTAGGGGTGTTACCAGAATACTATATATGTTTACATTTGGTCACCTCTGTCATGGAGTTGATCAGTTACAATGATACTGATAGACGCTACTAACTTATTCATTTCCTTTGTACTCCAACAGCAGTGAACAAGGAATAGATGTTCAAGTACATAATCAACCATGTTACAGTACCTGCGGCATTGACCATTTTCCAACTGTTAAAGTGGAGGGGTTTTTGATATCCTGGAGTAAAATGACTGGAGTAAAATTATACTGGTGGTTGTAGTAGATTTTTTGTTTGCTGGTCTATTTTGTTAACACCTGTGTGTCCCTTCAAATAAGCGCAGCAGTTTTATCAGCATGTTGGTGTTGGCTGCCTAATTACAGGAAGAAGAGAAGGTTTTTGGGAACCTCAAGTACAGTTGAGGGAAAGGGGGGGGGGGGGGGGGGGGGATGGTGGACAGAAAAAAATAGATGGATAGATATATAGACAGATCTGTTTAGATAGATAGATATTTTATGAAAAGAAAGCAAATGATGATGCCTATGAATAATAATGTAATGCATATTCTTAACATTTTCACAAATTTCTTCAACTTGATTTCTGTAGCTTCACAGAGTTCGATACCTCCATGTCTGTATGATCTGTCTCACTGGTGTTGAACATTGACCTGCAGTTACTCGTCATTCGTGATGTGCAGATGAGGATGAAGTCAGAAATGTCTGATATAATTGTCTGATATATGTAACAGTTTTGGAAAAGGATGCAGAAGATTTGTCTGAAATGCAGCACTGACCATGACTGTTTTTTCAGACAGTCACAAACATGATCCAGGCATATGCATGCATGTTCATACACAAACAAACATGGACACACACAAACACACTCACAAGTGGATACACACACACACAGTCACATGCTTATATTTGCACAATAGCAGCAGTTGTAAATGTGAAACTAAAAGATATGATAAGAAACATATTTTTTATTTGTTCTATTGTGTTTACAGATTGACCGGATCAGGTTCATGGTTGCCAGCTACTTACGCATTCGACTACAGAAGGTAAGTTTACAGTGTCTACAAATTAATAAATTGATAGAGATGTTTTGAATACCCCAGTCCATGAAGAATGCTATGGTGGGTCTTGTGTTGCACGTCATTGGAGACTGCAATATGAATTTCCAACAAAATTTAAGAAACCTGTGCCAACTTGTCTTGATTCACAGTTCCTGAAAGTGCATGCACACAGCTTTCTGCGAATGTCTTCAACCTACCATATCTATGCTCATTTTCAACTACTGTTCACATATGATGTCACATTTACTCTTTCCCTGCAATCGACAGATTTCCCTCCAGCAGTTTCTAAGCCTCGCGTGACCAAAGCTTATGATCAACTGTTTGATCTTATCCTGAACACTGCTCGATTGCGTATGCCATCCCACATTTAAATGGATTTATTATGACCAGATGACAATCAATTCTTTATCAATTGTTTCGTAGTCTACTGAAATTTATTGAAAACCTAAAAATTAATGATGTCATCTGTGGTTTCCAGTATTCTTCTAAAGTCAAGATTTTTTATTTACAGTGTAGGGGAGACAACCTCTTTAAAAAAAATGCATTGACATTCTGGAGAAAGACTTTTGTCCTTTTAGTGGTTTATAGCAGACTATGTTTCAACAAACTACTAATATGATTTATTGATTGCAACCCAAATGATGTTTGTCAGATTTCTTGTTTACAAGTTGTTCATGAACTTTAAATGCATTAAATCTGTTTGCATTCCTGCTTGTTACGTTCGATGAATAGACAGTATTTATGTATACTGTTTGGATTGAGGTTAATTTAGTAAGGTTTGTGATGTTGAAACCGTTTCACAAATGCAGGTCAGTCTTTGTGTTCATTTTCAGCAACTAGATCATATAGTTTGATATTACCCTGTCAAGTACCTTTGTGTATGGACAGCAGGTAAATAATGGCTGATGTATGAAAAATTTATGTTGTTTCTTACCTTCATTATTGTATTTTTATTTTTTTTTTACGTTTCTCAGCAAGCATACATAAAGATAGTGAGCACGCACATTCTTGGCTGGATTAGAGTTTGTTTCCAGTAAAACTTACTCTTCCTGTACCCGCTGTCTGGCAGAATCATATCTCACCAGAAATTTGATTAAACCATTGATATATAATAGTTTAAAGTGGGTCAGTGGAGATACGAGAGCTTGTATTTTACCAGCAGATCAGGAAAATACTTGCCATATACTGGTATGCTGTTTAGATATCTACATTTGACATCTTTTAGTCAAAAGTTTAGCACATAAAGTGGCTGGGAAAAAATTGGTGAAAATGAGAAATCTTTTGAAATAAGAATATGCTGAATTTGCTTTTTGAAATTCCCTATTGATTGATTGGGTTAAGAGTTTTTTTTTTGTTTTGTTTTGTTTTTTTTTTTGGACAAAAGACTTGTGGAAATGATTTTTAAATCTGATGTGATTTTGAATGCTTTCTTATTTTCCTTGTTATTTTCAAAATTATTTTGTCTGAATTGAAATAAACTTTGTATATTTCTCTCTTCTCTCTCTCTCTCTCTCTCTCTCTCTCTCTCTCTCTCTCTCTCTATTTTTTTTTTAATTTATTCATTTTTTAAAATCAAGAACTAAACATCCACAAGCAGGGATTTAGTAAGGTCTTAGTCCTCAGCAAATTACTGAAAATATTTTGAAATGGCCGAAAAAGTTGCTGTTCAGTATTATGGGCTGGAGTTTTCTGAACAAACTAGCATAGCATAGCAAATGTGCTTGATCAGAGATGTGAGCAGAGATAGGAGTCAGGATCATAGGATTCAGTTGTTTTTTTTATGGATCGCACAGTCATAGGCATTGCTGCAAATGTTGTGAAGTGAATGGCTTGCCTTGCCAAAATCCCAGTTTTCTATTCCAAATATCCGCATTTTCATTTTGATGTGTGTCACATGAAATGATATACTGTAAAGTTCGGACTATAAGCCGCGACTTTTTTCCCCATCTTTAAACCCTGCGGCTTAAAACAACTATGCGGCTTGTTTGCGGATTTTTCCGATTTCAGAAGCATCGCACCCTCGTCTATTCTTAGCTTCTCTGTAACACACCATATCGTGTTTACTGTTCATGAATTTTTATGATGCTTTTTTAACTACGATTTTCTCTGTAATCATGTAATGGAATCAGTAACCCGTTCAGAAATACAGGAATGGACATAAGTAAAGCCCATTACTGATATCTTTTTTCATCAGTTTGTCTTCTACAAAAATACGATCGCTTCGAACGGCGCAATGTGTGGGCCGTTTCCGACCTGTTTAATCTTGACTAACACTAGCTGAATTACGAACAAAATAAGTAAGCATTGGCACAGTATTAAGCGAAATAAAACAATCGAACCGTTTCATTAATGTTCTGGTTTGTTATTATATGCGTTACCTTACCAAGTGCGTCTTGCAATTCAAAAACGATTAGCGCATTCGACTCGGTCATTGTCAGACCTTGGCTTCGATCCGCCATTGTTGAAATCGTGGACAGGGAGTGAAGGTTTGCATTTGATACCTTCGCTTTGATTGGCCTGCGCTTTCGAGTACTCAACCAGTCGCTTAGCTTGATACACCAATGAATGCAGGAGAGAACTGCCTTTCTAGTGCATCGTTAATGTGTTGTTGTTTTTTCGGTATTTTTTTTTAAAGCAATGATGTTGGAAAGACAACACTTGTAAGAAGCCTCATAAAAGCTTTGATTCTAATTGATTTAAAACACATCGTACTAAAAAAAAAAAAGAAAAAGACTGAAGTAAAGCTGGAAACATGCTCTTTTATTCTGACCTATTTAAACGCCAATGAATGCAATGAACACATTGTATGTGTTGATTTTCGACACTATGCTAACTCAATGCTCGGCCAGCAGCCGCCTGCGGCACATCGGACTGTGTGGCTTATAAACCAGTGCGGCTTATTTGTGAAAAAAGTTCAGATTTTAAAAAAATTTAGTGGGTGCGGCTTATATACAGGTGCGCTCAATAGACTGAACTTTACGGTACAGACCTAAAGCACATTTTGCTCATTAGTTAGAGAATTCTGCTAAAACCAAAGAAAAACAAGCTTTTACCAGGACACTTCTTATTCATCACTCTACGGAAGAGGCCTACTTGTATGTCATTTCACAAAGGCTCACACTTGATTAAAAATGTTTTTCCATGTTCAGCTGATTTTAAATAGTCATATGCGCTTCTTCGTTGCGTGTGTAATTCAGTCTTTTAAATTCTCTTCATGTTTGAACTAATGAATACTCTGTGTGATCAAATTTATTACTGAATCAACATCAGTGAACGGTCGCCATTTTGGAAGGGACGTAAGCCTTTCATGGGTTGTTTACTCTGATCGGGAAAGAGATTTTGATTGGACAATTGTATGTAACACTGTTGTAATCTACCAACTATCTCCTTGCAGTATAGAGGACAGGTTTGGCCAGTGCTTGAAACTGTGTTGCTCAGCCCGTCAAGCCCCCAAACTTACTACGTCAGCAGGCCTCTACATCCGATATAAGATTTGACAGGTTTTTAAATTTCAGTACAACCATAAATGTAATACGAGTAACTTACTGTGAAAGACTAAAGACTGAAGCAGCCCTACCCCCACTTTCTACATGACCTCCACTTTCCACCCCACAACCAGCCCAGTCCTAAAAGAAAAAAAAAGGAAGATTACCGAATGTAATTAGATTTTTTTTAGAAATGTCAGTTATTTGAAAGATACAGTGCATGTTGCTGTGCAGATTGAAAAGTTTACCAGTCATGTCTTGTGGAGAGAAGATCAGAAGACAGAGAACGAGGAGCCACTCATGTCAGATGCAGAGCGAGACTTTGCCAGGAAGTAAGCATTCATTTGTGATATGTTCATCACTGGGCTGGAAAGTTCTGTTTTTATTAATGCTTTGTTTATAAACAGTAAGAAAGAAGATTAAAAAAAGAGAAAAGTTTCCCGTGCAAAAATTGTCATTTGGGATGTGCAAGTTCAGTCTCTTCATGTGAAGTCCCTGGGACAAAACAGATTTTACACCTGTCCGTCTCTAGTTACCTGTGCAGAGTGGTGTTGGAAGACTGAAAATGCACACAACAGAGTCTGTGGATAGTGTTGGTGAAATATGGTATATTTATCATGGTTGGATCAGGCTAGAATCAGGGAAAAAAAATTCTTCGTTTTCCAAGTATTGTTTACAGTTGATGAAAGCAAGGTGTGCACTTAGACTAAGTTTTTGAATGACGAAACATAGGCACAATGCATTGTGTTCAGTGAATGACATCGAAAACTTTTTTTTTCTGTCTTTATATAATTCTATGTCTGTCTTCCAACATTAAAAAACGCCTTAATAGTGACAGACTTGTTCGGGTCAGTAATAGTACGGAATAATACTGACGGTAAACTGTCTCAGATAAATTTTATGCATGCTGGATTTTTTGTTATTGATTCTTTTATTTTCATGGTTGATGTTTTTTGTGTAACAGTTCTTAATATTAGTCGATGATTTTCTCCCCTCAGCGAGATGACACTTTTGGGGAAAAGAAAAAGAAGGAAAAACACTGTAGCTGCCGCGTGTGTGTGGATAGAGTTAGACAAGTGTGCTGACAAATACCAATTTATCTGACAAATGATAAGGGGGAAAAATGCTCTTATCTTGCCATATGTTTTTTTGTTTTCATTACCAAGTTTTGTTTTTCCAACAGTATTTCCATTTCACTGTATTTAGCAGGAGCAAGTTTTCCTTGTTTAAAGTGTTAAAACTGGTCATGTTCAAGTTT